>CM046811.1:4653962-5853962 GCA_025617385.1 Murraya koenigii
CCGTGGGGCAAGCTCGTCAGGAATTCTTGACGGTATCGAGTCGGAACAACCTATTTTTTCGGACTATCTTGATTCAGTGCCAAAGAATTTCCTGCCGCTACCATATAGTATTCATCTCTACTTGGTGATAAATAAAGCATCCGTACTTTTCGTGATTTTTCGAAGATTTCATAAAACGGAGGGATTTAGTGAGCGATCAAATGATACATAGTACGATACAGTGAAAACAAAGTATTGTAGTAAAAAAAGTAGATACCTTGAAAATGGATAGACTCATCGCTGGATTCTCTATCCTCTCATTTCGAGTTAATTTAATTGGTTTATGTTTGTTGTAGTATACCCTTGAATTCGGAATGGGTGTCGCAATGGTTTTATTTGTGGTAAAAAATCAATATACTTCTAATATCGGATCAGGATCAACTAGGACAGAAATAAAGCATTGGGTCGAACTCTTCTTTGGTGTCAAGGTAATAGCTCCCGACCACTATTTATTTATTTTGTTTGCTCCATTTATTTGTTCCCATAAATTCTGATGGTGCTAATAATGATCTAGATTCATATCAGGATCATTAAATCGAAAGCATAAAGTCTAATGAAAAGAATAAGAATAAAGTAACACTTCCGCCTGGAGAATACGTTTGCAAGAATGAAATTCAAAAGAATTGATAGGGATCTATATAAGCAGTGGAGCATATGATTTAATTCGATGTAAAATATAATAATAATTGGAGAACCGGTTGCTCTAAGTTGATCACTGTTTTTAGTTCCAAACAGTAACCAACATTTTTTTTTTCCTACATGTATCATATGGATGCAGGTATTGTAGCAATGGGCGTAAAAGAAATTTGTGATAGTAAAGATCTATGAAAAGGTAAAAATCTGATTATTTTTAATATACTTTCCCGCGCTCGAATATAATAAGAAACACGTTAATGAATCTATTAAAGTATACGATGGAATCAATTTCTAATTTGACAGGACAGTGCACAGTAACTAATTTGGCAATTCCATGATGGGAAACTATGTATGAGTGCGGGAGTGAGAGGGAGATCGTGGAAATAATGGCACGGACGGGCGCGTGGTCCTGCTGGATAAGAAAACGGCAAAAGCGTTTGCTTGACTCTTGCCTGTCTGTAGCTAGAGCCTAGAACAACTTCTTTATTAAATTTTTACTTGTTTTTTTAATTAGAAAGGCGCGTGAGTGGGGGGAGGTCTTTATTAAATTTTTAATAGAAAAACGCGTGAGTGGGGAGGGATTCTTTGTTAACTTTTTTAATATTTTTTTTCCTAAAATAGCGCGTTACTGTGGGGTGGGGAAGCCGTTTCTCTCTTCCTTCTCTCACCAATCTAATTTCCAAGCATTTTCCTCATTTAAGCAATCATTAGACATGCACGGATCATTGTGCATAAAATTTTTTTTATTTGTATAAGTTATATCTCTCGTCATAATAATTATTGTTTTTACATAAAATTAATATCAATTTTTTTTTATTATGCTTACATAACTTAGTGATAACCTTATTTTAAAGGTTAGATAGCTATTGGATACCTACTCTTTTCGAAACGGCGCACGTCTTGGACTTTTTCTCTCCGTTAACGCGGATCATGTTTCTGAGAGAGAGAAAAAGCAATAATATCATATTTGTGCAAAATGGAAATTTTAAAACACTGGGTAGCCAGTTTCTTGGCATGCTCCTTGCAGATTCTTACATATGTTTAATTTTTAAACACTGACCACTCTGAGATAGAACCAATCCTTTGAACAATTCTTGAAGCAAATAGCAATACCTGTGAGTGCTCCAGATAGAAGGAGATATGCTGGACATCGACCTCCGACTATTTTGTGAGAGGTTGAAAAGATTGTTGGCAGGTGAAGGAGGCCCGTTATTTCAAAACCTCTTTACGGAGACAGCAATTATTACTACTCTACTGGGTAACTATGAAGGCGACATGGCCTGTCGTTTGATTAAACTCATTAAAGAAGATCTCGAAAAAAACGACGAAGACGACATGCCTTTGCCTCTCTGGCAACTCTTCGGCTTAGAAGCAAATGTTAGAAGACCATTGGAGATTCTAGAGGACATCAATTACTTAGTCTATGAATCTGAGGAAGCCATTGACACATTCTTCATCGACAGCATGCAACAGAAGAGCAGCGAAAGCGAAAGCATTACTTGGAAGGCTCTTCTTGTTGGACTCCACAGTAAAATCATTGACATTAAAAATTTAGATATCTACCAGGAAATTATATCAATTCTGGTTAGCTGAAGGTTTGATACCACACAACAGTGAGGAAACTGCCAAACATTACTTGGAGGAACTAATCCATCACGGCTTAGTTCAAGTGAGCAAGAGAAGTGCCGGAGGCACAATTAAAGGGTGTTATGTTACAAGTTTGATATATGGTGCATTACTTTGTGTGGCACTTATGACCGGATTTGTCGGGGAGCCTGACTCAGAAGTGAAATGGTGCTGCTTTGTAAAAGAGCTGATTGACTTCATTTCTTTAGAACATTCTGACATGTATCTCCGATCTTTTCAGAATCACAGTGTAGTAAGCGAACATCTTGCTCTGATAGATTGCGAGAATTTGTGTAAAAAGTTCAAACACCTTCGGGTATTGAACTTGGATTCTGCAGTTCTCGACGGATATCCACCTGGATTAGAAAATTTATTCTATTTGAAGTATTTGAAATTGAATATCCCCTCGCTCAAATGTTTTCCTTCACTGCTATGCACCCTTTTAAACCTTCAAGCACTAGAAATGCCATCTAGCTACATAGATCAGTCACCAGAGGATATTTGGATGATGCAAAAGCTCATGCATCTGAACTTCGGTTCCATCACTCTGCCAGCACCTCCAAAAAATTATTCCAGCTCTCTGGAAAATCTCATTTTCATATCAGCCCTAAACCCTATTAGTTGTACTCCTGATATATTGGGCAGACTACCTAATGTTCAAACTCTTAAAATTTAATAAGAAAATGAAATTTTTTTTTTTTTTATCTCAAAGGTGAAATTTTGAACAATCATAATCATTTCAATCTTTTTCTTCCAATTCTAAGAAAGAGAAATCCCGCTTACTGCTTACGAAAACATCTAACCTATACTATAGTCAAGTCGTCTGGCCTAGATCGCGGATAAATGGAAATTTTATTGATAAGACCTTTTCAATTGTAGCCAATATCTTATTACGAAAAATTCCGACAACTTCAGGAGCCGGCCTGAAACACCGTCTTTTGGGGCGTTTACCCAACACTCGTTATCAAAGAAGTTTCGTGGTAAGGACTGTGCTCGCTTTGAATAAAGATCACTGTCCTGCTTTGAAGAAAGGGGGCAAGAAAGAAAACTGTAAATGCTGAATTTGCCCCTTGTATAGTTGTGGTTTCCTTTGGTCTCTTACTCGAGTCACTGGGGCTCTAAGCCAGCAGCCTTTGAATCCCTCGTTCATCGCAGAACTCTACCATCTCCAGGACCTATTCTGATCGAAGCTATAGGCATCTTCCTTGGCAACAACCAGTCAAGATTGTAAGAAAGGATTGTATCAGAGAAATCGTTGTTTCAAGCCCTTCGTGTACCTTTGCGAAGTTGTCTAACTAAGGTTTTGTGTTTCACCGTAGAATCGACATACGAACTCGAATAAGCGGATTGGAAAAGGAAAGGATGGGATTGTCGGCGGGAGAGGAGCGCCAAGATAGTGACTAGCTGGTCGTCGATAACGAACTCGACTTTACCCTTTCCCTTTGGAGTATCTGGGGATTTGAGATGCTATCATTCTGGGGTTTCCAAAAGCCTGTGGGAACTCCACAAACTTGAATGCTTGAAGCTGGTGAATACGAGGATGGGGCAGTTCTCACAGATTGTCCTGTCTGAATACCAATTTCCTCCAAGACTGACCCAATTGAGCTTATCAAATACTGAGCTAATGGAGGATCCCATGCCAACACTAGAAAAGCTTCCACACCTTCAAGAGCTGAAACTGAAGAAGAACTCGTACTCAGGAAGAAAGCTGGCTTGTGTTGGCTGTGGTGGCTTTCCTAAGCTTAAGGTTTTGCACCTGAAATCAATGTATTGGCTAGATGAGTGGACGATGGGGGCTGGAGCTATGCCAAAACTAGAAAGCTTAATTGTCAACCCTTGTGCTTACTTGAGAAAGCTTCCGGAAGAGCTATGGTGCATAAAGAGCTTGTGCAAGTTGGATTTACGTTGGCCTCAGACAGAGTTGAGACAAAGGTTACAGATTTTTGAGGATATGGAGTGGCGATATGACATCCAGTTATATCCTTATGGAATCTGATGAATTGAATTAGGTGAGTTTTAATCATATCTGATAACTCAAATTTTTGTTATTTGCCAAATTTTTATATGTTTTTTTTTTTTTCCACTTTCTCAGTAGATCTATATTTTCGTAAAACCTTCAAATGATCATACAAATGCCAAACTAATTGTGGTTGCTTCTAATATCAAAATTATGCTAACATATATACTCAACTTTAGTAGCAAAACATAGTGGGATAGCCACACATTGCAGCAGAGAAACAAAGAAAGATTCCTCTATATTTATCTAATCGGAACTGTCAAAGTAGGTTTTCATTTATGATTCTTATTTCCCTATACTTGTGCAGGTAAAGTCGGAGAGGTAAACAACACCAGCCAGACTTTCAATTTCAACTGTATATCAGCTTTGATTCATGAGACAGGGCATTGTTTTGTTTAGCAGATTTACAAGGATTTGCTGTAACTGATGCCATGGTTGTAATACTGTCTACAAACTTGAATAGTTGTACTCCTTTTTCTTTTTTCTTTTTCTTTTTTATTTGCTGGTATATGTGTATATATATTATGTGTTTTAATTACTGTTTTATGCTTAAAAGTACTCGTTTAAGACCTGAACTTGCAGGAATGATTTGGCTAGCTTTGGACTTGTATAGTTTGCTAGCTGAAGAAATAACAATATTCTATAAAATCTGCGTCATGCTTGTACATTTCTGGCTTCAATTTAGTTGCTGACACCTTCATATTCAAAAAATTAGGCAAATTATTGTCTGATTTTTAAGATATTTTCAAGTTTAAAACATTGAAAGAAAGTATATAAAGTAGAAAAAAAAAGGGTAGTAAACGAGTAATATACAGATGTAAGTAAGGTTGCTTTCATCACATTTGAACGTAATTACAAGCATAGCTTTAGATATTTGAATAAATAAATAATAATGTATTAACTGTTAAATAGATAATAAGCAGAGATCTTAGACCTTTGAACTTAATTACAAAGATTTTATATTTGAGTGAGTGGTCAAGAGTTCCTTTATAAGAACCCAATTACTCTCTTCTCTAATTGGATGGAGGTGGGCTTTTCTCACTAATTTGAGTAGAGCGGAAAATCCCCTGTAACACTTATGAGAGTTCAAAAAAATACAATGAGTCATTAAATTTGATTCAGATTAAAACTCACGCACTTTTAAATTTACTAGCCATTCAAATTATTTAATAAAAATAGATGGAGTGGGCTTGGAAAACCGCTGGCCTCTGCTGACAAGAATGGAGTTGTTTGTGTTTGGACGTGATTAGATCTAATAATATACACACACTGACACACATGTAAATATGTTAAAACGGAAGCTGCAAATCTGGTCCCTAATTCATCTTCAGCGATCATCAAGTTGGTTGAACCGCAGAGACATTTATTGTGTAAAACCAGACCATTACTCTTAATTATTCAATTATCTACAAAAATAGATGGGTAGATTGGTTAGCTACTAGTTATTCTTTTACGTGATACAGGAGATTTATTTGGCTCTTGATATCTGTGACATGGCATTCTGTAATTGAGTTTATTTAATTTTTTCAGTTCTTACTTTGTTTTATGTTTTATGTTCGCATCTAATTATTTATATCCGTGGTATGAAGGTACATATCTAATATGAGCTTAATAATAAATTTTGTGAGACATTTATTGTATGTTTCGTACTATTATTGACTAATCGTTTTTTGTTTTATAAAAACATAAAAATGTAAAACGTATCTAGTATATGGGTTTTTGAACTATGTATATATATATATATATATATATGTATCAATCAAATAATTCTTAGTTTCCTCTTTTCCTTTTGAGTTCTCTTATTTATTTTCTTTTCTGTTTTTATCAATCCGACACTTGTAATAATAATTACCACTAAAGTTTGGTAAGTTTTCGTATTCGTTAGATAAATGGTTTATTATAATATAATAAATATGTAATAAAAAATGTTATTGCTATGCATGCATTTCAGATTATGGCTTGTTTGCTACTTTGTAACTATAACTATATTATTAATTAAAATAATAAATTAAGTAATTAATATAAATATATGTAAAAATCAATAAATAAGATTTAAAATGCTCATAAATTATTTAAATAAAAAAATTAATTTCTTTAAAAACCTAAGAAATATATATATATAAGGAGAAAAATAAGCCACTTGAGTTTTTTCAAATATTGGAGCAATGCAAATATGATCACTCATGTTCAAATTAAATTGATAGAAAAGAGAACAAGTAATAAGAACCAATGAAATCAAACTTATTTGGAATCACTTAGTTAAAATAGCGATTATTTCTATTTTCAAACTATCGAACAGTAGTTGTTGTCGACACAAAAAAATTGAAATTAAAAATAGTCAGTCCCAATCAAATTCAAAAAGTGATAAACCACAGCATCACTATTTGTCATTTTTCTACATGATAATTAATTGAAATTTAAGAAAATAAAATGTCATTTCAATTAGAATCGATAATTGTTTCTTTTTTTTTTAGTAAGAATTGTTTATGTTTATTGATGGATCAAATTTGAATCGTGATCAAATGATCTTGAATGAAAGGAATATTACCGGCAGCAATGGCCCAATTAAAACACACACACACACACACACACATATATATATATATATATACACACACTCATGCAAATTATGAGGTCACTTTTTCCTTTTAATATGTTTGTTTGATGTTTCTGAACCTCAGTGTAGTATATGCCTCTTGAAAAATGCTAACTCCTTATCCTTTTTTTTTTTTTGTGTTTTAATGCTTTTGATTTTTTGAGTTTGAAATTAGATTCATATTGTCGTTTGAACGCTAGGAGAATTAAAACAACCTTATTCTATAAACTTTTATTGAATGTTGAAGTGGTTCAGTGATTGATGTCATCGAAAACAAAATATTCATATATTATTAATTCATTACTACAATTTATCTTTTTAAAAATAAATCTAACCGAAATGATAGAGAAAAATCTGGATAGAATAAAAGTCAAGTATCAATCACGGTGATTGTTATCTTTATAACATTTTCGATGTAGTAATAGTTCGATAATTACATTTTCATATCTTTCATAACCCATCAAAAATAAAAAATAATGACTGCGAAGCCTAGGTAGAATTAGTTATTATAATACACTAAAAAAATTATATTATAATTTAGAAATTTAAAAATATCAGTATACATTCAAAAATTATAATTTTAAGATGACAACTTATTGAGTGATAATTATAAAGAAATGATTGATAAAAAGTATTTCTAACAACTTAAGATAGGTATATAAGCACTTAAGCAAATTTAAAAAAAAAATGTAAAATCATTATTAAAAATTCTAAAATAAAATATCCTCATACACTATAGTATCCTAAAGTCTTTCCATTGTACACACTCACTAAAAAGCCAAATATTTCCAACGTAAAATCATGTAGCATTTTATCTCAATCAAAGAACAAATGTAAAAGAAAGACACAGCTAAAGTACATGCATGTATCTTATACATGAATGAAAAATGATTGTTGGATTAAATAGAGTTGATATAATGGCTGCAATTATATTAAAGTTAAATAATAAAAATGCAGAAGGAAAGAGAACCTGTAAAACGGTTAATTCAAAGAATAAAAAAGCCTAACTACTAACTCTCAACTCACTATCTCCACTCTCTCTTCACTCACCCTGACCTCACGTCTTCCTCTTCACTCGTTCAACTCATGGCTCCCTCTTCACTCACTCCCTCATGTCACACACAGCAAATGCCTCACCACGGCCATCAACGGCGGTGTGAGCTGGCAACGATCAATGGCGGCGGCTAAAGGAGTTCCTAGGCAACGATCAACGGCGGCACAAGCACGGTCTGATCTCTGTCATCGGCAACGATCAAGCAGAAGGACGGGCTGATCTTCTTATCAGCAGTCGTCAATTTGGTCATTTTTGGAAAACCTCCTTAGAATTTAACAAGGGTATAGTTAGGGTTTACATGTTAAAACAAAAGGGGAATAGTGATCTTATCTTAGCCACAAAATTCTTTTATTATGGTAAAAAGTCAAAATTCTTATCCTTTTTGCACTTTTATGGTTTCAAAAAAAAAACAAAAAAATGGAGAGAGTACTTCTATTGGAAGGAAGAAGAGGAAAAAGGGTGTTGTTTTTTTTTTAAATTTTGAGAATAAATTTTGCTTGGAGTCTTTTACTTTGCTCTAAATGGCTTCACTTTCGTAAGAGTGAGGCTAAACTCTTGAGTTATTGTTTGTTTAATTCATGATTATGTTTTGATACGTTGTTTGGTTGATTGATAAATATTAGTACATGGTAAATTTTTTGAAAATGATGAGAATATATTTTTAGTAATCTGCGAACAGTATGAATATTATATTGAATATCTTTTGATTTAATTGGGATTATGTGAAATAGTTACATGATTTCAAGTTAGATTTCCTAAGCTTTTTGTTGATATATTTCATGTTTAAAAACTCTTAAAGCAAGAATTTTTATGATTTTTTGAAGTTCCAATATTGGTGCAGAAAAATTTTAATGTTCAATGGTATTTCTCACTTTTACAATTTATTTGGTAACTCAAATAGCTTCCATAAATTATAGAAAATTTTATTACAATATTTCTGTATGTGTATTTTCTATATAATTTATTTCTTTATTTTAGCCTTTTGGAAAAAAATAGTAATGTTTGGTACTGCAATTCTGAAGATTATTTTTCATAATTTCAAATGCTAAATTGGAAGTCAGTTTGATTTATTTTTTGATCATTAAATGCCTTATTAATTTTAACACAAATTTCTTATTGTCTCTTCTATTCGAAAAAAATGGAATTTCTATTTTTGGCTATGTGTAGCCAAAGATATGAATTTTTGAATTGGATAATAGCAGATCTGGAAAATTTTGACAGGTGTGTTGCCCTCAAAATAATAATACTTTTAAATTAGTTTCACAAGTCTATAAATTCTTAATTTTATGTATATCTTTATTGGATATATATACTATTATTAAAACAAGAGAAATGAATTTTCTGAGTCCTAATCAATATTTTGTGAATTTTCAAAGTTGTACACCTCTATTTTGGTTGTTGTTAGATAGATTTTTGGTTTTGGACAAAAGTCAATTTTCGGAAATGCTCATAATTTGTGTTGATTTTTATGGATTTTATATGTAATGACACGTATGTGCACAATAGCTCTATAAATTTTCATGAATTTCCTGGCATACGTATAAGTTGTGTTAAAATTAGCAAGTGTAGGATGGTCAAAATTATGTTTAGTATAGTGAAGTGTTATATTAGTATAAATATTTATGGATTAAGGACATTTAGGTTATCTTTGAGATAAAAATTAATATATTATTAATAAGAATGTTTTCATTATGATTATAAAACATGGATGAGCCCGTGATAGTTAATGAGGTTCTCATTTTGGTTGTGACGGTTCAAGGTAAGTAGATTCATGCATGATATACTATGTAATAAAAGATGTTTAAGATATAAAGATTATGTAAAATTAGAATTGATTTGTTTTTGTAATATAAAGTAAATTAACACTATCTTTTAAATGTTTAATCAATCTTGTTAAGAAATTTCTTTTAAAATAAATATTTTCTAAAAGATTATATTAAAAAGGTTTAAATGATTAAAGGGAAATTAACTATCATTCAAGGAATTTCAAATGTTATTTAAGGAAAAAAGTATACAAGATGGATTCAAATGTTTTGGTTCAGTATCTATTAATGGGGACTAGATGTTGAAAGTTCTCAAAACTTGTCTAAAAATTCATGATAGCAGTGTTTTATTTATATGATTAGTATCTTTACATAATTTTTTTTAGGTGAAATTGAATGTACTGCTAGTTTTGAATATTGATACTAAAAAAAAAAATTTACTGCAAAAGGAAATATTTAATTGATGCAGAGGCATAATTAAGGTATCATAATTTTTCGTTGCATTTATATAGTTTAGAATATGAATGAAAAGTTCTTAAATTTATTTCTAACATAGGCAATGAATGAATAGAAAATTAGTTGTGTAGATGTAATATGAAGAAAAATAAAATAACTTACATGTGAATTAAAAAATATATATATATAGTTGTGGAGTTTCTTTATTGATGTTTGAGTTGATTTATTGCAACAACATTTGTTTTTCATTTCCTACTTACTATTGCTCTTTTTATTCTTTTCTTTTCCACAATGTTATATACTTATTATATCCTTAATGGCCTAGCATTTATAGATGATATGTCAAAGTTGATTGGTTTAGATGAATGTAGGCATGATTTGAAGTTAAGTGTACTTTAATTTTTGTAATTTACTTATACGGTAAAATTTTGTTAAGGAGCCATTATTTTGTTTTTTTTTTGTTATTAACAAAACAAAATTCTTATTTGTTTTAAATTCATAATGCATGTAATCAAGGATATTGTGCAAAAAAAAATTTTAAAGAATGAGGATTGATGACAAATTGAAGACAATATACAGTGCTTTTTTAAAGATTACTAGAAAGTATAAAAGTATGATATTTACATACTTATCTTTTGTGTTAATTTTTTTTTTACTGCGAACAAGATTGATTTTTTCCCCTTCATTAACTAGATTAGATTAATTTACTTTTTTGCGCTTTTGTTGTTCAATATATTGCTACATTTTGATTAGGCATGTAGCGATTTAGCTTGATATCAATATTACAGGTTTTCATACATTTACAATCTGTTTCATTTAGTAACTTAATTTCTTAAATTCCTCTTATCATTCACTTGCACTTTAGGCAGATTTATAAATTTATTGATATTGAAGAGTATTTTGGCTTTTATAACTTGAGTGATACAATAATATTTAAAAAGTATTTGCGAGTTTTTTGACTTTGGTGATTAACTAGGGCAAAATTATTAATAAAATAGTAGTGTTATAGTTTTTTTTCTCAACTGTGTTAGTCATTTTACTTCACATCACACTATTCATTGAGAGATCTAGAAATATCTAGAAAGCTTTCTAGATCGATGTACTATTATATTAGATGAGATTTGATAATTGCAAATATTTTATTGTTAGTTTCAACTTCATTTTAACATTTACTAGATCGTCAAAATACTTTAAATTGTTCATTTTATACAAACAAACACATCAATTGAGAAGGACAACTCTAATATGGAAGGAAAATATAGTGTTGCTCTCTTGCTATATAATGTTGGAGTGGGCAATAACATTTAAATTGATATCAAATTGGTCTTTCGCAAAACGAAAAAAAAAAAAAATCTTCTAGTGTCAATCTACATAGTTTTATGAGAAATTATCAGTAATTTGCCTTATTTAGTCATTCACTTAAGTTCATAATATGAAAAATTTGGTTAAAAATTTAAATTGGTTTAATTTTTCACAATTTCGCTAGTTCTTGAAGAACAAAAATTATTCATGTGAGAACAACTTAAGATAATCAAATGCACAAAGTTCATCAAGATAAGAACAAAAATTAAGGGTACTAAGCTTAGATAGTTTATCTTATTACAACTATTGCAAAGTTTATATAAACAAATGAATGCATAATTAAGCACTTAAAAGTTCAAATAATTTTCATGGTAATTTCAAGAAAAATCAATATTTAAAAGGAAATATAATTTAATGAAATGAGTTATTTTCAAAGCTTATGAACAAAATTAAAAATGTTTTTGAAATTAACAAGTATTGCTTGAAATCCTTAAAAATATGCCTAATTGTGTTTGATAACGTTTCAGGAAAAATTATACTTTCATGTTATTTTCCTTTGTCAAGTAAAATAATTAAGAAGTCTCTTTGGTTTAAAAATTTTTTAGTAAGATGAACCTAGTTCTTCAAATTTGACATAGTTTTTGCTCATTTTTTATCATTTTGAATCCATACATTATTTTGGAACACTTAGAATCTCATATCCTCACTTAAATTGGTTTACTTTCATAAATTTCGCTCAAATATGAAAAATTCAAACATCCACTATAACCTAGCCAAAATTCATTATGTTTGGCATTTTTTTCAAGCTTTAATAATGAAATTGAAGGCATACATTGCTTAACTAGAATTTCGATAATAATTAAAATAATTATAATTTATTGATATGATAATTGATAACCTTTAACCAAATGTTTATATATTAAATAATATAGTTTTTTTTTTAAAAAAGCGAGTATTATATTTCAAAGATTAAATGTTGTTGAGATTGAATTGTTGTATTTAATATGTTTATTTATTTTTGCATTTATTGATATTGAAATAATCTAAACAGCTAGTTGTTTCATGAAATAGGCTAGCCTTTTTTATTTGGGAAGCATTTTGAGACTATGAAACATATACCAAATGCAAATAAAAGGGCTAGCCTATTAATTGAAACGGTTAGCCTTTTCCTGTCTAGAATACATGCCTCGTGAAAATGACTAGTTTTTTCAAATAAGAAGCTAGCATTTTGTATTCTAGAAAGCATACCAAATAAAAATAGCTAGCCTCTTAATTGAAATTGTTAGTTGTTTTTGTATGTCATCAATAAACATGAAACACATACCATTAATTTGATACTGAGACCATTAAATTTGAAACCAAATGAACTTGAAACTGAGAGAAATGAACATGAAATCTGAGACTATTAACTTGCAAACTTAAAAATCATGAAATTAATAAACCAATAAACATGAAACACCTACCATTAATTTAATACTGGTATCATTATCATTAAACTTGATACCAAAGGAACTTGAAAATTGAACATGAAACCTAGGATCATCAACTTGCAACATTGAAAATCATGAAATTAATTGACCAATAAATATGAAATACTTATAATTAATTTGATACTAGTACCATTAAACTTGAAACTGAAGGAAATTAAAATTGAGGGCAATTAATATGAAACCCGAGACCATTGACTTGCAACCTTGAACATCATGAAATTAATAAATCAATAAACATGAAATATTTACTATTAACTTGATACTAGTACCATTAAACTTGAAAATAAGGGCATTAAACATGAAACCCGAGACCATTAATTAGTAACTTTGAAAATCATGAAATTCATAACTAATAAACATGAAATACCTACCATTAATTTGATACTATGACCATTAAATTTGAAACTAAAGGAACTTAAAACTTATGGCAATGAGTATGAAATCTAGGACCATTAACTTGTTACCTTGAAAATCATGAAATTCATGGACCAATAAATACGAAACGCCTACTATTAACTTGATACTAGTACCATTAAATTTGAAACCAATAGAACTTGAAATTTAGTGCAATGAACATGAAACTTTGAATAATTAATTTACAACTTTGAAAATTATGAAATTAATAGACTAATAAACATGTAACACATACCATTAACTTGATACTGATATTATTAAACTTGAAATTAAAAAAACTTGAAACTAAGGACAATGAACATGAAATTCATGACTATTAACTTGTAACTTAAAAAATCATAAACTTAATAAATCAATAAATATAAAATACCTACTATTAACTTGATATTAAAATTATTAAACTTAAAATTAATTTTTAATTATTTAAATTTTTATTATTAAAATAATTATTATTTTATTTATTATATAATATAATAATAATTGAAGGAGCAACCGGTTATTCTTTACCGGTAGCTCCAAGTTGGTCATTGTTTTCGGTTTCAAACAGAAACCAACATTTTTTTTTTTCCTACATGTATCATATGGATGCAGGTATTGTAGCAATGGGCGTAAAAGAAATTTGTGATAGTAAAGATCTATGAAAAGGTAAAAATCTGATTACTTTTAATATACTTTCGCGCCCTCGTATATAATAAGAAACACGTCAATGTATCTATTAAAGTATATGGTGGAATCAATTTCTAATTTGACAGGACTCTGCACAGTAACTAATTTGGCAATTCCATGATGGGAAACTGTGTATGAGTGCCTGAGTGAGAGGGAGATCGTGGAAACGATGCCTCGGGTGATGACCGTGTCGTCGGCGGCGGCGGTATGTGGAGAGAGGAAAGAAAATGGCACGGACTGGCGCGTGGTCCTGCTGGATAAGAAAGCGGCAAAAGCGTTTGCTTGCCTCTTGCTTGTCTGCAGCGAGAACAACTTCTTTATTAATTTTTTACCTTTTTTTTTTAATTAGAAAGGCGCGTGAGTGGGGGGAGGTCTTTATTAAATTTTTAATAGAAAAACGCGTGAGTGGGGAGGGATTCTTTGTTAACTTTTTTAATATATTTTTTTTTCTAAAATAGCGCGTTACTGTGGGGTGGGGAAGCCGTTTCTCTCTTCCTTCTCTCACCAATCTAATTTCCAAGCATTTTCCTCATTTAAGCAATCCTTAGACATGCATGGATCATTCTGCATAAAATTTTTTTTATTTGTATAAGTTATATCTCTCATCATAATAATTATTATTTTTACATAAAATTAATATCAATTTTTTTATTATGCTTACATAACTTAGTGATCGCCGTATTATTTTTTTTTTATTATGCTTACATAACTTAGTAATCGCCGTATTTTAAAGGTTAGATAGCTATTGGATACCTATTCTTTTCAAAAGGACACGCGTCTTCGACTTTTTTATGTCCATTAACGCGGATAATGTTTCTGAGGGAGAGAGAAAGCAATAATATCATATTTGTGCAAAATGGAAATTTTAAAACACTGGGTAGCCAGTTTCTTGGCATGCTCCTTGCAGATTCTTCCATAGTGTTTAATTTTAAAACACTGACCACTCTGAGATAGAACCAATCCTTTGAACAATTCTTGAAGCAAATAGCAATACCTGTGAGTGCTACAGATAGAAGGAGATATGCTGGACGTCCACCTCCGACTATTTTGTGAGAGGTTGAAAAGAGTGTTGGCAGGTGAAGAAGGCCCGTTAACGTTGCCTGATTCAACAAATTTAACCCCACTATTTCAAAACCTCTTTACGGAGACAGCAATTATTACTACTCTACTGGGTAACTATGAAGGCGACATGGCCTGTGTTTTGATTCAACAGATTAAAGAACAGCTCCATATAGACGACAGACACAACATGCTTTTGCCTCTCTTGCAACACTCCCGCTTAGAAGCAAATGTTGGAAGAACATTGACAATTCTAGAGGACATCGATTACTTTGTCCGTGAATCTGAGGAAACCATTGACACATTCTTCATCGACAGCATGCAACAGCAGAGCAGCGAAAGCGAAAGCATTACTTGGAAGGCTCTTCTTGTTGGACTCCACAGTAAAATCATTGACATTAGAAATCGGATGCAACAACTTCCACCCAGCAACAATTGTTTTTATATCAGTGAACAAAGGGACAAACTCATTCACTTACTGATTGAGCGACAATTTAGCCTAGATATCAGTGAATTTGAAAGCGCCAGAGAGGAGTTGTTTGATTTACTGATTGAAGGACATCCTGGGCTTTCAGTGGTTGCAATTCTCGACAGCAGTGGCTTCGATAAGACTGCTTTTGCTGCTGATACTTTCAACAACAATCATGTCAGGTTTTATTTTGATTGTCTCGCCTGGGTCAGGGTTTCTATACTCTACGATTTTGGCAGGATATTGGATGAGATAATCAAGTCTGTGATGCCTCCATCCCGAGTTAGTGTAATTATCGGTGGTGAAGATTATCAATTGAAGAAAAATATTCTTCGTGATTACCTAACAAACAAGAAGTACTTTATTGTGCTTGATGACGTCAGTGACAGTGAGGTATGGGATGATCTCAAAGAAGTTCTTCCTGATAATCAGAATGGAAGCAGAGCATTGATGACGGTCACTAATCCATACATCCTTACCTCATTCCAATTGGAAAATGGAGAGGAGCTTGATCCTGATTCTGTTCTCGTTGGAGGACCATTGATTAGAATAAAGTACGAAGCCCATCAATTTTTCGTCCTACACTTTGGAAGTAAGCCAGTAAAAAATTATTTTGAAGAAAAAATGCTTCTAACCATTATGAGTCGAGTTTATTCTGTGTTGTGGTTACCTTTTCACTTGAAACTCTGCTGCGTCTATTTGTGTGTCTTTGGTCCAAGCATTGAGATATCTACCAGGAAATTATATCAAATCTGGTTAGCTGAAGGTTTGGTACCACACAACAGTGAGGAAACTGCCAAACATTACTTGGAGGAACTAATCCATCACGGCTTCATTCAAGTGAGCAAGAGAAGTTCCGGAGGCACAATTAAAGGGTGTTATGTTACAAGTTTCATATATTTTGCATTATTTTATGTGGCACTTATGACGAGATTTGTCGGGGAGCCTGGCTCAGAAGTGAAACGGCGGATCATTGTAGAAGATCTGATAGATTGCGAGAATTTGAGTAAAAAGTTCAAAAACCTTCGGGTATTGAACTTGGATTCTGCAGTTCTAGACGGATATCCACCCGGATTAGAAAATTTATTCTATTTGAAGTATTTGAAATTGAATATCCCCTCGCTCAAATGTTTTCCTTCACTGCTATGCACCCTTTTAAACCTTCAAACACTAGAAATGCCATCTAGCTACATAGATCAGTCACCAGAGGATATTTGGATGATGCAAAAGCTCATGCATCTAAACTTCGGTTCCATCACTCTGCCAGCACCTCCAAAAAATTATTCCAGCTCTCTGGAAAATCTCATTTTCATATCAGCCCTAAACCCTATTAGTTGTACTCCTGATATATTGGGCAGACTACCTAATGTTCAAACTCTTAAAATTTAATAAGAAAATGAAATTTTTTTTTTTTTTATCTCAAAGGTGAAATTTTGAACAATCATAATCATTTCAATCTTTTTCTTCCAATTCTAAGAAAGAGAAATCCCGCTTACTGCTTACGAAAACATCTAACCTATACTATAGTCAAGTCGTCTGGCCTAGATCGCGGATAAATGGAAATTTTATTGATAAGACCTTTTCAATTGTAGCCAATATCTTATTACGAAAAATTCCGACAACTTCAGGAGCCGGCCTGAAACACCGTCTTTTGGGGCGTTTACCCAACACTCGTTATCAAAGAAGTTTCGTGGTAAGGACTGTGCTCGCTTTGAATAAAGATCACTGTCCTGCTTTGAAGAAAGGGGGCAAGAAAGAAAACTGTAAATGCTGAATTTGCCCCTTGTATAGTTGTGGTTTCCTTTGGTCTCTTACTCGAGTCACTGGGGCTCTAAGCCAGCAGCCTTTGAATCCCTCGTTCATCGCAGAACTCTACCATCTCCAGGACCTATTCTGATCGAAGCTATAGGCATCTTCCTTGGCAACAACCAGTCAAGATTGTAAGAAAGGATTGTATCAGAGAAATCGTTGTTTCAAGCCCTTCGTGTACCTTTGCGAAGTTGTCTAACTAAGGTTTTGTGTTTCACCGTAGAATCGACATACGAACTCGAATAAGCGGATTGGAAAAGGAAAGGATGGGATTGTCGGCGGGAGAGGAGCGCCAAGATAGTGACTAGCTGGTCGTCGATAACGAACTCGACTTTACCCTTTCCCTTTGGAGTATCTGGGGATTTGAGATGCTATCATTCTGGGGTTTCCAAAAGCCTGTGGGAACTCCACAAACTTGAATGCTTGAAGCTGGTGAATACGAGGATGGGGCAGTTCTCACAGATTGTCCTGTCTGAATACCAATTTCCTCCAAGACTGACCCAATTGAGCTTATCAAATACTGAGCTAATGGAGGATCCCATGCCAACACTAGAAAAGCTTCCACACCTTCAAGTGCTGAAACTGAAGAAGAACTCGTACTCAGGAAGAAAGCTGGCTTGTGTTGGCTCTGGTGGCTTTCCAAAGCTTAAGGTTTTGCACCTGAAATCAATGTATTGGCTAGATGAGTGGACGATGGGGGCTGGAGCTATGCCAAAACTAGAAAGCTTAATTGTCAACCCTTGTGCTTACTTGAGAAAGCTTCCGGAAGAGCTACGGTGCATAAAGAGCTTGTGCAAGTTGGATTTACATTGGCCTCAGACAGAGTTGAGACAAAGGCTACGGATTTTTGAGGATATGGAGTGGCGGTATGACATCCAATTATATCCTTATGGAATCTGATGGATTGAATTGGGTGAGTTTTAATCATATCTGATAACTCTAATCTTTGTTACTTGCCAAATTTGTATATGTTTTCTTTTTTCCCACTTTCTCAGTAGATCTATATTTTTCGTAAAACCTTCAAATGATCATACAAATGCCAAACTAATTGTGGTTGCTTCTAATGTCAAAATTATGCTAACATATATACTCAACTTTAGTAGCAAAACATAGTGGGATAGCCACACATTGCAGCAGAGAAACAAAGAAAGATCCCTCTATATTTATCTAATCGGAACTGTCAAAGCAGGTTTTCATTTATGATTCTTATTTCCCTTTACTTGTGTAGGCAAAATCGGAGAGGTAAACAACACCAGCCAGACTTTCAATTTCAACTGTAATTCAGCTTTCATTCATGAGACAGGGCATTGTTTTGTTTAGCAGATTTACAAGGATTTGCTGTAACTGATGCCATGGTTGTAATGCTATAACTTGAATAGTTGTACTCCTTTTTCTTTTTTCTTTTTCTTTTTCTTTTTTATTTGCTGGTATATGTGTATATATATTTTGTGTTTTAATTACTGTTTTATGCTTAAAAGTACTCGTTTAAGACGTGGACTTGCAGGAATGGTTTGGCTAGCTTTGTACTTGTATGGTTTGCTAGCTGAAGAAATAACAATCTTCTATAAAAGCTGCGTCATGCTTGTACATTTCTGGCTTCATTTTAGTTGCTGAAGCCTTCAGTTTAAAAAAATTAGGCAAATTATTGTTTGATTTTTAAGATATTTTCAAGTTTAAAACATTGAAAAAAAGTATATAAAGTAGAAAAAAAGGGTAGTAAATGAGTAATATGCAGATGTAAGTAAGGCTGCTTTCATCACATTTGAACTTAATTACAAGCATAGCTTTAGATATTTAAATAAATAAATAATAATGTATTAGCTGTTAAATAGATAATAAGCAGAGATCTTAGACCTTTGAACTTAATTACAAAGATTTTATATTTGAGTGAGTGGTCAAGAGTTCCTTTATAAGAACCCAATCACTCTCTTCTCTAATTGGATGGAGGTGGGCTTTTCTCACTACTTTGAGTAGAGAGGAAAATCCCTTATAACACTTGTGAGAATTCAAAAAAATACATTGAGTCATTAAATTTGATTCAGATTAAAACTCACGCACTTTTACATTTACTAGCCATTCAAATTATTTAATAAAAATGTAATGTTCGCTGAAGATTGCTTGCATATTTTTTAGTTTGAAATGTCGAATATGACAATATCAAGTTTTAGCAAGCTGTTATCATTTTATAAAAGTGCATGAACATTTAATATATGTGCATGGAGCTAGAGTTGGTAGCTTAATTAACTTTACTGGCCAATTTATATTCTCAAATTAGAAAGATCCATTTATATTCTCAAATAAGAGTTAATAGTATCATATGCTTTATCGTAGATCAACTGTGATTGGCTAAACTACAGACCAACAAATATTTGATTTTGCACTATTTGATCAGTCCAAAAATAAATTTACATAAAAAGAAGAAAAAGAGGTCACCAGAGTTTCTTCAATAATTAAAGTATTAAGATCGCTAATGCTCAAAATAAATATTTCAAAGAAATAATAGACAATGATAAGGACTGAAACCTAATTCATTTGGATCGATTAAAAAAGCTACTGTTTCAATCAACTTGTCTGTGAATGTGGGGTTGGAGGTTGATAAATTTCTATCCCAAACTCAAGGTTAAAAGAATATTGAGAGGCTGCAGACACAAAAGGAATAAAAGGTTATTGTTTGTGGTTTCAATCCCAAAAAATATCCAAAACACTTCTTTATCTCAGAAATTTTTCCAATCAAATTCAAGAAGTAAAAAATCCAAGCATAAATATTTGTCATTTTCTACATGATAATTAATTAAAGAAAGTACAATATTGTCATTTCAATTTGAATTTGTTATTGTTTATTATGATTGAGTAATGATAGATATTCCAACATTTAAATCTTAATTTAAATTCTGATTAACGTAGTTTTCATCGATTTGATGGTGATTAAGTAATTTTATCATCTATCAAAATTCATCACCTATTTAATAAATGCACAACACTAAGAAATGACATATAGTATTAAAATTTAAGTTAAGATTCAATTGTCAAGATCTCTAATATTATTAATCTTAATTTATTAATCAAATTCAAATCTTGAACCAATGGCCATGAATGAAAGAATATCATCATGAAAGGTAATAATCCAAATGAAGATGCACCTGGATATTGGTATTAGGGGTTATGTTTAGACAGTTACATTTCAACAATAATCATCACTATTTTCTCCCACTATATTTTCCAAAACTAATTTTTGCCAAAAGTCATCATATTTGTGCTTTAAATTTAAAAATTTTTTCTTTAATTGAAAAAAATCGATTTAATCACCATAATTAGTTTTGTATGGATAGCAATTGTATGTATATTCTTTCAAAAAGGCATTGACTTTTCTCTAAACATGAATCTTTTTGTTTGTTTTTTTTTTTTTTTGAGAAAATTGAGTAATAATAATGTCACCATGAGTATAGATGAGCAGTTGAATGAAAGAATAATTTTATTGTTATATAACTCCTTAAATAATTATATATTGAAAATGTTTACTACATTGTGACTTAATTTATTATGAGATTTATCTTACTTATGTAATAGTTTATAAAACTATTACTGTTTCAATTTATAATTCTTATAATGATTATTATGTATTTTATTTTTTTGAGTAATATTATGCATAAGTATGTTTATTGAATTAGCAGCTTATTCCACATCTCCAATATTTTGTTGAAAGATTTTAGAGATCTGGATTTTTTTATTTTGAGAAGAGGAATTGTTAGCTGAAAACTTGGTCTTTATTATTATTATTATTATTATGTACAAAATGTTGCTGCTTTTGTTATTACTTAGAATTGAATTTATTTTAAAGGAAAATGAGAGGGGAAAAGATGATCAGTCAAGCTTTCCATTTCAAATGTAATTCAGCATTGATCCATTCAATAGTTAGTATTGTTGATGCAATTTTTTCCGCGTGCCTCAACAGTGCTTCGAACCTTCAAACAGTGCCTCCAAGCAGCTCGAGCAGGACCCTCTAAACCTTCTGCTCGCGGATACGAACAGTACCTCGATCCTTCTGCTCGCGATAAGCTAGATCTCGAGCGGGATTGCCTCCTTCGTCCCTGCTCACTGCCTTCTTCGAACGGTGATCTCCGGACTGCACTCACGTAAACCGGGTCAGGGGTCGCCGGGGGTGTCCCGGCTAAAACCCTCCGACGCTCAAGTTAGTAATCGGGTTTATCTTTTTGGTATCTCCTTTAGTGAGGGAGACCGGAAAGATGAAAGAGGTATTATTTCGCCTTTTGGATAAGTATGGTGTTTTTTCGGAGAAAATCGGTGAGAGAAATTAGAAAAGGAAGAACACCGTATCAAGTTACGGATCCTTTCTGAATAAGAAGTTCCAACCCTCTGTCAATTAGAAATGCCAACCCCTGTAACGTTCCCCTTCGTTTTCTTTTATACTCCATTTTTCCCGCTCTTCTCATTTCCAGTCTGTCCACTCCCACGCTAGTGGTATCTCGGATCCTCGATGACCGGGTTTGGCGGAATATTCCCTAGGGATGAGCGGCTGTCCCCTTAACCCGATTCACGTGGCCAGATCACCATGTCGGGCAAGTGCGCTAGGAATTATGACACCTTGGAGGAACGTGCCAGCCACCGACAACAGTATCACCACTACACCATGTGGGACCCTGGTCAGACATTAAAATGTGTGCCAGGATTATGAGAAAACGGGTCGGGTTGCTCTGGGTCGGGTCTTGCCCAGCTGTGCTCGTGGATCTCTGCGAGAGGGAGAGATGTGCTCGGCTCTCGACCTTGACCAGCTTTGACCTGAGGGACGACCTCGAGCAGGCAAGGAATGCTTAGCTCTCGACCTTGACCAGCTTTGACCTGAGGGACGACCTCGAGCTGGTGATGGAGTGCTCGGGGCTCGAGTATCTCTGAATTTCCTCGACCTTGACCAGCTTTGACCCGAAAGGTTGCTCGGGCTAGGCTGTCCCGGGTTGTCTTACTCGAGCTGGAAAGGCTTCGAGGGACCTGTCTGATATTACCCAAACAAGTATTTTTCATTTCAGTTGTCTTTTAGGGACAAACTTGAATAAGATCTTCCTTTTAAGTTTTTGTTATGATTAGAACTATAATTTAGTTTTGTTCATGAATGTATAGTTTAGCACAATTTGGAGTACATATAGACCAAATTTGCTTCGAGAGAGTTGTGCATCAATGTGATTGTGATCAAGTGACACTCTTCTTTAATAGCCAATTCAGTACTTTAGCTCTGTTCTTGTATCTTCATTTATTTTTCATCCAGAATTACTTCACTGAAATTGAATCAATAATGCTTCACTGAATTCATTAATAGCAAGATTATATAAACTGTAAGGAAAAGAAATTTATACTAGCACACAGCAACAGGGAAACAAAGAAATATCTCTTTATATTCTCAAATAAGAATTAATAGTATCATATATTCAACTGTGGATACAGCCATTGAAGTTAAACCAATAATTGGAGTAGTCCAGATTATAACACTAATGCTCAAAATGAACGGCTCATAGAAAGAATAGCTTATGTTGTGTTTATTAATAAGTAATTGGAATCAACAAATTCTTTGTTCATCCTAGCAATTTCATCTTCTTTATTCATCTCCAACATCAAAATTCACTTTCATTTTCATTATTGTCATCACAATCACATCATCAGTAATAATAATAATCATCAACAATCTTAATATTTGAGAACGGTGACAACAAGCACGAGGAAGAACGGTGACGACGAGTACAAGCTTATTCCGATCATTTTCTTTTAGTTATAAAGAGGACATGGGTAGTAGCTGCTTGCTTAGCATTTTAAGTTTTCGACTTTTTTTTTTTAATTTATATTTTTTTAATTTGCAAAGAGGGTATGTTGGGAATATTTAAAATATAGTGGAGATAATTTTGTCATTCTATAGAATGAGTTTTTTATTCCCAACCCTCAATCAAAACTCCCGTAATCAATCTAATATTTGTGTAGGTCTCACCTAACTAATTGTCATTCCTACCTTTAATTTAACATCTAAAGAAGTTATTCATTCTAATTGTTCTATTCTGATTCTCATTGTTGATTAATAAACACAACATTAATTTCAATAACTATGACTCAATAAAAGTAATTGCTTAATTTCAATCAACTTTTTTATAGTGTAGATGTGAGTTATATGAATAGCAGGGGCTGCAGACACCGAAAGGATTAAAGAAATCTCTTTTTGAAAAGCATCTAAAATGAACAAAGTGGGAAAATCAAGATATGCTAGTAGTTTTTTTGTTTGTTCATCACTCTGACTGTTGGCTCGCTTTTAACAAATCAAATACAATATAATGGTGGTGCTAGAACCGTATATAAATGTTTAAAAGATTGAGCCGGGTGGGGGCAGACTGGATTGGGTTTGGTCTCAAAATCTGTAGATGGGTCAGACAAAAATCCCAAATGAAGATCAACTTTGACAATACATACAATGGGAGATTGTCAATTTCTATCTATTATAATAAATATATACGATTTATTCTCTTTTTTTTTTTATATAATAGTTAATAACTTCATTAATAGCATACAGTTATAATATTATCATTATTTTCAAAAAAAAATCATTTATATTTATTATAAATTAAATAAATCATATGAATAAAAATTAAAATAAAAATTAAGTATTAAAAATAAAAAATATATGCTTTGATGTAAAAAAAAAATAATAATAAAATATTTTTCTTGTACTTTTATAATTTTATAATTTTATAAATTTATAAATTTTTTCCTATAATAAGTATACAATAAAATTATTATAAAATGATAAGAAATTATTATAAGAAAACTTGAATGATAAATAATAAAATATTATAAAATAAATAATAAAATATTTTTTGGTAATTTTTAAAATTTAATTTTAAAATATTGTAAAATATTTATTATAATAAAATGTCTATAAAATAAAAAATAAGAAAAATATTTTATTATTAAGTATTTGTTCACATCAAAATATTTATTTCTTGTTTTTAATACTTAATTTTTTATTTTAATTTCTACTCATATGATTTATTTAATTTATAATAAATATGAATAAAAATATATTTAAAATAAGAGTAATTAGAGGAGTTATTGGCTATTCTAAAAATAATAAGAGGGCACATAATATATACTGATTATTAAAAAATTAGCAATCTCCTTAAATACAGTAATTGAAATAATGTGCATATGGTAGAATAAATCATCCTCAATAAGGAAATTTGCTTTTTTCGAGTTTTAGCTAACTTGATATTCTATAACCGAATTAATATTATTGTTGATTTGCTTCCGAGAATGAAACTGCTAAATAAATTTTGATATCTTATTCATGTTCTCTTCATGTTAAAGACGTTACGAGTAATGAAATTTATAGGTAAGAATTAGGACTAGGAAGCACAATCAATTACTTGCACAGTTTAGATGGGTAGATTCGTTATCTGTGATATGACATTCTGTAATTGAGTTTATTTAATTTTTTCAGTTCTCACTTTGTTTCATGTTTTATGTTCGCATATCTAATATGGACTTAATAAGAAATTATGTGGGACATTCATGAGTGTGTTTCGTACAATTAAGGTGCGGTTGGTAATGTTTTTTAATTAGTATTTTTGGCTCATATTTTAGAAAAGGATAATGATATTTTTGATTTGATATTTTTTAAAATAAAAATTTATTTATTTATTTGTTTTCAAAATAATATAAAAAATGAAAGCAGTAAAAATACGTTTGGTTGTTTATCTAAAAATTTAAAAAATAATAAAAATGTGTTTTGTTATTTATCTGAAAATATAAAATTAATTATTATAACATAAAATAAAAACTTAAATTGTAATTATTGATGCCGAAAATCTTATCACTATAATCTCGAGTAGGACTCTTGACTTCAGTATCACCATTAAATTTATTTTTTGAAGAAGCATTTTGTCAATCACCAAGGATCTGAAATTAAAGAAGACAGACAGAGGTGACGGAAGTTTTTTCGGCTTAAACCCTCTGACACTCAAGTCAATAATCAAACATGAGAAAAACTTATGCTATCTCTCATGTGACTTAATTCATATTTCCTTCCAACTGAAAGTTTTTCCAGTAGAATGAATAAAAAAATTATTTCTTTTTTTAGAAGAAAAGAGCATGAGATGTTATGGAAGATATCCCAAATAATTATTTCTACCCAAATAAATAATAATTATCATCATAACCCTCATGAACATAATAATTGATCTACTAATAAGCACAACAATAAATATAATAATGATCACAATAATAATAAATAATAATAGCTGTCATAATAATGACCATAGTAATTATTATTTATTTTATATATATATATAGGTCGAGATAATTAGGATTACCACCTGGTCGAAGTACTATTCTCAAATTTATTAGGCAATCATTGGCCAAAATAATCTGCTCAAGATGATCTGCTCACCTAGTCGAGATAATCTGCTCCGGATGATCTGCTCACCTGTTCGAGATAATTTGCTCCAAATGATTTGCTCACCTGGTCAAGATAATCTACTCCAAATGATATGCTCACTTGGTCGAGATAATCTACTTATAGTTACCAAATAACCACTTAATTGAGGTGTTTTGCTTGAGTTCACCATATAACCATTTAGTCATAGTAGTCTACTCGAGATTACTGTGATTTATTCTCCAAACATCAATCCTTCAGTTTCTTGTGTTGAAAGTTTTAATGAATTAGGACCGAAAACTATATAAAGTTTAAAATGACCTCGAGATAACTTTCATAAGTCAATTCAAGCTGCTATAATTAAGATTATCATAGACAAGACCTTTATATGCCTTATACTATTTTTCTACTCGCGTAATCATATAGAGCAGGTTTCACAAGTTCTAAGTTTTTATCTTACCTAGAGCAGGTTTTAAGACTTAAAATTTTTTACTTAAAACAAATTTCACTTATATAATCCCTGCTCACTTAATATTAGTTGAGCAAGAGTAAGAAGCTTTGATTTTGTCTCACCTCATGTTTATTCTTCATCCGCTTTAAGTTTTGAGCCGGAATAATGAGCAGCTCCAACAAGGCAAGGGACAGTGTTTGGCGAAGGTTGCTTTTAGAACGGTTCAAAAGAAAAAGACCTTTCGATGGCTCGGTCAATATCGATCCAATTGCTCATATAAACGGATCCATCAACGAAGAAAGCGGGTTTGATGCCATTTCTAAGAACTATGGATTGAACAAAGAAGTAAACTCCCATACAACTATATTGAAGTCAGCGATTAAATTGAAGTGGGAGAGTAGGCTTGGGTCAGGGACGGGAAGACTTGCTTTGTTAGGCATTTGTCACTTCTTCTATTTCATTTCCATAGCGATTCACTCAACATAGAAAAGCAACTAGAGCAGAGCTCGTATCCAGCCTAAAGCTCTTGAACTATAGGAGGGGTCTAGCAAACCAATTCCCAGGGTGTGAGGGGCGATGTGTATAGGGCCCGGGTACATATTCACCGCGGCATGTTGATCCGCGATTACTAGCGATTCCAACTTCATGTTCCCGAGTTGCAGAGAACAATCCGAACTGAGGTAATCTTTCTGGATTCGCTCTGCCTTACAGCCTTGCTTCCCATTGTAATTGCCATTGTAGCACGTGTGTGGCCCAGCCCATAAGAGCCATGCGGACTTGACGTCATCCCAATTACGCGATTTAATCTGATTACGCGAGACTAGGCAGACTTTGACTTTTGTTTCGCTTCAAGTAGGCTTTGAGACTTTAAGTCTTTTTGTTTCGAAATTGATTATTTGCTTGACTCTCGTCTGGTCAAGCATGAGCATGTAAATTTTTTACTCGTCTCGCCTTGAGTAGGATTTGAGACTTTTAATCTTTTATTTGTCTTAATATATTTTTAAAAGTTTAAATCTGCTCGAATTAATTTTGGCAAACATAGGCCTTTAGCCTCAACTCAAGTAGGTTTTGAGACTTGCAGCTATAGTATTTGCCTTAATAATATTTTTCAAGTCTATCGATTTCCTGCTCGAATTAATCAAGCTAGCAAAAATTTTTTACTTTTGTCTCACCTTGATTAGGCTTTGAGACTTCATGCATTTTTAGATCTTAATCTGCTCGAGCCCATTCTAGCTAAATTTGGCTCTTCGTCTCGCCTTGAGCAGGCTTTGAGACTTCTAGGCTTAACATATTTTTAGAGCTTAATTTGTTCGAGCCTATTCTGGCTAACCTTGGTTTCACAAATTTCTAACTTTTGTCTCGCCTTAATCAGACTTTGAGACTTTAAGCCTTTTATTTGCCTTAAAATACTTTTCATATTTCACTTTCTTACTGAACTCCATCTAGTCGAGCTAGATTTAGCAAACCTTGGCCTTTACCTCGCCTCAAGCAGGCTGTGCGACTTCAAAATACTTTTTTTTTCTTACTTTAATCTGCTCAATAAAGATTTGGCAAACTCTGACTTTGTCTTACCTTGAACAGACTTTAAGACTTCAAAGTCTTTCTGTTTGTTTTAGAATAAATTTTCAATAAATAAAGAAGAATAGTTAGTGGAGTTTTTTTTCATAATGCAAGGTCATGTACAACCGTGTTAAGAAAATACTATAAAGCTCACACTGTGTATAAACAACATACTATTTTGTTCTTAGTCGCCCATAAGTATTTTATGTCCAGGGAAACAATGAGAGTTAGCTACAGGCCAGTACTTGACCTTAACAATTTTGCTAATTTTTATACTTTCAACACTTTTTAACAATTATTAAAAATTATGTGATGTGAATTATAATAATTTGTTTTAATAAAATAAATATGGATATTTTAATATATAATATTTTTCTATGCATAGTAGTAATTTTGCAATAATTAACTTAATATATTCATGCTCTACAATTAGGTTAATGCTTATATTTAATATAATAGAAATAGATAATAACCTGACTTTTTGTACCGTTCCCCACAAACGGTGCCAAATGTTAATGTTGAAAATCTGGTGGTTATTATCTCGAGCAAATCTCTTAACTTCAGCATCACTATTAAATTTATTTTTTGGGGAAACGGTTTGCCAATCACCAAGGACCTGAAATTAGAGAAGACAGTCAGAGACGTCAGAAGTTTTTTCAGCGTGAATCCTTCGACGCTCAAGTCAATAATCGAGTATGGGAAAAACTTATGCCACCTCTCATGTAGTTTAATTCATATTATCTTCCAGCTAAAACTTTTTTCAGTAGAATGAACAAAAAAATGATTTTTTTTTTTTTTTAAGAGGAAGAGAGCATAAGATGTTATGGAAGAGATCCCAAATAATTATATCCACCCAAATGAATAATAATTATCATCATAACCCTAGTGAACATAATAATTGATGTACTAATGAGTACAATAATAAACATAATAATAATCACAATAATGAAAAATAATAATAACTGTCATAATAATGACCATAATAATTATTTATTATTCTATATATCTAGTCGAGGTAATTAAGATTATCCTATGATCGAAGTACTCTGCTCAAAGTTACCAGTAATCACTTAATCAAGATAATCTACTCAAGATGATCTGCTAACTTGGTCAAGATAATTTTCTCTAGATGATCTGCTCACATGTTCGAGATAATCTGTTTTAGATGATTTGCTCATTTGATCGAGATAATATGTTCATGGTTACTAAATAACTACCTAATTAAGGTGTTTTGCTTAAGCTTATCATATAACCATCTCATCATAATAGTCTACTCGAGGTCACTAAAATTTATTCTTCAAACGTAATTATATTTATTATAGGCATTTAAGTAATTTATACTAATTAGATTTTACAACTCAAAACATAAAGAGTACATAAGAGTATAAAATATTTGTATCTATACTATGTTCAAATATCTATATTTATCCTTTTTAATATTATTAAAAAATAAATAATAATTAAATAAATAATAGTAATGATTATAGAAAAGTATTATTAATAAAATAATTATTATTATTAAATAAATAAAGTGGTCGGTCAGATCACAGTTTTCCCTTATCTTTCTCACTCCTTTACAAAAGTGGAGAACTCTAGTTTTGTTCACAAAACTTAAAGAACAGAAATATTCAGTCCTACAAAATTTTTTGGTATTGATGAGAAAATGGTCGTGCCAAACAAGTTATCCTGTTTGTTTTTTTTTTTTTTTTTGAAAAAAAAAACACCCAACCAAGAACGTTACCAAACACACCCTTATTGACCTGCCCTTTTTTGTTTTCTAAAAACACAAAACTGTAAAACTTAGCTAGTAGATGGGTTTTTAAACTAACTAATATATATATATATATCAAATAATTCTTAGTTTCCACTTTTCTTTTTGAAAGTAGAGAACGCTAAATTTGAGTTCTCTTATTGTATTTCCTTTTTGTTTTTATCAATTCAACACTTGTAATAATAATTACCACTGAAATTTGGTAAGTTTCTGTATTTGTTAGATAAATGGTTTGTTATAATATAATAAAAAAATGTTATTGCTATGCATGCATTTCAGATTATAGCTTGTTTGCTACTTTGTAACTATAACTATATTATTAATTAAAATAATAAATTAAGTAATTAATATAAATAAATGTAAAAATCAACAAACAAATAACAATTAAAATGCTCATAAATCATTTAAATAAAAAAATAATTTCTTTAAAAACCTAAGAAATATATATATACACACACAAAAAGCCATTTGAATTTCTTGAATGAAAGGAACAATATGAGAGGCAGCAATCCAATTAAAGAGTGAAGACATACATACATATTTATTTATTTGTAATAGGAACATGTTTAGATTATTTGCACACCGAAACAATCTTCATCACTCTTTTCTCCCACTGTATTCCTAAAGCTAATTTAAGCATCATCACACATGCACTGATCATTGTGTAAAAAAAATTATTTAACTCTATCAATTATGTCATTGTAATTATGATAAAGGTTAGATAGCTATTTGTCACGGGATGGGAGTTTTGCACAGCAAACCCGTGCGGCACTTAGATAACCTTAGTCGGGATGTTGCTAAGTAAGCCTTTACGCTTCTCAATAGCTAAGCCAAGAGGTTCCCGAAATGCTAAAGAGAATGAAGAGCTAGCGAGCAATGTAGCCAAATGCGGAAATTGTATTGATTGAAGAGAGCTTACAAGAGATGCTTGATGCTTTGCTTGTGTGTGGATTGATTGATGCTTGATTGATTATACAAATGCCTAGAGCTCACCCATATTTATAGGGAAGCTTGGCTAGCTCTAGAGCATTCTAAGGCCTAGAGAATTCTATATACATGTGCAATAATTTAGAGAATTCTAGCCATATGTACAAGAGTGTGCTAGTTGCTGGAATTTTGCGGAAGCTTCTAGAATCGGGCAAAGCTAGCACATCTTGGCTCATTCTCTTGGGCCATTTTGGGCTGGAATCATGCGGCCCGTAACATCCTCCCCCACCTAAGCTCGCGGCGTCCTCGTCGCGCTCTCGTGCTTGAATCTTTGGATGTGCTCCGCGAACTGCTACAATTCATCTTCACGTTCCCAAGTGGCTTCGCTCTCGGGAAGGTTCTTCCACTTCACCAAGTACTCATAGTACGCTGGCACACCCCTTCTTCGGATGATGCTGTCAACAAGGATGTACTCCACATCTTTGTCGAACGCGGTGACAACGGCTGTTGGGGCACGCCTTGATTCTCTGCGTGTTGGTTCTTCCACGTCTTCGTGGTATGGCTTGAGAAGACTTACGTGAAAGACCGAATGAATCTTTAGCCTTAGTGGAAGCTCTAAGTGATACGAGACATTGCCTACTCGTCGGTCAATGCGGAAGGGTCCTTCGTAGCGTCTCACTAACCCCTTGTGGACTTTGCGAAGTGTCTTGAATTGTTGGGGCAGGAGCTTGATCATGACTCGATCGCCTTCCTTGTATTCAACGTGCCGTCTCCTCATATCGGCCCATTTTTTCATTTTTCGTGCGGCCTTGTCGAGGTAAGCTCGCGTGATGTCTGCTTCCTCATGCCATTCGCGAGCGAGCTTGTGTGCCGCGGGGCTTTTTCCTCCGTATGTTGAGGCTATGGTGTTGGGGGTCATGGGCTGGAATCCCATGATGATCTCGAAGGGACTCTTGCCGGTAGCCTCACTCCGTTGAAGATTGTAAGAAAATTGGGCGACATCAAGCAACTTCGCCCAATCTTGCTGGTGAGCATTTGCGTGATCGATGCACGTTCGCAACAATCCATCTTTTTTCTCTTGGGAAAGGACGGGTGCATCGAAAGAAGCCTTAGATGGGAGATCTTGGCCAGTGTCTAGTAAACCAGCGAGTGGTTTCCGCATTTCTTCGAGCTCATGAGGCACCATGCGGTAGGGCGCCAAGGCTGGAGGCTTTGCACCTTGCTCCAACTCGATTTGGTGATCCACCCAGCGTTTAGGTGGAAGCTTCTTCGGAAGCTGCGGAGGCATCACGTCCTTGAACTCTTCGAGGACGGATTGTATGGATGAAGGGACTTGGCTTGGAACACTTGCGGAGTTCTCTTCCTCGTTGAGCTTCCGGATGGAGACCAAGAAGCTTGGGTCCTTCTTGAATCCCTTTTTGAATTGCATGGCGGAAAGTGTCTTCTCCTCGGACTTTCCTCGCTCCGTAGGAACCATGCAAGCCTTACTTCCATCGAGGATGCTTAGAGAGTTCGTGGCTGGAAGAGGGAAGGCATGGACTTGATCGAAGAATTCCATGCCAAGGACCATCTTGAAGTCATCCATGGGCACGATTGAGAAATTGAGCTTTCCGCTCCATGCGCCAAGTGCTACATTAACTCCTTGTGCAGTGCCCGCAATGGGCTTGGCGGGTGAGTTTACCGCCTTCATTGTGCCTCCTTGTCTTGTAGTCTTGAGGCCTAGGCACTTGGCCTCATCCTCGAATACGAAGTTATGTGTGGCTCCCGTATCCAACAATGAGCGAACGGTGTGGCGGTTTATCCTCGCGCTAACATACATCAGCCCTTTCTTAAGTGCCGTTTGTGGGCTGTCGAGTGTGCCAAGTCGTTAGATAGAACCCATGTTGGGTCGGGGTTCATCCGTCGTTGGTGTGGAGTTGCCCTTGAGCTGGGCAGCGAGGGCATTGAGCGACTTCTTCTCGGGACAGTCGCGTACCCAATGAGGCCCATTGCAAATGAAGCATGGGCTGCGAGGCTTCGGAGCTTCCTTCTTGCCTTCCGTTTTGCTTTGCCCGCTCTTGCCGCTTGGAGGCTTTTTCTGCCCCCAATCCTTGCGATTATGCCCCTTGTCCTTGCGACTCTCTCCCCCACCTTTGCCTTGGTTAGGCATTTTCTCCTTGGATTTGGTGGAGTACTCGTGCAGCGACTCTGCAATGGCAATGGCATCGACAAGTGTTTGGATGCCACGCCGGTCGAGCTCCGTTTTGGCCCAATCCTTGAGGCCATCTTGGAAGTAGAATAGGGAGTCCTTGTCGGACATGTCGCTGATCTCGAGCATTAGGGTAGTGAACTCATTGATGTAGTCGTGGACGCTACCCGTTTGCTTGAGGCGACGTAGGCGTGCTCTTGCCTCTTTCTCGGCGTTGCTCGGGGCAAATTGCTTTCGAAGTTCTTACTTGAAATCTGCCTATGTGTTGATGGCGCAGATGCCTTTGCCCATTTCACCATGCTTGCGACGCCACTATAGTTGTGCAGTGCCTCGTAGGAATGTGGATGCGGTGCCCACTTTTGATGCCTCATCTCTCACACCCATAGCATCGAAATATTGATCTAGCCCAAATAAGAAGTTGTCTACGATGGTGGCATTCTGTGTGCCATCGTAGGTGTCGGGCTTTGGCACATCTATGTGTCGCGCATCACTCGTGCTTGTCGCGCATCACTAGAGGAGAGTGTGCGCTTGTGCCATGCCCAGTCCGAGCGTACTTCCTCCACTTCCAAGACGGACAGCGCAGCTGCCGTCTTGCACGTGTCGCTGAGTTTCATCAACTCCTCATGAAATGCTTGAAATTCCCTCGAAGGGTGTTGGCTTGGTCTTGGATGAGGGCCTTGGTTGCCATGGTGAAGTCGGCGTATTCACCCTCTAGACCGTCCACCCTTTCCTCCAAAGTTTTGAGGGTGTCCTGAGCGGCGGACATAGATGTTTCAAGCGTGGCCATGCGAGGCTCCAAAGCATCTATCAAAGCGGCCTTCGACTTGCCATGAGTCTTGGCCTGCCCGCGAGTTTTATGCGAGCTAGCGAGCAATGTAGCCAAATGCGGAAATTGTATTGATTGAAGAAAGCTTACAAGAGAGCTTACAAGAGATGCTTGATGCTTTGCTTGTGTGTGGATTGATTGATGCTTGATTGATTATACAAATGCCTAGAGCTCACCCATATTTATAGGGAAACTTGGCTATCTCTAGAGCATTCTAAGGCCTAGAGAATTCTATATACATGTGCAACAATCTAGAGAATTCTAGCCATATGTACAAGAGTGTGCTAGTTGCTAGAATTTTGCGGAAGCTTCTAGAATCGGGCCAAGCTAGCACATCTTGGCTCATTCTCTTAGACCATTTTGGGCTGGAATCATGCGGCCCGTAACATATTGGATACCTATTCTTTTCATAAGGCACGCATCTTGGACTTTTCTCTCCATTGATGCGTATCATGTTTCTGAGAGAGAGAAAAAGCAATAATATCATATTTGTGGAAAATGGAAATCTGCCACTTAGGTAGTCAGTTTCTTGGCATGCTCCTTGCAGATTCTTCTATAGTGTTAATTTTAAAACACTGGCCACTTTGAGATAGAAACAATCATTTGGACAATTCTTGAAGCAAATAGCAATACCTCTTGAGTGCTACAGATAGAAGGAGATATGCTGGACGTCCACCTCCGACTATTTTGTGAGAGGTTGAAAAGGGTGTTGGCAGGTGAAGAAGGCCCGTTAACGTTGCCTGATTCAACAAATTTAACCCCACTATTTCAAAACCTCTTTACGGAGACAGAAATTATTACTACTCTACTGGGGAACTATGAAGGCGACATGGCCTGTCGTTTGATTCAACAGATTAAAGAACAGCTCCATATAGACGACAGACACAACATGCTTTTGCCTCTCTTGCAACACTCCCGCTTAGAAGCAAATGTTGGAAGAACATTGACAATTCTAGAGGACATCGATTACTTTGTCCGTGAATCTGAGGAAACCATTGACACATTCTTCATCGACAGCATGCAACAGCAGAGCAGCGAAAGCGAAAGCATTACTTGAAAGGCTCTTCTTGTTGGACTCCACAGTAAAATCATTGACATTAGAAATCGGATGCAACAACTTCCACCCAGCAACAATGGTTTTTATATTAGTGAACAAAGGGACAAACTCATTCACTTACTGATTGAGCGACAATTTAGCCTAGATATCAGTGAATTTGAAAGCGCCAGAGAGGAGTTGTTTGATTTACTGATTGAAGGACATCCTGGGCTTTCAGTGGTTGCAATTCTCGACAGCAGTGGCTTCGATAAGACTGCTTTTGCTGCTGATACTTTCAACAACAATCATGTCAGGTTTTATTTTGATTGTCTCGCTTGGGTCAGGGTTTCTATACTCTACGATTTTGGCAGGATATTGGATGAGATAATCAAGTCTGTGATGCCTCCATCCCGAGTTAGTGTAATTATCGGTGGTGAAGATTATGAATTGAAGAAAACTATTCTTCGTGATTACCTAACAAACAAGAAGTACTTTATTGTGCTTGATGACGTCTCCCACAGTGAGATACGGGATGATCTTGAAGAAGTTCTTCCTGATAATCAGAATGGAAGCAGAGCATTAGTGACGGTCACTATTCCAAACATCCTTACCTCATTCCAATTGGAAAATGGAAAGAAGATTCATCCTAATTCAGTTCTCGGTGGAGGACCATTGATTAGAATAAAGTATGAAGCCCATCAATTCTTCGTTCTACACCATGGAAGTACGCCATTCGAAAATTCTGTCGAAGAAAAGAGTTTCTAACATTTATGAGTCGAATTTATTCTGTGTTGGAGTTACAATTTCACTTGAAAGTCTGCTGCATCTATTTGTGTGTCTTTGGTCCAAGCATTGAGATATCTACCAAGCAATTATATCAATTCTGGTTAGCTGAAGGTTTGATACAACACAACAGTGAGGAAACTGCCAAACAATACTTGAAGGAACTAATCCATCACGGCTTCATTCAAGTGAGCAACAGAAGTGCCGGAGGCACAATTAAAGCGTGTTATGTTACAAGTTTCATATATGGTGCATTACTTTACGCGGCACTTATGACGGGATTTGTCGGGGGGCCTAAATGAGAAGTGAAACTGTGTCGCCTTGTAAAAGATCTGATTTACTTCTTTTCTTCAGATCATTCTGACATGTATCTCCGATCTATTCTGAATCACAGTTCAGAAAGCGAACATCTTGCTCTGATAGATTGCGAGAATTTATGTAAAAGTTCAAACACCTTCGGGTATTGAACTTGGATTCTGCAGTTCTCGACCAATATCCACCCGGATTAGAAAATTTATTCCATTTAATGCATTTGAAATCGAATATCCCCTCGCTCAAATGTTTTCCTTCACTGCTATGCACCCTTTTAAACCTTCAAACACTAGAAATGCCATCTAGCTACATAGATCAGTCACCAGAGGATATTTGGACGATGCAAAAACTCATGCATCTAAACTTCGATTCCATCACTCTGCCAGCACCCCCAAAAAATTATTCCAGCTCTCTGGAAAATCTCATTTTCATATCAGCCCTAAACCCTAGTAGTTGTACTCCTGATATATTGGGCAGACTACCTAATGTTCAAACTCTTACTCCATGTTCGGTTGGGAGTAAAGGAGGCGGGGGAGGAGAGGATTTCTAGTTCCGCCTGGATTTCCCTCGTTCGGTTGGCAAAAATTCGTCAGAAATCAAATTCCGTTTTACCTCCAATTTCTACCATTTGAGGAATTCACTTTCCTCCATAACGAGCATGGAAATCTGATTTCCACTCCATCAAAATGTTTGTTTTCTCTATTTTATCCTTAATTAAATTAAATTTTCAATTTTATCCTTTAACAAATTTAAATTAAACAACCCTAATTTTTGGATTCTTCTTTGATTTTACGACTTAACAAAATCTATCAAAATCGTTGTTGATCTATCATAAACTTCCGGCAACTTTCACCGGCGAAGGCAGAAGATTTAAGAAATAAAGCTGCTGATGATGAGGGGAAGGAGAAGAAGACGTAGCAACTTCACAAGAGCTTGAATAGAGGAATAAGGTAAAGGTCATTGGAAAAAGGGGCAGCTAAAATTACAGACCAATACAAGAGCATTTGTGTATGGCTCGGCACTTTCAACATAGACGAAGAAGCCAGAAGAGCTTATTGTCACGGGATGGGTGTTTTGCGCAGCAAACCCGTGCGGCACTTAGACAACCTTGTCGGGATGTTGCTAAGTAAGCCTTTGCGCTTCTCAATAGCTAAGCCAAGAGATTCCCGAAGTGCTAAAGAGAAGGAGGAGCTAGCGAGCAATGTAGCCAAATGCGGAAATTGTATTACTCGAAAGAAGCTTTACAAGAGAGCTTACAAGTGTTTGATGCTTTGCTTCGATGATTACAATGCTTAGAGCTCACCTCTATTTATAGCAAAGCTTGGCTAGTTCTAGAGAATTCTATGTACACGTGTCTACATCTAGATCGTACATGTGTCACAAATCTAGGCTATGTACAAAAGTGCTAGAGTTTGCTAGAATGTTCTAGAATCGGGCCAAGCTAGAACATCTTGGCTCATTCTCTTGGGCCATTTTGGGCTGGAATCATACGGCCCGTAACATCCTCCCCCACTTAAGCTCGCGGCGTCCTCGTCGCGCTCTCGTGCTTGTACCGTTGGACATGCTCCGCGAACTGCCACAATTCATCTTCACGTTCCCAAGTGGCTTCGCTCTCGGGAGGTTCTTCCACTTCACCAAGTACTCGTAGTATGGTGGCACGCCCCTCCTTGAATGATGCGATCAGCAAGGATGTAGTCCACATCTTTGTCGAGCAGCGGTGACAACGGCTGTTGAGGCACGCCTTGATTCTCCGCGACTTGGTTCTTCCACGTCTTCGTGATATGGCTTGAGAAGACTCACATGGAAGACCGAATGAATCTTGAGTCTTGGTGGAAGCTCTAATTGATACGAGGCGTTGCCTACACGTCGGATGATGCGGAAGGGTCCTTCGTGGTGTCTCACTAACCCCTTGTGGACTTTGCGAAGTGTCTTGAACTGTTGGGGCGGGAGCTTGATCATAACTTCGATCACCTTCCTTGTACTCGACGTGCCGTCTCCTTGCATCAGCCCACTTCTTCATTTTCCTCGTGGCTTTGTCGAGGTATGCTCGCGTGATGTCCAGCTTCTTCATGCCATTCGGCGGGCGAGCTTGTGTGCCATGGGGCTTTTCCCTCCATATGTCGAGGCTATGGCGTTGGGGGTCATGGGCTGGAATCTCATGATGATCTCGAAAGGACTCTTGCCGGTAGCCTCGCTCCGTTGGAGATTATAAGAAAATTGGGCGACATCTAGCAACTTAGCCCAATCCAGTTGGTGGCGCTCACATAATGCCTCAAGTACATCTCGAAGAGGCCATTGATGCGCTCGGTCTGACCATCCGTTTGCGGATGAAAGCTTGTTGAGAACTTGAGGTCGGTCCCCAACATCTTGAAGAGCTCCGTCCAAAATTTTCCCGTGAAGCGTGGGTCTCGATCGCTCACGATGCTTCTAGGAACACCCCAATGCTTCACTATGTGTTTGATGAAGAGACGGGCTGCTTCGTCCACTTTGCAATCTGCGGGTGCGGCAATGAAAGTAGCATAATTGCTGTAGCGGTCTACCACGACCATGATGCTGCCGCATCCTTCGGATTTAGGCAAGGCCGTTATGAAGTCCATCGAGACGCTTTCCCATGGCCTTGCTGCAAGGGGCAGGGGCTGCAACAATCCTGCCGGCAATTGGTGATCTATCTTGTCTTGTTGGCACACAAGACAAGTCCGCACATATGCCTCGATGTCGTCCCGCATACTTGGCCAAAAATACGAGGCTTGGACGAGTGCGGTGGTGCGCTCTATTCCGGGGTGACCAGCCCACTTGGAGTCGTGGCACTCCTTGACTACCTCCTTGCGTAAGTTTCCCCACCTAGGCACAAATAGCCGATCTCCCTTGGTGAGGAGGATGCCCTCTTCTTGCCAAAAACGCCTTGTCTTCCCTTGAAGCACTTTCTCCAGCAAATCCTTCGCCAATGGGTCTTGTTGGAGGCCTTCCTTGATGCGTGAGACAAGGTCTGAGTTTGGTTGGCTCGCGCTAAGTGTGGCCAATTCCGCCTTGCGACTTAGTGCGTCCATAGCGGCGTTGGCCTTGCACGGCTTGTACTCGAGCCGATAGTCAAATTCTGCAAGAAAATCTTGCCACCGTGCTTGCTTGGGGCTCAACTTCTTCTGTGTTTGGAAGTATCTCGTCGCTACGTTGTCTGTCATGATGGTGAAGTGTGAGCCAAGCAAGTAGTGTCGCCACACTCGTAGGCAATGGATGATGGCTGTCATCTCCTTTTCTTGAACCGTGTAGCGGCGTTCCGTGTCATTTAGTTTTCTGCTCTCGAACGCAATGGGGTGGCCATCTTGCATAAGGACTCCGCCAATGGCGAATTCAGAGGCATCCGTTTGCACTTCGAAGGTCTTTGTGTGGTCTGGAAGAACTAGGACGGGCTCCTCCGAAATTGCTAGCTTCAAGCCTTCGAATGCATGTTGGCAATACTCGGACCAATGCCATGTCCGATTTTTCTTGAGCATATCCGTCAAGGGTGCCGCCTTGGCTGAGTAGCCTTGTATGAACCGGTGGTAGTAGTTCACCAAGCCAAGGAATGAGCGAAGCTCGGGTACCTTTGTGGGAGGCTCACAATCGAGGATGGCCTTGATCTTTGAGTTCTCCATCATTAGCTTGCCGGCTGAAATCTTGTGCCCAAGGAACTCTACCTCTTCTTGCGCGAATGAGCACTTCTCCAATTTGAGGTAGAGCTCGTTCTCCCGAAGTACTTGGAAGACTTGTTGCAAATGTTTGGTATACTCCTCGAGCGTGGTGCTGTACACCACTATGTCATCCAAGTACACGACCACAAAGCGGTCGAGGAATGGTTGTAGCACCTTGTTCATGAGTGTGCAAAAGGTAGCCGGTGCATTCGTTAGATCAAAAGGCATAACTAAGAACTCAAATGATCCGTACCTTGTGGCGCATGCTGTCTTTTGTTCATCTCCTTCGGCGATGCGTACTTGGTAGTACCCGGAGCGCAAGTCAAGTTTGGTGAAGTACCTTGCACTGCCAAGCTGGTCGAATAGATCCGCTATCAAGGGTATTGGGTACTTGTTCTTGATAGTGATCTTGTTGAGCGCCCGATAGTCGATGCACATCCGCAGCGATCCATCCTTCTTCTTTTGGAAAAGGACCGGTGCACCGAATGGGGCTTTGGATGGGCGCACATAGCCTGCATCCAACAAATCAGCGAGCTGCCTTCGCAATTCATCGAGCTCGGGAGGCGCCATGCGGTAGGGCGCCAAGGCTGGAGGCTTTGCACCTTGCTCCAACTCGATTTGATGATCCACCTCTCGTCTAGGTGGAAGCTTCTTCGGAAGCTGCGGAGGCATCACGTCCTTGAACTCCTCGAGGACGGATTGTATCGATGGAGGGACTTGGCTTGGACCACTTGCGGAGTTTTCTCCCTCATTGAGCTCCCGGATGGAGACCAAGAAGCTTGGGTCCTTCTTGAAACCCTTCTTGAATTGCATGGCGGAGAGTGTCTTCTCCTCGGACTTTCCTCGCTCCGTAGGAACCATGCATGCCTTACTCCCGTCGAGGATGCTGAGGGAGTTTGTGGCTGGAAGAGGGAAGGCATGGACTTGGTCGAAGAATTCCATGCCAAGGACCATCTTGAAGTCATCCATGGGCACGATTGAGAAATTGAGCTTTCCGCTCCATGCGCCAAGTGCTACGTTCACTCCATGTGCTGTGCCCGCAATGGGCTTGGCGGGTGAGTTCACCGCCTTCATTGTACCTCCTACTCTTGTAGTCTTGAGGCCTAAGCGCTTGGCTTCCTCTTCAGATACGAAGTTGTGAGTTGCTCCCGTATCCAACAATGCGCGAACGGTGTGGCCGTTTATGCTCGCGCTAACATACATCAGCCCTTTCTTGAGTGCCGTTTGAGGGCTGTCGAATGCGCCAAGTCTTTGGATCGAACCCATGCTGGGTCGGGGTTCATCCGATGATGGTGTGGGAGTGCCTTTGAGTTGGGCAGCGAGGGCATTCAGCGACTTCTTCTCCGGACAGTCGCGAACCCAGTGAGGCCCGTTGCAAATGAAGCATGGGCTGCGGGGCTTAGGAGCTTCCTTCTTGCCTTCCGACTTTGCTTGCCCGTTCTTGCCGCTTGGAGGCTTTTTCTGCCCCCAATCCTTGAGATTATGGCCCTTGTCCTTGCGACTCTCTCCCCCACCTTTACCTTGGCTAGGCCTTTTCTCCTTAGATTGGGAGGAGTACTCGTGCAGCAACTCCGCAATGGCAATAGCGTCGTCAAGTGTTTGGACGCCACGCCAGTAAAGCTCCGTGCTGGCCCAATCCTTGAGGCCATCTTGAAAGTAGAAGAGTGAGTCTTTGTCGGACATGTCGCTGATCTCAAGCATAAGGGTAGTGAACTCGTTGATGTAGTCGTGCACGCTACCCGTTTGCTTGAGGCGACGTAGGCGTGTTCTCGCCTCTCTTTCGGCATTGCTTGGGACAAATTGCTTTCGGAGTTCTTGCTTGAAGTCTGCCCATGTGTTGATGGCGCAGATGCCTTTGCCCATTTCGCCATGCTTGCGACGCCACCATAGTCGTGCAGCGCGCCCCTTAAGAACGTGGGTGCAGTGCCCACCTTTGATGCCTCATCTCTCACACCCATGGCATCGAAGTATTGGTCTAGCCCGAATAGGAAGTTGTCTACGATGGTTGCATTCCGTGTGCCATCGTATGTGTCCGGCTTTGGCACGTCAATGCGCCGCGCATCACTCGTGCTTGTAGAAGCTGGGCTTGCAGAGAGTGTGCCCTTGTGCCATGCCCAGTCCACGCGTACTTCCTCCACTTCCGTGCGGACAGCGCGCAGCTGGCCTTGCACGAAGCTGCGGAGTTTCATCAACTCCTCGTGAAATGCTTGAAATTCCCCTCGGAGGGTGTTGGCTTGCTCTTGCATGAGGGCCTTCGTTGCCACTGTGAAGTCGGCATATTCGCCCTCGAGGCCGTCAACCCTTTCCTCCAATGTTTCGAGGGTGTCCTGAACAGCGGACGTTGTTGCTTCAAGCGTAGCCAATCGTGGCTCCAAAGCATCGACAGATGCGGCCTTCGACTTGCCTCGAGTCTTGGCCTGCCCGCGAGTGTCATCGCGGCCCCGGCTTGGTTCCGGGATGATCTCTACACCATGAGCACCTTCTTGTGTCAAGCTTGAGGTTGGAAGGTTGGCCATTGCTGCTGGAATGCGTGTGTGCAAACCTTGGGCTCTGATACCACTTGTCACGGGATGGGTGTTTTGCGCAGCAAACCCGTGCGGCACTTAGACAACCTTGTCGGGATGTTGCTAAGTAAGCCTTTGCGCTTCTCAATAGCTAAGCCAAGAGATTCCCGAAGTGCTAAAGAGAAGGAGGAGCTAACGAGCAATGTAGCCAAATGCGGAAATTGTATTACTCGAAAGAAGTTTTACAAGAGAGCTTACAAGTGTTTGATGCTTTGCTTCGATGATTACAATGCTTAGAGCTCACCTCTATTTATAGCAAAGCTTGGCTAGTTCTAGAGAATTCTATGTACATGTGTCTACATCTAGATCGTACATGTGTCACAAATCTAGGCTATGTACAAAAGTGCTAGAGTTTGCTAGAATGTTCTAGAATCGGGCCAAGCTAGCACATCTTGGCTCATTCTCTTGGGCCATTTTGGGCTGGAATCATGCGGCCCGTAACATTATGCTGAAGCCCAAGCATACCTATGGCAACAAGGCTAAGCTCAGCTTTGCTCAGCTGCCGCCGCTAATAATTCTACTCCAGCTAAGAAACGCAGCCTGCTATCCCCTGAGTTGCTCAGCCGAATTTTGAAGATTACTTTTTTTATCAATTATTTATTTATTGTTTTCACTGGGTTATGCATTTGAGTTTCTATTCTCTGAATTGTAACACCAAGGATAAATTTGTCAGATAAAAAAATAATTAATTCTTTTTCTCTACTAATTCCATACCAAACCGAACAAAACAAATTAAACTCCCTACATTTTTCTTGTCCTTTCTTTTCATCTCCTCCCTTCTTCCCTCCTATCCTCTCCCCTTTTGTTTCTTGTAACCGAACATGACATAAGGTTTTGCACCTGAAATCAATGTATTGGCTAGATGAGTGGACGATGGGGGCTGGAGCTATGCCAAAACTAGAAAGCTTAATTGTCAACCCTTGTGCTTACTTGAGAAAGCTTCCGGAAGAGCTATGGTGCATAAAGAGCTTGTGCAAGTTAGATTTACATTGGCCTCAGACAGAGTCGAGACAAAGGCTACGGACTTTTGAGGATATGGAGTGGCGGTATGACATCCAGTTATATCCTTATGGAATCTGATGGATTGAATTAGGTGAGTTTTAATCATATATGATAACTCAAACTTTGTTACTTTCCAAATTTTTATATGTTTTTTTTCCCACTTTCTCAGTAGATCTATATCTATCGTAAAACCTTCAAATGATCATACCAATGCCAAACTAATAGTGGTTGCTTCTAATGTCAAAATTATGCTGACAAATATACTCAACTTGAGTAGCAAAATAGAGTGGGATAGCCACACGTTGCAGCAGATAAACAAAGAAAGATCCCTCCATATAAGAACTGTAAAAGCAGGTTTTCATTTATGATTCATCTTTCCCTTTACTTGTGTAGGCAAAATCAGAGAGGTAAACAACACCAGCCAGACATTCAATTTCAACTGTAATTCAGCTTTGATTCATGAGACAGGGCATTGTTTTGTTTAGCAGATTTACAAGGACTTGCTATAACTGATGCCGTGGTTGCAATACTGTCTACAAATTTGAATAGTTGTACTCCTTTTACTTTTTTTGTTTTTTTAAATTTGATGGTATATGTGTACACATATTTTGTGTTTTAATTACTGCTTTATGCTTAGAAGTACTCGTTTAAGACCTTGACTGCAGGATTGATTTGGCTAGCTTTAGACTTGTATGGTTTGCTAGCTAAAGAAATAACAATCTTCTATAAAAGCTGCGTCATGCATGTACGTTACTGGCTTTATTTTAGTTGCTGACATCTTCAATTTCAAAAAATTAGGCAAATTATAGTCTGATTTTAAAGATATTTTCAAGTTTAAACCCTTACCCCATTTTTCAGAAAGAAAATAGAAAAATAAAAAATGTAAATAACTTTGAAAGAAAGTATATAAAGTAGTAAAAAAAAAGGTAGTAAATGAGTAATATACAGATGTAAGTAGTAGGGCTGCTTTCATCACATTTGAACTTAATTACAAGCGTAACTAAATAATAATGTATTAGTCGTTAAATGTTGTGAAACAGTTGATTTAACATTATTTTTTTATATAAAGTAGAAAATTAATGAATAATATAGAGATTGATTTCTGGGTCAGTATTCATTTTCATCTTCCTCTTCTTTGCTTCTGTTTTCAATGTAAATTCTTGTTATACAATAATCTAAATATATATATAGAACAGTAAATTCACAAGAAGTTATCAGCACGATTATGCTTAAAAATAGCAATATAATATATTAAAACGAAGCTCTTGATGAGCTAAGTATCCTACCAGAAAAATTATTATGATTGGAGCACAAAGGAGCCTGGAATGCAAACCGAAAAATTCTGGATTTGTGAGAAAGAAAAATTGACTGGGTTAACCAACCCGACCCACTCAATTCTCGCAATTCCAACCATATATCCGGCGGAGCAAATGCCATTCGGAAGCTTGAAGGCCGGCCAACGTTTTCCCATGACTTTGGTCGCTGGAATTGGCCTTGAACGTCGTCGATGAAGCTCTAAAGTTAGCCACCTAACCTGGCTAGGTCTATTAATTCCGGCAATCTTACCATTAAAACTTTGTACCAAATCGAAGCCCAAGATTCGGCCTCATTTTCCCTCTGTCCACGTTGTCAGATATTAGCCGAAAAATCTCTGATCAAGCCACCAAAAGTTCAAAGTTTTGGAGTCTAATCCTCTACCGTCATGGCACGTTGAAGCTCACCACTAGCATGGTTGGATTCATCACAATCTAAAGTTTTTATCCCGAGCTTCTCAGTCATTGGATTGTGATTTTTAATCACCGTTGAACGACAAAGGGTTGGTTGGCAATTTTGAAGTAAATATTATTTAAATCTCTAACGACTTCTTAAATTATGAATGACCCATATATATTTCAATTTGTTCATAATATTTGTATTATGACTGAAATTTATAACAGATACATATTATAACCTGAAATTATTTTTGGGACATGGAGCTCTTAACTTTAAATTGGGACCTGAAGTTCATGATTTTTATATTAGAACCTAAAGTTCTAATTCTGTAATTTCATATACATAGACCAGAGGTTCCATTTTTAAGATCTATGTATATGAAACAGTTGTACATGAAATAATTGTTGAGATTCTAATTTTGAAATATGCAAATTTAATACAACTAAATATGAAATAATTGTAGAGGTTCTGATTTTGAGATATGTAGACTGATATAGTTGTACATGAAATAATTGTAAAAGTTATGATTTTGGGATCTGTGAATCTGAAACAGTTGTATATATGAACTTGAAATTTTTAACATTACGAACCTGAAAATTCAAAATATGCTTTTGTGTATCTGAACTAAAAGTTTCAGATTATGTATGATGACATATTTACCAATATTTTGAATCTCAAGTTCATAATTATAATATAGAATTTGGAATTCGAAACGTGTTACCTAAATTTTATGCAAAATGCAAAGATTTTATTATTATTATTATTATTATCATATTAATTTAACTAGGTTAATTTATTTTATTAATATGACCAGTTTAACTATCTATTGAATTACTTTAATTTTAATAAGTTAAGATTTTTTTTACATATATTTAATATTATAATTATAACATAAAGTTTACAATACAAATGAACTGGGAGAATCTAAAATTTTGTTTATATTAAAATTAAATTTCAAAACTTGAAATTCCAAATACAAGTAAGAGTATAATATGACAATACTTGAATCACGATAGAAGTTTATTATTTCCTTAAATGACTATAAACATTAGAAAAATGTTCATAATATTGAGAAAATGGATATTATCATTTTCCTACCTAAGTTATTCTGACATATCAAGTCAGTACCATGGTTTGTTAAAAACAGCATTTGACTACTAAACATTTATACTATTATTATTTTACCACAATTCCGTTAAAAATCAGTTAGTATTTAACAGAAAATAAATATCAAGTCAATTTTACCCCTCAAATGTAAAAGACAATTTTACCCTTGTGAATAAATAAAGACAAAATGGCTCATACGAAGCAGACAGCAAGGAAGTCCACCGGAGTTAAGGCGTCACGCAAGCAGCTGGCCACCAAGGCGGCTCGGAAGTCGGCTCCGTGACGGAGGAGTGCTGAGCCCCACCGTTTCGGGCCGAGAGCAGTGGCTTTGAGAGAGATCGGAAGTACTAAAAGAGCACCGAGCTTCGATAAGGAAGCTTCGTTCCAAAGATCGGTGAGGGAAATCGCTCAAGACTTCAAGACCGATCCGAGGTTCCAAAGCAGTCAGTCGCGGCTCTTCAAGAAGCTACTGAGGCTTATCTGGTGGGTCTCTTTGAAGACACCAATCTCTATACGAAGCATTTTCTTACTTGCAAAGTGAAGGTAATATGTGGCGAGGAGGATTAAACGATCTTGGGGTATGTAGTACAGCTAGCGATTATCTATCAACAGAAACATCACCTTTCCGCTAAGGATTGCAACACATTCGTCTTCAAGAATATTCAGACGGTCAAGCACAATATCAGCTGGCAACCGCTTACCATTCCCAAAAGCGACTGCCTTAACAGGATCATTTCGATCATCTTTCCACCCTCTACAAGCGGCTACCATGCTGTTGATTTCATTTTACACCAGTTATGATGCTAATTGCAAATGGGGCCTCAGTTGGGCATCATTCCAAGTGTGAAAATATCATCTAAATGCGGGAAGTTTCTGATGCATTTTTTATGCAAAAAGCAAAAAACATTATGTATACCAAATTATATGAATCTTAATCATTTCGACTAGCACAGAGATTGGGCTTGCCAATGTTAATTTTACCCTTCATATAGAAATAAATAACAATTTTCCACTGAAGAGTGACAACCTTCACGAAGGGTAAAATTGTCTTTACATTTGAGGGGTAAAATTGACTTGATATTTATTTTCTGTTAAATACTAACTGATTTTTAACGGAATTGTGGTAAAATGATAACAGTATAAATGTTTAGTAGTCAAATGCTATTTTTAACAAACCATGATACTGACTTGATATGTCAGAATAACTTAAGTAGGAAAATAATAATATCCCTTGAGAAAATTACTAAAAGTAAACAATTTAATTTTATGTTTATTTAATGTTTATTCTTTTATGTTTTATTATTATATTGAGATTTATGTTTGGTTTTGTAATACCGCTTGTGTTAATATTATTTTGATTTTATAATTTGTTTAATATCATTTTAAAAAATATTCATTATATTTAGTCCTGCATATCAATTAAATGCTTTAGAAGAGTTATGCCTTATTCTCAATCAAATTCAGAAGAATCTCATATGTTTTAAAAATATTTAATAAAATGAATATCATGTCGAGATTACATATATAAAGACATTGAATATAAAATGGATATCATGTCAAGATTACATATATAAATGCATTGAATACATAAAAAAAAATTGAAAAAACATTCTTGACTAGATTTATTATGATAAAAATCTACACAATAATGAATGAAAAATTCATTGTTTAAAATACTTATATTGTTGGCTAATTGCTTGGACATTCAGAAATTATAATGATGAGTAGAATTATTAAAATATTTTCATGGATATTTGTTAAAGAAACAGAAATTTATATTGTCCATTAAAATTATTTATACTATTTACTCATAAGAAAAATATGTGATTGGATTATTTCCTCTTATGATTGGTCATGAATGTCTACAAAGAATTTGAGAGATATATGTGGATTAATTCATCCACATATTGGACTATTTCGTTAATTTATAATTTTAAATGATACATTTGTATGGTGGTCACATATTTGTTTGTTATGCACACACAATATTTTATTTGTATAGTTGATTGCATCATATTTCTGTTGGGTGATTTTCACATATTTATAGATTGTGATTTGATGAAATAATTTTCCATCAATGAGAAATGGAAAGCCTCTTGAAGAATGCATGAATTATCTTGGAAAATTTTTCACTTTGCCTTAGTTAGATCCTCGTACTTGTTAATGCGAGAATGAAGTACGAAGGATAATATTTTTATAGTAAATTACAAGACCAATTACTAGATGCAGATATAGCAAAATAACTAAATTACGTATTACAACTACCAATCTACTACCCCGGGCAATTGTTCCTGCTGAACAATTAAATATATGAGTAGCTATTATGTTATCTATTACATGTCATAAACATGTTAGACCACTTAATTTCAAAGACAATGCTCCTCAAAAGAAGAAAATGAAAAATCAGGATCCTATTGAAAATAAAGCTCAAGTTATAAATGTGCCCACATTATTTGCATTACATTTATAGATAAATTGATTGCCCTTGAAGTGACATAAGTCTCTAAAATAACAATAACTTGTGAAAAGGTAAATAAATTCAGAAATTGGGGGATTTTTATTGATTATTCACAAGGTAATTTCTATAAAGGCGCATGGTCCATGATGACACAAAATATCCTGAAAGATCTCCTAAAGAGGTACATACCCATGATGAGACTTCAGCCTTTGAAATAGCTAATAAATAAATTATCATCAATGATGTGTTTAAGTTTACAATAGCTACTGATATTATAACTAATCATAATCTGCAAACCATTGATGAATATAAATGTGGCATGATTAACCAAAATAAAAATAAACAATCCAATAGAATTGACTTCTTTAATGAAACGTGAAATTTTTTTACTTGTGGTCTAGATATTTGATAATGTCAAACCCGTTACATGTAAATGAAAATTTATTAAGCAATATAATGAATATAATAAAATCATTGGATATAATATGCGCACAACTAATAGCATAAAGTTTCTTCAAGAGATCTGATATTGATTATGAGAATAAGTATTTTTTAGTAATAGATACTCTCAAGTTTCAATTTTTAATCTATTTAGCAGTCTCAGATAAACTTGACATGTGTCTTATAGATGTAATGATTGCATATTTGTATGGGTCAATATACATTAATATTTACGTGAAAATTAATATGCATATTCAAAATGTATAAAGCATATAAATCAAAAGATCGTAATTTATGTTTAATCAAGCTACAATGATACTTATGTGAATTCAAATAATACAAACACATGTGATATAATCTTTTACGTGAATATTTAATCTTATTTGCCCATGCGTATTTACTAGAAAATTCAAATTTAGATTTATACTTCTAGCAATTTATGTTGTCGGCATAAATGTAATTGGAATTCCTAAAAAATTCCTAAAATGCTAAATATTTAAAAAATGAGAATATTACACGAATGGTTTTTCAAAAATAAAATATTACGTTGACCTGTAGATCGAGTATAAAAGAAATGGAATGATTATCCATTAATTAGTTTATGTTGAAAAATTTTTGTGAATAATACTTATTTTATTACATCATCGATGGAAAAGAAAAGGATGGGGGGCTATAAATCACAAGGATAGATTTCAAATTTATTATTTTACATTTCTTGCTACTCCCAATATCTGACCATTCAAGTTGAGAAGTAATTGGGTTGGGTTTATAATGATATTTTTACAATTGATTAATTAATTCAGTAGCAATTTTGGCATGGACAAATATTCTTCGTAATGAAGGGAAAAGAAAATCGTGTCTCTTGATATTATCAAGACATATCATTAAGAGACCATAATAATAGTTTACATCCAACAAATTGATAGGTTTTTTTATGGATGTTCAATTGTGCTCATGGTGTAATCATAAAAATTTTCTTTAAGATGTCAGGTCTACTTGAAAAAATAATAAAAGCATCAGCATGTTCAATCATTGTTATGATTCGTTCATGCATACTTGAGACAATGAGTTTTTCCCTATTCATTTTGTCAATGATGTTTCTTATAATTAAAGCTTTTGGGATTATACCCAAAATTTAGCTTCCTCCAGTATTTGCTGCTTGTCCTTATTAATCCAATATCACATCCTCTGTATATTAGATGAAATTTTCTTTTAGATAATACCTTCTAAAGCTCTTTGACAGCTTCAACAAATTCTAGAGTATGTCTAAAAGATGATCCATAAAATACACAAATATTTTTAAGATATCGAACTGAGGATTCTACCATTATTTTTATAGAAGTTTTAGATGTTTGAACTACAATCTTTGAAAAATTTGTACTAATGCATCACACTACACGCTTTTTATATACACAATTATTAGCTATATTGTTACATTATTATTCTGAAATTTTCAAGAAAAACAAAACTAACCACTGGACTAGTGATGCTTATACGATATTGAAGTTATGTGTAAAAGTAAATTTTATTACCTGAAAATCTTTGAAAAACTACATAGTAGTTATCCCATATCCAGTTACACTTGATATTGTATCATGATTTAGCTTTAAACTAATTAATTTTTTTTTTCAGTGAGATTTTCTTTAAGTAGATAATTTAATGTGATTTCTCATCGTCGCATATCTACCATAGTTAAAGAAGCTAAACAAGAAAATTGATATTAAACAGATGCGCTTCTGTCAATATAAGATTTGCCTGCATTAATATTCGAGAAGATATTTTATCAAGGGGAGCATATGTTTTTTAAATAAGATTTTTTGCAGTTATATTAAACAAATATGCATTGTACTCTTTTTCCTTCGAACAGGTTTTATCATATTGGGTTTTACTGACAAGATTTTAATGAGGCAATATAAAGCACATCAAATAAAATCTTTATATGTAAATGAATGGTAAATTCAAGGGAGAATGTTGTAAAACATTGGATTTACCATTATGCCCATTTACATGAAATTATAATAATATCCCTACATGTTTCTATAGGAAGAAGAAAATTAATGAATTATATAGAGATTGATTTATGAGACAGTATTTATCTTCGTCTTCCTCTTCTCTGTTTTCGTATTCAATATAAATTCTTGTTATACAATAATCTAAATATATATATATAGAACAATAAATTCATAACATTAAATAGATAATAAGCAAATTTATTAGACATTTGAACTTAATTACAAAGATTTTTAATTTGAGTGCAGTGGTTAGAGTTCCTTTTTAAGAACCCAATCACTCTCTTCTCTAATTAGATAAAGGTGGACATCTATCTCACTAATTTTGAGTAGAGTGGAAAATCCCATGTAGGACTAGTGAGAGTTTAAAAAAATACATTGAGTCATATTAAATTTGATTTAGATTAAAACTCACACACTTTTAAATTTACGAGCCATTAAAATTAGTCAATAAAAATATAATGTTCACTGAAGATTGCTTGCATATTTTTCAATTTGAAATGTCGAATATAACAATATCAAGTTTTGACATTCTGTTATCATTTTAGAAAACTATATAAACATTTAATATATATGCATGGAGCTGGATGTCACGGGATGAGTATTTTGCGCAGCAAACCCGTGCGGCACTTAGACAACCTTTGTCGGGATATTGCTAAGTAAGCCTTTGAGCTTCTCAATAGCTAAGTCAAGAGGTTTTCCGAAATGCTAAAGAGAAGAGAGCTAGAGAGCAATGTATCCAAAATGTGAAAATTGTATTACTAGAGAAAAGCTTTACAAGAGAGCTTACAAGAGTGCTTTGATACTTTGTTGCTTGGTTGATTGCTTGCTGCTCAAATAGCAAATGCTCACCCATATTTATAAGGAAACTTGCCTAACTCTAGAGGATTCTAGCCTAGAGAATTCTATATACATGTGCAACATTCTATAGAAATCTAGCTTATGTACAAGTGTGCTAGAGTTGCTGGAATTTTGAGGAACATTCCAGAATCGGGCCAAGCTAGCACATCTTGGCTCATTTCCTTGGGCCATTTTGGCCTGAAATTGCACGGCCCGTAACATCCTCCCCCACCTAAGCCCGCGGCGTCCTCGTCGTGCTCTCGTGCTTGAACCTTTGGATGTGCTCCGCGAACTGCACAAGTCTTCTTCTTATTCCCAAGTGGCTTCGCTCTCAGGGAGGTTTTTCCATTTCACCAAGTACTCATAATACGCTGGCACGCCCCTCCTTCGAATAACTTGATCGGCAAGGATGTACTCCACATCTTTGTCGAACGCGGTGACAATGACTGTTGAAGCACGCCTTGATTCTCCGCGGCTTGGGTCTCCCACGTTTTCGCGATAGGGCTTGAGAAGACTTATGTGAAAGACCGGATGAATCTTAAGCCTTGGTGGAAGCTCTAGTTGATACGAGACGTTACCCATACGTCGGACAATGCGGAAGAGTCCCTTGTATCGTCTCACTAACCCCTTGTGGACTTTTCGCAATATCTTGAATTTGTGGGGCAGGAGCTTGATCATGACTCGATCGCCTTCCTTAATCATCGAGGTAAGCTCACATGATGTCTGCTTCTTCATGCCATTCGCGAGCGAGCTTATGTGCCACGGGACTTTTTCCTCTATAAGTCGAGGCTATGGCATTGGAGGTCATGGGCTGGAATCCCATGATGATCTCGAATGGGCTCTTGCCAGTAGCCTCACTCCACTGGAGATCATAAGAAAATTGGGCGACATCAAGCAACTTCGCCAATCCTGCCGGTGAGCGCTCACATAATGCCTCAAGTACATCTCGAGGAGGCCATTATTGCCCTCGGTTTGTCCATCCGTCTGTGGATGAAGACTTGTTGAGAACTTGAGATCCGTCCCCAATATTTTGAAGAGTTGTTTCCGTAAATCTTCGAGCTCGAGTGACGCCATGCGGTAAGGCACTAAGGCTGGAGGTTTCGAACCTTGTTCTAGCTCGATTTGATGATCCACCTTTCGTCTAGGTGGGAGCTTCTTTGGAAGCTCGGGAGCCATTACGTCCTTGAATTCCTCAAGGACAGCTTGTATCTTTAGAGGGACTTGGCTTGGAGTGTTTGTGGGATCTTCTCTTTCATTGAGCTCCCGAATGGACACTAGAAAGGTTGGGTCCTTCTTGAAACCCTTTTTGAATTGCATGGCCGAGAGCGTTTTCTCCTTGGACTTGCCATGCTTCGTGGGAACCATGCACGCCCTGCTCCCATCGAGGATGCTTAGGGAGTTTATGGCTGGAAGTGAGAAAGCATGGACTTGATCGAAGAATTCCATGCCAAGTACCATCTTGAAGTCGTCCATGGGTACGATGGAGAAGTTAAGCTTTCCGCTCCACGAGACAAGTGCGACGTGCACACCTTGTGCTGTGCCCGCAATGGGCTAGGTGGGTGAGTTTACCGCCTTCATGGTGCCTCCTTCTCTAGTAGTTTTGAGGCCTAGGCACTTGGCCTTATCCTCGGATACGAAGTTGTGTGTGGCTCCCGTATCTAGCAATGCGCGAACAGAGTGTCCGTTTATCTTTGTGCTTACGTACATCAGCCCTTTCTTGGCGATTGCCGAATGTGCGCTGTCGAGTGCACCGAGTCTTTGGATAAAACCCATGCTGGGTCGGGGTTCTTCCGGTGTTGGTGTAGAGTTGCCCTTGAGTTGGGCAGCGAGGGAATTGAGCGACTTCTTATCAGGACAATCGCGTACCCAATGAGGGTCGTTGCATATGAAGCATAGGCTTCTCAGCTTTTATAGCTCTTTCTTGCCTTCCGTTTTGCCTTGCCCGCTCTTACCGCTTGGAGGCTTTTTCTGCCCCCAATCCTTGCGATTGTTGCCCTTGTCCTTGCGACTCTCTCCCCACCTTTGCCTTGGTTAGGCCTTTTATCTTTGGATTGGGTGGAGTACTCGTTCAGCGACTCCGCGGTGGCAATAGCATCTTCAAGTGTTTGGACGCCCCGCCTATCGAGCTCCGTTTTGGCCCAATCCTTGAGGCCATCTTGGAAGTAGAAAAGGGAGTCCTTGTCAGACATGTCACTTATCTCAAACATTAGGGTAGTGAACTCGTTGATGTAGTTTCGAATGCTACCCGTTTGCTTGAGGCGACGTAGGCGTACCCTCGCCTCTTTTTCGACATTGCTTGGGGAAAATTGCTTTTGGAGTTCTTACTTGAAATCTGCCCATGTGTTGATGGCGCAGATGTCTTTGCCCATTTTACCATACTTCCAGCGCCACCATAGTTGTACAACGCCTCGTAGAAATGTGGGTGCAGTGCCTACTTTCGATGCCTCATCTCGAACACCCATGACATCGAAGTATTGGTCTAGCCCAAATAAAAAGTTTTCTACAATGGTGGCATTGCGTGTGCCATCGTAGGTGTCGGGTTTCGGCACGTCAATGCGTCGTGCATCACTCGTGCTTGTAGATGTTGGGCTAGCGGAGAGTGTGCGCTTGCTCCATGCCCAGTCCGAGAGGACTTCCTCCACTTCCGCACGGACAGCGCGCAGCTCGTCTTGTACGAAGCTGCGGAGTTTAAGCAACTCTTCGTGAAATGCTCGAAATTCCCCTCGAAGAGTGTTGGCTTGGTCTTGGATGAGGGCCTTTGTTGCCATTGTGAAGTCGGCATATTCGCCCTCGAGACCGTCCACCCTTTCCTCCAAACTTTCGAGGGTGTCCTGAGCGGCGGACATTGAGGTTTCAAGCGTAGCCATGCGAGGCTCCAAAGCATCGATAGAAGCGGCCTTGAACTTGCTACGAGTTTTGGCCTGTCTGCGAGTTTCATCGCGGCCCTGGCTTGGTTCCGGGAGGATCTCCACACCAATAGCACCCTCTTGTGTTGTGCTTGAGGTTGGAAGATTGGCCATTGCTGCTGGAATGCGTGTGTGCAAACCTTAACTCTGATACCACTTGTCACGGGATGAGTATTTTGCGCAGAAAACCCGTGCGGCACTTAGACAACCTTTGTCAGGATGTTGCTAAGTAAGCCTTTGAGCTTCTCAATAGCTAAGCCAAGAGGTTTCCCGAAATGCTAAAGAGAAGAGAGCTAGAGAGCAATGTAGCCAAAATGCGGAAATTGTATTACTAGAGAAAAGCTTTACAAGAGAGCTTAAAAGAGTGCTTTGATGCTTTATTGCTTGCTGCTCAAATGGCAAATGTTCACCTATATTTATAGGGAAGCTTGCCTAGCTCTAGAGAATTCTAGCCTAGAGAATTCTATCTACATGTGCAACATTTTAGAGAAATCTATCATATGTACAAGTGTGCTAGAGTTATTGGAATTTTGCGGAACATCCCGGAATCGGGCCAAGCTAGCACATCTTGGCTCATTTCCTTGGGCCATTTTAGGCTAGAATTGCGCGGCCAGTAACATGGAGCTGGGTAACATAGTTTAATTAACTTTATTAGGTAATTTATATTTTCAAATTTGAAATATCCCTTTGTATTCCTAAATAAGAGCTAATAGTATCATATATTCCACTGTGGATCAGCTGTCATTGGCTAAACTACAAACCAGCAAATACTTGATTTTGGACCATTTGATCAGTCCAAAAATAAACTTATATAAAAAGAAGAAAAAGAGGTCATATGAGTTTCTTCAATAATTGGAGCAATACAGATAATTAAGATACTAATGCTCAAAATAAACATTTCAAAGAAATAATAGACAATGATAAGAACTGGAACCTAATTTTGTTTCAATCAACTTGTTTGTGAATGCGGGGTTGGAGGTTGATAACTATCCTAAATTAAGGGTAAAAAAATAGTAAGGGGCTGCAAACAAAAAAGGAATAAATAATGAAGACAAAGCTAACATTACTCTAACTTGAAGGAAGTACAATATAATAAAATTTGTCTAAAATTAATTTCCTCTACCAATTTGTAGTTTTAATCCCAAAAAATATCCAAAACACTTCTCCATCTCAAAAAATTTTCCGATCGAATTCAAGAAGTAAAAGCCCAAGCATAAATATTTGTCATTTTCTGCATGATAATTAATTAAAGAAAATACAATATTGTCATTTCAATTTGAATTAGTTATTATTTATCATGATTAAGAAATGTTAGATATTTCAACATTTAAATCTTAATTTAAATGTTCACTTATGTGGTTTACATCGATTTGATGGTAGATAAGTAATTTTATTATTTATGATATTCATCACTAATTTAATAATTGCACAATACTAAGAAATGACATATAATATTAGGACTTAAGTTGAGATTTAATTATCGAGATTTCTAATATTATTGATCTTGATTTATTAATCAAATTCAAATATTGAACCAATGGCCATGAATGAAAGAATATCATGAAAGGTAATAATCCAAATGAAGATGCACATGGATATTTTATAATCTTTACAGGAAAATTTACAAAATTAACCAAAAAAAATTGGTAATTTATAAAAAAAGCTATCTTAATTTTTTTTTGTCAATATTAAACAATTAATAAATTTTTAGACTAAAACACCCTTGTCTTTACGACACCCATTCTCCTCTCCCAAATCCAAAACCATCGGTAACTTATACACGTAAAAATTGACAGCATTTTTTTCGTAAAATCAACAGCAAATGAGTGTATTTCATGGTAAATATATATTTTGTGTGTATTTCATGGTAAACGAGTATTTAGTAAATTTTATTCTGTATAATGTTTTCATATTAAAATTTGTATATTCGGTGTTTGATAAAATGTCTCTTAGAGTTTATTTGTCTTATTATAAATAGACTTACGATGTTGTGGGTTGATGGTGTCTTAGTGTAGCAAATTACACAAATGGCAAAATAAAACCAACAACATTCATGTGCAGCATGAGCGCTCATTCGTCAGAGAGCACGCTTACGAGCAAGCGACATGCTACTTGTTTTTTTTATGTTACTGCCTTTATTTATTAATGTTGTTAAAAATCTCAAATACTAATTTGACTAGATTATTAAATGTGTCATATTTGGTTAATTAAACCTATAATATATTTTCTAAAATTTACTAATTTAACATGCTTTTAATACATTTTTGGTTGTTATAAAATCACAATATGAATTATCATTATTATATTATTTTTTAAGAAATAATAATTTATTATATTTTTTATCATTATCGTTAGTCTAATAATGATGTCACAAATATTATGTGGACAAAATTATATTTTCATCACATAAAATCCAAATTCACAGTAACTTATGTATGTTTTGAGTGATTAATGAATGTTAATAACAAATAAAATTTGAGTTTTTTTTTTTATTTTTGTACTCAAAATGATAGCCTCTCAATTTTTTTCATGTCTATCAAAACATATTTGAAAAACAACTGATTTCCATTAAGGCTGAATAATTAAGAAAATATTAAAAAATTAATAAAAAATTGTCAAAACATGAGACAGGCACATGTCAATGTAAACACTTGCAAAATGTGCGGTAGACGTTTATCATACATTTTTTGGATTCTTACATTTTTTGGATTCTTCTCTTAAATCGCTTATTTGAAGATATTTTAGTCTAAAAATTTTGTAATTGACTAAATATGATAGAAAAAGTCAATATGACTATTTTTAAAAATTACAAAATTTTTTTGACTATTTCCCATATTTACATCTCAACAATAATCATCACTATTTTCCAAAACTAATTTTTTGCCAAAAGTCATCATAATTGTGGTTTAAATCTATTTAAAATTTTTTTGCTTTAATTGAAAAAAATCGATTTAATCACCATAATTAATTTTGTATGGATAGTTATTATTTTAAAAAGGCATGACTTTTCTCTAAATGTTAATCATGTTTTTTTAGAAAATTGGGTAATAATAATGTCATCAAGAATATAGATGACACTATATAATATGACCAGCTGAATAAAAGAGTAATTTTATTGTTAAATAACTTCTTAAATGATTATATATTGAAAATTTTTATTACATTGTGACTTAATTTATTAAGAGACTCATCTTACTTATGTAATACATTATAAAATAATTGCTATTTCTAATTTATAATTCTTATAATAATTATTATGTATTTTATCTTTTCAGTAATATTATGCATAAATATGTTTATAGAATTGATGGCTCACCCCATATCTCTAACATTTTGTAGAAAGATTTTAGAGATGTAGATTTTCAGTTTAGAGAAAAGGAATTATTAACTGAAAACTTGGTTTTTTTTTTTATTAATGAGCAAAATGTTATTTCTTTTATTATTGTTTAGAACTAAATTTATTTTGGAGGAAAATTAGAGGGGAAACATGATAACTGTAGTCATGCTTTCCCTTTCAAATGTATTCAGCGTTAATCCATTCAATAGTCAATATTTTTCATTTCAGCTATCTTTTAGTCTTGAATAAAATCTTCCTTTTTAATTTTTTTTTTTATTTTTTTATGATTGTAACTACAGTTTAGTTTTGTTCATGCATGTATAAATTAGCTGAATTTAGAGTACATATAGACAAAATTTACCTCGAGAGAGTTGTGCATCAATGTGATTGTGTTCAAGTGACACTCTTCTTTAATTGTTAATTCAATACTTCACCTCTGTTCTCGTAGCCTTTATTTATTGCAATAGGGAAACAAAGAAATATTTATTTATATTCTCGAATAAGAGTTAATAGTATGGTATATTCAACTATGGATGCAGCCATTGAAGTTAAATAATTAATTAGAGTAGTTTAGATTAGAACACTAATGCTCAAAATGAATGGTTCACAAAAAAAATAGCTTATATTGCGTTTATTTATAAGTAATTAGAATCAGCAAATTCTTTGTTCATCCTTTTAATTTCATCTTCTTCATCAAAATCGAAATTCATTTTCATCTTCATCATTGTTTGTCATCATAATCACATCATCAATAACAATAATAATAATCATCATCATCAACAACAATCTTACCATTTGAGAATGACGATGACGAACACGAGCTTCTTCCAATCGTTTTCGTTTGGTTTTAGAGAGGATATGGGTAAAAGCTGCTTGCTTAGCATTTTTAGTTTTCGACTTTTTTTTCAATTTATATTTTTAATTTGTAAAAGGGGTATGTTGGAAATATTTAAAGTATAGTGGGAATAATTTTTTCATTTCAAGAAATGGGTTTCTTATTCCCAACCCCAATAATCAAAACTCTTATAATCAATTCAATATTTGTGTAAGCCCTACCTAACTCATTGTTATTCCCAACTTCAATTTAATAAGCAAACAATTTATTTATTTGGATTACTCTACTCCAATTCCCATTATAACTTAGTAAACACAACATTAATTTTAATAACTATGACTTAATGAGTCCACTCCAAAAAGCAATTGCTTAATTTTAATGAACTTTTTGTAACGTAGATGTGGCTTATATGAATAGCAGGGACTGTAAACACCAAAAGGATTAAAGGAATCTCTTTTGAAAAGCATCAAAAATGAATAAAGTGGGAAAATCAAGATATGCTAATAGTTTTTTGTTTCAACATCACTCTTACCTTCATTGTTGTATTTGCTTTTAACAACTCAAATACAGTAGAATGTCCATAAATTAATAATCTCTATTATATAACAAATTTTCATGATCCTGATTTTGTCTAATTGACTAAATTCATAAGTTCGATCAAATAATAATATAATACTTTTCAAAAAAAATCTTATATAACTTTGTGGTTCCATTCAAATTATAAATTAATAATTTACTGAAATTACAAATATAATTAATATGATATTTTAATTACATAAAAATGACTCTATTGTTATTTATTTTTCTTAAAATTTAAATATAATTAGATCTTGTCTCTTTTTTTTTATTGCATATAAAAGCTTTGAGATTAACTTATCGAATTATAATAAGAAACTATGAAGTGTTGTTAATGTTTTGAGTGTTTCATTGCATATAACAGGCTTCAAAACTATTATATCATCCTCAACTTTTTTTTCAACGGGATTTTCGTTGATGTTAACGATTATTTCTTCTAAACTTAAAAGCTCTGAATTTATGTTATTTTCATTAGGGTAATTCAAGAAGTAATTTATATATAATCTATTATGGTAACTAAATTCTTTGATTGCTATATCAAGTTCATGAATTTTTTATTTATCAAAAGATTTATCTAAGTTTTGAGAGGCCATTCATATCCGATATTGGTAAGATAAATAGAATATTAGTTATTAAATATTATTAATTAAATTGTAAATAACTATGTAAATTAATAATTAATTAATAAATTATTAATTTATCAATTATTTAATATCTCTTTAAATTAATAGACTTTTTTATATGGTTCAAATCCTATAAATTTATAGAGATTCTATAACGGCGGTGCTAGAACCGTATATAAATGTTTAGAAGGTTGAGCCGGGGCGGGGCATATTGGATTGGGTCAAGTCGTAAGATCGGTAGATGGTTCAAACAAAAAGCCCAAATCAAGAACAACTTTGACAATATATACAATAATAGAAATAATGTGCATATGGTAGTAATAAATCATCCTCAATAAGGAAATTTGTGTTTTCCGAGTTTTAGCCAGCTTGATATTCTACATTATTGGTAGTAATCGCACTGAATTAATATTATTGCTGATTTGCTTTCCAGAATGAAACAATTAAATAAAATTTGATATCTCAATCATGTTCTCTTCATGTTAAAGACGTTAGAGGAACGAAATGTATAGGTAAGAATTAGGATTAGGAAGCACAATCAATTACCTGCATAGTTGAATTTGGGACGATAATAGCTGCCTGAACAAAGCTTCACGAATCATTGACAATTACCAAAAGAGGCATGCAATACATCAGGGGAAATGAAGACAATTTAAGGCACGCCATCCGTTTCATGGGTTTGGGTCGTGGCAGCTTATGGCGGAGCGACACATGGCAATGGCCTCGCATACTCTGCTTATAGCGCAAGCAACGGTCACATTAAGTGATTAATTATTTAGATGTTGAAATTTTTTTGAAAGAGATAAATGGTTGGGATTGGATCAGTTTTCATGTGTGTTCTTACTTATATTGATCAATCACCCACCCATTACGTTACATTTTTCCCCCAAGCAACAACAGCAATTCATTGACTGTTTAGTCAAATATTTTGGAGCAACATTGTTCCGTTTAATATGATTTACATTACCTCTCCAACCAAAATTTGTTTCTTTTTGGCTCAAAATCTGAACTTCAGATATAAAATACAACTATTGTTATCATACAAATTTGAATTATTGACAGCAAATGGATCTAAATAAACTTTCAATCTTCCAAACCCCTTACAAGTTAAAAAGCGCTTATTGTTTCAGTTACAAGCACTTTTTCCCCACTTGCATAATTATCGTGGCTCATAGCCTCCATGGACGTAACCATGCTCGTCACTTGTCACCCTTCCCTGGCCTTTCCACTCACATTCACATATATGCATACGTAATAACGTGTATGGCATGCAAAGATCACTCTCTAATTCCACAAGTTTTCTATGTTAAAACCTAACTGATTCACAAAAACTGCTTCTCAGCTTTTCAGCTTTTCTATAGAAGTAACCCAATCACTTACTTGCATAATAGGGAATTGCTTGGAAATGTGAAATCAATCCATTCAGCTTATTTTCCATTAAATTTGTCTACATTATTAGATATTGTTCATGCCCATAAGGAACCTGTAACTTCTTCATTTATCATCCCTTGTTTTGTTCTCCACTTTTATCATCATCTCTTATCCTTCTCTTCATTTTTTGGCTCTATATAAAGCAGTCCTCAAGGTTCTCCTAGTTCCCAATATCTTGTGTTGAATCACAACCCGTAAGTACCACTTAAAAAAAAAGAAAAGTTAAAAAATTAATGAAGAGGGTTTATTTATTAGCTGCCCTTTTGCTAGCTTTGGTTCTGGGAATCGTTGAGGGTTTCGATTTCCATGAGAAGGAGTTGGAATCCGAGGAAAGTTTGTGGGATTTATACGAGAGGTGGAGAAGTCATCATACGGTTTCAAGGAGTCTTGATGAGAAGCATAAACGCTTCAATGTGTTCAAGCAAAATGTTATGCATGTTCACAAAACTAACAAGAAGGACAAGCCTTACAAGTTGAAGTTGAACAAGTTTGCGGACATGACAAATCATGAATTTGCAGTCACTTACGCTGGATCAAAGATTAAGCATCACAGGATGTTCCGAGGGACACGTGGAAATGGGACCTTCATGTATGGGAAGGTAACGAGTATCCCACCATCAGTTGATTGGAGGAAGAAAGGATCAGTCAGCGCTGTCAAGGATCAAGGCCAATGTGGTAAGCATCAATTTTCACCATGAATGTTTAATAATAATGTGACATTTGCTCTTATGGCTAAACGCTGAATTCTATTTTGCTCTTTGATGTGGGATAGGTAGCTGCTGGGCATTTTCAACAATTGCAGCCGTAGAGGGTATCAATCACATTAAAACGAATCAGCTCCTATCTTTGTCTGAGCAAGAGTTAGTTGATTGTGACACTGATCAAAACCAAGGATGTAATGGAGGGCTAATGGAATTGGCATTTGAGTTCATCAAAAAAAAGGGCGGTGTAACAACAGAGGCTAAGTACCCTTACCAAGCTAATGATGGAAAATGTGATGTTTCAAAGGTATGATAATAATTATAAAGCATTTTCTTTAATTTGAACTAAAATTGAACTATCTGTGACTTGTGATGGTCAAATAATGAGAGTTTCCTATCAATTTTGCAGGAAAATTCCCCAGCAGTGTCAATTGATGGACATGAAAATGTACCTGCTAATGATGAGGATGCTCTTCTCAAGGCAGTTGCAAATCAGCCTGTATCAGTAGCCATAGATGCTGGCAGTTCAGATTTTCAGTTCTATTCAGAGGTAAAAAATTCAGATTGAAAGCAACTTACATAACCACAGAAGCAAACTGTTTGATAAAATCCATTCAACAGTGAATTGATTGAATGTTATTGCAGGGTGTATTTACTGGAGAATGTGGCACAGAGCTGAATCATGGAGTTACAGCTGTGGGCTACGGTACAACACTTGATGGAACCAAGTATTGGATAGTGAGGAACTCATGGGGACCTGAATGGGGAGAGAAGGGTTACATCAGAATGCAGCGCGGCATCTCAGCCGAAGAGGGACTCTGTGGTATTGCAATGGAAGCTTCATATCCTATCAAGAAATCTGCAACAAACCCAACAGGACCTTCAGATTATCCTAAGGATGAGCTCTAGACAACGTTCATTACTGTCTTTGGCTTTTCTCTGCATTTCTAGCTCAGCTGTTATTTCTTCTGTGTTAAGGATGCATGTAATATGTCTTTTTCATGATTGAATAATGTTTCGATTTATACAAACAAAGCCAACATTTTACAGAAGTGACTGCTTAAATTTTTTAGGCGAGGTCTTGGACTGGAAAATTATATGACAGGCTCTGTCAAATCTCTTTAGAGGAAGAATTTCTTATAGTTACGACTATAAAAGAATTTGACACACATCTCAAACATTTGAATCCCTACTATTTTGCAACTTAACTACAACTGTTGCATCAAATAGTTATTGATGTTTAATATGATGTAGCAGTTATGATGACTTGCCAAATCAATTGAGACCTAAATACTGGATCCCTAACATGATGGTTAATGAATGGCACACTATTTAAGATGAAAAACCTGGGATAAAATTAGCAAACTTTGGGAGCTAACAATTTGATTAAGAAATATGCTCATGTTTTGCAAGAAAGGAGATATCTTCTATCTTATGAAACCCATATGTCATAACTGAAAAGAAATGAATTTGCAAGCAAGTGCTGATCAAATATCAAGCACCACAGGATGTTCCAAGGGTACATGGAAATGAGAGTTTCGTGTAAGAGAAAGTAGAGAGCCTCCTGCACTCCATTGATTGGAGGAAGAAATGGTCAGTCGCCACTGTCAAGGACCAATGCCAGTGTAGTAAGGATCATTTTCCACATTGCTTGCTGATGAAACAATTGATCTTAACAAAAAGCTACAGAAAAATTGCTTGCTAGCTTAAATTTTAACTCTGGTACAGGTGGTAGCTGGGCATTTTCAACAATTTTAGAGCTGGGAGTATTAATCACATTAAGAAGAAAGGGTTTGTTGTTTGTATGTTTATCTGAGCAAGAACTGGCTGATTGTGACAGCGAGCAAAACCAAGGATGTAAGGAGGGCTAATGGAACCACAATTTTCGGTTTGTTAAGTAAAAGGGCGGAATAACAACAGAATGTACCCGTCAATGATGAGATGCTCTGCTTACAGCAGAAGCAAACCAACCATTATCCATGGTCATTGACTCTGGGAGTTCCAATTTCCAGTTTTATACCCGATTGAGTTTAGAATAATGACCGACCCAAAGTTGCCTGACAAAGAGAACAGAAACAAAAAAAAAAAAAGAAAAAACTAGTTGAAGAACTAATAGATTATCACTCCATTTGATTAAATTTTGTCCCCAGTTGTGGGCTATGGAACAACACTTTTCAAAACCAAGAACAGGATAGTAAAAGAATTCACGGGGAGCCGAAGTGGGAGAGAAAGGTCGCATAAGAAAGAGGGATTGTGTGCAACTGCCACGGAGGCCTGGCAGCCCGTCAAAAAATTCCTCATCAAACCACCCTGCATGACCTTTAGATTCTCTTCAAAATGAACTCAGTCTAAACAATGTTCACTCATATCCTTAGCTTTGCTAGGCATCTCAGCCTCAGCTTCACTTCTTCGATGAATAATGCTTTGATAAAACTCACAGTTACAATCAACTCTTGCAAACCCGTAACCAGGAATTCAAAAAGTGCAGCAATGCCAAAGCAGTTTTTATTATTGAAAGTAACGCACCAGTTTATATGGTAATTAATCAAACAAAGGTTAACAGAAGTTCACTTATTATTATTATTATTAAGAAATGTAGATATAATAATAAATAAGCTATAAAAAGGTCAAACGTCAACCGTAGCATCTGATGGGATCATTGCAGCGCTTTTCAGCAGACTGTTTGACGCCTGTGCCACCACCCTTTTCAAGATACTGCTGATGGTACTCCTCAGCTCTGTAAAATCTCTTTGCAGGAAGAATCTCTGTTACAATCTTCTTCTGATCCTTGATCTCCGACTGCTTTGCTTCCATCGACTCTCGGGCCAAACGAGCCTGTGTCTCATTGTAGTAATATATACCTGATCTATACTGCGTCCCTACGTCACCTCCCTGGCGGTTGAGCGTGGTGGGGTCATGGCGGCCCCAGAAAACGGAGAGCAGATCGGTATAGGGGCAAACTTGAGGGTCAAACTGGACCCGAACAACCTCCACGTGATTGGTGGTTCCGGAGCAAACGAGTCTGTAGTTGGGATCAGGGACGTGGCCTTGTGAATACCCGACTTCAGTCTTAGATACGCCCACCACACGCTGAAATGCCAGCTCCACTCCCCAGAAGCACCCGGCTCCGAATTGGGCAAACTCGTGACCCGGATTGTCCGGTTGGTCCAGATCCGGGCCCACAGATGGATTGGTCACGTTGTTGTCTCCAGTGCTGGCCATTTCTCCAAATCACGCAACTGCAGCCTCCTCTAAGTCTAACTAGCTGCCGCTGAAAAAGTGCCAACGTACATGAGAGTAGAGAGCTGTATGAGTTTATCAATCATTCATTACCAGTGAATCTAGCCAACGATGGTGGCCACATACAAACCTCTTAATTAATTGCCTAATCCTAACTGCTTTTTTAACTAATTTTTGAGGACCATACATTTACGCGCTCGCTAATTGGTGCATCTAAAACGGTGGTTGGTCCAGATGTCCACTACAATTGGACCGGATAATATCCATAAAAAATTTCTTAGATATAGATATGAATTTTTTTTTTAAAATATCCATATAAAAAAAACAAGTTATTATATCTTCAACACATTTCCCCGTTAAAAATTTGGAAGAGAATCAAGTGATTATACTGAAAAACATTGTGTACAAATTGGCGTAACATGCCTAAAATATTGGTAGAACTAAGATTGCGTACATCATTTTAATTTGATAGTTATTAGTAATAAAAATTATTATATTTTTAATTTTTAATTTAAGAATTGCTGTTGTGCAAAGTTTATAACAAATTAAAAACGCGTTTCTTCTGTTTTGAGACAAAAACGCGTTTATTTAAAAACACGCGATTGTGTTATTATATTTTTAATTTAAGAATTGCTGTTGTACAAAGTTTATAACAAATTAAAAACGCGTTTCTTCTGTTCAAAGACAAAAACGCGTTTATTTAAAAACACGCGATTGCGTTAGATCTCCGAAAAACGCGGTACCCTTTTTTTTAAACCTACACCGACAAGTTAGCCTCTACAAATAAGTGTTATAGTGTACCGTTTGGCCTTTCAAAATCAAAACCCCAATTTACAATTTCTCTGAAACCCGAACCCTAAGGGAGACAAATGTCTCCATCTGTTTTTTGTCGTTGCTATTGTATTTGCTAATTGCTAACGAATTGGGGTATGATTCTTTGCTTTTCTCGTTTTAGTTTTGTAATATGTTTTTACATTCTTGTATCGTACTGCATTCGTTTTCCTCTGTTGGAAAATGTCAAAAGAAAATCAAAGATTCTGTATCTTTCTTCTTGTGGAGTTTGTTTTACTAGCATTTTTTTTAATTTTAAACCTGCTTAGTGCCTACCTGTTGGATATTATTATTATTTGGTTGAATTTTCGATGCTTGGTTTATTACAAAGCGAATATTTGCAAAAATTGAAAAGATTTGTTATTTATCTTATATTTATGCCAACTCTTGGGAGTTGGGAAAGATTTTCATTTTCGTCTATTATGAACCCTTGATGAAAAGAACAGGTTTTCTGAGAATGTGGGAAAATAATAGAATCTGTTTCTTTTGGTTAAATGAAACACTGAGTTTTAGATGCATATCTGCTGATAAGAATTGTTTAAAGGGAATTGGTTACTGTTCTTATTATGCATGCCTTGAAAGGTTGTTCCAATGTTGCCAAGTAATGCCTATTACACTTGGACATTGTTTAGTTTCATAAAGTATTTGCCCTCTGCTTGGCTTTTTGGAGAAAAAAGTCTATTATTTTCTATTTTCTATTTTGGGGAAAAATGTTTATTATTTTTAATTTTTTATGTTTTTTTTTCAAATTCATTTTAGCTTTTTAAATTAATCTCCTCTATTCTTAATTAGAAAATTGACAGTGATGAGGAGCTGCTATTTTAATTTTTCTATGCCTATTTAAAAAAAAAAATCAATTTAGCTTTTCAAATTAATCTGGGAAACTGGCAATGATCACAAGCTATTACTTTTATTTTTCTCTGTTTATTTTTTCAAAAATCCATTTAAGGTTTTCAAATTATTCTCCTCTATACTTTATGGGAAAATTGACAATGATGAGGAGCTATTATTTTTAATTTTCTTTGTTTATTTTTCTGAAATCCGTTTAGGATTTTTAAATTAGTCTCCTCTATTCTTAATGGGAAAACTGGCAATGATGAGGAGCTTTTATTTTTAATTTTCTATGTTTATTTTTATGATATCCGTCTAGGATTTTCAAAATAATATCCTCTATTCTTAATGGGAAAACTGGCAAAGATGAGGAGCTATTATTTTCAATTTTCTATGTTTATTTTTAAAAAGATCCATGTACACTTTTCTAATTAATCTCCTCTATTCTTAATGGGAAAATTGGCAGTGATGAGAAGTTGTTATTGTGAATTGCCATTTACCATTGAGGTAGTTGTTGCAATGGTACGTTGGCATGCTTTTTGACAAATGCATTTATCTCTCAGAATCATCTATCAACTCTGGTTGTTTAATTTGAGTATTAGAGCCTATAGATTTTTCCACGAGGCTTTTAATCTCCAAACAGTTAATAAGAAAAAATGCGGTTGCCTAAGAGGGACAGCGTTTTCATCTGTTTTTGATCGCTGCTCTTGTATCAGCTTATTGTTAACAATTTGGATATGATTCTTTGCTTTTCTTGTTTTATTTTGATATGATTTTTATATTTTTATTGTTCTGCACTCAGGCTTCCTTTGTTGGAAAAGATCAAAAGAAAAACAAAGATTTTGTTTAGTTTTGATTTCTTTTGAAATCATATTTCTTTACCCTCAACTTGATTTGAGGCAATAAAAATCAATTCAGATTTTGAACACTTTCTTGATTAATTAATGTTGCTTCAGCTTTTGTTGCCTAGATACCATTGTAATTGCTGCGTGGATGTTGAAAATGGGGAATAATTGCATTTAATTTTATCCTTTGCTTACTTTTACCTAACGTTATTTGGCTTGTTCTTAAATTGAGTTTTTATTTGGTTCCACTAACAACTTAGTTTTTCATAAATCTGTTTGTTTTATGAAACATTCTGTTTTTTGTATGATCTCATCTCTTTGATGGGAAACTGACAACTTTGAGGAGTGTTATATGTATACAGAATTTTTCATTACTTTTAAGTAAGCGTACTGGTTGGATATTTTTTTGTTGAATTTGCAATGTGGGTTTGTCGGCAATAGAAAATATTTTTTAATCCCCTAGATGAAAAGAACCAAGTTTGCTGGCCTTGTTGCAACATGCAAGCATAATATCTGTCTGTAGCGCTGCTATGTTGGTTGTTTATGAAGTCTTTTTTTCTGAGAATGAAGGAACACAATATAATGTGTTATTGTTCCCTAGACAAAAAGAACAAGTTTGCTGGCCTTGTTGCAAACATAACATCTATCCCTAGCCGTTATTTTGGTTGTTTGTCAAGACTATTTTCTGAGAATGTGGGTGTATACTGAGTTTTATCTGCACATATGTATTAACAGGAAAAATTTCAAGGGAATTGGTTATTGTTCTTATATACCCTTGTTGAAAAGAATAAGTTTGATGCGTCTTATATATTTTTGTTTAAAAGAACAAGTTTGCTTACTGAAAAGAATAAGTTTGCTGGGCTTGTTGCAAACACAATATCTGTCCCTAGCAGCTGAGAATACTTTAATTCATTAGTGCAAAGCTTTTGTTTTTGAATGCTTTTTTAATTTAGTATTATGTCCTGGAAAAATGACAATCATCAGGAGCTGTATTTTGAATTTTCTACTTTTAATTTGTATTAAATCTATTTAGTTTTTTCAAATTAATTTCCTCTATATTCTTAATGAGAAACTGTCTAGAATGAGGAGCTGTTATTTTGATTTTCCTACTGTTATTTGTTTTAAATCCATTTGAGCTCTTTAAATCAACCCCCTGTATTTTTAATGGGAAACCTGCAATGATGAAGAGCAGTTATTTTGAATATTCTACTTTTATTTTTAATGGTTTTAGGCTTTTCAAATTAATCTCCTCTATTCTTAATGGAATCTGAAAACTATGAGGAGCTGTTTTCTCGAATTATCTACTTTGATTTGTTTCAAATCCATTTAAGCTTTTTCAAACTAATCTCCTCTATTGTTAGGAAATTATCAATGATGTGGAGCAGTTATTTTTTATTTTTTACTATTACTTGTTAAATCCATTTAGGCTTTATTTTTTACTATTACTTGTTAAATCCATATAGGCTTTTCCAATGCTCACCTCTATTTTTAATGGGGAAACTGACAATGAGGTCCATCTAGGCTTTTCAAATTTTCTCCTCTATTCATAATGGGAAACTGGCAATGATGAGGAGCTGTTATTTTGAATTTTCACTTTTATTTTTTTTCACATCCATTTTGGCTTTTCAAGTTATTCTCCTCTATTCTTAATAGGAAAACTGGATGATGAGGAGCTGTTATTTTGAATTTTTCACTTTTATTTGTTTTAAATCTATTTAGGCTGTTGAAATTAATCTCCTCTATTCTTATTGGGAAACTGGCAACAATGAGGAGCTGTTTTTTTGAATTTTCACTTTTATTTTTTTCAAATCCATTTTGGCTTTTCAAGTTAATCTCCTCTATTCAAAATAGGAAAACTGGCAATGATGAGGAGTTGTTATTCAAGTTAATCTTCTCTATTCTTAATATGAAAACTGGCAATTATGAGGAGTTGTTATTATACCTTCGGGGATTTGATGCAAGAAAAAATCAGATTTTGAACATCAAAATTCTTTTATCTTGGGGTTGATTTGAGGCAAGAGAAAAACAGATTTTGAACACTTTCTTGATTAATTTATGTAGCTTCAGCTTATGTTGTAAGCTGCATTTAATTTCACCCTGGCACCTTTGAGGTTTTTTTTTTTTTCTTAAAGTAATTTTCTTTATTTTAAATCTGCTTACCACCTTTTCTTTTTTTCCGGTGGAATTTGCAATGCTGGGTTTGTATAAAGAGAATATTTGTCAGAAATAGAAAACATTTTGTATTTATCCCATTTTTATGTGGTTTCTGGAAAGTAGGGAAGAATGTACATTTTCAATTTCATACACTTTTGTTTTTATGAACCTTATTTGCTGGCCGGTTTATGATGTCCTTGTTTTTGAGAATTGGAAAAATATGTGTATCTATTGATAATAAAATTTTCAAGGGAATTGGTTATTGTTCTATGTACCCTTGGCTTTCTCATAAAGTATCTTTGCCTCTGTTTGCCTTTTTGAAAAATGTTTGTGATTTCTTTGCTGATAAAACAGTTTCTTTTTTGGGGTTGATGAAGCTAGTAGTTACAATATGTGAAGATTGTACAGAATTATGGCATTGTATTATAATGCAATTTCCTACTTCACCTCCGTTTTCAACTTTTTTGAGTTGGGAGTTACTCATCAGTTTCTGTATTCTGTTCATGCTTCTTCTATTTGGTCTAATCAGCTTGGTGTGATTGTTGTTATTCTGTCCATGCCTCCTCCTGTTTAGCCTGATTAGCTTGGTGGTGATTGTTGTTGATGCCGGCCAAAATTTCAAAGATTTTACTGATAAATTTTTATTCCACCAATTCGTACATCCAATGGGTTTACCATGATAAATTTTTGTTTTGAATTGTAAAACTGGCAATGATGAGCTGTTATTTTGAATTTTCTCCTCTTATTTGCCTTAAATCCATTTAGGCTTTGCAATTAATATCTCCTTTTATGGGTATTTTGCATTTCTATCAACCATTGGGATAATTTTTTGCAATGGTTCCTTGGCATACAGTTCATTTCAAATCCATTTTAACTCTCAGAATCATCCTCCAACACTGGTTGTTCAATTTGAATATTAGATAGAGCCCATATATTTGTCTTGGATGAGGACTTTTAAGCTCAAAACAGTTCTGTTATTGGATTATGTCCTTTCTTTTATTTCTCTGCGCATATGGCCTCTCCTGTTTTCTTTTATAGGATAATTTTGTGTAATACATGATATTATATTTTTAATATAAGATATGATCATAAAATATATGATAGTATTGTATAATATATAATAATATAATATAATATATAATTTTATTGTGTATGACGAGTTAGAGATTTTAGAATTAAAATTAATTGTGACTACTGACTAGAATATTTATAAATAAATATTTTTTTATACTTTCTTATAACAAAAAGGGTATTATGGATATTTAATTGATTTTAAAATTTAAATTTGATCATAAGATTTAAATTTATTGTGTAATATATAATAATATGGTATAATATATAATTTTATTGTATATGGCGAGTTAGAGTTTTTAAAATTGAAAGTGATTGAGATTAGAGTATTTGTAAATAAATATTTTTTTATACTTTGTTATAACAAAAAATGTATTATGGATATTTAATTGATTTTAAAATTTAAATTTGATCATAAGATTTAAATTTTATGACTAGACCTTCGTAAGGCCCTCTTAAAAAAATTCCTCACTTAAAAGCTCCTTTGAATCTTCATCAATAAGGTTTCTATTATATAGATTTTTTTTTTTTGTTATGAAGGATAATAGGGATATTATTTTTATACTACTTTTATTTAATTATTATCAAATTTTGATATATTCTTTATATTATATTTATTTTTAAATTTGTATTAATTATCCGCGTTAATGTTAAGAATTTAAATAAAATGATTATTTTATTTCTAAATGAATTAAAATATTATTTTATCTTATAAGATTTTGGAAAATAAAAAAAAAATTATCATTATAATAATATCACCCAATTTAATAAAATAAATAAATATTAAAATCTAAGATGTTAATTTTTGTAACTAAAATTTTTATAATTATTATTTTTTATTCATATTTTTTACATCAAAATGATTAAAAAGTTATATAAAATAATAAGGACTGAAAATAAAATATTATGTGAGTATGGACATGAACATAGAGCTTTCATTGGTCCAAATTTGGTTAACGTGTCCATGAACATAGAGCTTTCATTCAAATTTGGTTAACGTGTCCATTACCTTCATAGGCCCATTTGGTGCGAAAATGCCGAAGAGTAAAATGAGAATCTTAATATTATTGCGTGGAAACATACATCATCGACATTGTGATTTGTGACTTTGACCCAATGGGCAAGATTGTTATCATAAAATTTTTAAATATATATATATATATATATGTTTATGTAATCAATAATGATAAGAATGCAAGACACTCAAAAGTCAAAATAGGTTTCTACTTAAGAGATCAAAATGAAGTCAATTGCTGTAGATGTTAAATATTATATTTGGGCTTTGCACAGTATCCAGTTGTCCAGCATACCTTTTCTTTAAACAAAAAATTAAAAAATAAAAAATAATAGTGAGGATCTCTCGATCATATCTCACCTAAGATTCTTGGGCTTTTAATAAATTGTAATTAAAATGACGTGGTTATCGCATTCTTCACTTAACATATTAATAGTGAAATTATTATGAATCATTTGATTTAAAATGAAATATCTCCACCCATAATTTGTCTTTAATGGATTATTACAAGTTTTTATATCCGACTGTAAATTATTATGAATTATTTGATTTAAAATGAAATATCTCCACCCAGAATTTGTCTTTAATGGATTATTACAAGTTTTTATATCCGACTGTTACAAATATTTTTTATATACAAGTAATAAATAATTATTTTTAATTCTTGATTCACAGTAAAAAAATAAAATACAATTAATCTTTTTTAACGAGGCTATGCCATAAGACTTTAAATTAGATGCATTTTATATGCATTTTTTAGATGAACCATCTCATTTTCTTGTTTACAATATTAGTCTTTAAAATGTAAAATGTTAGTATATAAATTTCATATCAATTATACACTTCAAAAATATATCATCAATTTATAATAAATGGTTCGTCAATTGGTCACAAAGTTGTTAATACTACCCATAAATAGATAATTTTCTATTATTAGTTGTGTTGATATAATGGTAGACATAGTATTTGGTGAATGATATAATATAAAATAATAAAATAGGATGAAAATTATAAGAATAAAATAATTATAAAATTTAAAATTATTATTGTGATTTGATAAGAATAAAATAATAATAGAAGACAATTGATTGTCGATCAACAAATAAATGGCTTCAATCTTTGTTAATCAGTCAAATTCCCAAATATCATATCAATTGTATCATTTTCATTTTTATTTATTCATTGATTATAGTTTTTTTTTTTTTTGAAAGAATTCATTCATGGTAGAAATTGAGCATTTGTGCTTATTAAAATGAATTCAATGAGTTTATGGTTTTCATCAATTGTAAGATAAAACATTAAATATTAAATTATTTTGTCTAACGTTTCATTATACATATAAATTATTAAAATCAACAGTAATGTGTTATGAAATTTATATCAATCAAGTAATGAAATTTATATTTAGTGATATAAGATAAAAATGCAAATTTTTTGTGATTAATGAAATTGATTTAGTAAATGCAATTTGTTTGTGAGTAATGAAATTGATTTAGTAAGTGATTTATAAGAAAGAATTTATGTAATGTAAATTTTTATACAGATTATATAAATAAATAGTACAATTAGTTATATTTTCTACTTACAAAGCATAGGGTGGGTAAAAAAGCCCGGACCGGCCTGGGCTGGGCCCGCGGGCTTTAAGCTCGACCACGTGATTAAATCTTTAGACATGAGCTTAAAATTCAAAGCTCGCTACCAATGGATCCGGATAAAGAGCTTTTATAAAGGTTCGAACTTTAATTTATAAATTAAAATATATATATATATATATATATATATATATATATATATATATATATATATATATATATATATATATATATATATATATATGTATGTATTTAATTTTAAAAATTAAGTCCAATTAAATTATATTAAATTAAATTGAATTATATATAATATTATCTTTTATTTGGTGTAATATTGAATAGGATTACATTAAATTTAATTTAATAAATTAAAAATAATTCTTTAAATAGTTTAATTATTTTTAAATTATACTACTAATTGTTGAATTTAATAAATAATATAAAATAATATTATGATGAATCAATCGATAAATTTTTATGTTTAATATTATTTAATGGTTTATACAAATTATTGAATAAAAATTTATTATTGGATTAGTTTATTTTCGATATTAGTATTTGTGAGTTATTTTGTTATATTGTTAATATTAGGTAATCGTGTATAATTTAAGTTTTTTTTAGTTTATAGTATTATTAAAAATTTATTTTAAAAAAATTAATAAAAGTTCAAGTTCGTACAGTTCACTAAGTCGAACTCAGTTCTCAGTGGCCAGTTCAATATGAACAAACTTTCTCAAAACTTGGACTTTGTGATATGGATCACTTTGTAATTTATTTATTATCCATTTGCTAACAAGAGTCGCACGTCGCAAGCAAAGCAGGTAAGGACATTTTTTGCACGCTAATTAAGACCATATAAATCACTGTAAAATAATTTAAAAAAAAAATAAGCATAAGCAATTACAAACTAAACATAGTATCGCATATGATTCGGGCCCGAAGAATTTTTACTTTCTGCCGAAAGGGAAAAAGCTTGAACGGATGATGATGCAATAGCCATTCAGTTGGACGAACATCTTTGAAATTTCTGAATGCCCCGGCCCTTGTGAAAACAATGATGGCACAGGTAGGGTCTGTTGGTGGTTCTTCGTGTCTCCTCCGATCATATTCATACATTTCTTTTAGCACACGGGCCATCAAGATCTCCACTTTATTGTCATAAAACCCAGCTTTAGAAGACCAGTTTTCAGATTCTTTTTACACGCCGCCCATGCCTGAATGATACTAATGGGTAATTATTGGATTGAATCAAATGCAATGCACCGTAAACCAGCAAAGAGGATTACAAATGCATGATCATACAAAACTTTTACTGAAGTAAATATTGGCACATGCTTTAGTATTAATAGTGGGATTAATGTGGACCATTGGGGGACAATTCAAGAGTTGCTATATGGTACATCGTATTCTTAGCATGACCCCTCAATTACAAGTGCTTTCTCCAAATGTGTCTTCCATCAACATTTGATTGCAAGCGTTTTTCAAGCGGTGGTTGGACCTTTCTTTTTATCTATTAATATATATTTAATTGGTAGCATTTTTTAAAAGAAGGCAAGGCAGAGCTCCACGACTTTTCTTTTCGAAAATAAAATCCTACCAAGAGAGGAAAAAAATAAAAATTCAAGTTATAGAGGCCTCTACATTATTTTTATTAATTTGAGAACCCACATGCTACAATTTTCCTTTCATCCTTCACCTTCGGTAGCTAGCTAGCCCGGTTGGCCCTGCCAGCCAATGCCAGAAATAGTTGAGAATTATTTGATGAGATTCCTATAGTTTATTTATAAAGACGTATAAACGCCAATCCATCTCCTTGTTTGCGAGTTAAAAAAGAATAATATTGAAGAGGTTTTCTTTTCTTAATTAGTAAAAAATAAAAGTAAATTAATAAACGCTGCTTCTATGTCTGCATTTGGACTTTGGACATTTTTCTTTTCTTAGAATTAATTTGCCATGAACACTGCTTGTTAATGATGACCAGTGTTGTTCTTTTACGATTAGTTGACTGTGAGGCTCACTTTAAAAAAGTATCAAACGAAAATGACAAAACGCACACAAAGTAAGTCTTCGATAGAACTTTTAATAATTCTACTTCACCTTCCTTAGGCCTATGTGGGCTTTGGAGGTTTTCCAAGCTCCAAAATCTCTCTTTTGGCAAATGGGAGCTCAATTAGCCGCACCAAAAACAAGGATTTTGGTGAGCTGCAACACAAGGTTGAGAGATAATGAAATTTAAATATAATAATAAATGAATAAATTAATTAAAAAATAAGCAACTACTTGAATATAATGAATATAAATGGAGAGAATAAAAAACTCTTGAGCAACCACTCCAATCTCCATCTATTACATCTTTTTCGTTGGTACAGGGTACATCATCAAAATAAAATTATAAGGAAAAGGGCAAACTGAAGAACCACAAAAAAAAAAAAATCACTCTCATTTACAAAGAAGTCGACCCTAATTTCTTATCAATAAAAGAATATATAGAAACATTTGTAGCAACTCTCTCTCTCTCTTTGGATATTCATTCATAGTTTAAAGCTTCTGATGCTATAATCGCCCATGGTGCCCCTGGATTCTTCCATTCTCTTCCTCTTTTGCTGAGACAACGAAGATATGGTTTTGGCAGATATCACTTTCTTCACGAGAAGCCTCCACCGGGCATGGTCACCTTTTTTCTCTAGTTGTGCTTTCAATTTGAATTGCCTGTCACATTCCAAAACCGTGATTTTTTGGTTTAATGATGGATCCCTAACCAAATCAGTTGACCCTAACTGCGATAGATAAGGACATGCAAGTAAAACGGCAACAATTAGCTTGACCAATCCTAAAAATATCATTATGTCTTGAAGCTGGGCCTGGAAGATATTTAACAAACAAAAACAGAAGGTGCATGCCCTATCAGCATAGCTTATTGCAAAAAATCTAGTTGTGTGGGGACCTCATTGCTTGGCTTTTTATGGCCAAGAAAGTGCAAGTCCATTCTTTCAAGTCAAAATCTGAATCTATAGAGATATTGGTGATTTTGGTTCAATCTACTGAGGTGAGGTGTTTGTGACATGCCAACTGCTAATTTTTTAGACACAAGGAATTAACAGACTAATGATATTCATTCAACTTCAAGACGACTCAAAACACACATGTGATAAGTCTCCAGGTAATAGCAAATGACCTGGCAATGGCATCCATGCCCGCACAAAGACACGCGGCCAACTGATTGAATTTGAATTACATTTACTAAGTCTCCAAATGCAAATCAAAGAACAATTGATGAAACGTTTAAAGTTCACGTTCCTAAAATATAATCCAATTGGCAAATAACACAAGGGAACTGAAAGAAGGGATTGATTACCTGCAAAGCGGCACCCTACAAGAATCAGATTGTTCACATATTGATGAATGAAGTCTAAGAAGCTGCCACATCCGCTTGCAGTGCAAGCACCCTCCATTGACCCTCTTCTTACAAGTAGCAAAATGCCTTATCAAGAGCTGCAGACCTTGACAGGTGGCGAATTTACTACAGGGACCCTTGTTCTCTGTGGGCTTCACGTCATATGGCCCCACGCTGGTGCATCCTTCAGTGCATATGTGCTCCAAGCACTCCATCGCCTCGCTTAGCTGCAAATACAAGCTCTGTTCTTGTCTATGCCTTCTCGTTCTCTTTCTCCTCTGAAATTTCATTTTTGCCATCAGTATGCAATGGAATTTTCATACAGCACCATGAATCGTTAATGCTTCTGAAAGGTAAGCTATGTTGATTAATTAATTAATTTAATTAATTACCGATTCGGCTTCATCCATGAATTGTAGAATCTGGAGCTCGAGCCAAGGATCATGATCTTGCAAGAACTTCCATCCTTCAGTTTTCTCCACAGCCTTGAAACGGCTGGAAACCAGTTTCATGCACCTGAGGTAAAGGTCCGGTGCATCGCACAGCCTGGCCAGTTGAAGCACGTCCACCACATTGTCAATCGTCAGCCGTTCACCCAAACCTTTTGTGCATCTCTGCTTCAGCTGTGGGACTGAATACACGTGTGACAGCGCCAGTAGGTGGATCCCGTACTTCTCCATTTGCTCCTCCGTGCACCTGAACCAGGGGATATCTCAGTCAGTTGATATAATTTAAAATATCTAAACCAATCGCACTGGTCCTGCGAATTCGGAGAAACCAGTTCTAGGTTAATTTAGGCTTTTTTTTAAACATGACACGTGTAAATCAAAGTTCGTTTAAACAAAATTCTATGAATTCAAAGGAAGGAAAATCCAGAGCTGTCTTTGTAGACCGAAGAGCTAAGAGCCGTCAGATCAAACCACGTGGAAGTAAAAAATAAAATAGACGGCAGACAATAATTAACAAATAAAAAGTTACCTAGACGTGTAGAGGAATCCAACGAACGAGGAAACGGCACCGCATGGAACGCCGAGAATCGGAATCACTCTCTCAGAGCTCCGGTGCTTACGAGGCCGGTCTATGATATTTTCCAGCACCGGCGACGCAGAAACCTACAGTTTCACAAATTTAGAAACAGAAAAAAATTAGATCTTCAAACACAGAAATATCGATTCAAAATAACAAACGAGAAAAATAATATGCAGTACCAGAATGCTGGCGTGGACGGGGATGCGAAGGCCCCCGGACGTGAGGATTTGAACATCAGATTCGTCAAAGGCAGAAGCATTTTCTTTAGTTAATGTAGTGATTGGAGAATGAACGTCGAGATCGCCGGCGATTGTGTTAGCGTTATAACACACTTCCATTGAACAGAAATAAAGAAAGCAAATGAGGGATCTGTTTTGATTTGTTTTGTTTTATTTTGTTTCAGTATAATGTGAGCGAGGCCAATGGGATATTGTGATTGTGTGTTTAGTTGTCGCGAACTTTATAGACAGCTTAGAGTTGAGAAAAAGGCGATTTCTATAACGACAAGCATCAACAATTAGATTTTTTTCTTCTTTTTTTTTAATTCTTCTTCTTCGAAATATTCAGCTCACGCACGCTCTTACGTGAGTTCGTAAACGGTACCCTCGTAATTATTTCCCTAAAATACATATTATTATTTACTCGGTGTGAAAACGGATTCCATTCCCGAAATTTATGCGTGAAAATATTGGGTTTATGCTCGTTAGTCAAGAACGACGACTTTATAATTGATAACTCTGTCAAGCGTGTGGCGTTGAACAAGTTTATAGAATTTTATCATCGTCAATTCGCCATTCAAAGTAAATAAATTAGATTAAAAAACCGCGATTTTTATTTGTATTTTTTATAATAACTTTGCTATAACGTGTTTCTTTCACGACAAGTACTAATCATGCATGAAAATTGTGAGTCGAGCCAATTCTTGTAAATAGATTAATATCATTTGAGATTCATATCCTCTCATAATTTGAGCTAAATATCTATTTTTTAAAATCATTTGACATATGACAATTATTAAAATAGGTGATCAAATTTTATTTTTGAAATTAATTATTTTGGCAACCACTTAGTCGGTGTGTTTTCATCCTTTACTTTCACTTTCACTTTTACCATTCCAAAAAAAAATATAAAATCACGACCAAACTTCATTAAAATATCTTTTCATCCTATAAAATGATAATTACATATTTTTAACTGTAATTTATTGTCCAAGATGAAGGAGAAACAAATACACTAAATAATGAGGATAACAATAAAAACTTTAAATCTCAATTCAACCAAAATAATTGCAGTGCGGCAAAGCCTGGTTGGGAACTTGGGATATAGTTGAGGCGAGCTTGGTTGGGTTACGGTCGCAGTACTTATTGGTTTGAATGGTGGTCACAATTGATGAAAAAGACCAATAGCAGCGGTTGTAGGTGATGCCTGAAGCGATAGTTAGAGTTTTAGTACAATTTATTAAAAAATCTAGATCTTTTATGAGTGAACTTGTAATCTTCAAAAACTTTGATTACAACAACACACTATTTCTCTTACAATAATGTTATACATATTAATTTTTTTTTTAAATTATGTGAAATTTATTAATTGGTTAGTATGATAATATAATTAATTCACTTTGATTTTGTAACTAATCGACGAATATCATATCATATAAAATAATTATTTGAGATAAAAAATTTGATATATATAATATTATATTTTTCTTTTAACAAATCGAACAAAAAAAATCTGTTAATGGTTTAGTAAAATAATTAATAAAAATAAATAAATCTTATCCATGTATTTTAATAATTTTCATACGTCAAATATGTCAAAAAATCATATTTAGTTCAAGAGGATCTCAATCCTAAATTTTGATTAGGTGAATCCAAAGTCGGAATTACCTCTTTTTTATTTTTTTCCAAATCACATTGAACCTCAAAAAAAGGGTGAATTTTTACCGTTTGAAATAAGTGATTCGATGCATTATATGACTTAATATAACATTTTTATCTACAGACAACAAAATTAGACCTGTTGATAATAACATTTATGGGTCTTTATTTGTTAAATTTAATTGCGCAATTGAACTGCTGCGTTTGCATGCGCGTGGGAGAAACATTCATCGTTTAAATTAAACTTCCATATTTAACTTGTGCTACATGAATCTTTGCTGGACAACAGAAGTCTGGGTTGTAAGACGGATAATGTTTTCAATCCGACATGGAAAGGATAAAGCACCTTTGGATCGAGGGTTAGGGCCAAATAAACAAAAGCGGCTTTTGATGATCCGAAGAGCCCTGCCTCAGTCTGACGTGTACCTCGTTCTCATCCGTCCAGCTAGACAATACCCTCCCGCTTGGAAGCTAAATTTTCCCAAAATTACACGTATGCTCCGGCCCGCCACGTGGCAGAAACATCCAGTCGTCAAGTCCCCAGCGGTTATGACTTTATCAGACAATTTGCACTCTCATCCATTTATTTTCCAACACGTGCACGCTTATTTTGACCTTGACGGCATAACCAGATTATTTCATCGGCAGATGTATCAAGTGGGCCCACGTTTTGGAAAAAAATCGAATGGCCAGTATTGAAAGGAGTTTTGTGTGGGAACCGAACCGACTCCGCTCGTAACGTAATCATTAGCTACGGTGGTGCGCCGCGCGGCCGGACAAATCTTTAAAAAGGGATATTATTATTCTTTAATTTACTTTAATAATCATGATTTTAATCAAGTTTGTATGCGCTTCCTGCCTTTAAATTAATGAAGAGTTGTTTCTGGGATGTTTTCTCCAAAACAATTAAAAAATAGCAGCCAACTTGTTGCTTTGGTTGGAAATTTTCTAGGTAGCTTGTGGTACGTCACAATGAACAATTGGTGATTAAATTAATCCAAGTAGAACAATTGGTGATTAAATTAAGCCAAATAGAACTTTTTGAATATTCATTCTTCTATGGAAATTGGCAATTGCCTAAAACTTGGAACGTTACTCTTTCTAAACACAAACGTGCTGCGCACGTGATTAATTTCCCCCTCTTGTTAAAGTAGTTATAGTTAGGGCAGGAGGCTATAAAGTGTCGAGTCAAATATGTGATAAACTGACAAATACACACGTGATTAATTTCCCTCTCTTGTTTAAGTAGTTATAGTTAGAGCAAGAGGCCGTAAAGTATCAAGTCAAATATGTGACAAACTTGTTTGGGTAATATCAGACAGGTCCCTCGAATTCCTTCCAGTTCGAGTAAGACACTCCGAGGACAGCCTAGCTCGAGGTCGTCCCAGGTCAAAGCTGGTCAAGGTCGAGAACCGAAGCACTCCATTCCTCGCCGCAAAGAACGGTACTCAGAGCACACCTTTCCTACTCGCCGAGATTACGCCCACGAGCATAGCTGGACAAGACTCGACTCGCTTTCTCGTAATCCCAAGACACCTTTTAATGTCTCGACTGTGGTCCCACATGGTGTGGTGGTGATCATCATGCTGGTGGCCGGCACATGCCTCCAAGGTGTCATAATTCCTAGCGCACTTGCCGACATGGTGATCCGCCACGTGAATCGGGTTAAGAGGACAGTAGCTCATCCCTAGGGAATATTCCGCCAATCCCTACCGCCGAGAGACTCGGATACCACTAACGTGGAGTGGACGACTGGAAATGGAAAGAGCGGGAAAATGGAGTATAAAAGGAAACGAGGGAACGTTACGAGGGTTGGCATTCTAATTCACAAAGGTGGGAAGAATTGAATCCGTAAAAGGGTTGGCAACTTTGATTCACAAAAGAGGTTGGAAAATCTAATTAAAAAGAATCCGTAAGTTGATCATGGGTTCTTTTCTAATTTCTCTTATCCGAACTTTCCGAAAAACACCATACTTATCCAAAAGGGCGAAACAATACCCTTTCATCTTTCCGGTCTCCTTCACTAAGGAGATACCAAAAGAACAACCCGATCATCGACTTGAGCATCGGAGGGTTTCGCCGAACACGCCCGTGACCTCGACCTGCTTTTATGTGAGTACAGGACCAGGAGATCTCCGTTCTGAAGAAGACAGCGGAACAGGACGAATGAGGCAATCCTGCTCGAGATCGAGCTTATCGCGAGCAGAAGGATCGGGGCACTGTTTGAAGCCCGCGAGCAGAAGGTTCAGACAGTCCTGCTCGAGCTGCTTGGAGGCACTGTTTCAAGTTTGGAGGCACTGTTTAAAGGTTCGAGGCAGGCACGCGGAAAAAACTGCATCAACAAAATTGACAAATGATAGTTCATGTTACATTAAAATTTGCGTGTGCATTGGTATGTAAAGATTGCTAGATTATTTTATGGAAATAACGTTGGCCAATGCTTTTGTCTTTTTGCATCGTTTGAATATCATTCTTTTTCTTTTTTTTTTTGCTCTTTTTTGGGAGTTTAATAGACTTTTTTTTTTTTTTTTCTCGTCCAAAAGTTATAAAAATTTTAAAATTTTATTTGCGACTGATTCCAGCTGAAACCTAATTATGGATAACATATGGGCATTCTTCCTATATTTTTTTTTTTTTGGATAACATTGAGAAGCACGATTAGCATTTGGCCATCCTTTTTTTGGATAACATTTAACCTACAAACGCAATTTACAGTTTAACGATTTAGAATCATAAAATACCATGTAGTTGATATTTGATTTGTCAATTTTAAAAGAAATGAGAAATAGATAATATTTTCAAAAATTCGATGTAGTAGTTATTGAACTTTCTCAATGATATTCTAATAATTTCATTTTAAATGCCGATATAACACATCTTTGAAATGATCAATTTTAGAACAATCTACTCCCATAACTGTTAATTAATTTTGGATTACAAAAGTTAAAACACAATTACACAACTTTGGGAGTATATTACTATTATTTAAGTACAAGACAATCAATTTTTAAATTCTTTTCCAACCCATATGAGTAGGTTGAAACTCTCTAGAACTATTGTTTCAACACAAAATAGTTTTATCAACTCAACAGGCATTCAGAAGTGTAGGATTTCGCTTTAATATGCGGAGCTTCTCCTACAAAACTCGAATGTCCTAATTTGACCTTTCAGTTTCTTTCTTTCCCCCAAATGTGTTTTTTCGGCGTGAAAAGCCTGAATAACGATACTCTCAAGTCTCAATAGCCTGTGTATTACAGCCCAAAGAAAAGCGTTTGAAGCCCAAAAAAGTTAATGAGCCCAGAAATCAAATCTCAACTGCTTGTATACAGAAAGACACAGATGGCCGAACAATGAATTTGCATAAATAATATCAATTATCAAATGTCTTCGTGTAAGAAAGAACTTAATTGATTTCATACAGATGACCTCCTCCACCTCATCAGAGAACATTACACCGTTCTTGGTGTTTGTGATGTGTCCAAAAATTGCACCTCATTCTATTTCTTGTTTGCTAAAAATAGCAATGGACACGAGTCACTGCCACTTTGGTGCTTGCAGTACGGTCGAAACATTGTCATTTCAGGTTGAAAAATTAAATTTGGGTGTTGATTTCTGATTGTTGCCACAGCAATTGAGCTTAAATTTTGACTGGATTAATAAAGCGATAAAACACGAGCACAACTCCTGTTCAAGTAACAAGAGCTTTACCAATAAGGTTCTTTTAATATAATTTTTTAATTGTTTATTTATTTAACTGTATGTCAACTAAAATAGAAAAAAAAATCTTTAAAAACACTTTAAATAAAAGGAAGTATATATTATTTTAATCTAATTTTTTTATCTATAAAATTAATAATAATTGTGACACTTCTCTCTCTTAGTAATTATGGAGAAAAAAATAATATAATACTAAATTAAAATTTCTAAAAAATTCTTTAAATGAGATATTGAAGAATGAGAAGTATTGTTTCGTTTAAAGCATTACTAAAAGAACTTTTAAATAAGATTTAAATAACAACATTAATATTTATAAAAGGTTATAAAAGACGTTAATTTCTTTCCCTTCTATTTTGTAGAGTGGCTATTTTTATCTCCCATTTGTATTTTATTATTTTTTATTAGAGGGAGAGAGACAGCTAAGTGTTTAATTGTTATTTATTTTTATTTAAAAAAAAAACTAATTGATTAAATAATATTAATTTATTTATATTTAAAGAATCTTTTAGATAATAATATATTTTTTTTCTTTTTTATTTGTCACATAGATAATCAAATAAATATTTGAAGAGTAAAACTTGTTAGAGATACTCCAATCTCATTTAAAGAGCCTTTAAAAATTTTTTTTTTTCTTTTCAAATAAAAAACAAAATCTCATTTAAAAATTAATTTAATAATGCTCTAAGGAACCAACTACCAAACACACTGGGGAATTTTAGTTTCTTCTACAAAGGCTGCTGGAACACCATTAAAGATAATGTCCACCGTATTAGGCTCATCGATCGCAATAGCTTTGAACAAACAAATTACTTTGGGCAGACGCAGGCCGCCCTCACTCTTAGGCGGCAGTCTCGCCTAGAACATCTTGATTCTTGACCAGCCAGCTTAACGATCTGAAAACTACAGGTCACCTCATACTAATGGTCAGGGATTTTATGGTTGGTGCGATCATATTGAATTTGAATAATTTCCATGCTCATTTAAGTTACGATCGAAATCGTGTGTAACAACAATTGCCAGTCAACAATGCTAACGCAGACTGGATTTGGTCCTCTTCCCTCTCCGCCAAGGCCAATAGCAATTTTCTCCAAAAATAATCAACCATGCGAAGGTGCATTTCAAATATACGAGTCTACAGTTAAACTTTAATTTTCAAAATTCCTTCTACCAAATTTGCATCCTTCTACCAAATTTGCAATGACACAGTTTAAACTAATATCAAAGAGCAGAACGAATTGATTCTGTTTTCAAATTTTTGGGGGAAAAAAAAAATCAACATGCGCAGAAGCCGTCAAACCCCTTGCAATTCAATGGTTGAGAACATTCGAACCAATGGCATGTACGATGGGCGAAACTTAAATCATCAATTAACATTTATTTATGTTCTGCATATGCTTTATTTGATTAATACATCAAAAATAATATAATATATATATATTATTTACTTATTATATAATTAACACGATATACCCCAATGTTTTAAAATTTCTCAATTTAAAAATTATGCAACGGCCTCGATCGCTATCAGAAGTCAGCAAGTTGGTCCCGCCGGTGCTGGGAGCGGGTCAAATTTTCGCTGTCTGCCACTCAATTAATTTTGTTTAAAAACGATCAGCTTACCATATGTATCGCCGTACAAGATCTTCATTCCCCGTGATTGATGGCCTTCCTAGCTATCGGATGGGCTGTACTCAATTTATGGTATTGGCATTTGAATTACTCTGATCAATTATTTATTTCCATTTTCCATCCTCAAATTTTTAGGATTCTGAAGAAAATAAATATTCAATTACATTAATTTCATATCATTAACAAACTTCATCTCAAATCTCTTAATTTAAAAGTTAAAAAATATTATACTTTTTTTTGAGAAAAAAGAAGAACCTTTTCACTCTAAAATTTGATGAAATAGTTCATTTCATTATTATTTTTCTAAAAATAGCTCATTTAATTTATATTTTTAGAACAATAATTTAAAATATTAATTTACTGTATAATTTATTGAAGGTAAAATAAAATTTTAAATCAAACAGATGCAAACTACTTTAAAATTAAAATCTCAAGCACATTTAAATAATATTTAATTAAAATTCTATAAAAAATTTTAAATTTAAAAATAGCTTAACAAAATAAAGATAACACTAAAAAAATATGTAATACACACACACATAAACACGAGTGTGTTCATTAATTTTTTTTTTAAATGAACTCAACTAAATTTTTTAATAAACATTTATAGAATAATAATAATTTTTCAATTAATGATCACCGATTATATTAAAATAAAATATAAGATAAAAATTTAAAAAAAGCACAATAAAATATAATTTATTTTGTTTCATAATATATTAAATCTATGTTTATGCTTTTAGTGTATATTTTTTTAAAAGTAAATTAAGGATATGATGTTTACTTTTAGTAAAATAATATTACCAAATAATTATTTATTTTGAGCATATTAAAGTAAAAAAAAAAGCTAAAAGGCCAAAAAAATAAAATTAGTGCTTGTGAAATCTATTTTTGTATTTTGTTTTAAATATACATTTGATATATTATTTAGTGTTATTATTATTTATTTATTAAGTTATCCTTAAATTATAAATTTATATAGAAAGTTATATATTATTTTATTGTGTTTGAAAGTTTTATTTAAAATAATTTGTATCTCTTTAATTAAAAATCTTGTTTTAACCTTAATAAATTATACAATAAACTAACGATAAATTAATGAAAAAATGATTACACTATTATTTGAAAAATAAAAATGAAATAAACTATTAAATCTAAGGGTATGCGTGGATCGGATTTTGTGGATGGGATATCAATCCATATCTAGTCAATGATTTTGTAGATTCTAAATTTTTAATCCAATCCACGGATCGGTGAAGTTCAATTCAAATCCAATTCATATGACTATGAATTAGATGTGAATTTGACTCAATCCATATTCAATCGACCAATTTACGAATTAAAAATTTTTAATCATGTCCAATACATGAGCTAATTAAATAAAAAATTTAATATAAAAATAATTTTATTACTGATCATATTTAAAATTAATTAAAATTATTTAAATTAATTATTTAAATAAATATAGAATAATACATTTAAAGTTTCAAGATATAACACTAAAAAGAAAAAATATCAATTGTTTAGCTCAATACATGAAAACTAGCTAAATTTATGAATATAAATCTACGCAAAAGTTAAAATTTAAGAGTCAAAATCTCTAGTTCCGATTTGTAATTCATATTTTAGCCTAAAAAAAATAAATAACAAATAAATATAGCCTATTTAATAAAAATAATTAATAAATATTTACCCTTATTATCCTATTAAATGCTGTCAAACTTCTTTAAATGTATTATTGTCAGCTCCCAAATATCTGTATGTGTAAGATAAAAAATAATAATTTAAAGTCAAATAATAATTAATAAATACAATTAAATATGTTTTACCTGTCTCAATATGTTCTATCTCATATATTATTTCATCAAGGTTTATCATAGTTGACCGTAACTAATTTTATGTACAAATCAATGCCTCCACCATCCTCGTAGATAGCGAGTACTGTGATTTTCTCAAGTAAAGATCCACTTCTTTTTTGCACTCTATGCTAGTATTTTATTTTATTTATTTTTTTAATTTTCATATAACCCGAATCAAACAATAACCTAGCATTAATCTTTAATTCCTTTCCATCATCCACATATTCCATTACTTCCACATCATCACAATAAAGCAATTTATATTCATTATACAAACTATTTAATTTATTCTGCACTTTGACAACTAACTCATTAGATTTTAATTCATAAAATAATGATACAAAATATTATCTCAGAAAACATTCTTTATGCCGAGGATCAAGCAATAAGAAACAAGCAAAAAAAGTTGATCGTTTCATAATTTCCCCAATACTTATCATTATTTTTTTTTCATATTTTTCAGTTATTATCTTCAAAAATAAATCCTTACTATCCCTCAAAGCTTGCAATTGCGAATGAACCAAACACAATTAGCTTAAAAATTATTGGATGTCACATATAAAGTAACGAGCATATTCCCAATCAATTGAAGAATAATACATTTTCGGTTTACTCAAACAATACTCACAAATGTATTATGCATCACGAAGCTCCAATATATCAAAATTTTTTTGATACTTTCTGCAACCTCTAACATGAAATAAGTGGAATTTCATCTAGTTACAACATCTAAACATAAAAGCTTATTTGAAGAAATTTTCTCTCGCTCTGTATATGTCTTAAATTTTTGTGTTTTAGAAGATGAGAATATGATAAATCTAACAATATTTTAAATTTTAGAAATTGACTCATGATAATCTTTGAAGGCCCCCACAATAATGAGATTTAATATATGTGCTTTACACCTCATATGCATATTTCAACCCTCCAAAATTGCACAATTTCAATTGTTTATAACTTTTGACAAATATAAAACAGTTCTATCATTATAAGAAGCATTATCAACCGTTATTATAAAAACTCTCTCAATGCCTAATTTAATAGACATGTCTCAATTTGTCTACCAATTGTATCACTTTTGTGGTCAGCAACTTGACAAAAATTCAATATTTTCTTTTGCAATCTCTAATTATTATCAATAAAGTGAGTTATAAGACACATATAATTAAGATTTTGAGCCGAAGTCCATGTGTCCGTAGTGAGGCAAACTCTTTGATGACTACTCACAAAATAATCAATAAACTCTTGTTTTGATTTTTTGTAAAGTTGTAAAATATCTCAGACAATAGTAGTTTGACATGGCACTTTAAATATATTTTCCAAAACTTCTAACATTTCCTTGAACCCTTTACCCTCTACAACTCCAAATGGCATTTCATCTTTTATAATGAATTTAGCAATTGCTTCTCTACATGCCTCAGCACTATCGGTCATTGATACAAGGTTACATAACTTTCTATTTTTCACTAGTTGATAAGACAAAATTTTTTGCTTTTTGTCTACTTGGGTTTGGTCAGGAAATTTTGTACATCTCTCTCTTATGTGATTCAATAGATTATATGTTCCTTTACTGAAAACAACATTTATATTCTTTTCCACAATATCGACATTTGGATATAGGAAATAATGGATCAGAAATTAATTGTATAAAATACTCCCAAGCTTTTGAAGTAGATCTATTAAGCGTACCTTCAGGATTAATAAAAGATTTTGAACTTAGAGGAATTGGATCTACAACTATGCGCTTGTCTTTATCAGGTTGAGAACTCATCTATATATTAATATAAAAAATTGTTAAAATTAATTAAAAAAAGAAAGAAATTAAGCTTAATTACTGCAAGGTCTCTACACAAACACACAAAAATGCAGCGAGAGCCAGAAGTGCGAGAGGAATGAGAGTTAAAATCATGAAGTTTTTGAAACAGGAGGAGACCAAAAAGCCGGAGGAGAAGGTTCGTGTGGTGATTTGGTTAATATTTTTTTTTTTTTATTTTAAATAGTAATTTATTTAAAGTTTTGTAACTTTTGTTATGATGTTAAGTGTTTTTTATGTGATATGTTGGTGACTTGTGTTAAGTGATAAATTTTTTTTAGTTAGTATTTTTTTATTTTATTTTAGAAATTTTTCAAATTATATTTGTAAAATGTAATTATTTAATTATTATTTTATTTTATAATATTATTTGATAAAATATATTATGGTGTTAATATAAGTATGTAATTATATTTTAACTTATTTATTTATTAGTAAATAATAATATCATATTTACAAGTTTTATTTTTTAAAATAAATAAATATTTTTTTGATAGATTTGCGTATATTTACATATTTATAAAATTTTAAAAATTTTCAATCAAATCCAATCTATCAATCCACTGATTAAATTTTTACGGATCAGATGGATTGACTAAATTGAATTAGATTATGCAGACCTTCTACTTTTATTATGCCATTTAGTTAATTATATGTTGCCACATACAATTTAATGACCTCACCTTCTACATGTAAATTAAATATATTTTTTTTTCTAACGTATAATATTAATGATCTGTTTTTGTAGCTTCTAGCATTATGTTAAGATTTTGGTGTGCATTGCCTACAGCCGATGGCTAATATCAATATATCATACCATATTAGACAAATTGCTCACCTTGGCCACGTCAACATCTGGCCAGCCAACCAGATAGGGCTAACCGGAGCTTGGATCTCAAAATTTGGACCAAATTCGCTTAACCTGCGGCAGCCACATGTCAATCCTGCTTTAACATGCATGTGCGAGCTGACAATGTGGTTACTTAAATGCATAAAATTAAGTCTACGCTACGAAGAAATCCTTGTTATTAATAACGAAATTGAACGGTTGAAAAATGATGAGAAACACAACACTTGTCAAATATTCAGTTGTAAGCAACTTCAGTTTTGAAGTCCTGTCCGACAGACACAAGTCTCTCGGCCGCCCACATCGAAAGCAGTAGTATTCCCATTGCTCGCATGTGCAACTTTCCCTTTTTCTTTTCACCCATAATCTCATATCTCAATATCTTTATAATCACTAGACCCCACGGCACAAGACCCTAATCTACCTAGCTAGTTGATTTGACCCTTTTTAAAATTTATAATATATTCTTTCTGGTTTGTTTAAATACCTGTTTCGGTCAAAGATAGGCTACAGAGTGTGGAGTAAATTTTATGCTCTCCGAGAAAAGGGTAATACGTGGACAGTTTTTGAATATATTGAGCATTGAATGATGGAGGCCTTTTCTTGTGTATTTACTTGCAATAATTTTCTTTTGCTTTTTGCATTCCTTCTGGCTCGATTGTTGTTTATTGAATTTATGGCTTTATACTAATGGTATACGCGAGTGATTTTCAAAGAGAAGAGACATACAGATAGAGAAAGAAAAAATTTCATTACAAATCAATACATAGATAATTTAATAGTATATAACCAACACTTCTGCACTTGCTTTATCTTAGCCCGTCAAGATTCTCAAAAGAATCCCCGGACAGTTTTAAGAGCAACAAGTCGAGGTTGTAATCATCAGATTCGAATAAAAAAGAAAGAAAAAGAAAAAATAAAGGAAAAGACGGAGTAGAAAACAAACAGTTTCAAAAAAAATTAAAAAGAAAGAGAGAGAGGGAAGAAGGAAAAGCCAAGTAAATATTATAGTTAGGCTTTTCTTCTGTCTCCTCAATTTTGGCTTCTACCCAATTTAATTAATTCTATCTAACTATATTCCAACAAACGCATTAACCACTTGCAGAAAAATAATACGGTTTCCAAATGGGGCCATAGTTATAATCAGCAACGAGCCCCCTTCTTGCAAGTAAGTGCACCAGCAGCGCCCGTTATAGAACCGACGAGTGAAGATGGTCTAGCGCCTAGGCTCGAAGCTCTCGCATAGCTCGATGAGGCTCCTGCACCTGATGCTGTGAAAAATGCACCGTTCACCATCAAGTCCCCCTCCGATCGCCAGTTCCAACTCTTCCATTCACTTTCTGGCGCATCCTCATGTTTTGTCACCTTCATAAAAAATCATATATATAACGGCATCAACATATATGTGAAAAGTTAATTTGATCCAAACACTAGAACGTCTACGGTACAACATTATTTAATATATATATAACAATTAAAAGAAGTTGCTTACTTCTTTGCTGAAGGCAATATCAGGGGCAACAAATCTATTTCCTTGGCTATTGATTGTAGGGTTAGCACTGCCCCCAATGGCATACATTTCCCAATGAGTGTAGTCATTGTTCACCACATGGAAGTATCCATGTCTGCATCTGCAAATTTCAAAAAGTGAAAAGGAAATAGATCAACAACATGAAAATGATGGCCAACTGAAGTATTTGTTTAATATTTATGTTTTTTGATATTTTAAGACTTAATTTATTACCTTGGCATTCTTTGGACAAGCCCTTCGCCAAAGTGATTAAAGGCGATTGTGATTTGCATGTTCTTGTCTTGAGTGTAGGTGTCGCTGTGACCCAATAACATTACCTTATCATGGTGGGTCATGAAATTGTTTGAAATAGTTATAGCCGTGGACCCATGAATCGCATCGACCAATCCATCATCACAGTTCGATAACGAACAGTGATCAACCCAGATGTGGGACCCACCGAAGATGGAGACGCCATCACCGTCTGATACTGTCCTCCATCCGTAGTGTCTTGGTGAGTCCCTCACCATAGCATTGCCGCCCTTTTTACAGTCGTGTATGTTTAACCCGTGGATAATAATGTTGGTCACGTACTGTATTGTAATGCATGGACCACCAGCTATGTGCACACTGGCTCCCCGACCGTCGATGGTCTTGAAAGAGTTCATGATCAACTCTTCCTTCAGTTTGATGGTCATATCACGAGCGAAAATGATCCACAACGGCTCATCTTGGATCACGGCGTGCCTTAGAGTTCCGGGTTTAGGGTTTACGACGTCGTAGTCACCGGGATCAGTGACCACATAAATTTTACCATCACGTCCACCAACCGCATTCTTGCCGAACCCAATCGCACAATCAGCCAGCCTTTGCCGGTTCTTCTCCCAGTTGGGGTCGCACCGCCAGCAATCGTCGATCGGATTGCCGGTTCCGCAAGACAAGTAACCCAAGTTCCTCCTAGACGCATTGATGCTCCTATAAACACACGCAAAAAAAAATGTAACACATTTTTAAAAACATAAGTAACATAGTAATAACATTGTACTTGTGGAGCCATACAACTAACCAACACGAGCATATATAATGCACTTACTTGTGTACTTCGTGCACAACTAATTCTGGGTCCTGAACTGGGGAAGCTGAAATGAGGGCTGGGGTCATGAGAAAGAAGAGGAAGATGCTAAGACAAAGAGAAGGGATAGCCATTTTTCTTCCTTTCCGGTTTAATTTCCTCTTCTTGTTGTTGAGTGGTAGTGAGAGTGTGAGAGAAATGATCAGAAGAGGGGGGTGTATATAAAGACACTAAAGCCGGGCTAAATGGCGTGATTAAACTAAACATGTGGGCTCCACTATGCTTCGTGATTTCAGGTTTTTACGGGATTCCAATAGGTTAGTTTTGGTCGTTAAGCAATGTCCCATTCCCTTTGAAAATAAAGCGCCACGAGTAAAGTCAAAATTTACAACAATGATAAAAATATGAAAATAAATACAGCTAGAGAGCCAGCCTAGAAAAAAAAAATGCTACTTTTTCTTCAACCTAACAAGCAACGAGTGATTAGCGCTCTGAAATTTTAAGTGGCTTACGGATTTAAATCAGAATCTTTACCCACCAATAAAGACTAAAAAGGAAAGTTCATGTAATGGTATTGGTGTATATCAAGAGGTCAATTGAAAACACATGGAGATAAATTGAATTGTTGGAATTTGTGTCTCTAGAATGTATAAATACATATATACTTTAGTTTTGCTTCAATTGTTGATATTCCCGTGAAAAACATGAACAATAGCGTGACTCTGAAAATTGAAATTAACATAAGGTTTGTAACATTCTTTATGTTCCACACGCTTCTAGGCAGCAGCCACCAGCCAAGCAAAATCTCAGAGCGGCTACCAGACTATTAAATAAGTTTTTGCTGTTAATGAAGGAATTAATTGACGCCATTAAATTATGGAGAAAATCTTCGTGATACAAAGCACATGCTTTTGTCCTCCAAATCAAACCTCGCCACTCAGAGGCTCACCATGTAGGCCCAAATATCTTCTTTATATATTTTCCATCTTTATGATTTGTGCTCTTCTTATCAGAAAAATTTTCCAGCCGCAAACGTCGCCGAAATTTCACATTGCTAAAATCAAAATTCATTCATTTCCTGGCATGGCATATCTCCTACCTCTCTTGCAGCTAGCTAGCGAGATCAACAAAATTTACTCCTTGAATCCGTTTCTATCAAGTACAAAACGTCATGTTTGTACTAGTTAGATGTACACATATTATAAAATGTGAATTTAATTCTACATTATAGTATTGTCAAAATTGACGAGTCTAAGCCTTTTTAAAACAAGTGAGATTGAGGACAATTTTATTTAATATTGATTATTTGTATTTTAAAATGTATAGACATTTGCATACGAATACAGTTGGAGCTATTCATAGTTTTCAAAATAAGTAGCATACAAATGGCACGAGATAGAGGGCGTAGTATCCGTGGAAATTGATTTGCTGACTTGGGTATCTTTTGCATTCACTGAAAGCAACGGTATCACATGGTATTTTTATTCCTCATACGATTCCCTTGTCTCCCGGGGAGTATCACGGCCGTCGATTATGGATTTCAAGGGCTAGCATGGCCGTTGATATTGGGTGGTGGGGGTGATCAACATGTGAAGAAAAAGAATACTCCATTCGAACAAGACCGAATTGAAAGATCTTGCTAGGCAGTTTTCATAGAATAAAATAAGAAAACACAAGCATGTTAGTTTTGTGATAATGAGCTAGTGGAGTGAAAACTACTTGGCAACCTCCCTCATCCACTTAACACGTGGTGCCCCGATGGTCCTGCCATGTGGCACGCTCATTCTTGCCCAATGGTTTTTCTCCTTTGCACATGCAATTTCTCGTTATATCACATCCAAAAAAAAAAAAAATCATCGCACTCAAATCCTCATTATTTGTAAAGATTTTTAATAATTAAACGAAAAATTCATGTGGTTAATTAAGTCAAAATTTTTTAATTCTGCTACCCACTTTAGTCAAATTTTATTTAAGGCACATTTCTATCAGGAAATTAAAAAATTACAAAAATAGCATAAAAGTTTTAGAGTCTTTTAAAATTAGTTAGTTAAGCTTTTCTTTTTCTTATATAATCAATTTTAATATTTTTTGACAACAATGCCCATATCATTCCAAAATTCAAAAAAAATGAACCTTCTCTACTCTCCCAAATTCAGCAGCATGGTCTTTAATTTCCCGGCAACGATCGATGGCAGTTGGATGGGAGTTTGATAGCAACTTCATCTCCAGCATCATGCAACTGTATTTCTAGCCATATAGAATTTTGTAGAAAATTGTATTTAATGAAAGTCGGATGTATGGCTTGGATGGAGATCTTTCATACATTTCAAGATCCACCCTACAATATATGGTCAAAAAGTCAAAATAAATTATTTTAGCTCTTATAAAAAAATCGAAAAGAATAATACATAGACAAAAAAATCTCTTATGAATTTCAAGGCACTTTTTTCTTTTAATTTATTTAATTTAAAATTTTATATGAACTAATAGATCGGATTGAATTGGAAAAGAGAAAAATTTGCATAAGTTATTTGACTCATTCACATCCAGATAATGAATGTTTCAAATCCATATTATGTAAGGAGACATTGCTTTTGTTAATTTGAATTTGAAGGTTGATATAAAATCTGCCTATTTCCTTTAACAAGATCAATGTAGTTACATGTAAACTTAGAGCAATAGCATGATGAACCAAGAAATCTCCGGCCTACAATATGACGTTTGACAGTAACTTCATCTTCGGCATTACGCGGCTATATTTTCAACTGTTGTCGATTATTACTGAAAAATTCACGATTGTGCCACTGGATTTGGGAAATAAAAGAGTATTTGAATTTTTAAGTTTTGGAATGACAAGGGTATTTTTATCTAAAAATATTATATTTGACTACATATGATAAAAGAATAACTGAAATTTTTGAGCTATGTTTATAAATTTTTACAGGAAATGCTACCGTCATCTAAATTCCTTTGAAAGGTACTTTTACATTATATATATATATTTATATGTTCACTTTTTCTCAAATCAAAACGTTAACGTATCACGTCCATTAAATCATCAATCAATGCATGGTGTTTTTTTGTTAAAGTGTTCAGTATGTGTCAAAATCCATGTAATTATGTATGTCTCTCATATGTTCTCTCTTTGCACGCAATATCAAAACAAGAAGCAAACAATATTAGGATGAAATTTGTCGATGTAGTGATGGAGGGTGACTCGTATAATCAGTCCATTAATAAGAAACTGCACGCATGATGCTTTACCAAAAATCATACAAAAGGTGGAAAGCCCAGTATTAGAGACCTCACCGATCAACTTTAAAACCAATATTTGTGCGTTTGTGGGGGCTATTTCAATTTGTGGTCCGTCTTATTAACGATAACAACTAATTGTATTTGAGAGCTATCCATGAACATGTTGGTTATTGAATGTTGTGTAACATAAAAGTATATGATTCGTTGGTGTATTTTTAACATGACTAATGTTGATGTTGATGGATTAAGCGGAAATGATACATATGTTTAAGGGAAAAAAAAAAAAGGCACACCAAAAGGGAATTCAAATCAAGTTTTTTAAAAAGAATTTAAAAAATAATTAAAAAACTGGTTTTAGGTAACAAAACATCAAAATGTGACAGTACAATTGAGAAAAAATAAAAATAAAACTGTTCATTTCGCACAAGCTTTGAATCGTGAATCGTGAATTACTAAGCTCTAATAGCTTACACTGTTAGATAAGAGGACTTTGAAACTGGAGTGCTGAAAAGTGAAAACCACTAGAGATAGTATTATAGTAATGCGCTAATGCTTATGTACTGCATGCGTTACTTTAATTAGGGACATTGATTTTGCTTTGTAAATGAGACAAAAGGGAGAAGATACATTACACAGTCAGTTAAATCTCAATCATTTGGAGTCATGTGCCGCTGGCTAATTTTAACTGCAGCCATGATGCGTTTTCACTTTAATCAATTGCGCAGGAACATGTCTCAAACTTAAGGTCAAAATGACGCATCATTACATGCAATTCGCTCTTTAATTAATTATCTTTTCTTCTTTGGCTGTTGCAAAGATTGACAATTACAGCTATCTTGAATTGGTGGCAACCAAATCAATACAGTTTCTATGAGGATAATGTAATAAAATTGTTGGCTTAGGAGCCAAGATATCATAGCATCATCAAGCTGTCTTGGCTATCATTGTTATGTTCTCGACTTTTATTTAATACGAAGCAAAATAGTTTTGCCAAAAAATTGGGCCTAAAATTCCTAGAATTAAAATCTGACCCAAGAACCCAATAATCCACTGTAAGCTACGCCTAGCTCTTTTCAACTTAAATCTCGAGTGCTGCACCTGGCACCCCTTTCTAACTCTTAAGAAACCCCATTTTTCTTTTTCCCCATATTTTATCTTTCTTTTATGAAATTAGAAAAAAAAATTAAGTTACCATAATATTTTAATTAAATTTCACTATCATTTAGAATACATTTTGTAAACATAGTTTTTCATAATAAAATAGTTGTTAATAAATAATTTATTTCTTCATTATTATAGTTATGGTTCATGAACTGTAAAGACATTTTAGTGTAATTAAATTCCTTTTATGTAATTTCCAGTAACAATATAGAAGTCTTATTACAAAAAGTAGGGTGATATGAGGATATTGCATTACTCGAATCCTAAATCACTTGAGGCCGAACTCTCATATAATATGATGGGCAAGCCGGTGCAACTGCTTGAACTGATCCACAAGGAAAATGGATTTTATTCGTCCTTGCTTAGCTTATAGGTTCAGATAATAGGTCATAATGATCCTGTTCCCGAATCCTGCCAGGGCAGTAAGATCAAGATTTCCCCAAATCCTCCCACATAATTTGCGCATAAGAAAGCAAGTTCGCTGCCGCATTAATCAGCCTTACTCGGACCAATTTGTCTGATTGTGTTAATTGTCTTTTGCTGCGTTACAACTTCCGGGCTCTGGCAGGAAAATTAATGCAACGAGTCCGCGATTTTTGTTGGGAAATTATCAGCAAAATCATTGCATATTTTACTGCATTTGATCTTAATTAACAACTACTTATGTTAAATGGAAGCTAGTTTCGTTTAATATACTTCCTACACATTTTAAGAAGCTAATAATTTTTTTTTTTGGTTAGGTTTTAACATTTGCAACAATTGCATAATCCAATTCATCAAGACAGGAAAAAAGAAAAAAAAGAAAAAAGAAAAAAAGAGTAAGCGTCGTTGGTTGCTGTTATGTAATTAAACATCATATTCTTCAGTGTACATATATATATATATATATATATATATAAAATGTGTTGAGCTCCTTAGTCATGGGATTAATTTGGCGGTGGTGAAGGATGGAAGATGGAGCCCTATACGCCTTTCGCGTAATGGTGTTCCTCTAACTCATCATTTTTTTTCGTGATCGACTTTCTACTTCTTGCCGAGGCCTCTTGCAATCAAGCTCATGTGATAAATAATGTGCTGAATAGTTTTTGTAGCTGTTCAGGAGAGTTGGTTGGCAAATACAAGACCTGGGTTTTTTGGGCTTAGAATGTTGAAGCAGCCACGCAAGAAAAATCAGTGATTCCTTGGGATTCTCTGCTACGGATAATCTTGGAACGGCAGAGTGACCAAAGGCACTTATCAGGAGATTGTGGATAATGTTGATAAAAAGCTATCCGGGTGGAACCCAATGCATCTCTCCACAGCTGGAAGAATTAATAGCTCAACCAGTTATTCAGGCGATCCCTATTTTTGCCATGCAGATGACAAGGATCTCTCGGAGATTCATTTGGGGGAGAGAGAATGCAGGCCGTAAACTCAGCTTGATTAGTTGGGAAACAATCTGTACACCAAAAGCTGGAGGTGGTCTTGGGTTGAAGAGTCTTACAGATACGAATAATGCTCTTCTAACGAAAATTGGGTGGAATGTGCTAGCCTCACCTCACTGCTTATGGATTCGGGTTCTGGGATCTAAATATGGGCTTGCTTCAGACATTGTTCCTCTCACTCTTAACCTTTGGAAAAGCACGAGTAGAATATGGACTTTTATGTGATGCAGTGCATGAGATGGTCGATCGGATATGGGACTAAAATTAATTTTTGGCATCAGTGCCGGGTTTCAGAAGAGCTTATCATTGCTAATCATATTACGAAACAAATCCGAGATGAGTTGAGTAATAAATGTGTGTCTAATTTCGTGGATGTTGAGGAGAAATGGAACTGGAGCATAATTGACCAAGTTCTTCCCAATCAAATTCTTCTTCAAATCGCAGCAATTAAGCACCCATCTAATGGCGATAACGAGGACCTGTTGTGCGGAAGCGTAGGTTGAGCAAATTACCAATTGATGGTAACTGTGACTTCTAGAGAAATTTAAATGTGGTGTAAACAATTACAAAGAAAATTGACACAATAATTACGTGGTTCGCGTGAAAGCCTACATCCACGAGCAAAGACCGGAAGATAATTTTACTAACAAATGAGAATTTACAAATTGGGAAAACTCACAAAACCCAATAGCCCAATACACCCAAATAAATTCTCCTAGCACTCAAGTGGAAGCTCTCTCAACTCTCTCAATTGCTTCACTTGCAATTGCTCTTAATTTTGGGATGCCTAAACAAATGAAGAGCATTAGCTATTTATAGGAATGCATGGTAGCACTATTTCACCAAACCATTAAAATTGTCAAAGTTTGGTTGGTGATTACCTAATTTTTAGCCAAACTTTGAACAATTTACCTTTGAATAATTTTGGCCAAACTTTGAACATGTGCTTTGCCAAACTTTGAACACTTTGGCTTTGGCTTTGAATTTGAATTTTTCAACAGGACCTTCTTTTTTGGGCTCATTCCAAATCGGGTAAGTTTACATCTAAGTCAGCCTACCTTTTTCTTGATAGTCTTATCTGCAACAATGATGCCCACATATAGAAATTGATTTGAAGGCGGAAAGGACCCCAGCGAGTTTGAATTTTCATATGGTTAATAATGCATGGAAGAATTAAAACTAGAGAGGAACTGTTTAAGAGACATATCCAGGGCACCATGGCTAGTGAAAGATATGGCCACGAGAAAGAAGATGTAATTCATGCTCTTCGAGATTGTTTAGTCGCAACAAGAATCTAGAATTGTTTGGTTCCAGAGAATTATAAGCATTATTTTTCTCTTTTAATCTTCGTGATTAGCTTTGTTTTAATTTGGGGAGGATCGGTAACGCTAACTCGCTAAGCTTGTAGGTAACTGGGACTGCTTGTTTGGAGTTGCCATCTGAAAACTTTGGTTTTAGCATAACCAATTTATCTTCTCACAAAATTCACATTGCTGCACTCAGATTGTTAAGGAAATTATTGGGCCCATAATATAAACAAGGCAAAATCAACCTCAATTTTGTTCATTCCAATAAAATCATCAAATAAATTGGCTGGCATGCTCATTCTGAATCTTTCTTCAAATTGGATACATATGGTTCTCGTTTAAAGAATGGTTTAATTAGTGCTGGAGATTTGGTGAGGCATTGCTCTGTTAAGTGGCAGTTTGGTTTTGGCATGAGCATCGGTCTTTGTTCGATGACTACTGCAGAATTATGAGGTTTTTTTTAAAGGTTTTAGCCTTACTTGGGATCTTGGTATTTGTTATTTGATTGCAGAGTTGAATAGCCACTGTGTATCTCAAATTATTTCTTTCACAAGATTGATGCCTAATGTCCATTTTTCTCTTATAATAACGTCAAGGAGTGAATGAATAGAGTTTGACAAAACTTAAATATATATATCGTGAAGCTAATTTTACTGTCAATTTCATGACAAAACTTGTAGGTTGTTTCTCTCTTGGTCTTCCTTCGTGTGTTTGACAACTCCTCTGAAGGATTTGACTACATTATGTAATGATATGTATGAAAATTTTGTTCCCGATGTGTTTTGACCTAACTTTTAATAAGCTCTAAAAAAAAAAAAGAGGATCACGTGATTCTTCGAAGGAAATTGAAAGTTGAAAGGCAAGAGCAAGAATCCCGGTTCACGAAATTCGGTAGAGTTTTTAGCTATTTGTAAACGGTGTGTCACAGGCTACCAACACAGTCCTATAATTAGGCGCTCTACACATACTCTAATACTCCTAGTCTTCTCTCTTCCTCGTCCCACCGTCAATAATGCAAGTGCAAATGCAAATCCAAATTTTGTTACGTATTCAAAAAAAAAAAAAAAAAAACAAATTCAGAAAGTGTCTTTACTGGTTTCTGCCCCTAGGTAGCCAGCATGCTGCGTGCACTGTTGATTGGATTCGACAAAATCAGTCACTCGTCAATATCCAGAACTTTCACAATGGATTACTGTCTTACTGCAGACTCTGGGAATACAGTCTTCCATGAAAGAAGACCCATCAAGACACGTGGCATTGACAGATTAGTCAAAGTCCACATCAACGCCGCTCCTGGGGTCAGCGTTTGCTTGCTGGCTAATGGCTATACGAGAACGTACAAGAGTAAATACAGTTAAGTAAAACGTACCCTGCCAATGCGTAAAAGCTGTTAAAAGCTGATGGGTGGCTGCCTGGTTGGGTTGTTCATTTAACAGTGTGGATGGAGATTGAACCGTATTTTAACCAATAATGGACCCAAAACCAGGTACATTTTCAAATGCTTTCCATTTGCTTTCTATCTCGCTTCGCATTCCTTCCCTCCATGTCCAGCTGCTCGCACGTTCCAACTTCCAAACTTTCTTTTACTGCCACTCTCCACGCGCCCCCTACTTCTGCCACAATAACTCATTACAAATTTAATATACATTATTAATTTTACCTATGTTTAGATACTACCTTTTTTTTTTTTAAATTTGTTCCGATACAAGTAAACTTACAAGATTGAGACATAAATTTGTATTCAAAATAAATAAATTGATATTTAATATGTTAATTTATTACTTAATATATGATTTAGTTGATTGGTGCTATATATTTAAAGTATAATTTTTAATTGATTGGTGTTATATATCTAAAGTATAATTTTTTTATATCTTCTCAATTTTATATATATAACAGTATTAATAATTTTATGATGCATGATAAATAAATTAAAATAGTTTTTGTCTTTACTTATTTGAGAAATTAAAGAAATGCACATACTATTATCTTTTGTTAAAATGAGAATTTTAATGTAAATAAGATCAATAATTTTTTATTTTTATAGCTTATACTAGTCTTACTTATATTAACTAAAACTAACAACAGCCCAATAAGCTATAGTTAAAATATAAATTTTTTATTGTATAACCGAAAATAAAATATGTAAATATTATCTGTTATAAAAAAATTAATTTAATAAGAAAAAATTCTACTATCACATTACACATGAAAAGGCTTAAATTTTACAAGTTATAGTTTTGAGGTAAGTAAAGGATACGAGAGAATGCTTAACATTTTTTTTTTTTTTTTCTCTAAAGAATGGTCAACTCATTTAAATCACTAAATGGCGGTAATAAAAGCAAATGTATGGTACGCGCCTTAAATGAATGCGGGATGTATTGTTAATTGAAGCGACCGTAGTTACAGCTTTACGCCATAACCCAAACTAACAGAAACCGCCTAAAATGTGAAAGACCAAAACACCCCTGTTGAGGCTCACTGGCCGAGACCAGTACCCCTCTGCCAAAACTGCTCCCAGAAGAAAGAAACAAGAATTTTTCTGCAAAAATAATTTAAAGGGAAAAAAAATGTCATGCACGTTCTCTCTCTCCCAATATTAATTGATTAGCAAATACAATGGCACCTTGTTCAATATCAACCTCACTCATTAATGACATTTACTAAATTGCCATTTGCAACCAACAAGGCCATCTTTATCTTCATCTTCTTGATTCTACCTACAGTGCGAATGTGGTACTAAAACAATGCGACATTTTAGGACTAGGGTTTTGTAGTAACCCGCCTTTTACGCTGCCTCATTCAAACGTCGTTAACTTCGAAGTTTGCAGTTACCATTATTTTTATTTGCAGGTTTGAATGTTTAAAAGTTTGTCGTTTTTACATTCTTTTGTATTTTACTCGCTTGTATTCTAAGTTAAAATTTTGAATTTGTTTTTTCTTGATTCTCTCTAGAATGTAACAGTTGGTTTTCTATCTGATAGGCAAAGCATTATTTAGTCTCTCTGCTTTGAGCTGTGTGAACAAATACGTGTATTGTTTAATACTGTTTGTGTGTGTTTTGTCTTCTTCGCGAGTGTTTGACTGTAATGGCTCTTTTGGGTTTCTGTAACAATCGTTTCTTTGTTTAATTTTTTTTTTTTTTCCTGAAGGATTCTTTTTGTGATGAAAAAAGCTACATTGTAAGTTAAAAGAAGAGATGAAAAGAGCTCATTTATCATATTTTGTAATCAAAACATTGAATTTGGTAAAATTAAGAATTTTTATGCCTTTTTGTAATACTTTATTTTTATTTCTTCTATTCGTAAAATGTAACTAGCAACCTATGCTTCTAAGGACTGAATGGCAAATGTAGTAAAACATTTTTTTTTTCTTTTAAATTTCTGTGACTGTTAATAATAGAATTTTGGTTTTTCTGTTTTCCTTCATTTCTTTTGATTGTCAGTTTTGTTAATTGATTATACTGTCATATACTTTTTTTTTTTTCATTTTTATTGATGGGTTGATGATTCTATCTATTTATTTCTTCTTTCAGGTTAAAGATGGTGTTTTTTCTTCTATACCCTGAAGTTTGATATTGAACTAGAGGAAAAATAACAAAGTCGACTTGTACTTGATAATTTACTTTTTTTCGTTTTGGTTTTTTTTTTTTTTTCCTGAAAATGATGGAAGGACGGCGGCATTCTGTTGATATCCCTATCACGAGAACTCTCATAGCACTCAGAAGAGTGAGGTCATTGAGGGATCCGTCAACTAATTCTATGAGCAAATTCTCTGCTTTGCTTGACAACGTGAATTGGGAAACAAATTCAAGTAATGGGATTTCTTTAAGGTTTGAAAATGGTTGTAAAGAAGGACTGTTTGAATCAAAAAGTTCAAGTATCACTGAACTGAAGAAAGAAAAAGATGATGATTTGGAACTGCATAGTGGTTTGGATAATTCCAAGTTTATGACTTGTCAGAATTTGGGCTGCATAGACTCAGATAATCCTAATAGGATTGAGCAGGTTGATAGATTAGATAATTATCAATCAACGGGGGAAGAGGTTCATAGACGCGAATCACTTGGTGAAGGGCGCTGTATCAATTATATGAATAGAGAACTTGATGCGAGTTGCATCATGCCCTCTAGTCAACCTATGGAGGCTGTAGGTTTTTGCAAGGGGCGAAATGTAGGATCACAGTCAATGGAAGACATAGATCAATCTGCTTCAAGACGGAAACTCCGATACAAAAATGAAGGGAGATTATATGGAGCAGCCAATGGTGGTGCAAGTCGTGTAAGCACTCCATCTATCAGTGATATCATGTCAAATCATAGCAGATCATTATTTGCAAACGAAGAGATTGATGTCGATCAGAGTCACCATGGATGTGGGTTAAGCTACTGCTGGTCCAGAACACCAAGATCCAGAGAATCCAATCCTTCTTCTGATGTAGAAGACAACCCATTGTTATCTGGGGAGATTGGTGAGACAGCTCATTATGGAGGCAGTGGACAGAAATTGATCAATAATGAAATTTCTACTCACTCAGAAACTCCTAGGAGTTTGAGTCAGAAATTCAGGCCAAAATTTTTTGATGAATTGGTGGGACAAAATGTAGTAGTTAGGTCTCTGTTGAGTGCTATCTATAGAGGAATGGTGACCTCCTTTTATCTGTTTCATGGGCCTCGGGGTACTGGCAAGACCTCTGCTTCGAGAATCTTTGCTGCTGCTTTAAACTGCCTCTCACTTGAGCACCAGAAGCCATGTGGTCTTTGCCGAGAATGTGTTTTGTTCTCTTCTGGAAGGAGCAGGGATGTCAAGGAAGTTGATTCTGTGAGAATTAATCGAAGTGATAGGGTCAGATCACTTATGAAGAGTGCATTTCTGCCTCCTTTTTCTTCACGGTTCAAAATTTTTATTGTTGATGAGTGCCAATTGTTGCATGGGGAGACTTGGGCAACTGTTTTGAATAGCTTGGAGAACATTTCTCAACATGTCGTCTTTGTAATGATCACTCCAGACTTGGATAAGCTGCCGCGAAGTGCATTATCACGATCCCAAAAATATCACTTTCCTAAAATAAAAGATGGTGATATTGCAAGCAGATTGAGGAGAATCTGTGTAGAAGAGGCTCTCAACTTTGATCAAGCTGCTTTAGACTGCATTGCTGCTAAATCTAATGGTTCACTTAGGGATGCAGAGATGTTGCTTGATCAGCTCAGTTTGCTTGGTAAAAAAATCACCATGTCGTTGGCCTACGAGCTGGTGAGTGCTTGGAAATTGCTTGGTTCTTATATTTTTGGTCATCTCTTCTTGTTTAAGATGTTGAAACTTGCTCATTGCTTCTTTTGTGCAGATTGGAATTGTTTCTGATGATGAATTGCTGGATTTGCTTGATTTGGCTTTGTCTTCTGACACTTCTAATACAGTAATAAGGGCTAGGGAACTAATGAGATCCAAAATTGATCCTATGCAACTTATATCTCAGCTGGCAAATCTAATTATGGACATTTTGTCTGGTAAATGTCTGGAAGATTGTTCTGAAGCTAGAAAAAATTTCTTTGAGAAGCACACTTGTAAGTGCTTATATAATTTATTTTCCATTTCTTGAGATATTCTGCAAGTACATTTGGCTAATCCGTAGATGGGTCCTCCATGAATTTTGATCTAATAACTGTACACGCACAAAAATATAATGGTTGAGCTTTTACTTGTTATCATCTTAGACTGTTTCTGACATCTTTTCCTCCAAAAGTAGCAAATGCTGCATAGATTTCATTCTTTTAATATGAATATATAAGACACTATCTTTACAGATTTATTGATCCAAGTTTGGAATTTTCTTTCTCATAGCTGAAGCGGATATGCAGAAATTGAGTCATGCCTTGAAAATACTTTCAGAAACGGAAAAGCAATTGAGAATGTCAAAGCATCAAACCACATGGCTCACTGTAGCTCTTCTGCAGTTAAGCTCATCAGAGTCTTCTTTAGATCTAAATGAGTCCACGCTGTGTTTGAGAAATGCACGCGACATAGGTCATATAAGTTACAGTAAATTCTCATTGATTAATTTCTTTATTTAATATGAATTTTCTATCCCTCTCCCGCTTTTCCACCTTTTTTTCAAATAATTGAACAAAGTAATTTTTCTATTATTGAAGTTTGTTATTGTTTGTTCTTGAAAATAGATGGTGATTCTCATTGCACGATATCGTTGAGGGAGAGCTTTAAGCATCTTGTCCCTGGTTCATGTGCTGACAATAAAGCAAATAAATTAGGAGCACGGGAGGATTATAAAGGAACTTTGGAATCAATATGGCAGACAGCTACAGAATTATGCCAATCAAATTCACTCAAGACATTCCTAAGGAAACAAGGGAAGCTGTCTTATCTTCATGTTAGTCAAGGTATGCATGTAATTAATAAACTTTGTGCTCTGAAAAATTTATGTGGATTTTTGCCTGCTCTGATAAGTGATGACCGAAAATTATTTTGTATTCAGGTCTGGCAGTTGCTGAGTTGGAATTCCACCATCGTGTCTATGTATCTAGGGCTGAAAAGTCCTGGAAATTGATTGCAAGTTCACTCCAGTCAATATTGGGTTGTAATGTAGAAATAAGGTTACTTTGTGCTCCTGTCTCCACCAAAGTAAATAAACAATCTTTCAGCTTGTTTAGTTGTTCACGCAGGGTGCAGCAGTCTAGATCAACCACTGAACGTGAAAGTGATTCTGACTATTCTGATTATTTCTCTGAAAAACCTATGATCAGGGGCAGGAATACTTTAACTTGTTCCTCAGATTGTGGGTCTCAGATGTCTCATAACTGTTGTCACAAAACAGAGGTGGTAAGAGCTTTAAGAAATAGTGAAGGAAATGTACTGAGCACTGGGACAGTCTCATTTCATAGATCAATACAAGATGATATATCTAGGTCTCCTGGTTGTGGAATCAGTTCTTTAAACAGAAATGATTATGATTGCCATATTTTATCACCTCGAGAGCCAGAAACTCAGCCAAGCTGCTTTCCTAGAACTTTAAGGCTTCAAAAGAAGTTACATGCATCAGACAATTCTGAAATGGTTTGTATAAATAAAAAGCTTGCTTTGTCTATCCCCAAGAAGACATCTTTTGATACATATATATCTGTTGATGATCCGCATGTCTTCTACAGCAGCTCAAATTATCACCCTAACAGCTTCAGAGATGAGGATGGGTAAGAGGTTTCATGGTGTTTTTCATTTTTTTGGCTTAAGGCATAGTGAATTCACTTATGCTAGTGCAATATGTTAACACAAGCTGACTTCATGTGCACTCTTGACGTGGTACATGGACAAAGAGTAGTTTGTGCATGGTGAAGAAATCATGTACTAAAGTTTGAACTTCATGAGAAGAAACTTTTTTCAAGCTTTTTTTTTCCTGGTTGCCGATCAATCAAATATTAAGCACTTGTTCCCTTTTTGGCATATATTCATGATTGATATTTAAACTAGATTTTTTTGCATTTGTAATTTATTCACAACTTATTTTCTTTTTTTTTTGGCAGACTGCAAGAGAATTCAGATGTGCTTTGTTGGAGAACCCCAACATTTCCCTTAAAGAAGGTAATGAAAATGGTTTTAAATTAACGAGAAAAGAGAACAAAGGCACAATGGGAAGACCAGTGTGTGCTGCCTAAATGCTGATGTTAGTTTACTGTTTCATTTGTGTCGAGTACCTTACCTCTCCTTTAAACCTTGCTTTTCTAATATCTGTTGATCTCAATTTGTGTGCCTCTAAGGTAAAGGAGGTGTTATGTGCACATTATGTATTTATGGCATGTTTCCATGTCCAATCAAACAAAGAAAATGAAATTGATATTCCTTTTTGTCCATTTTTTCTCCCCTTCTTTCTTTTCCATTTCTCTCCTCTCCTACCATTTGTTCCAACCAAACATGGGCTCAGGGTTTTGCTCATTGACAAATGTGGAATGTAGGCATTTGAAAGTGTAATCTAATTGACAGACTGTGTACAGCTCCTAAAGCTTAGGGAAGGATCAGGATAGAGTTATTTCACTTTGAATTTACATAGTTAGATTGTGGATTTTCAACTATGTTCAATTTTGACACGATAGGGTTATTTCACTTTGAAATTACATAGTTAGATTGTGGATTTTCAACTATGTTCAATTGTGACACTCGATTTGTTGTTGACCCTGCAGGCAGGGGAGGTGGCCCGTCAAAGAAAAAGGTTGAATGTAATGGACTACATTCTTCCCTGTACTAATGCCAAGTAGCTCTACCTTACAAGATGGTGGTAAACTTTTTGATTGCTGTTCTGAAGCTGAAGGTTCAGGTATAATGATGAAATATTTGACATTTTTGTAAAGGTTGCAGAATACTATTTGCATCATCGAAGTCGGACACTGGGATTAATGTAATATGTACAGCTATTCAATCTATTTTATGATTTTATAGAGCATGATTCCTAATGCAGCAGAGTTTGAAAGCAAAGTTTACCATATTTGTTTTGCGCAAGCACAGGAAACTGATCTTTTAACTAGGTGTCATCGTACTAATTACTGCACTGCTATTGAACTATGTACAAATTACAGTCATCTGATTCGGTGGCGGAGGTGGAGCCAAAGAATTTTTCTTAGGAGGGTTGAAAAAACAATTACATTAACAATTTAACATTTAAAAGAAAAATCCTCTTAATAAAACCAAATATAAATCATTTCATATATAAAAGCGGAGGACACATTGGAAGATTTTGTTACTCGGTGTTTTTGGGTAGAGGAGGAGAATAGTGATATTTTTGCAGCACAATATCATAAATGTTGGATTAAAATTTTTTTTGTTTTTATGTGTGTAATTTTGTGTATAATTTTTCCCGCAACACTAAATTTTTACTCCTCATATAACGTGTAGTGAAAAGTCAGACGTATAAATATTTCTTGCAATACTTACTCGGATTCTTTTCCTAAATTTTATATAGCGGTATCCTACATCTATTCATTCAAGTTCCGTACCGACAATCTTAAGAAAAAGAGGTATGCCAAAAGGGCGAAACTCTTGAAGTTTATTTAAGTTTTTTTTTTTTTTTTCTCATAAAAATTAATCCCTCAATCGAGTTCTCCTTATATAGAATAAAACAAGAAAATAAGCTAATAAAAGAAACAGCTAGCTAGAATCAAGGCGAACCAGTCTTGAAAGGAAATTGTTGTAACATTTCTCCCTAGGAAGCCTTATCCTCAAGGCTTTAAGTTCTGGAAATTTCTGCTGAATAATGTAAGCATCTTCCCATGCAGCATCCTCAGGAAAAGAATTAGTTTAATGAATCGACCATTGAGCTACCAGCCTGTTGTTTCTCTTAACCATACATACGTCTCTTAAACAATACTAGCGCATCCTCCCATCTTCTTGGATTGAAGGCAGTACTGTCTGCTGAACATTAGCAGCTCCCAATTTTTTTTTTAAGCAAGAAACATGAAAAACTGGATGGATTTTGGAGTGTGAAGGAAGTTCTAGCTTGTACGCCACCTGCCCAATCTTTTGCAGCACCTTGTAAGGTCCGTAGAACTTAAGAGCCAACTTCCTATTTGTCCGAAGAGCTAGAGAAGCTTGTTTGAAAGGCTGCAGCTAAAGATAAACCCAATCATTTACCTCAAATTTCCTCTCTATCCGATGCTTATCTGCTATTTTCTTCATTTTGTTTTGAACTTGATGCAAGTTCTCCTTGAGAAGGCGAATAATTGAGTCTTTGTCTCTTAAAGCTTGGTCCACAGCTGCTATGAAAGTCTCACCGGGAATGTAAGTAGTATAAGTAGGGGGCTCCCTGCCATAGACAACCTCAAATGGGGCCATCTTAGAAGAGAAATGAAATGAAGTGTTGTACCACCATTCAGCAAGCGGCAACCATTTACTCCACTCCTTTGGCTTGTCTCCAGTCATGCATCTCAAGTATTGCTCCAAACACTTATTGTTCTGTAGATGATAAGATGTACTCATAAGTAATTGAGTACCCTGTAGAGTGAAAAGATGTTTCCAGAATTGACTTATGAAAATTCGATCTGGATCGCTTATTATGATCTTTGGTAAGCTATGAAGCTTATAAATGTTATCTAAGAACACTTGAGCTATATCCTTTGCTGTGTAAGGGTGTGCTAATGCCAGGAAGTGAGCATATTTTCTCAGCCTATCAACTACTACCGTGATAACCTCCTTGCCATGAGATTTAGGAAGGCCTTCTACAAAATTGATGGAATTGTCAGACCAAATCAATTCTAGTATTGGCAACGGCTGCAAAAGTCCCGGAAAAGCTATAATTTCAGTTTTATTTCCCTGGCATGTGTCGCACTCAGTTATAAATTTAAACACTTCCCTTCTCTTCTTCTAATAAAAAGCTCTCTGTATTCTCTCTATCAAATCCGATAATGGGCTTTTTGACTTTTTTCATAAAAAAGGTGAAGTGGTAATATTCATATTAAAATAGGAATAAAAATTATGTTAATTTGTAATAAAAAAAGTAACTAACTGGATAATAATATTTTCTTCACCCCTGAATGTTCACCCTTAATCTCGAGGGAATTAGGTTTAGGCCATTGCAATATATGTTTAATTTTTACAAGATTGGTAATAACCCCTTCCTCTAAAATTACATACCCCAAATGCTTAATCTTCTTTTTACCAAAGGCACATTTTTATTTTTTAACAAATAATTGGTTGTAAGTCACTACACTAAACACCAATTCCAAGTGCTTCAAGTATTCATTCTAATCACCACTGTAAATTAAGATATCATAAAAAAATATCACGATAAATTTTTTTAGAAAGAATTTAAAAATTTCATTCGTTAAACTCTAAAAAGTTAATGGAGCATTAATTAGCCCAAATGGCGTGACTAAAAATTCATAATGCCTCTCATGGGTCCTAAAAGCAGTCTTATGAATATCAAAAGAATGTACTCTTATTTAAAATGATAACCGGACCAAAGATCAAGCTTAGAAAAATGTGCAGCTCCATATAGTTCATCCAACAACTCATCAACGATAGGAATAGGAAACTTATCTTTCATGGTGATTTTGTTGAGGGCCCTATAGCCAATACACATTCTCTATGTTCCGTTTTTCTTCTTGACCAATAACATAGGTGAAGAGAAATGATTCACACTTTTCCGAATTGTGCCATTTTCGAGCATATCCTGTACTAGTTTTTCAATCTCTATTTTCTGCATATAAGGATGCCGATATGGACGTATATTGGGTGGTGTAGATGCAGGTTCAAGGGAAATTTTATGGTTATGTTCCCTTTGAGGAGCTAACCTCTTCGGCTCATTAAAAACCTTCATATAATGATGCAATATTAGCTCCAGATCCTCTGGTTCTTTGTTTGCTTTTTCTTCTTCCTCATCCTCTACTCGTATAGAAAAAATGTGAGCTGCAGATGCTTGAGACAAATGTTGAAGTTCCCCCAGGATGTGCTTTGGTGAAACTATTTTAGTAGGGCTTATTGTATCACCTTTCAATACAAAATTTCGATCGCCAACAAAAAATTCCATCGTTAACTCCTTGAAGTCCCATAGTACAGGTCCCAATTCAACAAGCCACTGTATTCCGAAAACCATGTCACATCATCCCAATTTTAAAAGCCCTAAATCAGCTCGGAATTCCTCTCCTTGCATATCCCACTTCAATTGCCTGCAAATAGCATCACTGATTATTTTGGTTCCATCTGCCACTGATACATTCATTGGACTAACATATTGAATTATGCAGCCTGTTCTTTTCGCAACAGTAGGGTCAAGGAAGTTGTGAGTACTTCCAGAATCAATTAGTATGGTGATAGCTTTCTTCTTGATACTGCCGCAATTTCTCATAGTTTGGTGAGTACTAGACCCAGATACGGCAAGAAGTGAAACTTGGGATTTTTCTTTTCATTCTACTTTTTCAGCTTCATTTGGCCCTTCACCCTCACTATCTTCGCCTTGTAATAGATAAATATGTTTATGTTTGCAAACGTGACCAGGCTCATACTTCTCGTCATAATAATAATAAAGCTTTTTTCCCCTTCTCTCTTGCATCTCTGCTGCAGAAATCTGTTTCACAGGTGGTAATCGGCTATTGTCTAACTTTTTCGGCGTAGAAGAATTCACTGTACTCAACCCACCTTTGTTAAGCTCTTTGGCCTCCTTAAGAATTGCTTCCATCACTTCTTCTTGTAGCAAGGCTAAACCAATGGCTTGGGTCAGAGTGTTTGGTTGAAACATGGTGATTTGGTTCTTAATGGCATCCTTTAATCCACTAATAAAACATTGAACAAAGAAATACTTTGGCGGCCCCTTCGTTCTAGCCATCAATGCCTCAAATTCTTCTTGATCGACTTTCACTACAGTAGTTTGCTTTAACTTGGTTAATTGCCCAACTGGAATATCATAAACACTATGACCAAAGCGAGCAACGACATCTGCAGAAAAACTTCCCTAGTTAATACTCTCTTGGCCAGCTTCATACCCCCGAAACCATTCGAGGGTATGTCCTTCCAAATGGATTGACGCCATCTCTACTTTCTGTTCTTTTAACAGTTCTATTGATGTTGCAAAAACGGTCACACTTGTAAATCCACCCGCTAGAATTTTCACCCTCGAATTTTGGAAAATTCAGTTTTAAAATTGAGTCTGAACTGAATTATTACCAGTATGGTTATTGTTCTAAACCCTATTTGTTGAAGTACTTTCCCCGTTGTTTGAATCTCATGTCTTCGTTGTTGTGGATTGATTAAGTTTCAGGCTTATAGCAGCCATCATCTTAGACAAATCTGATAAAAGAAGTCCTTGTGTTTTCTGAGGTCTCCCGCAACTGCTTTAGTGACTCATCCACGTACTTTTGCTCTTTTGCTCTCGTTCTGTCAGCCATATTGGTGCTAAAATCTAGCTCTGATACGAAATCATAAGAACAGAGAAGTAAGCCAAGAGGCAAAACTTTTGAAGTTTATTTAATTTTCTTTTTCTCATAAAAATTAATCCCTCAATTGAGTTCTCCTCATATAGAAGAAAACAAAACAAGAAAATAAGCTAATAAAGGAAACAGCTAGCTAAAATCAAGGCAAATCAATCTTAAAGGGAATTTTTCGTAACACAAACCAACAGCAACGAGAACGACAATTACGATGTCGACTGCAGAAATCGGTCGCGACTACAAGTGACTCGAAATCGAACTCGCTGGAAGTCGAAATGCTGAGGAGTAGGAACGGACGGGGAAGTTGGTGGACTCTACCGTTTGTGAAAATGCTGAGTTTAAGATCGTGTTGACGATTATTACTTATTTGGGTAGGGCTGCCCCCAGGAGATATCGGGGGATGAAGGAGAGGCTACTATGGGTCTTCTTAAGAGATTGTATAAAATGCAGACTAATGGCACCCTTTTGTTTTCTGCTATTAATGTTAATGATTCTGTCGCCAAGAGTAGTAAGGTGTATAAATAAATTCAATGCTGCTCTGCTCTGCGTAGAGATTGAAATCCAAAGTTTGTTTTTAAATTGGTGTGAGTGTGACATATAACGGTGTCAAAGCGAATTATTCTTTATCGCATGAAGCAGATGAAGAATGATGGGATTATGCGAACACTGGTCATTTCGATAACGAGGTTGATGTGCTCGGTCTGGAAACTTACCCTTGTATTAGACGGACCACAATCAAGCCTCAAACTAACCGCTGGGTGTTCCTTAGGATAAAAAGGGCTGGGTGTTCCTTGGGATAAAAAGGGGCATCATTGTTCTAGCTGAGGGACGTCTCGTGAATTTGGAATGTGCAACTGGGCACCCCAGCTTTGCTATGTCATGCTCATTCACAAGCCAGGTGATTGCTCAGCTTGAGTGTGGAAGGACAAGGGAAAAGGCAAATATGCCCAGCATCTGGATGGAAGGTTGCAGCACTTCATCCTGGAAAGCCTAGAGCTGAACTCAAGAAGCTCACTCCTGAGCAAACTGCTTGCATCACTGCATCAGTGTCCCTGCTGAAGGTCCTTATAAGCCTCCTCAATATAGGTACTAGGAAAAAGAAGAATTTATTGGCGGTGTCGGCTTTTGGTTCGCTTTATTCGAGATTTAGGTTTTGCCCTTTTTATGCGTTTGATAATGTTGTATTAGTTTTCTGAAGGATAATTTTGGATTAGTTAGTACTGTTTAAAGTGCTTGTGTTGTGCTCGATTATTCATTCATTTTCTGCATGAATGAGCAATTAGTTCTTTTTAATCAAAACCATATGAAATTATGTGAAATCGCTGTCATAAACGATCCGAATCAAATTTCTTTTTAGTCAAAACTGTATCAAATTATGTGAAATTAAAGCTATATGTTATTGTTCTTACCTATAACTTTTTTCAAAACTCTGATAAATTATATTTACAGTTGTCTTTTAAGTAATTTTCCTCGATGATTGTATTGATGTTGAAATTTGTCTAGTCAACTAGTAGTTTGGTATTAGATTTCAGTATTATTATTAAATTAATTTTTTGGAAAAATGACTAAGCTTAATTTTTTGGGAAAATGACTAAGCTTCAATCATCTTAAATCACAGAAATGATAAAAGGCGTCATAAATTTTTCCGGCATGATCTCTCTGACGCTCGAGTCAATAATCGAGCTTTTAAAGAAAAAACTTATGTCACCAAAACTTATGCCACTTCTCATGTGGCTTAATTAACATTGCCTTCAACCCAAAAATTTTTCCACCATTTTTAAAAGAGTAAGTAGAATAAAAAAGAACATAATTTCTTAGTGAGAATAAGAGAACATGAGATCTCATGCAATAGACCCCCATATAATTATAACTATCCCAATAAATATAATAATAATCATCATAATCATGATAACAATTGTACTAATGATTACAATAATAAATATAATAATGATAATAATAATAATCGTAATAATGACCGTAATAATTATTATTATACCCATCTAGTCGAGATAATTAGAATTACCCCCTAATCGAAGTGCTCTATTCAAAGTTATTAGACAATCACTTAGTTGAGATGATCTATTATAAAACGCATGATCACTTAGTCGATGTGATCTGTTCAAGGTCACTAGATAGCCACTTGGTCGTTGTGATCTATTCAAACTTTTCAGATAACAACTTGGTCGAAATGATGCGCTTGAGCTAGCCAGATAATTATTTGGTCGAAGTGCTCTATACTATATAACCATTTAGTTATAGTGGTCTACTTGAGATCACTCTAATTTATTTTATAAAGAGGTAGTATTGCAAATATAAAAGTTGTGTTTTGAGCATTTTGCGGGGGTGATGTAAGAGTCGAACTATTCTTTCTAGATTACAACCACTGAACTTCAAAGCCCAAAAATTACCGAGCAGAGCTATTGAGCCGTGACCCAAAACCGGTCCAAAGTGTTAAGTCTTGAGCACGTCTGTTATTGTTACACAGGAGATATGCTACTAACCGAGCCTGAGACTTGGAGAGCAGTTCGCGGACGCTAACAGAGATCAAAATGAACGACGACTCAGAAACCATACGAATTCTTTGCCCGAAGCTCGTGCTCACCAACTCGGGTCTGCAGTGGCTGATCGGATCCCCTTTTTTCCCGCCTCTCACTGTCGTATCCACCCTTAGATGCATCCACGACAACTCTTCCTCTCCAGATTACGACGAAGAATCAGGTAAATATTAAAATTCTTTCTGTTTGTTTCCCGAGATAACTAGTATACAGAAAACCATTTGCTAATTCTTTGATGTGTTAAATAATTTGAGCAGATTATCTCCGGACATTATTATTAAAAGGATTTTACGTAATTGGAGCATTAATTATCAAAACCGCGGACGCTGAGAAAAACGTGAGCGAGGCTATTGATGCAGCTCGCAGATTGCGAAGACTTTTATCTGGTGAAGCTGAATTGCCTAATACCGTTACAATTGGCGCAGTTGCGGATTCTCTTGGTGCTGATATTAAGTTTTATGTCTCGAGATTGGAAAATTCGACGAGCATTGAAACTGTTGATTATGTTTTATATGATGATAATCCCGAGAAGTTTGTTTGGGAGAGAGGCTGTTTAATTCGGTGCGAGCTTCCAATTAAGCTGCCGTTTTATTATCCTGCTAATAATCCTTCTGGTGAGTTCCGTGAATTTTTTTTTCTTACTTTGACTTGCTTTCAATGTGTTTAAAACTTAAAATTCTTTGCGAAACTTAGTTTTGCATTTGTTGTAAGGACTTTCAAATGGTGAGGAATTAACCCAAGGAAGAAAGAGGAATAACTTAGTCAATTATTTTTCTCAAATCTGTATGTGCTTGCAGTACGACTGACAATATTTTCAAATATTTAATTACGTGGGTGTCACTGATATTGTCTCTCAGAGGCAGAGAAAAGGTATTTGCATGCCATTGAATCAGTTGCTACCAAGCTCAAAGAGCCGCAAATTGCTTATATGGTTGAATCATTAAGCCAAGTCTCTGCAGAAGTACCACTACCTGTCCTTTTTCGTGGTAAAGATTTGGTCTTTGACGCAGATCTTTTGAATATCAAGCTTGTGGGTGAAGTTGATGAAGATGACACTAAAGTTTTATCATGTGCACACTTTTGTTTGAAAAATATATCTGCCCCTGCGATCTTTTCTGCGGAGGTAAGAAATAGCTTACGATATATATTGTGGCATGATATTTGGGTGATATTGAACACTTTTTTTTATTTTTATTTCGTTTTTTATTAGGTCAATTAGTTTAATCATGCTTCCTATGTCATCTATTGTGATGGATATTAGTTTTTGTATTTTTCTGATAAGCTTTTTTGCATAGAATGCAGATAAAATTCAAGTAAGTGTTCTGCTTAATACATCACAAAAGCCTAGAAAATCCACCACACCTATTGCTGAATATTACCCCGGTACTTAGCTGTTTATTGATATGTTAGCATTTTTTAATATTTGATAAATTGATGAATTTTTGTTAGACACGGTTTCAGAGTTAGTTCCATAACTCTTTTAGCGGAAATTAAACTTTATGCTTTCAGCTTTGGAAGATGCCAGACTTTTGGTAGTGGATTTCAAGCTAGATGTGCTTTGTTATGCAACCAAGAGGCTTCCGTTGATGTATGCTCTTTCTAAGTTAGTAGTCCCTGGTTTAGTTGACCAATTAAATTCAATGAAGAAGGCAATCATGCCCTACCTCCTAACTCAACATCCTCAGGTATGTGACCTTTTGAGTGTATTTGTAGTATTGCCCTCAATACCCACCTTCACAAGTAGATCTTTTTAGCAAACAAAACCTTATGTAAGCTATAATTAAATAGAATGCATGTTCAGAGAATGAAATATGTTATTTCCATGCTTCAATAATGCTTGCAAGATGCCCTTCTAGCATCACTTTTTCCAATTGCTACTTTAATAAGGTCTACATTGGCTGTTGAGAGAAAGAATTATGATATTTTTATTGCTATGAAGACATAAGTAGTCTCCCTAGAAATTATATCTGACAAATGTTTTTCTGCTCCTTACTAGAAATTTTATTGCATTTACAGCTGCGGCCTTTCCACTTTAGTCCACCTGGCGCATTGCAACCAATAACTGTCATCTATGAACTTAGTTATGGGGAGACAGAAATGAAGCAAGGTAATTGAGCTTTATGCATAAAGCATGAAAGTATTCTTACTCGCATGCTTTTTGTGACTGGAAAATGTAAGATATTTTGGCCTCAAACAAACTTACCCTCTGGGATGTCTAGTTCAGCCAACTGCAATGATTAACATATTTGGCTCTTATTGTTTTTGTTTGAATTTCTTTACCTTTTCCCTTCATGTAGTAGAAAGAGAAATCCAAAATTCTCATAATTTTGATTTCATTGCTGAGTGGTTGCTAGATATTTGTCCCCCCTTCTTGTTAAATAATTAGGATAATATGGTCGGATGATTTCTTCCATATAATAAATAAATGAAATGCCTTTTCTCATAACATGTCTGATAGTAACAATTCTCAGGACATCGCTGAGTTTGTTGTTTGTGAGTGGTCTGTTTTGTTGACCAGAAATCTAATTAGAATTATAGTTTGACATACTCTTGATAATTGATTGGTACAAAATGTGGTTTCTGAATCTTCTCTATTTTCTCAGTTGATGTTAGAAAATCCCTGCACTTGAGGCTGGGATTACCTTTTGATCGTCCCCTCTTGAGAATTGCCAATGCCCTGGTTCTGTCTACTAAGGATAGTTCGAATAGTGTTTCTCTACGAAAAGGTAATTCTTTCATCTTTGTTTATGCAACACTTTACTTGCCCTTTGATACCAAGCGACAAGAGCTGATTGCTGGCAATGACTGGGTGGAAGGGAATCGTGTTTGTGTATACTAATTTTTTTGGCATATTGCTGTGTTATATCAGGCTCTGTGTTGCTTAAAGATGTACATATTGGTATCCCAAGCAGTGGGGGTTAGTGATCACAATTGTTATTATTTCCTTTTTCTTTTGTTGGCTTCTTCTTGGCTGTTGTTTGACTGATATATGATATTTTCTTCCAGTCACTGGGGGCTCTGTTTCTCTGGTTCAAGGTTCTTATGAGTATTATCATTATCTTCAAGATGGCTTTGATGACTCGGTATGGGAATTTATCTCTCTTCATTAGTAGAATGTTTTAACATTGTTTTTAATCTTCGGCAGGTTTAGATTCAGTAAATTGAATCTTGATTGCTTGATGCATGTGTGTAATTACATTGTCAACTCATAGTAGAACCTTTATCTTGTATTGTGCGTTTGGCACTTGTGAAACACAAAAATTTGAAAATTATAAGCACTTTGTCATGGATGTTTAAATGGTTAACTTTTTCCCTTGTGCAGTATAACCATCTTTGTTTTGCTTTAAATTATTGCTTATTCTTATGCAAACCATACTCTGTGATGTACACATCATAAGTTCATAACCCTAATTACCCCTATAGCAAATTATCCATTCCACCAGTTTGTTTGCAGAACTGAAAACTAAGATCTCAACCTTCTCCAATTTAATATTAAATCCTAGATTCTTTGACTTTTAATCGGTGTGTGCTAACGAGATAAAAAAATCACGGAGACACTGTGCTGTTCTACATTAATTTTTCTGGATTCACCTGTTTTTATCATACGCAAACAATGAAGTGGATTTGCCTGGCTAATGCAGGGCTCCTAATTGGTTAAAATTACAGGTTATTTTTGTTTGTGTAATCTTGTGTCAGCTATTACATTTGTTTGTGGATTTCTGTTTTGATTGAAATTGAGTTACAAAATTGCAAATGATTTTTGCTGTGATTATCATTTATATTGGAAGTTTTACTGCTAATTCATTTATATATGACTTCCTAGGGCTGGGGTTGTGCTTACCGCTCTCTCCAGACTATCATTTCATGGTTTAGGCTCCAACATTACACCTCTGTAGATGTTCCGTCGCACAGGTATGTCACCGCCTAGAGCTTGCTAAGGTCTTTTTCTTCTTTCTTCCCAATTTTCTTCTGCTGCTCTACATCCTGTTATTTGACAGTCAAGCCCACTGCAACAAACTGTGATTTCTAGTGATATGTATAAATTGTATGCAAATCAGTCTTTTGTATCTTTCTTCAGGCTTTCTTATGTGCATATTATAGTCGTACAGATTTGAAATGAATACACTTCGTTTTTCTGGTATCAATATCATGTGATTTGATTTGACAAAATGTTTTCTTTCAGGGAAATACAGCAGGCACTTGTAGATATTGGCGATAAGGATCCTTCTTTTATTGGTTCACGTGAATGGATTGGTGCCATTGAGTTGAGCTTTGTTTTGGATAAACTTCTGGGTGTAAGTATGTCATTCCATTTCTAAAATCATATTGCGCATGGGACTAGAGAATGAGGTGAAAAAGTGAAACGTCAATTTATATGGAGTAGACTTATCTGAAAATAATTTTAAGAGTTGCGCAATCTTGCTGTAAAATGCTCATGTGATTTAACAGGATTAAGTTGCTGCATTGAGCAGGTTAGTTGCAAGGTCTTAAATGTCAGATCTGGAGCTGAGCTTCCTGAAAAATGTCGAGAGCTGGCCTTGCACTTTGAGAGTCAAGGGACGCCCATTATGATTGGTCAGTTGGACAAATAATGTTTGTGTTCCTATTATTTGGCATGCATTTACAGCTTTCTCTGATAATGATAATAACATCTATATATATATATATATATATATATATATATATATATATATATGTTTTTGCACTGTGGGCAGCCACTCGGCCAAAGGTCAGGGTTGCTGCCTTCACAATTTGTGAGGGAAGCAGTTCATTTCTTCCTCAATTATAATGTATAATTGAGTGGAGACAGTTTTCTCCCTCATCAAGTGTGAGTAAAGTAGACGTCCTTCAAATATTAGAGGGTGAAAATCTGAACAGTATTTCATAAATATTAATATTGTAAAATAATCATTGTAATAATTTGATTATAAATATTAATAGTAGTCTCATGTAATATGAGTTGTAGTTTGGTTGCATTATCAGTGTAAAAAAATGAAAGCATTGATGTGCATATACTTAATAATAATGATTATAACTCTTCTGAATAATGTCTTGGTAAATGATTGCAGGTGGTGGTGTTCTTGCATACACAATTTTAGGGGTTGATTACAATGAAGCAAGCGGAGATTGTGCATTTCTCATTCTTGATCCACACTATACAGGCAATGATGAGCACAAGAAAATTGTAAATGGAGGATGGTGTGGGTGGAAGAAAGCTGTTGATAGCAAGGGAAAGAATTTCTTTTTGCATGATAAATTTTATAACCTTCTGCTTCCACAGAGGCCCAGCATGGTGTAGTCAACGCTCAGATTATAAGCGAGGGGTGTGGCTGCCTTTTTAATCCTCTCATTCAAATTGAAATGCAAGCTTTTTGGTTAGAAACGTGTGATGGAAAAAGGTGAAATGTAGGAGAACATAAGGAAGTAATGTCAGGTTGCTTCTTTTATTTTTGGAGAATGTCGGAGTTTGTTGATGACTGACGGTGACAATCCTTCTTGCCTTGGAATGGAAGTTGATAATTATTCGCATCAGAGATCCTTGATGAGATTAAATATTTCCATTATTTCATTGTACCAGCCACCGTCTAATGTTATGGAATTTCGATTTGCAAGATTTAAAATATAGGCTGCTATTGTTCCCAGCAAACCAGTTTGTGCAAGAACGATGGGGCAAGTCACGAGGATCGGTCAATTGTTATGTTCATTACCGAAACGCACCGTTTAAGTAAATATAAGTGTGTGTGTGTGTATTTACTTTGTTCTCTATCGTGCTTTAATCCATCCATAAGCGACCGACGCCATGTCTGCTTCCACTCCCCAAAGCTTGGCCTGTTCATTTCCATTCATAGACAGCCATTGCCCAACTCACCACTTCTCAAAACCTCACCTCCCCCAGTCCCTTCTCCACTCAAAACCCATCAAAACTTATTTAGCTCTCTCTGCAATCACACCACCCACTTCCTCCACCACTCACTCCTCCCGGCAAATTTTCCTTCCTTTCCTTCAACAGCAACAACAAGACCCAAATCCTCAAAATGAAAATCATGAAGCAGAAGAAGAAGAAGAAGAAGAAGCAATAGACCCACTTCTCAAATTCTTCAAATCTCAAACCCCAACCCAGGACCCACCTGGCCTTGGCAAACTCTCTCTCCAGAAAAACCGCCGCTCTTCTTGGCACCTCTCTCCCCATATCAATTCCCCCAATCAATCAGAATCCGATATCAACGACATTTCCTTGGAAAATGAAGCGACACAGCAAATGGACTCTTTACCTGATGGCATCGTAGGAGAAATTTTACGAATTGCAAGGAACTTGCCGGAGAATTCAACGTTAGGTGAGATGCTAGTAGGAGATTTCAAGGGAAGAATTAGTAAAAGAGAATGTGTACAAGTGTTGGAGTTGATGGCCAATGACGGTCTTTTAGTGGGCTGCTTGTATTTTTATGAGTGGATGAGATTGCAGGAGCCCTCTCTTGTTTCGCCACGTGCGTGTTCAGTTTTGTTTCCGGTTTTGGGGAGGGCTAGAATGGGAGATGAGTTGATGGTCTTGTTTAAGAATTTGCCTCAGAGCAAAGAGTTTCAGGACGCTCATGTTTATAATGCTGCTATTTCTGGGCTTTTTTGGTGTGGAAGGTATGGGACTGTTGGTCTATTTTGATTTGATGCTCGTTATTTGTTGAGGTGGATTGTGATGTTTGAAAACAACTAAAAAGTAAATTTGCACGTGGAACAACTATTAAAAATTTCATACTTTGCTTGTTCTTGCTTTAGTTTGGGTTCCATTATGTAAAATGGAGGAGTTACGGAAGAAATTCTTTTGGAGAACCTGCGATCATATATGCGTAGGTAAAATGAGGTTGGATATTGTTTGTTCGTCAATATTTTTTGCTACGTTGTACGTGCTGAGAGTCTTTATATTTAATTCTGCTATGTCATCTGTGATAATGGGGAGGGGATGAGTCTAGCACTTTATCTTAAGCTTGATTCTTACTGAGTACAGCTTGCTGCTTTTCATGATTTTACTTTCTGTCAATGCAAATGGAGATTTTTTTTTTTTTTTTGGGTGGTTTAGAAAATTAACTAGGAAATTATTTGATAACCATTGTCAGGTTGCTTCCAAGCAAAGCAAAAATGATCTTAAATGCAAAAGTATTGTTTTTTCAGCACTTTGTAGGGCTTATTTTGAATTTCTAATAACTTATCAGGTATGATGATGCATGGAGGGCATATGAGGCAATGGAAGTAAATAACGTCTGTCCAGACCATGTGACTTGTTCTATAATGATTACAGCCATGAGGAAGAACTGTCGGAGTGCAAAAGAAGCGTGGGAGTTCTTTGAGAAAATGAACAGAAAAGGTGTCAAATTGAGTCAAGAAGTTGTGGGTGCTCTAATAAAATCATTTTGTGATGAGGGGCTCAAGAATGAGGCCCTTATTATTCATATGGAAATGGAGAAGAAAGGCATCCCTTCAAATGCCATTGTATACAACACTTTAATGAATGCTTATTGTAAGTCCAACCAACTTGAAGAAGCTGAAGGTCTTTTTCAAGAGATGAAAACAAAAGGCCTTATGCCTACATCTGCCACCTTTAACATTCTTATGGATGCATACAGCAGAAGAATGCAGCCTGAGATTGTTGAGAAGCTTTTACTAGAATTGCAGGATATAGGATTGGAGCCTAATGCCAAATCTTATACATGTCTAATCAGTGCTTATGGGAGGCAGAGGAAGATGAGCTACATGGCTGCAGATGCATTCTTAAGGATGAAAAAAGTTGGTATAAAACCAACTTCACACTCTTATACAGCGCTTATCCATGCTTATTCAGTCAGTGGTTGGCATGAGAAAGCTTATACTGCTTTTGAAAACATGCGAAGGGAAGAAATTAAACCTTCCATAGAGACCTACACAGCTCTACTGGACGCATTTAGACGTTCTGGTGACACGGAAATGATGATGGAAATTTGGAAATTGATGATGAGTGAAAAAGTTGACGGCACGCGGGTGACATTTAACATTCTTCTTGATGGATTTGCTAAACAAGGTCAGTATCTTGAAGCTAGGGATGTAGTATCAGAGTTTGGGAAGATTGGTTTACAGCCAACATTAATGACGTATAATATGCTGATGAATGCATATGGACGGGGAGGGCAAACGTCAAAGTTGCCCCAGCTGTTGAAAGAAATGGCAACGCTAAATATAAAACCTGATTCAGTTACTTATTCCACCATGATCTACGCATTTGTTCGTGTTCGTGATTTTAAAAGGGCCTTTTTTTATCACAAGCAGATGGTGAAAAGTGGACAAGTCCCAGATGTCAAGTCGTATGAAAAGCTAAGGTCAATTTTGGATGTTAAAGCAGCAACAAAGAACAAACGGGACAAGAGTGCCATACTTGGTATAATTAATAGCAAAATGGGAATAATGAAGGCTAAGAAGGGAAAGAAAGATGAATTCTGGAAGTATAGGAAAAGGCATCCAAGAACTCAAAATGATGCTCGTAATGGACAGCGCTGATGCTACTGATTGAGTTGTGTGATATTAGAATTCTCATTTGGTCTAATAGATTCCCATTGCAGGAAAGGTTTATCTTCAGTTTGTCTTGTGATGTTTTGTCCTTCATATTGTTTGACTTTGCCTTTGAAATGGTTCATCACTACCAAGACATACCTCAGCTATTCAAAGGAAAACCATAACAACATTGAATCACTTTAGAAAATTCTTTGTATCCTTTGCCAGACGAGAGGATGGGCTATAATGAGTTCGTCCAAGTATTGAGATGTTTCTTGGGTAATTGTTTTGCTCATGCTTTTTAAGTATATAGAAATACTCTTTTCGGTTTTCAAACCCGCTGTACATAATCCAACTTAGCCTCCCTCTAACATTTATCTTAGTTAAATTTCGCATTCGAGTAAAATTGATTAGTCAGGTATTTTCGAACTTGTCGTCTTATGCATGTCATTTGCAGTAATAATCCTCCGAAATCAGATGCTTTCGACTAATTCGAAGGATGATAATAACATTGTCTGTGCGCGCGCGCGCGCGTGTGTATATATAAAATAGATGCTTGTTCTCTTCTCTTTAAATAGAACTTGGCATAAAAGTTACGGTTTGGGTTTATATGAAAACTTTAAATATAGGATCAAAAATTTAAAGTTTGTTACTGGCCTTAATAAAGTCTTTTATAAAAAGTCTAGGTTTTAATTTATAAATTAATATATATATAATAATAGTGCTTTGATGTTAATTGGATTAATTTTTAAGATTAAGTCGAGTTGTATTATATTAAATTATATATAATATTATCTTTTATTTAATGTAATATTGAATAGGATTACATTAAATTTAATTTAATGAATTAAAATTAATTCTTTAAATAGTTCAATTATTTTTAAATTATATTACTAATTGTTGAATTTAATAATAATATAAAACAATATTGTGATGAATCAATTGATAATTTTTTATGTTTAATATTATTTAATAATTTATGTAAATGATTGAATAAAATTTTATTATTTGATTAATTTATTTTTTATATTTAACATTGGTGGGTTATTGCATTGTGTTGTTAATATTTTGTATATTGAATAATCATAAATAATTTTATCTTTTTTTTTTTAAATTTATAATTTTATTAAAAAAATTATTTTAAAAAAATTGATAAAAATTTAAGTTCGGCCTAAGCTTGGAACAAGCCTACTCGGCTCAGCCTAACCCAGCCCAACTCAATATAAATAAATTTTTTCAAGATTTAAGTTTATTCTCAAATGCATGATATTGATCTTAAATTTATAAAAATTCAGTCCAAACTCATAAATTGTCTGCCCTACCGATACGGACATGAAAAAGCATCATCTTCAATGTCCGTGAAGCCTTACCCGACTTAATAATTCTGGATTCACATGACTTCTCTAAACATTTGTGTTTTGCAACTTACAAAATTCAATTTCCCATTAAAAGGTGAGCTTGTTTTATACTCTCTCATTTTACTGTTTGGCCTGTATCACAGGCTGAGACGCCTGAGACCTCCATTTGTCAAGTTAATATATTGAGTTTCACAGATTTCTGTTCGCTAGAATCATCAGCATTAAGCACTAATGCCTAGATAACGGTAAATTGCATCGTTATAAATTGTCCCGAAGTGATTTTTTAATATAGTTGTTGGCATCCAAGGCAGATACGGAAATTATATTAAACACCTTAAAAAAAAATTATGAAATTGGATATTCATTCATTAATTACTTCAATGTATTCAACTGGACAAACATTTGTCCAATCGAAGACCCTTGTAGAGGAGACCACGCCCCACTTGGAGGAACGCATTAACCAACTAAGCAATTTTCTTGACACGCAAGCATTTAAGCAAAGCTATGTAATTATCATTTCCTCATTGAACATGATCTACTTTAAACAAGGATATTTCAGTAATTGAAGATCTCAGAAACCCTAAAACGAGGAACTTTGGCCCTGTAGCGAACGAGCCGGGTGGTAGCACAAGACGGGTAACAAGAAATAAAGTGGCTGTAGAGACAACGCCACGTGGACATTCAAAAGTGTTAAAACACCCAAAATCCCCAGTGATGACGTGTACTCGTAACCGCAGCCTCCATATATAAACTCCCCCCCATTTTCATTCTCATCCATTTCTCTTCTCACACTCACAACAGATTGCGACACGGCAAAGACACTCGGATTCGGATCCGCTGTTTAAGCGAGCCGGTGCTTCGTTTGTGATCTAGGGTTTGTGATACGGAGATTCTTATTCGTTTTTTTTTTTTTTGGTTCCGTTTGCGGTTAGAATCGGATTTGGAGATCCGATTTGCTTCTCCTGTCTTGGCTCGAGATCCGGGCCAAGTACAGAAGAATCGGATTCGGGTTCTGGATTCAATCTTCTTCAAGTTTACGCACAAAGGTATGTCAGCACACTCTTTCTCTCTACTATTTTTGAAAAATAAGAGTAGATTCTTTACTGTGACTAAGAAAATAAGTAATGTTATTATTTTCTTTCATTTTCTCATCTATCAAACAAGTTCTATAGCACTTTTACTGTTATTCTGTTTCTTTTATATTCGTTATTAGTTATTTAATCGGATGAACTAGTAGGCTGAGGACTATTTTTAATAGATGATGCCTCTAAGTTCTTGAATTAAAAGGGAAAAAAATGGAAATAGTTTTGGAAGTTGGAACGAAAGGCTATGTTGTCGAATCTTTAGATGATTTGTATTATTAATGCTTTTCTTCTTTCTTTTTCTATTTTTGTTTATTTTATTTTATAGATTTTAGATATATTTGGTGAGTGTAAATGGCGTCGACTGAGGGATTCCTCACAGAGGAGCAGAGGGAAACCTTGAAGATAGCTAGCCAAAATGCTGATGTTTTGTCCTCGTCTCCAAAATCTCCGACATCTTTACTTTCTGAGCATCATTTGAAAGTTCCTGCTGCTGGCAAGGCACCGAATGTTGGAATTGCAGTGAGACATGTGCGAAGGTCACACTCTGGAAAGTTAGTGCGGGTAAAGAAGGGTAAGTTTAGCAGCTTTCTGATATGATAATTAGTTATTTAAGATTTAGGGATTGATAAAGTTTTTTTGGTCCACCCTACTTCTGGAATAAAGTTTGAAATTATTATGAAGCTTCCGATAACATGAGCTTTTAGATGTGGAACTTTATTATCACTTCATCTGAGAACCTACTATCCCGTGACACGTGGTCAGGAATTGAAACTTTAACTGATGTTGTCATTTCTATCTTTATTCTGTGTTATCTAAATATCTTTAATAGATTTTGTTGTTCAACCTGCAATTATAATTTATATGGCTTATTGTATTATCGAATTTGTATAAGCTTCGTATTTCGTCAGTGGTAAAAGCCATGAAAATCTATCTATAATTGAAATTCTTTTCAGATGGCTTCCATGGATGCTTTGCACTTTGCTTAGTGCCAACTGGTAAATTTGGTTTTGTTTCTTTTCTGTTTTAAAGGGAAAAAAGAATGCAGGGAGATCTGAAATTCATAAATAGTATGTGATGCATACCAGAAAAACCTCATGGTGATGGTTTTAGAGACTTGGAGCATAGCGCCATGCAACAAGGAGAATTTCTCATTCTAGTTGGAAGGCTGCTAAGGCTTAAACTGGGTTTTCACTCCATGCCTTAAGATTTGTTTCATGTATGGGGAGTTGAATACGCGGATGAACTGAACTTGAATATATGCAATTTTTACAAGCTTGTTCACGAAATAAATTGTGTATGCCAGGGATTATGATAACATCGTGCCTTACTCGAAATTTGTGCATTTGTGCATGGTTTTATGTAGGTTTTAAGTAGACACTTAAATAGTCAAAGGAATTTGCAAAGGACTAGCATGTATTGTTTACGATCATTAGGAAGTTGGTCTTCTTTGCATTATTGCTTAGGACAAAGAATTGTAGTAATTTTCTTTTTTTATAGTATATTTTGCATATGGTTGGTGGATTTGTTTATCTATGCATGACCCAGTTCTTAATGGGTGCCAGTGAATGGTGCTGGATTGCTTTTATACCTTATTATTTTAACTTGTATTAGTTGTATTTCATGATTGTTTAAAGCAGCATTCTTCCTTCATCTGATGTTAATTTGCTACTGTACTCTTTGACAAATGGTTGTAGATGGTGCTGGTGGCAAGGGCACATGGGGTAAACTGCTCGATACTGATGTTGAATCCCATATTGATAGGAATGATCCTAACTATGACAGTGGAGAGGTAACTACACTTTCCTTTTTCTACTCACAGTGTTTCTAATTACGTATAGGACTTAGTCTCATGCTGCTTTGATTAGTAAATACTCTCTATGGGAATGGGTTATCAGTGGTTTTGCCTGTAAATTGCTTTCACTGGTGATTTATATGTTATTATAAATTGCTCTTCTTATATCCTTCTTTAAATAGGAACCTTATCAACTTGTGGGGGCTACTATCTCAGACCCCTTGGATGATTACAAGAAAGCTGTTGGGTCCATCATAGAGGAATACTTTAGCACTGGAGATGTGGAAGTGGCTGCATCAGACCTCAGGGAACTTGGCTCCAGTGAATATCATCCTTACTTTATCAAGAGGCTCGTTTCCATGGCCATGGACAGGCACGATAAGGAGAAGGAGATGGCTTCAGTTCTACTTTCGGCACTATATGCTGATGTCATTAGCCCAGATCAGATTAGGGATGGGTTTGTCATTCTTCTTGAGTCTGCTGATGATTTGGCAGTTGACATACTAGATACAGTTGATATTCTTGCTTTGTTCGTTGCTCGTGCTGTGGTTGATGACATACTTCCTCCGGCTTTTCTCACAAGGGCAAAGAAAACACTTCAAGCATCCTCCAAAGGATTTCAGGTTATTCAAACTGCTGAGAAGAGCTATCTCTCAGCTCCACACCATGCAGAACTTGTGGAGAGGAGGTGGGGTGGTAGCACTCACATCACTGTTGAGGAAGTGAAGAAAAAGATTGCTGATCTGTTGAGGGAATACGTCGAGAGTGGAGATGCTTTTGAGGCTTGTAGGTGCATAAGGGAGCTGGGTGTTTCATTCTTCCATCACGAAGTGGTTAAGAGGGCTTTGATTCTCGCAATGGAAATTCGAACAGCTGAACCACTTATATTAAAGCTGTTAAAGGAAGCAGCTGATGAAGGCCTGATTAGTTCCAGTCAAATGGCAAAAGGATTTGCTAGGTTAGAAGAGAGCCTTGATGACCTTGCTCTTGACATTCCATCTGCGAGGAACTTATTCCAATCAATTGTCCCAGTGGCTATCTCTGAAGGGTGGCTAGATGCTTCATTCATGAAGTCTTTGGGGGAAGGCGGAAGGGTACAACAAGAAGATGAAAAGGTGAAGCGCTATAAGGAGGAGGTTGTGACCATAATTCATGAGTATTTTCTTTCAGATGACATTCCTGAACTCATCCGAAGTCTGGAAGATCTGGGAGCGCCTGAATTTAATCCAATTTTCCTCAAGAAGGTGATCACCCTTGCCATGGACAGGAAGAATAGAGAGAAAGAAATGGCATCTGTTTTGCTTTCTGCTCTTCACATTGAGATCTTCTCAACTGAAGATATTGTGAATGGTTTTGTTATGCTTCTGGAGTCTGCAGAAGATACGGCATTGGACATCCTGGATGCTTCAAATGAGCTTGCTCTTTTTCTAGCTAGGGCTGTGATTGATGACGTCTTGGCTCCTCTGAATTTAGAAGAGATTAGTAGCAAATTGCCACCGAATTGTAGTGGGAGTGAGACTGTGCGTGTGGCTCGATCACTCATTGCTGCTCGTCATGCAGGTGAGAGGCTTCTTAGGTGCTGGGGAGGTGGGACTGGTTGGGCCGTGGAGGACGCAAAGGACAAGATAATGAAGCTCCTGGAAGAGTACGAAAGCGGAGGTGTTGTAAGTGAAGCTTGCCAGTGTATCCGTGATCTTGGAATGCCTTTCTTTAATCATGAAGTGGTGAAGAAGGCGTTAGTCATGGCTATGGAGAAGAAGAATGACAGGATGCTGGACCTGCTGCAGGAATGCTTCAGTGAAGGGCTAATCACCACCAATCAGATGACCAAAGGGTTCACCAGGATCAAGGATGGGCTCGATGATCTGGCTCTGGACATTCCAAATGCAAAGGAGAAATTCACTTTCTATGTTGGGTATGCTCAGAAGAAAGGGTGGCTCCTACCAGGCTTTGGATCATCTGTGGCAGATGCTTCACCTCTTCCAGCTGTGGCTACTTGAGAAGAATCTGCGTCTTGCTATTCTCCCTCTTGTTCGTTGTTGCCTATTATCTCGTGTACTGCTCTGCACTTGGGAGGTGGGTGGATAGATGATATGGGATGCCTGGATTCCTTCTGATGTTTTCTTACTTTTTTCTGTTGTGATCATCTGATGGAGATTCTTATGGTCCCATCCAATGTGTAAAGTTGGTTTGTTGTTTCATCTACATAGCTTTAGGGACATGTCAGATTCAAGATTTACGCTTAATTAGAAATTTAGATGCAGATAGTCTGTTGCTCATACATGCAATATGATGTTTAGAATGTTATTTTTTAGTTTTGAATCCAAGTAGTTCTATCTTCATCTTTGTAATTTGCCCTTTTTGTTAAAGCTTTCGAGGCTGATTTTATTTCCACCCCTTTAGAAACTTCGTTTTAAGAGGATAAAACAGATAATAATAAATAATATGGGGATAAAACGAGTTTCTGGCCACTATTGTACGCTATCATTTATTTCAAATGCAATATTTTCTATCACTACAGTTACTCAATTCAACCACAGCTCTGAGTCATTAATTTATGGTACGTTTGAAATTAAAATTAAGTATGTAAAATTTATTAAATATTTAATAAATATTAATTATTATAATTTAAAAATTATGTTAATATAATTTTTTTATTTGAATGATGAAAATTTTATTTTATTTTTAATAATTTTGTTAAAGTTATTATTTAAAAATTATATTTATTATATACTATTAATTTTTATTTTATAGTTATAATTTTTTTACAGTAATTATAATTTAAAAATTACAATACCTTAATTTCAAATATGCTCTTACTCTATTAATAAATCTTCTAACTGTCGTCGACCAAAATCTCTCACTAATTAATTTAAGTAATATTGATATAATAATATCAAATGAAAAGAAATAATTTTAGTATAAGAATCAAGAAATTATAAAGTATAATTAGAATGAATGATAAATAACGAAAATAGAATAACGAAAAGTAAAAGAAACTACAAGGCTGTTGGGCATTCTGTAGCAACTAAAATGAAACTGAGCCCAACCCAAATCTGGGCAGGTTTACAAATGGAATCTGTTTGTATACCGATCATCTTTCTTCTTCTTCGTCTTCGTCCTTTTCATTTTCATTAAGGAGTTATGGACAGGAAAGTGTACCCAGTGCCCGTAAAATCCGAATCTGGAACTGGAACCGCAGAGAGCTCCACAGAAGACATCTCTAAGACTGGTCAGGCTTCTAAGCTCTTCATATTGGCTGACCTCAACAATAATCCTCCTGAAACAGACGCCGACGCCAACACTTCCCCCCACTTGACAGCTCCCGAACTCACCAGGTAAGTTTACTTTCAAGATTCATCGAGTAGGAAGTAAGAAATTTAGGGCTTTTAAAAGAATTAGACAGCTGAAATGCATAGTTTCTAGGTTGACGAATGAGGATGGCAATCATAGCAGCAGTCATCATGATAAAGGTGGTGTTTTAATGTCTAAAGAGATGGATGTAACTGAACTAGAAGTTAAAAAGATTAACAAATTGGGGAAATGCCGTTCAAGAATTAGCAGTAAGATGGATTCTGCTCTTGAGTTTGGAGTTGACGCTGATGGTGATCAATCTGGTCTAGGCACTTCCTCCTCATCTCGCGAGGAAAAAGTCAGCAGCCTCAAAACCGTGAGTTCCCCTCTTCCACTCTTCGCACGAACCTTTTAATTCCCATTTCATTTTATTCAATTCTGTATGTGCTTGTAGGGCTTAGTACATGTTGCAAGGAAGATGTCCAAAAATGCTCATGCTCATTTCCTGCTTGGCCTTATGTACCAGAGATTGGGCCAGCCTCTGAAGGTAGCGTTTGGAAATAACCTATTTGAATTTTTGTATTGATTGCTTGATGCTGTGTTGACTCGGGTTTTGGGAATATTTTCAAGGCTGTTTCATCTTATGAGAAAGCAGAAGAGATTTTACTTCGATGTGAGGCAGATATTGCCAGGCCAGAGTTGCTTTCACTGGTCCAAATTCACCACGCGCAGGTGCACTTGCTTTTGTTGTTTGTTTGTTGGTTTGCTTGTTTCTTTTCTATTATGAAATTGAAAATTAGAAATGTCTCGACTGCATCATTTGTTGCTAATATCTGTAATGTGTTATATCAAATGTGTAGTGCCTACTACCTGAAGGTTCAGGGGATAGTAGTTTGGATAAAGAACTTGAACCTGAAGAGCTTGAGGAAATCCTTTCAAAATTGAAGGAATCAATGCAATCAGATACAAGGCAAGCAGTTGTTTGGAATACTTTAGGATTGATACTCCTTAAAAGTGGTCGTCTGCAGGTAACTTTATGTTGTAATTGCTGTCCACAGTTATGCCTTTCACATCTCACGTTCTGCTGTTAATTTTTCCAGAGTTCTATTTCAGTCTTGTCGTCTTTATTGGCTGTCGACCCCAACAACTGTGACTGCATAGGAAACCTTGGGATTGCTTACTTACAAAGGTATAATATTCATGCTGTTAACATATACATTTAAAGTTTTTGACTGTACGTATCTTTATTATTGTAGAGTTGACAAGTAGTAAATAGAAAAGGTAGCAATTATGGTATGCCGAAGCAGTAAGTGACTAGGGAAGCCTTGAGTGTCTTGTGGCATCATTGTTTCTGGAAGTAAGAGTAACTGAGTTGGGAAATATCTGGAATATGTAGAGAGACAAATACGACAATAGGTTTTAGATAATTATTAGACCAGAAAAAAAAAAAAATTGTAAGTCATAATCTTTTCAAATGATTAGTCTGATTCCTATTACAAGCAATGAATAATTAAACAATCTTATGTCTTATCTGTTTCTGTCTTCCAGCGGCGATTTGGAGCAATCGGCAAAATGCTTTCAAGATTTGATCCTAAAAGATCAAAACCATCCTGCTGCATTAATCAATTATGCTGCCCTTCTTTTGTGTAAATATGGTTCAGTTCTTGCGGGTATGCTTTCTATGAACTTGACCTAATCATTTTTATTCTCAGAGGAAAATGTTTAGGATGGTGGTGGAGAATGTAATTCAGTTTCCTCTGGACTGTTTCTTTTTATTGGTAGTTAAGGTAAGGGTTTTTACTACACTCTCTTAATACATTGTCAGGTGCTGGTGCAAGTGCTGGTCAGAATGCTTGTGTAGATCAGACATCAGCTGTCAATGTTGCAAAGGAGTGCTTGTTAGCAGCATTAAAAGCAGATCCTAAAGCAGCACATATATGGGCAAATCTTGCTAATGCATATTATGTGACTGGTGACCACAGAAGCTCTGGCAAGTGCTTGGAGAAGGTGCTCACAGTTTATTGCTACAGTCATTTATAGCCTCTTATGATGTTTGTTGATTCTTTGATCTTAATTAAATGATATTCACCTTGGGTTTTTCAAAAGAATGTTGAAATGATCCTGTTTTGAATATTGTCTATTTTTCTGTGTCAAAACTCAATTGTTATTTTAGTTACTGATGCATGTGCTCTATGTGAAGAAATTGTACTGCTCTATTTACTACGAAGTTTTATTCAGTTTAGCTTGTTTTTACTAACAATGATATTGCTCTCAGGCAGCAAAACTAGAGCCAAATTGTATGTCTACTCGATATGCAGTTGCAGTCTCCCGAATCAAAGATGCTGAAAGGTCTCAAGAACCTACTGAACAGCTTTCATGGGCTGGAAATGAAATGGCTTCAATACTAAGAGAAGGAGATCCTGTCCAAATTGAACCTCCCATTGCGTGGGCTGGATTCGCCGCAGTTCAGAAAGCCCATCATGAGATTGCGGCTGCTTTTGAAACAGAGGAAAATGAGTTGTCCAAAATGGATGAGTGTGCTGTTTACAGTTTAAAACAGGTATTCTTTTCGTCATAAAAAAATTCTGACAATTGTCTGAGCAGGTACCAAATTTTAGACTATTGTAGTATTTTCCTTTGGCCGATTGAATATGCAAAACATTTGTTGTAACTTTGGGTGTTGGCATATATTTCTGTACTGTGGTCATTTATGTAAATTTATATTCTTCCGTAAATATGTTTCAATATGGTTATGTATTTACTTTTGATCTTGGAATACTGTAGTAGCAACATCCTTGGTATTTAAATGATACTACATTAAACAAACTATACTTCTAAGAAAAGAAAGGATGCTATTAAATTTTCACTTCTTTGTAATCGGCATCTTCACCTTATTAATTTTCTCCATATTGATCAGGCAGTAGCAGAGGATCCAGATGATGCTGTGCAGTGGCACCAACTTGGCCTGCATAGTCTCTGCTCCCAACAATTTAAAACAGCACAAAAGTATCTGAAGGCTGCAGTTACACGTTTTAAAGAATGCAGCTACACTTGGTCAAATCTTGGTATCTGACAAATTAAGAACATTGTCATATCTTGTTATTCACATAGTTATGTTTAGTCATTCAAATTTTCAATTCTAATATCAAGCTTCTGGTTATACATTTGCATGACTAGGCATCTCTCTTCAGTTATCTGATGAGCTATCACAGGCTGAAGATGTATACAAGAGAGCTTTGGCATTGGCAACATCTGACCAAGCACATGCAATATTTTCCAACCTTGGAAATCTATACCGGCAGCAGAAACAATATGAATGTGCCAAGGCAATGTTCACAAAGTCACTTGAACTGCGGCCTGATTATGCTCCTGCATTTAACAATCTAGGACTGGTATTTGTTGCTGAGGGTCGATGGGAGGAAGCCCAGTTCTGTTTCAACAAAGCCCTCTTGGCAGACCCATTGCTGGATGCAGCCAAGTCCAATATGGTCAAGGCAGTGGCCATGTCTAGATTGTGTGCAGAATTATCCTCATGTTTTCTTCAAAAGTAATATCTAGTCAAGTATGTACGCAGCTCTCCAAATCCTAATGTTAGGTCTAAAAAGCTATGTATCATAATATTTTTTTAGTAGACATTAACAAAGTCTTTACTTGGAATCTTCATGCTTCAATTGGAATTAAAAAATAAATTAATAAATAAAAGGAAAAAAGAAAGCATTTTTTATTCTCACGTAAGAGATTATATCTTGCAGTACCGCTACTTTGGTCTATAGGATTGTTTATACGTGTCCAAAGATTTAGTGTAGCTGGCCCCGTCTTAAGGTCTGGTATGATAGACAAAATAAAGTCACCCTTGCATTTGACGCATATTTTGTCACACACCATTCAGGACTCATTGCGATCATCTGTATTTTGATGCTCGTGGTTCTTTCAGGTTGCAATTTCTTGCATCCATGCGCCCAACAGTCTAGAAGCTCAGTTGATTAACTCATTACTAACCAACCTATGAGAATGCCCCTCGATGTGAGGTTTCTAGTTTCTGGACTTGTTGAGAAGAAAGTTGTGGGGCATACGAAAGATGTGGCTGTAATCTCACGAATTCTCCTTGGATAATATAGATGAACCTAGAAAGCATTTCCATTGGACAACTTTTTCAGTTCACCACCTAGTTTTCCATATTATAATATATCACTAATATTCCATCATAGGCTAATTCCTAATTTGGTCAAATCTACGCTCTTGTTGAGCTTAATAACAACAAATCTTGCATTATTTCACAGCAGAAACTGATAATGGCGGGAGCCTTAGCTACAATGATCGTGCTTAATCCCAAGTGTTTGAGTATTAACTCTCCCCAAAAACTCAGTAAATGCATACCCGCTCGAAAACCCACATCATATATCAGTCTGTCCCTCCAAAATCTGCATCGAAATCTCACCGTCTGGGAGTCTTGTTGCAAGTCCTACACAGCAAAATCGCTGATGGCTGGCGCTATCTTTTCAACATTAGCTTATTCTGATCCTGCCTTGGCCGCTCAAAAACTTGCTGACATATCAGAGGGAGACAACCGTGGCCTGGCTTTATTACTACCCATAATTCCAGCCATACTCTGGGTGCTCTACAACATCCTAGGACCGGCTCTTAATCAGATTAACGGAATGCGCAATGAGAAAGGGATCGTCATAGGACTTGGCCTCGGTGGGTTAGCTGCTTCAAGCTTCTTCCCCGTGCCAAGTGCAACAGCAAGTGAAATGGCCATGCTTGGTGAAGCTTCTAGCGACAACAGAGGTTTACTTTTGTTAGCCATCGTCGCTCCTACTATCCTTTGGGTCCTCTACATCATTCTTCAACCTGCGTTAAATCAAATTAATAGGGTGAGTTCTGGATAGGGATAGAAGAATCAAATCCTTTATGACGATTGACGTACGTGTACACATGTAGTAAAATTCAGTAGGATAAAGAACCAATAAGATCGGTATTGCATCGATGGGTGTCTTTCGTGAGCAAATTTTCTGTCTTGCAGTTATGTCCATGTAATCTTATAATATTAATTGTCAATCTTTTAATCTTGAGTGTATCGTTGTTTGTCTCGTTATTTTTGGGGCTCTTTATCATTTTTCTGATAATTTATCAGCAACCGGCCCAACAATCTGATGCAGCCATCACATGGATCTTGGAATCGAAAACCGAAATTGCCATAGCGGCAATCTGTGATCATTCATGATTGATTCATGATCCTCAGCTCGGCTGCTCGGGTCCTTCACAATCACACCAGTGAAGCCACGGTGAAGATACCGAAGCGCCTTTGCCAAGGATAAAAGAAGAAAATGAAAATTACCATTTTTTTTTAGGGAGAAATTAAGTAAATTTTTTTTCATGTTTTAAAATGGTTCTAAATTCATACAGTTATAATAATGGTATTAATTTTATATATTATTTTACTATTCTATTTTTAGTATTGATGGTAGTCATAAAATTTAAATTTTTTTTTATAATATAAATCAAGTTAAATGACTTATTTATTGTTAATGGTTAAATTAATTTAATAAAAAATGTAAGTTATGGAGAAATACTAAACTGATTTTGTAAATGTAAGTTCTTTTTTATTTTTTACTTTTAAATTAGATAGGAGCTATAGAATATGATATGGATAGAATTGAGTAAGTCCTTCAAGAGTAGGATCAATAATTAATTGGAAAATAATTCTCTTTTATTTTTTTTCTCTTAATTTTTTTTTTATTTTTAATAATTAATTAAATGTATGATAATTAAGTTAATTTTTTCAATAAATATATACACTTGACTAATCATTAAAAAAAGGAGAGTTAAGAGAAGAAAAAATTAAAAAAGATTTTAATCCTAAATAATTAGGGAGAAATACAATATTTTTAAAGCCGATGAGTTAAGGATTCTTAAACACGGTGAAAAACTAAGCAATCCCCCTGACGGCACGGTAACAATGTGCACAAAATTTTTACATTGTGGGCTCAGGTTATCCATACAGCTTTATATTGCAAAATTCTCGGCTTCTTTACGCTTAGCTCCTTGTCAATTAACATTGAATGGGTGGCGAATACCAGGGCGTTTATATGTGATATGTGCAAGAGTTGGTGGGTGGCGAATACGAGGGCGTATATATGTGATGTGTGCAAGAGTTGGTCTACATTTGCCCACATTACAAGAACTCAAGCTCAAGAATGACCCAAGGGAATATGAGGGCTAGTATTATATATCAACATGGTAAAAAGCGAAGCGGCTAATCTAGAATCTATCGACCACCAATAAAGACTTAAAGTTCAGTAGTTCTAGATCTCAAGAAAGTGCGGTCAATTTATTATAAAATATCAAATGTATTTATAGCATGTTTAGTTTGAAGAAATATAAGGAGAGGAGAGGAGAGGAGAGGAAAGAAATAAGAAGAGAAAGATAAAGTCTATGTCCCAACCAAATAATAAAAATGAGATTAACTTTTTTTTTTTACTAATTTTCTCTTTCCCATTTCTTTTCCATTCTTTTCCTCTCTTACCATTTCTTCCAACCAAACATGGATTTAGAGTACCAAATTGTTTAGACAACTAAGTCGTGAGTAGTTTCAAAAACATTTTTGGAAATGAAGGTATCAATGATAATAACTTATGTGCTTGTGCAGTTTTGTGGGGGTAACCAACCAAAAGTATTAGCATGTGTTCGGTCCAACATCAGAGGAGTACTATTATATTGTAGGCCTTATACAGACCTTCGGAGGTTAGAGAGTTTCGGCAAGTGGACTTGTTACATTACATGAAGCTAGGCCATTAACAAACTACAAAGGAAGAGAAAAGGTATATAATCCTGCTGTAGTTAGTATTTTCCTAAGTACTATTGAAATGTAGACATATAAGTGATAAGTACTATTGAAATGTAGACATATAAGTGAGGACATTGAAAATCATGCTTTTCAGTGGTTTTGTCATGTTTTTTTTGTGTATAGTGTTTCGTTGCATGGAGTTCATTTATAAGTTGACACATAAGTTGATGTTCGTGGACAAGGTCACACTCAGGCTAATCACACTAATGAAGAGTATCCTTAGGTTGAGGAATTGACTCGTTTTGATTGTCTTAGTCTTAGATGTATCTCAAGCCACCAGGCCTTTGGCTTGGTGGTGAGGGCTGCTGCCCTCCAAATTGGAGGGCAGCAGTTCGAGCCCCCACAATGTAATTGTGGGGGAAAAATCCTTCCCCAAGCTTTGAGTGAAGGTCAGTCTGCTTCCTTACCCAAGAGTGAGGAGTAGACATCCCTCGAATATTTGTGAGGGCTTAAAATCTGGGCAATGCTCCATACGAATTAATGTAAACTAGTCCCAGTCATAGTTTGATTTGTAAATATCAATTATAGTCTCATAGTATATGAGTTGTAATCCTGAGAAATAGTCTCATGTTTCAAAAAAAAAAAAAAGTCTTAGATGTATCTCATTTTCAGGACAGACTACATTAATGTCTTCAGCATTATTGAGGAGAGTAGTAATATTGTGTTCTTTTAGGTGGTTGTCTTCAAGTAGTAAAAAGATTTTTTTTTTTTTTTTGTTTTAAGATTCTCCACAGACACCGCCATTTATTGATACCAAAATTTTGACTTAACAATGAGATAGGGATTCGATAGGATTGAGCTAGGAAATTCCTGAGGACAGTGCTGTATGACTTTGCTATGTGGGTGCTTTAATATGTAAGACAAAAAAACAAACACGGTAAAAGTACTGGGGTTGATACCATCAAATACAGTCTAACGCAGAGTTTTATCGATAAAATTAAAAAGAGTTTAAGGGAAAGGAGAAGCTTTAGTTTTTGCCTTTTTGTTTAGGGAGCAGAATACCTTACCTTGTGGGCAAGGGCCCTTTTTATCTAAAATAACAACATTTAAAGGAAGGAAAATCATATTCACACAATATTTAGTACAACATATAGCACCGAACAGTGCGTTTTGAGATCATTATAAATTGCAACACCACACACATACTAACAATTGCCACACGCTCTCATCGAAATGGCTATTGATTTGTGCTTCATAAAGGAGTGGTAGACAGATGAAGGCCAAGTAGCTCCTTTTTAAGGTAAATGAGTGCTTTGTCTACATGAAGTTGTTGAAAGTTTTGTAATTCCTTAAATTTAGGATTTGCAATTTGCTCATCTTATGTGTTGTCTTATTGTTGATACTTAATTTTTGTTTCAACTGATATAGAAATTTAAGTTAGATTTAATCTTGAAATTTTGGTCATTAAACATGCATCAGTGGGTTGGAAAGTGGAAACTATTGATGATACTATATTATATGTTTGGGAAGTAAATCGGAGTAATCTCGAGTAAAATATTATGACCAGATGGTCATATGTTGAGCTCAACTAGAGCACTTCGATTGAGTGGTTATCTGTTTAGCTCAAGCACGTCATCTCGACCAAGTTGCTATTTAAAAAGCTTGAGCAGATCACCTCGACTAAGTGATTGTCTGGTAATCTTTAGCAGGGTACTTCAACGAGGGGATAATCCTAATTATCTTGACCAAATATGTAAATAAATTATAATTATTATGGTCATTATTATGACAGTTATCATGATAAATATTATGATAGTTATTATTTATTATTATTGTGATTATTATTATGTTTATTATTGTGTCTATTACTACATCAATTATTATGATCATGGGGTTATGATGATATTGATTATTTATTTGGGTAGATATAATTTTTTTGGGGGATCTTCTATAGGATCCGAGGCTCTTTTCCTCGGACTCCATACTCAACTATATTTTGTTTCTGTAAATTTTCGAAACTTTTAAGTTCAAGGGCCATGATAATTAAGCCACTTGAAGCGTGGCATAAGCTTTTTCATAAGAGATCCAATTACTGACTTGAGTGTCGGATGGTTCATGCCGAAAAAATTTTTGACACCTTTGATCTTCTTCTGTGATTTCAGGTAATCGTAGATAATCTGTTAGCAGATAAAGACATCCTTGGTGATGGGCAAGTCGCTTCCCCAAAAAATAAATTTAATGATGATGCTGAAGTTAAGAGATCTATTTGAGGTAAAGACGACCATATTTTTTGTTTTAACATTATAGCCTACTCCTTTTAGTTTATTAACAAACAGAAGGAGTCGACAGTGAAAATAGTGTGGAAGAACAGTGTGGGGTCAAATTAGGGAAGAACATAGATGAAATCAACGAGAGAGACAGTATGTGTGTTTTGTGAAAGGTTCAAGCATGTGGCAATTTTTAGCACGTGTGTGTTGTAATTTATATTGACCTTGAAATTTATCGTTCGGTACTATATATTGTGCTACTTGTTGTGTACATATCGCTATTGAGAAAGAAAATTTTATTTTACTACTTCGATAACTTCGAGAACGATGAGTTGCCTAAGATTGGCAAAATTCGGATCCGAATCTAAATTTAAGTGCATCCGGATCTGGATTAACATTTCATATTCAAATGCAAACGGATATTCTGGATATCCGGATTGCAAAATTTAAAATTTAATTTAAAAATTTAAAAATTATTTAATAATATAAAATAAAATTCAATCATAAATTCATAATTTTACAATTAACAATTTAATTTGAATAATATACAACTTAATATATCCATACTTAAAATACCACAACATAAATCAGACATAAAAAAATAAATTCAATCAAAATTTCATAATTCAAGAATTAAAAATTTATTCCACAATTAGCAATTCAACATGAATAACATATAACATCATCAAACAATTAAAAATAATACAACATAAAAACACATAAATTCAACAATTGACCTAATAATATCAAATAAAATCCAATCATAAATTCATAATTCAAGAATTAACAATTTACTCCACAATTAACAATTCCACATGAATGACATATAATTTCATAAATAGACAATTAAAAAAACCACAATATAAATTAAACATAAAAAATAAATTCAATAATTTACTTAATAATATCAAATAAAATTCAATCATAAATTCATAATTCAAGAATTAAAAATTTATTCAACAATTAACAATTTAACATGAATAACATACAACAACATCATAAATCAACAATTAAAAATACTACAACATAAATCAAACAGAAATTCAACAATTTAATTAATAATATAAAACAAAATCTAATCTTAACTTCATAATTCAAGAATTAACGATTCAACATGAATAAATTTAGGGTAAAGACTTAAGTTAGATTTTTTTTTTTCATTTAAGTTAAATATATTTTTTAATTTAATTTTTAATGTAACATAAAATTTAATTGAATCCAAATATTTGATTTTTCAGATGCACTTGCTGAAGGGATAAAATCAGGTTTTTTTAATTTTTTAATTAAAACCTTTTTAGGACCGATCTCATACAACATATAAGAATTAAGTAATCTAAAAATTCGTACATTAATATTTTGAGAAGATGAACAATTGAGAGTTGTGGATCCGACTCCAAACGATCTTCCAGGCTATGACTCAAGATTGATCAACACTGGACGTGTGGGCGTCTGTTTCACCACTCCCAATTGCAACTGGCTTCTCTTAGATGTTTTATGTATTTTTCTCAAAAGCCTAAAATTCTCTTCTCTCTTTTTGTCTTAAGAGAATAATACCCCTTTTATAATATCTTATGAAAAACATTAATATGTTAGTATTAGGATTCCTATTTAAAATAGTATTCATCTTTTAATTTAAATATTTAAATTAAATACTATCTCTCTACTTACGTAAAAATGGAGAGAATGTGTAACTAATTAGGAAACCACCTTGTAAAATACCACAAGCCCCATTTTACACTTGAATATAACATACTAGGCCTTAACAAATATTATAATTATGATTTTCACCTAATACGCCAGTTTTCTTGCTTTTGGGTCCAGTGATAGTGTTGTCAATTAAATAAGCTAACTTGGAGATCATTTGTGAATATACAATAGTGGCTACAATAATTAAATTTGTATTTAAACAAATATAATTATTTAATTCTAATTCTACTCCACTATAAGATTGGAATTAACCTCCATAATTGTATGCCCGAATATAATTCGCCCAAGCCACATTGATTTCTTTACTGCACAATCCTTTGTACCACATTGTTAATTTAAATTTATATCTCAACTGTCCAATCAATTTAATTACATCTTGTTCCTTGATACTTACTGATTTTTTCTAATGATCATTTTCAACATATTTATTTATGTTGAAACACTCTGGCCAGAGAATTATATGATCAAGTACTGAAAACTCATCAAGAGATGTGCCGTACAAATTCTATATTATTAGTCTATAATTTCAATACTTGTAATTTCTCCCACCAAGATACCGGGTAATCTTGACTACATGTGTATGTTATGCCCATTGGTAACTCAAATGAAATAACAACTACAATCATGAAATTATAACTAACTCAAGATTAAGATTACAGTAAATTAATGCCTATGAGATTTAATAAGTCTGACAGTTATTACTAGATTAATTAGATCTCATATGTAATCTAATTCAATGTAGTCATACTAAATTAATAAATTCATACATGATTAAGACAAATTACTCAATGAATTTATTACAGTCTATACCTAAATAAAGTGCCCAACTTTATTTATCAACTGCGAACTTAATTTATTTAATCATAAGATAACTTGTATTTATGTCTTCAGCGAATCCACATGGTGATCGCATAAATACATATAATATGATTAAAAGGATTTTACTCAAAATATTAATGCAATTTACGGTATCTGAATAAATACCTCAAATATTTTATTAATCAGAAAATCAATATGTTTTGAAGAGCACGTAATTTCAACACTTGCATACGGATCTACACAGATCTTTCGTTTAAGCATCCAGATTTATATTTTTTAATATACAAATATAAATTTTTCTAAATCCCAATCTTTCAGATCTTTACAGACCCAGATATTTTTTACAATCCTAGAGTTACCTAACAAATTCCTCGTACTGTCAATTTAAATTTACACGATGTTTTATACATGTATAATTGTTGGATATTAAATCTTTTATTTATAGTTAATTAATGAGGACTTTGCTTTTGCATAGCTTTGGCTTAAAGATTTGACTTCTCACACAAACTAGAAAAAAAAAAATATATATATATATATATATATATCGAAGACAGTTTCTCGACTACACTTAGGAACTAATCATTTAAGAACTCGTTTTTTTTTTTTTAAGAACTAAAATTTACAAGGGATTATTCATTAGGGAACTTCATAAGTATTTAAATTATAATAATTTTTTAAATAATGGTTGTACAGAAATAATTGTCAATTATGGAGCATGATTGCAATGTAAATTCCTTCAATCATAATTAAAGTTGCCACTTAATAAATGCCTTTTATCATACCTTCCGCACAAAACACCACATGGGGTTGGGTTCCAACTCCCACCGAAAATTATTCATATTTCCATTCAAAATTGTCAACTCAGTCACGGTACAAGAACGCGTAGGACACCCTTTATATCGTGTTCTTCACGTGCATTATACTTTTCGGTGATATTTTTTATTTAAAAATTGAGTACATTTACAACTTTACTAGATCAAAATAATAAAGAAAAATGATCGAGGAACTAAATTGTGATAAAAGACTAATAAAAACGCATTTAAAATAATATTATTTTAAGTGTGTTTAAAAAAAAAAGAAGAAGAAGAAGAAAAAATTATCCATCTTGGTTTTTACTGTATTTTTTTGTGAGGATTAATTTATTAGTTTCCATTTCAGTGGTAAATAAACATAAAATAGCGAACGTCAAAATTGCATTGCGGGCATTCACATGTTCAAAATTTCGTCTGAGTTAAATTTTACAATTTGTCAGTGAAAAGCAAAAGCACTTTGACGATTCTTTCGTAAGGTTGCGTAAGTTCTCAAACAAAACAAGCACAATCTATATGTATGTGTGTGTGTGTGTATATATATATATATATATATTCATCCATTCCTTTCATTTCTTCTTCTACTCGCTTTCTAATTTATAACACTTGAAGTCTTGAACAAAACCAAAAGCAAGCTTTTTCCTCCCTTCACAATTTTAAGCACGGACAAACTCTTCTAATACGCATATATATATATATATGGATTTTGTAAATTACGGCTGTAACTACAGTCCCAGGTCCACGTGAATTTAAGTGAGTCCTTTCTCTTCGCTTAGGGTGCTGTATGTTATGTATGTTAGGTAAACCGTAACATAGCAGGACCCTATAAATACATATTTATATATATATATATATATATATATATATATATATATATATATATATATATATATATATATGTGTGTGTGTGACCCTATAAATACATATTTATATATATATATATATATGTGTGTGTATGTATATATTCTTTTAATACAAAAACAGAACTCTCTAAAACATTCATTTTAGAGACACCACATTCCCGATCTCCTCCTCTCTTTCTCCGAGCTCCCATGCATGCAGAAATGAAACCAACAATCCCCAAACTACCCCTCCTCCTCAAACCATTCTTCGTCTCTCTCTTTTTCTCTGTCTTCTTCCTCACATTCTTATGCCTCTCCCAGTCTCCCCACCACAGGAAACCCACCGCCGGCACTCCGTCTCCGAACAAAAGCTTCTCCGGCGCTGAGTCTAACGATCTCCGTATCCGACCTGGGTACGCCTCTTACGAGACATACATCCAGCATCAGTTGAACAAAACCCTAAACCCTAAACTCCGGACTGTATGGACCACACGTGACTGGGAGCGCAAGATCCGCGTGTTCTCACACTTCTTTCAAGACCTTAAGCAAAGGCACCTCCTTTTTAACGAATCAAAGGCATTGTCAATCGGGGCACGTGTTGGCCAAGAAGTGGCCGCATTAAAGCTCGTTGGTGTGCCCGACTCCATTGGCATCGACTTGGTTCCCCGGCCGCCGCTTGTTATCAAAGGAGACTTTCATGCACAGCCGTTTGATAACGGAACCTTTGACTTTGAGTTCTCTAATGTGTTTGATCACGCTTTGTATCCGTGGAAGTTTATCGGAGAGATCGAACGGACGTTGAAGCCCGCTGGGGTTTGCGTCTTGCACGTGGCGTTATCCCGACGCGCGGATAAGTATTCGGCTAATGATTTGTTTAGCGTTAAGCCGTTGGTAGAGTTGTTCAGGGAGTCGGAGTTGGTTGAGGTTAGGAAAGTTGACGGATTTGGCCTTGATACTGAGGTCGTTTTCAGAAAGAAAAAGAAAGTTGTTTAATTCATGATTTCTTTTTTTTTTTCTTTAATTCTTTATTTGTAACAAATTCATTTTATTGTATAATTTATCAATTTTTTGCACACACGTGTATATATATATATATAAGAACAAAATTTCTTTACCCCAGTTTTGAATTTATCGAAAATGATGCTTTTGAATTTGAACTGTCTTTCTAGTCTATCTCAAAAGTGACTTGATGTTAGACAAATGAGCCCGTTACTCCATCTCCACGGTCACGGGTCACTGACAACTGAGATGAACCAGAATGCAATCCCAAGTACTCATCATGGGCGGATTCAAGCAGTTTTGTTGAATTTGATTTATTAGAGCAAGAGAATAGCTAAGCTTAAGCGATGTTCAATAATGGACAAAAATAACGAAATTTTTTAATAATAGCATCATAAATTCCAACGGTCGTTTTATTATTGCTGGTGTATTAGATGCCAGATTGCTGGTGGGACTGGGGCATCTACAATTCGGCGTTTGGGATACAATTCTGGTCGTTGTGGGGCAGATTGGTTTCTAATCTTTTCATCTCTGGCTGACAGCCAATTTTTGGTTGTTTTATTTCGCTTTGAAATTTGAATGCATGGATTCTGTTAGCTCTTTATTCCCATAGTCGACAACGCTAGCTATCGAGTTCTCGTTTAAAAAGCTCGACCCAAATGAGTTACTATTAAAATAATATTAAAAAAAAGTTATTTTGTTCTTGATAATCAATGAATGAGTACTCAATGAATTTTCAACGCTTTTATATCTTCCAGTCCAGTCTGGCATTGGTTCACTTCACGCACATAAAACATTGCATTACAGCTCTGTTTTGTAAATTGGTATACAAAGTTTGTTTGCTTGTTTTCTGATTACTCAAGTTAACTATTCTTTTTGCTTGTAATTGCTCGTGAATATTGACAATTGCGTGGAATATATGCAAGCGTTTGTTGAGATTTAAAACCATTTGCTTCAACTATATTCTCTCTACTAAGGACCACAACAAGCTAAATGGGTAGCCGTAGCCGTTCATACGAGACCATTCTCCCCATCAATCATCATCATCATCCCAACTGTATGTCGTGTCATTTTCTTGCCTTTTTGCCCTTTAAAACTTTTTTTTTATTTTGCTGCATTTGTATCTCTTATCACTTTTTAAGTTTTTGGGCTCATTGGTTGTACCTGTCTACCATCTGAAAATTAAAAGAGATGATCTTTTTTTTTTTTTTTTTTTTTGGCGCCCAACCGCGTCTCCGGCCGTTTATTCTTTATTGGAGAAGTTTCAATTGAATTGGCAACTCTAGACCAAACTTCAAGTACTTTGTTTGCATAAACTGGTATCTTATATGTTTCTTGTAACCTTAATGACTTGCTTGCTTTCTCTTTTGATTTCACTTAAGATACCGTATAGAAATAGGCCTAATTTACGATCATTAATCGAATCTTGCATAACCCAAAATCATTATAAACCCACATGGTTCTTCGTATTGCCAAATGAACCTGCCAATCTGCCCTCTTTTTGAGCATTTAACAGAGTTTTTCAATAGAATTACGTTGCTTTTTTTGGGGAAGAGAGAAACAAATTTGCTTTCGGTGACTTATCATTCACAATTAGAGCCATTGGATTCTTATAAATAGCCAATTTGCAGCATTTCGCACAATTATCCTTACTCACTAGCCTTTAAACTGCCTTGGATATACATTAACTAATGCAGGAGAAAAAAATAATGAGAAGTAGATTGAAGAGAGATTGAGAAAATTAATTACAGGGGTATTATATGGCTCAGCTAACGTACTGCTTTTGAAGTAGGCTTCCACAAAAAGCCAAGTCAAACTGCTCTTCTGGAGGATCTCCAATGCAGTCAAAAACAGCATCCGCATTTAAGAAATCCTCCCCCGCTGTGTAACTGCATTTTGAGATCAGCAGGAGAAAACATAATTAAGTTTGAAACTGTCCGGGATACTTTCATGATTTGCAAACGTAGGTGAGTGGCAGATTGCAAAAATTTCCATTAGTAGAAAATAATGTTACCCGCTTTTTGTTATTATACACTTCATTCCAGCAGCTTTAGCAGCTGCAAGTCCTATGGCGCTGTCCTCAACCACAACACAGCTGTAGAAAAAGGGAAAGAGCATTATCACTGGGCAATAAACATCTTATAATATAAAAGAATATTGATAAAATTTTTAGCATATGTACGTGAGAACATGGAAGCTGATTAGTAGTTGTGAAGTGATGACAGCTACTTGTGATTTTAAATTGATTTTAGCAAATGAATCCAAACCTACAGTGCAAATTTCAGTCTTTCAACTTGATCAAAAGATATTAAGCAAAAATGCTTAAATAGATGATTATCATAACACATATGATCAGCTAGGCCATGTTATCATCCAATACCTTGAAGGATCAACTCCCAGAGTGCTAGCTGCTAATGTATAGATCGCCTGTCAGGAAGAATGGATGCAGTTCAGCAATAAAGAAGATGTATAGCAAAAGGACACATAAGAGAGAGAATAACAGAATAGCTTTGAAAGTGAGTACTGTTCTAACATCACATAATAACCAAAAATAAATAAATAAACATATTAAGTTGTAATTTTTCTGTTCTTTAAATTATTTTTTTTTTAACCACTCGGAGTTAGATGCCTAGACAGGAAGGATCTTAAGTGTGAGCAACTTCAAATATCCTATTAAAGCTGTGGCGACTCATGTTGAAGAATGAAGGCTATATTAGCAGGGTCAAAGGTTTGAAAGATAAACCAGAACATTCTTATGCTCATGTGTTTTCAAGACATTGCATACTATATCAACGGTAAGAGAGAGAATATTTTTAATGAAGGCTATATTAGCAGGGTCAAAGGTTTGAAAGATAAACCAGAACATTCTTATGCTCATGTGTTTTCAAGACATTGCATACTATATCAACGGTAAGAGAGAGAATATTTTTACTGGATCAGGCTTTTTGCGGGGAACCACATCTCCAGCGAATATCTGAATTTTTACAGCTCGCTCTGGTCCCAGCAAGAAAGAAACTATTGCAGTTACCTGAAATTAGTGCATATAATCGAGTCACTGAGAGAGGAGATTCCAGAATTCACCATTATCTTAACATAAGCACACTAATTACAAACTCTTGATTCTGACCTGAGAGAGGAGATTCCAGAATTCACCATTATCTTAACATAAGCACACTAATTACAAACTCTTGATTCTGACCTTAAATCTAAAGATACGCATATCTAAAATGTACAAGGGTTTTGAGAATAATATGCTCAACTAATTCAAAATGTTTATTACTTATCATACTCTTCATTGATTATTCCTAAAATTTCCATTAAAAAATGTTGGCTTTACAGAAACATGAAACTCTACCTGTCAAAATGTCCTTTAAAATACTAGGATATATAATAAGTGGATTTTCACTGCTGGATAGATTCTCTCAGTGTAGTAAACTAATCACACAAGCTATTACAGTTGTAGAACCTGACTGTTCATACCGCCTTCTCATTGGAGGTGCTACATACAGCAACTTTAACTCCTTTCTCCAGAGCCTGATCAATTAGCCTGAACAAACAATAAGAAAACTCATCAAAGCATGCATCTAGAATTTTAAAATTTATCTCAACATGGAATTTGCTGTTTTATCTTCAGAGAATCTTTCCTAATGATAACTGTTGAATAGACTTATGCAGCAGTGGAAAAGCATGACTAACATCATAGGCAATCAACTCGCATTAATAGATTTAAAGCATACCACGGATGGAGAAGAACACAGAAATATAAAGGCAATAAGTCATTGAGAAGGTAGGCAATACGAGACATTCATCGTGACAACAGGACACTGGTCTGAACCTAATCAAATGACCTATGAGTGTTACCGACTATTTGGCTTGCTAAGGCCTAAACTGTAGAATTCCCAAATAAGAATACTGCACAGAAACAGAAGTTCAGATGATAACCAACTTTGCAACACCAGGCCGAAGAGGTAGCAACTTTTTTTCGATAAGGGCCATGAACAATTCTGTCTTCCGCTTGTGAAGAGAAGCAATGAATTGCTTTCTTTCTTCTTCACCGGATGGTGCCTTTTCTGGCCAACCAATCTTGTTGAAGTAGGCTGTCATCCTACAAAAACCAGAATCAGTGGCATTCTGCAGGATTCATATTTCTCTCTATTGCTCATCTACATTTACTAGGCATACTACATAAACATAAAAAGCTTTCAAACTCGGATTAAAGGAAATACCTTTCTTTTCCACCTCCAATTTTAAGCAACTCGCCATACAAATCCACATCCCAGGTAACACCTAATTCTTTCTGCACAATTAATTAAATCAATACCATGTTATCATCCATTGCAAGCTATTTACCATTTATTATGCAACTTATACCTAATTGGATATCCTTCAATTTCCCAAAAAAAAAAAAAAAAGCCAGTTTCCTGTGCAGTACAGACAGTTCCCCAAAATAATAAAACTCAAAACAATTCAAAAGCAAATGTTTAATTATTATTATTATTATAATTAATTTGAATGTATGTATGGATGTTAATCTCAGCAGAAAAACAGAAGAAGTAAGAGCAAGGCAAGTGGGGCTACTTCTTTGAAAGTGTCGTTGAAAGAAATCCTGTGGCCATCCTTCTCGGTATCAACGAGCACGCCATCGCAGTCAAATAAAAGGGCCGAGGGAAGAACAGATGCCGAGCAAGTGATTCTAACATTTCTCATGCTCATAGGATTCACACTACTTGTACTTCTCTTAACATGTAATTTTGAACCCAACATAGAAGATGATGATAAGCATAAGCTACTCTTCTCATTACTTTTGCAGCAAATAGTTGCAATGTAATTGCGAGAGTTACAAGCTGTTGAAGAAGCAAATGTAGGCAATGAAAGAGCGAAAGTTGTTGACGCCATTGGTTTTAGCAGACTTCAATGGAATTTCTTGTTCCCTGTGAATCCTGATGATGGGTCAGTGATGCCTTTGTAGCGCTCTTTCTTTTTCATATCCCACGCTTAGCTTATCCAGCGTTAACGCCACAAAAATATTTTACGGCTGCATTGCATTTGCGCGTAAGGGGCGCGTGAGCGTTTTATTTTTATTATTGGGCTAGCGGAAGAGTTTCAGTTAAATTGGATTGGGCTCAATTGTTAGGCCCGTGAACTGCGCGCCTGTTGGTAAAATTAATAGTAAAATTGTTATTGGGTAAATTAATTTTTATAAAATAACAATAGTTAAATTATTTTAAGTATTTTATTATTTTATACACTCATATATTAAATTTTAAAAATTAAGTTTTATTTTTAACACTCTTTAAAATATAAAAAATTTCTTATTTAAACTAGTTAAATTAATTTACTCAAAACACTAATCAAATTATTTAGCACATTCAAAATGAATTAATAACAATTTCATATAAACAATAATGAAATCAAATTAAATTCTAAACAATTTTTTTAACATAAGTTTTAGTTATTATTTTTTATCTATTGAATAATATGTTCAATATTAGTTTTACACCTAATGTTTTTTAAACTAACAATTGAAAAAAAAATTATTTTGGGACAAAAATAAAATAAAAGAAGAAGATGAAGCTGACGAAAAAAGAAATTAAAAGAAGGAATATTATTGCAAAGGTATTATTGTAAAAGTAAAAAAAAAACAAAGATAAAATATAATAATAAGAGTTTTTTTTTAGATATCTTTTAAAATATAAAAAACTAAACTGACAATTGAATCAAAATGGGAAATTTACAAAAATAGCCAAAAAAATTATAAATATCCAAAATAACCAACTAAATTTTTTCTATCTTCCTTAACCATTTACCATTTTTTTTTGCCATAATACCATTATCTCTCCCAAACTAAAACTCGGCAATATGTTCCCTCCGGTAACAATCACTAGCTCCATTTTACATTTTCCGGTAACAATTAACGGCGGTTGGGTGGACTTTTGAGAGTGAGCTCATCTCCGACGGTATTTTAGAGGTGTTTTTCTCCTTAATTTCTGATAATTTTCACCTCGTAAATTTTAATTTTTTTTCTATTTTGATAAGTTTGATTGGTGAAAAGTCAGTGTATAGATACATATAGATGAGATTAGGATTGATTGTCCATAAATATTGGAGATTGTTAAGTGAAATTTAAGGTTAAAGAGTGGTATGCGAGGTTTTCGATAAAATGTCTCTTAAATTAGATTAAATAGTTGATGGTGTATGCAAGATTAAGGTGTTGATGGTGTGATTGTAAGGTTGAGTGTAGGAGTAATAGGAGTATAAATCACATGCGCAATAGGTACAAATTACCCGCGCGGGACAGGCCCCCATTGCATGCATGTCGAGGGGGCGCCAAGCTCCCATCGCGCGCGTGCCATACACCCATTGCGCGCGCGATAGGCTCCTATCGCACAATATTATAGATTTTATTTTTACTAATCAATTTTAATTTTTTTAATTATCAAATTAACTAATTAAAAATTTGATTTTTTTTGCAGACGTAATGGCCACAAAACCAAGCACGATGAAGATTCTGGAAACGAAACACTTCCCCTGGCGTCTTACAAATACCTCAAAATTTGGGAATGTGATATAAGTTATCAAAAGGAAGTTAACGAAACAACAATTAAAATTATTCAGGAAATATATATTTGGTCATTTCGCAAAGATGGATAGCTACGTGTTTAGTGGAGCAATCCTTCACAACGCACTACTTACGCAAATAGCATGTTGTGATAAAGATAATAAAAAACCAGCTGGTTTGAATTTATTGACCAGTTAGCACGATTATCAATTGTTGAATGGTGTTTAGTTATGGGACTTTGCTATGGTACATACGACTTACACAAAGAAACCAAATTTCCTGCGAATAACAAGTTGCGTGATTTGTACTTTGAAGGTAACCTACGTGCTACTCTTAAACGATTTGATAAAAAATTTTAAGATTTGAACTTTGATGACATGGATGATGTTGATGCGCTAAAGATCACGTTATATTACTTTGCGGATAGAGTACTTAATGGTAAAAAAGATGAACGTGTACCGAATTCGTTATTGTTAAACTATGTTGATGATCTTGAGTACTTTAGAAGTCTTCCATGGGGTCATTTATCCTGGAAAACTGTATATAAAAGTTTGGACACTGCATTAAACCAGAAAATTGAGGCTTTCCAGGGTAATACTCTTAAAGAGGTGAAGTATAATATTTATAGCTTTTGTCCTGGGGTGCAGGTGCATTTCAAATATATATGGATTTTTTCTATACAATGTATTTTTATTTTTTTCCTAACTTTGTATTTTCACATGTTACAAGCTTGGCTGTTTAAAGTAATTGATGGTTTTGTAGCAGAAAAGTGGGCCATCAAGACAAAAAAGAAGACTGCTCGCATATTGAAGTAGGAAAGTGTTTCCTCCTCGAAAATAAGTTTTTCTGAAGTGTACAAATTTTACAACGACAATACACATGTTGTAAGTATTAAGTTTTACTGAGGTGTACTACTTTATATGCGCGATGGCTAATTTCAATTATTTCATTAGCAGGGGATTGTTAAGCAAACACTTAATCCGACTACGCAGGAGAAGGATATGTCATTTTGGAGAAGTGTAAAAGATTATGAGATATCAATCTCTCGTTGGATTCATAATGTGAGTTAATAATTGAATTCAATTATAATATTATTATTGAATCTTTAATTGTCGCAAGTTGTTTAAGTAATCAGCTGTATTAATGTTGCAGCATCACCTCAACATACCACCAAACAAAGATAAAGTGGAAGATCAGTCATATGTTAAACATGTGGCTGAAATGGACAATCATGCACCAGTTGACCACGAATATAGAGTGGACGATCAGCCGCCTGTTGATGATGAATATGAAATTGCAAGAGAGGTTAGATGCTTCAGATGTTATTTTTAATATTTAATTATTTTAAAACAATGATGTTATACATAAGTAGATTTATTTTTATTTTTGCTACCGTCGAAATCAAAGTTCTCGTATGATTATGTCATTTGTAGAATGGAGAGAATTGATTGTTCTATTATTGACATGAAAGAAACAATGACCAAGATAATGTCGGATATTGAGGCTGAGCGGAATGAACAAAGAGAGTTTGCAAAATCTGTAATGGGATTTATTAATTCATATACTGAGAATTCAACGAAGCATTATTACAGTGATACTCCAATGAGAAATCCTTACATGATAAGCAATTTACATAGTTCTTTTTTGTTTTTATTATTATTCTAAATGTATTGTGATTTAATAAGTTATTACTATTAATAGGCCCCTGATGATGTTCGAGATTGTCATGATTACATCCCACTGTCATTGTGTTTATTATATGAGGACGCAAATGATGATAGTGTGCAAATTTTGAAGGAAGCACCTCCTGGTATAAGTAAATTTGGTTGCGATTATAGGACGCCATATGCACTTAAAAGTCCCTACTTACAAACTTACAAACGAGGAAGGAATATTAAGCGTCTTTCGGCCATAAAACGAACAGATGTCGATATCGACGAAAGGACAAGTGTGGATATAAATCTACTTAGAGGAATAGAGGATCCGGCACTGTTTCATGAATTCGACCAGTGGTTTGATAGTAACATTGTAGTTGATCGTGACATCCGACATTCGAAGGAATTTTTTAGCATACTCTTGGGGAGAGAGTCAATGGGATGGTTAGGGAATGAGATAACTGTTGTAGATCTTTACTTAATTTACTTGTAATGTACTTGCATAATCTAACGGGTTTCTTTGTCATTTACAGCATATCCATGAATACTATCGTTTGATCAGTAATAAACAGTAGCAATACCCTAATGCCTTATATCAGCGCTGCACACATACAGATGTCTATTTTTGGGTAACATACTTAAATATATAATTGTCGTTTATTATACTATAATAAGTAATAATATTTATGTAATGAATTGATTAGGGTTTTTTGAAGGCTCAGTGGAATATCAGTGACTGTGATCTGAATTCATTAGACTACACGAGTGTTAATAGCTACATTAATGGTCGGGATGACACAAAATCAAAACCGTTTGCGGATGTTCATATGATGTATATTATTATAATTGAACGTCCTTTTATATTTAAATATTTTAACATAAAAATTTTGGATATGTGTTTTATTTCTACCGTATGCAAGTTTTTATTCCAATTAACTTAGAAAGCGATCATTGGGTTGTAGCCCGATTAAAGTTTGTACACAAGCAGTTCTCTATTTATGACTTATTAAAGAAACATCGAGACGAAAAAATTTATTCTCAACTATTCAAGCCACTTTAACATATATTTTCTCGATGGCTACAAGACGTTGGATTTTATAACTTCCGACCAGAATTACAAAGCGCGGAGCCTTGGAAACTTATACTAATTAAGAGTATACCACAACAACAGCCTGGAACTGACGATTGTGGGGTGTTTATGTTAATGTTTACGATATATTTAATGTTAAGGTACGATTTAATTTTAACAGTAGTCATGAACAATACTTTAGGAAGAAGATTGTTGTTGACATATTTAATAAAGATATTAGGTTGTAAAATATATATTTGAACAGTTGTAACTATAGTACGATTAATCTTATTTCGGGTTCGACAATTCTCCAACATTTATTATGACTAATCATATTAATAAAGACAGTTCAACATGTCGAATACATAATAAACATAAGAGTTTAAAATACATTATATATATTTCCTCGAATACATAATAAATATAAGATACTAAAACAATAATAGGTCGCTAATTTGGATTCATCGCAATGAGATTCTTACATCTTTTTCTGTTATGCCCGCGTTCCTTGCACCGAGAATACATCACAGTTCTATGTGATACATCCTTACCAACAGATGGTATTTTAAGCTCCTTCCGACTACTCGGAGGCAGTTTTTCTATTGGTAGGTTTATCTTCAACTGTTCGATATGGTGTGGAACTTCCTAAGAACAGACATCGCCAACCGGATTGATTGGCACTGCATATGCCTTCAATAATGATTCCTTAGAGTAAAACTGATAACAGAGACCTATGTAATCTACTCGAGCATGTAGGCAAGCAGCTATTGCATAAGTACATACAAGTTGATCAAGTTGGAATACTCTACAACTACAAGTCCGATGACTTATGTCAACTAACCTTTCTTCTCACCACCACCCCAAACTTGAAATTTATGCTCAGACACACCGGACGAACATTCATTCTTTCAGCTTGATCTTTTTTGTCAGATACTACTTTATCTGCCCACGTTGTTAAAGGAGTACTTATCGATTCTGCCATTATTTTCTTGTCATAAAATCACTGTTGCAATATTTTTTGAAAATAGTCAACCAAATGAGTTATAGGAAATTTTCGAGGTTCCCTCATCAAATAATTCACACTTTCCGCAATGTTAGTGGTTAGAATATTGTACCTCCTACCATCGAATTGAGATCGTGCCCAATTATAAGTGCCCTAGAATGCATTCCCCACAACCCCTCAAGTTGTGTTCTAAACTCTTCACATCTGTATTCCTTAGCTGCATTTATAAATGCGGGCTCAAACTTATCCCAAATAGCTTTTGACATCCTAAATTTCGACTTGACATTACCTTTGACATGGTAGAAACAAATGTCGTGGGTAGCACTACGAAATATCTTCATAACAGCTCTCTAAATAGAATTGCATCGATTGTAAATAATGACTAAATCTGGAATATCACCAATTACTCTATGCAAATTCATTACAAACCATTCCCAAGAATTATTATTTTTGGAATCCCAATCCAAATAGCTAGCGGATACAATTGATTATTTCCATCTAAGCAGGTTACCACAAACATTGTTCCGTGATATAACCATTTAAGATGAGTGCCGTCTACTGCAATCGCTGGTCTGATACTCTGCAAAAAACCAGTGATGCATGATCCAATAGCCACAAAATAGTACAAGAAATTATTATTGCCATCCAATTTAAGAGCAGTTATTGTACCCTCATTTTCCTTATTTAATACATAAGAGTACTTGGGAAGTAAATTATATGATTCTGATGGACTTTCTCGTATCACCTCAAGAGCAAATTCTCTATCCCGATAAGCCTGTTGGTATGATAAGCGAATATTGCATTCTTACTGGATGTCTACTATGATGTCATTTGAAGTATATATCCACTTCTCCTGAATAAATTTATCTGCAATACTATGACCAATAACCCGACTCCTAGCTTGACGAAAGCTCTTCGGCTTATTACGACACGTGTGTATGTCGTCACATCTCATGACTACCCAACGTACATTCTCTTCATTTGATGCTCTTTTTGCCCGAAGACACCATTTACACGAAAATGAAGTACAATGTGCCTTGAAAGGTGTCGATGTGGATCTTGCAACTTTGAAATCGAACGTATCATTCAAGGAAATTTTGCGCAATTCTAACATTAAATTATATTTGGAATCGAATAACTTGCCCACACAAATATCATTACACCCAATATGTCTAACAAAGTCTGGAGCGACCAAGTCTAAAGGCAAAATTGGTGCAATACTTATAAGAAGGTCAACTTGTACACCCTTCGAATGAGGCCTTGGAATAATAGGCCGACTTCGGCGTAGATCATGACAATTCTCAAAGTGAGGCAAATCTTCCCTATCATCAACTAGATCCTCATCATGCTTATCATCCCCATCACCTCCATCATCTCCATTATCCCCATGATCCCCATAATCGCAAAAATTATCCAAATGATTATCATCATCATTAATAGGAGAATACCCAAAATCATCATCCTCATCGTCAATGGGGCTATAGTATGAATCAACATTAATGCTATTTGATATTGTATTATTCATGTCATTAATGCTATTTGATATTGTATTATTCATGTCATTAATGCGATCATCATTGTAATAGAAATGAGAGTAACCTTATTGCAGTGAGGTCGTTAGCGGTAACACCTCTTCTTCAACAGCTGCCAATGTAACGATGTTCTCTTATTCAATGTGCTCTTGATTTCTTACTTTAGGAAATTTGCTAACAAAAATAGGGATGCACCCCTCATTCACTGAATTAAAGCTCATATGTATTAAAACTCTTATGATTTCATCATCAACTCCATAGGTATTGAACATACGAGTTGGGTAGAACATCTCGACTGTAAAGTTGCCTTCAATGCAATACTGTAATAATTCGGATTTGTTTGCAAAACTTCATATACTCTTGAAAGAAATACATCAAACGTACAGTTTTTTGGAACAAAAAAAACTCTATTTTTTCTATTTCTATACTCAAAACGACTGTTTGTCAATTCCTCCTATGATCCATCAAAACATATTTGAAGAACAATTGACTCCATTAACCCTAAGAAAAAAAAAATTAGTACTTAAAAAAATATTTAGAGTTTAGACATGAGTCGGACAACCGTGCGACAAGCTCCTATCGTACGGTTGGACAGACCCTATCACCGTGCGACAGGCGCCTATCACCGTGCGACAGGCGCTTGTCTCACGGTTGACAGAACCTATCACCGTGCGACAGGCGCCTGTCTCACGGTTGGACAAAACCTATTACAATGCGACAGGAGTCTGTCCAACTGTGCGACAGATGCCTGTCGCCCATACGACAAGTGCCTGTCGCACGGTGACAGGTTTTGTCCAACCGTGCGACAGGCTTTCGTCGCTCGTACGATAGGCACCTGTCGCATGTTTTCTGAGTCCTGTCGTACAGTGACATGTTCTGTCCAACTATGCGACAGGCACCTGTCGTACGTTTTCTAGGTTTGTCTCCTAACTTGTTTTTACTCATAATAACTCATAAATTTTGATTAATCGAAAAATAAAACTACACATTATGTAAAATAAATATTAACCTCAACTTTTTGCTTTATAGTTGATGAGTTGATGATTAGTGGGTGCGTTTTAAGGATTATAGTGTGCTGGATTTTGAAAAGTGTTGGTTGAGAATATATGAGAATTGTTGGTTTTGTTCATAGATTTGAAGGTAATTAAGTGTATATAAGAAATATATGACTACATATGATAGAAAAAATTTAGTTGGTTATTTTGATATCTACTAAATTTTTTTAGCTATTTTTGTAAATTTTCCAATCAAAATATAGAAATTAAATTAGCATTTAGTCTTTACAAATTTATCTTAGTTTATTAACAAGAAAATATGTTTTAGGTTACAATACCCCTAATTAAAATAGATGGGAACATTGGAATACTGGTTTATTTATCATACATGGCATTATAGATCATGACAGAGCATGAATCATAAATACTATCAGCAGTGGCTTAATCTTCCTATTTAAGAGTACTAATTTTTTTATGGATTCGGCTATGGTGCTTAGACACTATCAAATAATTACAAAATTAATAAAAATATAACCATCTAGTGTGCTCGGGTCATAGCCTTAGTCACAGGCTTATATCTAAAATATTATTTTTTAGGCGGAATGCTATTATTTTTTATACTAACAGAAAAACCTGTTGCATTTTTTTTTAAAATTGACTCTAATTTTTCGAGCCGTATTTATTTATTTTTTTTAAAAATCCCAATAAACGAGAAGATGTAAATGAATAAAATAAAAAGATTGTATTTACTTACATACAAACAAAAACGGAGAGCGGAGTGTGGAAGAACGATGGTTTAATTTGAGTTGAGAAGGAAGAGCAGCAGCAGAAACAGCGACTGTGATTTCACTCGAAAGCAAAAAGCATCAACCATGAAGAGATTTTTTAAGCCGATAGGGAAGGAGGGCTCGGCAAAGAAACCCGCGCTTTCGCCTTCAAAGAAAGACGGCGAGACGACCGAAACTTCAAGCGAAGAGAACAGAAAGAAAGATCCCCTCAAGTTCGTAACATGGAACGCCAATAGTTTGCTTCTTCGTGTCAAAAACAACTGGCCTGCGTTCTCCAACTTCGTCACCACTTTTGACCCTGACGTCATTGCCGTACAGGTGATTTGATTTTCGGGCGATACTGATTGTGAAATGTAATTGAACTTCAGTGTTTTGATCAGTGTGCGTGTTTGTTGTGATGTTGTCCTGAAATTTGATTGTTTCTGCCGCATGTTGCTTCTAATATTTTCTATTGTTTTTGATCTTTTGTTACTGTATGTCATCTTAACAATGTATAATGGATGTTGTTTTCTTTATGGGAATTTGAAATTTAATGCAGTTCAGTGTTTGCAGTCTGATTGCTTGGGTTATTGTTTGGAAATTGACTGTTTTGGTTGCATATACCTTTTATTTTATTTTGCTTTTCCAAAGGAAAACAATATACTTTTGGCCCCATGCTGATCATTGAGCAATAACTTTGGCAAAAATGTGGGCGAGAACCTCTCTAACTGCATGCTAATGGTAGGAAGTGAGGATGCCTGCTGCTGGTTCAAAGGATGCACCGAAAAACCATCGAGAGTTGAAAGATGATACAAAAGCTTCCCGCGAGGAAAAGCAGGTAACAGTTTTTTGTTTGCTATTCCTACTTGTGAATTTGTTTGTTATTTACGTACTTGAACAATATCATGAGGGTTGTATGCTTAGAGTTAGAATTTTGGTATCTGTATTAAATGATAGTTCTTGCATCTCTTGAGGAAGAATTTCATCTCTTGTAATTCATTCGATGTGCCCATTTCTAAAACTTTTATAATGTATTTTAAACTTTTCTATTTTCATGCAGATATTGATGCGTGCTCTTTCAAGTCCACCTTTTAGAAATTATCAGATTTGGTGGTCTCTATCTGATTCAAAGTATGCGGGGACAGCATTGTTAGTCAAGAAGTGTTTTCAACCGAAAAAGGTCTCTTTCTCTCTTGGGAATACAGGTATTTTGGTTTTCAGTCTGTCACATTGTTATGCTTGTGTTATGAAAAATTCTAACAGATTTTGCAGTTGTAATGTGAAGCTTATTGCTTGTCTTGTTCCAATAACTTAAATCTATTGCTGGATTGTACTTCCTTTTTTTCCGCTTAGGCTGGGGGGAGTTCGGATATAGTGAAGCACCTTGCTTTTTCATTTATATCTGAGTGGTTAGATGTGGTCTGACAGTGACAGCATAGGGCTGAATTAATACATGGATGAACTTGTTTATTTGTTTTTTTTCCTATGTTTTCTTGTGCAATAATAGTTCAGTTTTTCACGTCTTGTTATCAGCTTCGAAGCATGAACCAGATGGCAGGGTCATTTTAGCTGAATTTGAGACTTTCTGTTTATTGAATACCTATGCACCTAATAACGGTTGGAAAGAGGAGGAAAATTCATTTCAACGGAGAAGAAAATGGGATAAGAGGATCCAAGAGTTTGTTTTGCAATCTTCAGAGAAGCCTCTTATATGGTGTGGTGATCTTAATGTAAGGTGAGAATTTCTTCCCCTCAAAACTGGTAGGCATGGGGGGTGAATATTTTGGATTTTTCTAGCTTTTGTGTGTTCTTATTCTACTTGATGCTTGCTTCGGGTCATCCAGCTATACCTGCTGCAGGATTGACTCCCAGCCTACTATCCATTCCTATAAACATTTATGTCAGCTCAAATAAATTTTTTTGTTTAAACACATTTTAGTAGATGCTCACCATTATTTGAAAGTTGGTGGTGATAAAAATGCACTCTATGCAACTTTTACTGCATATAAATGTGAAAATTTCTATAAAGTTGATGGTGATGGAACTGCAGTATATGCAACTTTTATTTTGTAGAAATGTTAAAATTTGACTCTTGTATAAACTAGGAAGTTTTGCTTAACAAGAAGAAGAACAGTCTCTATGTCAACTACTTTTAATGATTCTTAGAGCAGTATTTCCACTTAACAGCAGTATTATTTCCATCATGCTTATTTTTTACATTAATTTGCAGCCATGAAGAGATTGATGTAAGTCATCCTGAATTTTTCGCTGCTGCAAAGCTCAATGGTTATGTTCCTCCTAATAAAGAGGTATTAGTCTTGTTATCGTAACTTAACATAATCTTTGTTTTGGTTCTACCTTATCATTTCATTACATAGTCATGCAATATTGTTCCAAGCATTCCGATTGAAACCAGATGACTAGAAACATAAAAAACAGAAGAAAGCTGGTGAAACGAGTAGGTTCCTTTCCTTTCTGATGCATGTGCATTTATTTTTTAACTCTGATTTGGCCTGTTCTCTCAATTTACTCTCTTATAAATAAAAAACAGAAGAAAGCTGGTGAAACGAGTAGGTTCCTTTCCTTTCAGATGCATGTGCATTTATTTTTTAACTCTGATTTGGCCTGTTCGCTCAATTTACTCTGTTATAAGTTACAAGCAACTGGGATGTAATGATAGTCTGTCATGTAATGCTAACTGAGATGTTGAATTTCCTTGAGTCTTCACACTCTGGTTAGGTAATGTAATCCTCTATATGTGCTAACAATTTTTTTTTTTTTGACCTGATTTCTTGCTGAGTCAGGATTGGGGGCAGCCTGGATTTACGATTGCTGAGAGGAAGCGATTTGGTGCCATATTGAAAGAGTATTTAATTTTTTTTGCTTCTATGAATTAGCAGTTATGAAACCATGATCAAATCTGATGTTTTCTCCATGAGATATGGACCAGTCATATCAGTCATAGAGAGAGTGATGGAGAACTCTTATAATTTCTTCATTTCATCATTCTCCTCCACGTCTCATTTAAAAATTTCTCCAATGGTCATGGATTCATAGTACTCCTAGTTATACATATGTTATGTTCCTTCTGCCCTATTAAAAATTAAAATAAAATAGCTTTTGAGAATTTTTATCGATTATGCTGCAGGGGTAGGCTAATAGATGCATGCAGATTCTTACACAAGGAAAAGGACATGGATAGTGGCTTCTCATGGTCTGGAAATCCCATTGGAAAGTAAGTGGGAGATCGAAGTCAAATTTAACACTCAATTTGGATCTAAATGTGTAGGTTGTGATATACTGAAAGTTTTCTTTCAGATATCGAGGAAAAAGGATGAGAATAGACTATTTCATTGTTTCAGAAGAACTCAAAGATCGTATTGTTGCGTGTGAAATGCAAGGGCACGGAATTGAGTTAGAAGGTACTATTTATCTTCTGATGTGTAGCTTTTATATTGTCATACATGTACCTGAAACAACTGTTGGAATGTGTGATGAATGTATGAAAATCTTATTACTGTCCAAGTAGCAATTGGGGAACGAAAATAAAAATCTGAAGAGCCTGCTCTTGAACTGCATAATTTCATTATCTGTGTCTCTATGGTGATACATGAAACAGAAAATTTAGATCAATGCTAATTCTTTGTGCATCTTATTATTCTTTGTTTGCAGGTTTTTATGGGAGTGACCATTGCCCTGTTTCACTTGAGCTTTCAGAAGCCAGTTCAGATTGAAAAATTTGATAAAAAAGAAGAAGAAAATCTCCTTGTCCGAGTGAAGTTGATGTGTATGTTCTTAATGGTGTAATGATGTTATTATAATCTTTCAACGACACTAATTCCTCAAATTTATTAATGAGAACTAATTTTGTATTAACTGGTGGCCATGTCACTTATCCAATTTGACTTCAATTGATTGTCCTCGCCTTTTAGTTGATAACTAAATACACATTTGTGATTTGTCTTAGGACAAAGGTCAAGAATTTGTGATTGAAGCTAGATTCCCAACCAAAATTACATTGATACCGATTTTAAATAGAAACAGAAAAAAAGAAAATAGCCATACCGTATAACGTCTGTTTTTCAATATAAGTAACGAATCTACCGTCATTGAAATGGACTTTGTTAAATTTGAAAATATGCGCAGTCAAGAATGTGTGTTTTTTTTTTTTTTTTTAATATTTTATTTTGGATAAGCAAACTAAAGAACATTAAAACACGTACGATTCAACTTTTTTAGATGGTGCCCAACTTGTTTTTTCTGTCAGATGCATCCCACATTTGCAACATAAAAGGTTGTTTTAATTGACTTTGATAATGTTCTTTTAAACATTGTAATCCGGACCCGTGCGCACAACTTTGGATGCATAGATTCGAGTCAAAGTCTTGTGTTAAAATTATTTTTTTCTCTTAATTATTAGAGATAAATTGAGTACATATAAATATTTTTCATACAAATTTCTGAGAATATATATATATATATATTAGGAATCTTAATTTAATATTAAGTTAAATTAAATTAATTCTTTATTGTTAAATAATTGAAGCTAGTATTTATATGTCTCAATTGTAAGACTAAGATTATCAAAAAATAAAATAAACAAAATTTTCTTCTCTTCTGTGTAATATATATATATATATATATATATATATATATATATAAACATGTATGGTGGTGAAACAAAATTAAGTAAATTTTAGTTTTTAGTTTTGAATATGCTCATTATGGCCTAAACATTTCAATTACGTCATAATAATAGTATCTAAACAGGGAATGAAAGACTTTGATTGAAAATACATATTAGTATATTATAAATAAATATATTATAATAGAGATTTAAAATGATTTCAATTTTATTTTATTTAAAACATCAAAAATAGCTTCTAATGATCTCCTACTTCACAAAACCTTTTAAAATTTACTTTAAGCTAGTTTTAATTCGATATCGACCGATATGGACAATTCCCATGCACATTGATTGGATTCTATTATGATGATGATAATTGATAGGAGAGAAATGTTACTGGTCATGCATGCACGTATATTTTGGTATTTACTGTTTACTTGGATGGCCGACGATAAAAAGAGAAACTATCCAATGGAATTTCAACACGTGCACAACCACTGAGATGTCGTCTTCTGGTGGGTCAGAATCAATCCCGCAGTTGGTTAAATAGCTTCCTTTGCTCCCTGTGGACTTGGTTTGACCACAGTCACGTCAAACCAGAGTAAAACGCAGGCCCCTAAAAGAATGAAACTGTGAAATCGTAAAAGAAACGAGGCCATAAGTAAAATAAGCACAGAAATGAAGGACGCAACTGTAAAAAAAAAAAAATTCACTCCTCATTTCACAACTGTCGCAACCCAAAATTGAATGCCCAATTTTATCCAGTAAAGGAAAGCGCCAAAAATATAATTTCTACCGTACCGGAAAAACCCCCCAAAAAACCCAAATGGCAAAACCGCAAATAAGATAAAAAAGCACAGTCATTTTCAGAATCCAGGCCAAAACCGAATAAAACCCCAATTACATGTCTACTACTTTCAACCACACCAGCATTTTCACCATTTCCACTCCCACCCCTCTGTATTAACAACTTAAAAAACAGAGGACGAAAAATACAACAAACCAACACTTAATGTGTAAATAGAATAAAATAATACTCCAAACAGAAAAGAAAATGAAGCAGCAGCAGCAGCAGCAGCAGCAAAGAAGAATCTGAACAGCCTCTCTCTCTTTCTAGTCTCCATAATGGAGACTTTCTTATGATTAGAACCCCACTATTTTTCCTTTTTCTTTTTTTTTTTTTTAAATTTGGTTTTAAATATCTACTAAACCTCTAATCAATGGCGGAGCCAATACAGCAACAAGATATATTGCCATGGCTGAAAACCCTACCTGTGGCTCCAGAATTTCACCCGACTTTGGCCGAGTTTCAAGATCCAATTGCTTACATTTTCAAGATCGAAAAGGAAGCCTCTCAATACGGCATCTGCAAAATCGTTCCCCCGGTCCCACCGCCTCCCAAAAAAACGGCCATCACGTTCCTCAATCGCTCCTTAGCTGAGCGCGCGGCAGCAACTGGCGGTGCTAGTTCCAGTTCCGGTCCTACATTCACCACTCGGCAGCAGCAGATCGGCTTCTGTCCTCGAAAACCGCGTCCGGTTCAGAAACCGGTCTGGCAGAGTGGCGAGCACTACACTCTGCAGCAATTTGAAACCAAAGCCAAGAATTTCGAGAAGAGTTATTTGAAAAAATGCGGCAACAAGAAGGCTGCTCTTTCTGCTTTGGAAATCGAGAGCTTGTACTGGAAGGCCACCGTGGACAAACCGTTTTCCGTTGAGTATGCTAACGACATGCCGGGCTCGGCGTTTGTGCCTGTGCAGAAAATCAGGGAGGTGGTTGGGGAAGGGGTGACGGTGGGCGAGACGCCCTGGAATATGAGGGGAGTGTCGAGGGCTAAAGGGTCATTGTTGAGGTTTATGAAGGAGGAGATTCCGGGTGTGACTTCCCCTATGGTTTATATAGCCATGCTGTTTAGTTGGTTTGCTTGGCATGCCGAGGATCATGACTTGCACAGCTTGAATTACCTGCATATGGGGGCTAATAAGACGTGGTATGGGGTGCCCATGGAAGCAGCCAATGCTTTTGAGGAGGTGGTTAGAGTTCATGGTTATGGAGAAGAGATTAATCCTTTGGGTAAGTTGTAATTCTGACTCCACTCTTTTTAATATTTAATGTTGAAGTTAGTTTCTTTAGTACATTGTGGAGTGTAGAGCGATTGTTGGCAGTTAAGTTGGAAATTGCTTGGAATACTAGTTCTGTTGCATGTAGAATTTGAAACATGAAGTTGAGGTTTGGTAGGGACTTAGGATTGGTCGGTTTTAGAGGCTTATAGGAGTGTATTTGAGGTATCACGGGGGGTGCCATGTTTGGAGTTTCTAATTATAATAACAGCTGATGAGAGCGAGGATTACAGGATTGGACTAGTGGCTTTTAATTTCTCTGCGAGGTTCAACTTGTTTAATAAGCAATTGTTGGGTTTGGTTCAACTGAAAAGCAACTTAGCTAGTAATAGGCAAGGGGTGATACTTGAATTTTATGTTTATCTATTTGTTACTTCATGCTGATCTACTTAACTTTATTTATGTTTTTTTCTATCAGTTACCTTTGCTACACTTGGTGAGAAAACAACAATGATATCACCTGAAGTGTTTGCTAGTGCAGGGGTTCCATGCTGCAGGCTAGTCTTTCACTCTGTTCTTTTGTACTTGTTAATGCTATCTTTTGACTCTTAACTAATTTAATATCTTCATTTAAGGCATGATTCATCTATTTATTCTTAACTCATCAGTTTCTTTAAATCAGGTTAGTGCAAAATGCTGGGGAGTTTGTTGTCACTTTCCCAAGAGCCTATCATATGGGATTCAGTCACGGTAAGGCCCTTTGTGTTTGAAGATGTTACTTTTAGGCCAAAGTAGTTGGTATTACTGTTATGAACTGGAGAAACTTATTTCTTCTGTTTGAATTTTGTCCATTAGGATTTAATTGTGGGGAGGCAGCCAATATTGCAACCCCTGAATGGTTAAACATTGCTAAAGATGCTGCTATTCGAAGAGCTTCTATCAATTATCCACCAATGGTTTCTCATTTCCAGTTACTTTATGATCTTGCAATAGCAATGCATGCAAGGTATTTGCTGTTATGGTTTGTATCTTTTCTTCTTAGGATTATCCTAATTGTAAACATGATTTGATTGGCTTCATGATTTTGCTTATTAGCCGTTAAATCCCAATTTGTCCTATTTTAACTGAAATAAATTGAACTCAAGAGTCACCAGAGATTTCGATATACTTTGCTACACTCTCTGGAGCAGATTTTTGCATTTATTTGAACTTGCATTTGAAATTTAATTGTTCTGTTTCCTTCTTGTTGTCACAAACACTTTTTTCTTTAGTACTCATTTAAAAAATTCTACAGAAACTATCTTCTGTTTATTGACAGTTGGAAGTATAGTAAATATGAGCACATCTTAATTATTATTCAGAGTCTTTCTCAATTTTCTTATTTTCTCAAATGCAGTATTCCTGTGGCTGTTTGTGCTAAACCACGGAGTTCTCGACTAAAGGATAAGAATAAAGACGAGGGAGAAACTTTGGTTAAAGAATTATTTGTGCAGGATGTAGCACAGAATAATGAATTGCTTCACATTCTTGGACAAGGATCTCCAATAGTACTTCTTCCTAAAAGTTCTTCAGGTGCTTTAGGAGCAAACCCCAGGATCCCCCTTGGTCTATGCAGTTACAGTGAAGCAATAAAATCCTCAGGTGGTTTAGTTTCTAATGATATCATGATAGGCAGGAATAATGGAATCAATCCTGTGAAGGGTTACTATTCTGTGAAAGGAAAATTTGCTTCTTTATATGCAAGAAATTCCTCATTAAGTGAAGCTGATAACATAAGAACTTGTAGTTCTCAGATACTGTCCACGGATACTGAAAGACAAAGCACTGTTCGAGGTGATCGGTCGTCAGATCAGAGGTTGTTTTCTTGTGTCACGTGTGGGATCCTGAGCTTTGCTTGCGTAGCTGTAATTCAACCTAGGGAACCAACTGCTAGATACCTCACGTCGGCTGATTGTAGCTTCTTCAATGATTGGATTGTTGGTTCTGGAGTTAGTGGTGCATTTAGTGCTGCTGGAGGGGATGCAATAACTTCAGAGCAGAATTCTTGTTCAAGTAGGATATTGCCATTCTTCTTTTGTTTATTTGCCTCATCAAGTGATCTTACTTAGTGATTGACATAGATATTTGCTGTCTCCCTATTTCATATCTCATCAGTAATTAGATTGTGTCCACACCTGCATTCTACACAGGGCATGGCCCACATGGATGAGTTCCTTATGCTCAACTGGCAGGATCCCTTGGGTTCTGTTATTATTATGATGTTTATCCGTTTGCAATAGCTACCTTGTCTCTTCCAGGTGCATGGGTCCGTACTTGTTTCATGCTTAAGCATCTAGTTCAAGTGATAACTTTAACATAAGGCAGACTAAGTTTTAGTGACTGGTGATTCCATGGTTGTGAGGGAGTTAAATCAGACCTTCGATGTTGATGACTTCTTTGTTTGGTTGGTTGAGAGTGTCTTTGATGTTTTGTGCTCTGTGATAACTGATAAAGTGTTTAAGGCAAGATCAGAGCTGATCTTGTTTGTGTCTCTTATTTTCTTACTGATGGTTGCTCATATCTCTTCCTCTATCCACAGATGAAACTGTCTGTTTTCTCTTGTCTTTTGATCTTTCATATGGTTATATCATGGATCCTTTAACTTTCCGTACTGAAACATAGTGTATTATTTGCAATTCAGGTTTTGATCCTGTTTAGATATTACTTAGATGACTTTATAGGTTTATTAGGCTAATGAAATTGCCTCTGTTTCATGGTGGAATATGACAATTCTAGGAGGAAGACCATTAAGGAAAGCACATGAGATGTGACTTAAGAAAATTAAGCGTGCACTGGGATTAAGTGCCTAATAATATTGTTGTATCAACCAAAAAAAAAAAAAAAATTGCTTCTTGGTAAACATTAAAGCTTTTAAATGTGAGCAGAGTGGAGAGTGTTTAACAGTCATGTGTATTACTATATGAAGATTGCATAGGATATCTCTTTTCAGCACTTGCTTCCATATTCACAAAAGATCTGTCGTGTCAGTGGAAATATAATACTAATTTTTATATCTCATGACAATGTCTAGCTTTACTGATGTTTTTTGACCAGGCTTCAATATCCTATTAAAACATAGTACTCCTTATGGTTGGCTGTTGTCGATGCAATTTTCCTCTTTTGTAACTGATGACTCACTGCTTTGCACATTAGATCTTTTAACTCTGGATCCGAGCTGCATATTTTACTGTTAACCTAGATAATATTCAACTTTTGTTCCCTTAGTATGCTTTTCCTAAGCATGTTGAGCTATTGATCCAGTTTGTCTTGGTTCAAGTTTCAGTTTCCAACATTTTGTTATTTTTGTATAAAAATACAGGATGGATCGGAAAGAGTGGTCGGAATAGTTTATATGATGTCCCTGTTCAATCAGCTAACCAAATTCAAGCAGTGGATCAAAGTAATGAAACAATTTCAGATAGAGAAACAAAAGGGGATACCTCTGCTCTTAACTTACTAGCTATAACTTACGGCAATACATCTGACTCGGAGGAAGACCAGGTTGAACCGAATGTTCCCATGTATGATGATAAAGAAACTAAATTGACGGAGTGTTTGTTAGAAAGAAAATATCAGCATGACTTTCATGCTGCTGCTGCAGGGAGTCAAGATCTCTCCTTCGTAAGCCTTGATTGCGAGGATGAAGCTCCGCTCCAAATCAGTTATGTGGAACCTGAATTTAGAAGAGATTACTTGAATGATAAAAATCGTCAAATGTCTGACTGCTCTGTGGAGTTTGAAACTGATAAACTCGATTGCTCTAAACCTAATGGTTTTGTTGGTTGTTTTGGAGATCCAATAGCAGCATCTTATGCTTCAAATATCTCTCCAGTCGTCCATGGTGGTGAAAATGTGGAGTTTAGCAAGGCCATTGTACCAGTAACAAACGCAGACATCTCCTTTGCTCCAAGATCTGATGAAGATTCTTCTCGAATGCATGTCTTCTGTCTTGAACATGCTGTGGAAGTAGAGCAACAACTGCGTCCTATCGGAGGGGTGGATATATTTCTCCTTTGTCATCCAGGTATGTTCTTATCCCATTGAGCAATCGTTCATGCCTATCATTGGGTATATCCTTTTTCCCACCGTTTTATTTATTTACTTATTACTACTGTTATTTTTCATTTATTCCTGAAAAAATAAAGAACGATCATACACAAATTGTTGGAAGTTGAATATCGTATATCAGTCCTTTTGTGGTTTCATAGTGATACTGTATTGCGGAATAGTAAGGAAAAATTTGTAGTTCTCATTACATGACGTGAAGTGACTGAAGGCACGAATCTATACTGATATGCGGAATAGTAGTTATTGCATGATTGAGTGTCAGCTATGCTATACATTAGTAAAAAGACACCATTTGTAAGTGCTGTGGATTGTGTATGAATAGTGCTGACCTTGGTAATAATTTTGATGCCATTAACTAATACCATGTTTAGCTTTCCCAAATTTTTGTGGACTCCAAAATTTTGAGTGTGTTAAGGGAGAATGAGCATCGTGCCTGCTAAAGTGGAGATGGTGCTTTAAGAAAAGATTTAGCATACTGCGCACGATTATCTTAGCTGCCTAATGTAGTAATGTTCTGTTAGTATTGAGTGCTCTGCTGCAAAATTATCTGCCCTCAGCCATACTCTTTACTTGAAATGTTTCTTTTTGTTGGACAAAATTGCAGCGTGTTGAAATTGACATCTCAGGAAACTGTGATCATTTTATATTTTTTATTCTGTATATTACTCTCTTTAGTAGTGAAGAGAGTTTTCTTCCTACTAACAAGCCTCATGTGCATGTTTTCTGTGTTACACTCTTGTAAACATTCATTTCTATTAAGAGCAGTTGCAGCCCTCGAATAATTCATAATTCTTTCTAAAAACTTGCAGATTATCCCAAGATGGTGGCTGAAGCGAAGTTAGTGGCTGAAGAATTTGGAATTGATTCTCTCTGTGATGAAATCTCATTCAGGAATGCTACCAAAGAGGACAACGAGAGAATCCAGTTGTCTCTGGATAGTGAAGATGCAATACCTGGTAATGGGGACTGGGCTGTAAAGTTGGGTATCAATCTTTTCTACAGTGCAAGCCTTAGCCGCTCTCCTCTCTACAGTAAGCAGATGCCATACAATTCTATTATATACAATGCTTTTGGCCGTAGTTCTCCTGCTTGCTCGCCCATAAAATCCGATAACGGGAGACGTCCTGCCAGGCAGAGGAAAGTAGTAGCAGGGAAATGGTGTGGGAAAGTTTGGATGTCAAATCAGGTTCATCCCTTTCTAGCGCAAAAGGATCCTGAGGAACAAGAGCTAGAAAGAAGCTTTCATGCTTGGACAACACCAGATGAAAATTTTGAGAGAAAACCAGAAAGTATTCGCCAAACTCACTCGACCTTGGTGACTAGAAAATACAGTAGGAAGAGGAAATTGCTAGCGGAGAATGTGTCAATCAAGAAAGCCAAATGTACCGATACAGAAGATGCAGGTTCAAAATATTCACTGGATGGTGATACTTCTTTCCAGCAAAGAAGGATTCTTAGAAACAAGCCAGCCAAATTAATGGAAAAAGAAGATGTGGACTTGCCTGATTCACCAGAAGTTAGTTCTTATCAACAGAAGAGGAGTGTTTCTAGAAGAAAACAAGCCAAATGTATTCAGAGGGAAGCTGGAGTTTCAAATAATGTACTGCCAGGCAATTCTCTTAAACAGTATAGGAGGATGCCTAAGAGGAAGCAAGCCAAATGTATTGGTGGGGAAGATGCAGTTTTGGATGATTTACCTGATGATAGCTCCCTTAAGCAGTATAGGAGGATTCCTAGGAGCAAGCTAGCCAAACGTGTTGCGAGAGAGGATGAAGTTTCAGATAATTCGCTGCGAGGTACTTTTGATAGGCAGCATACAAGCATTCCAAAATGCAAGGAAGCCAAATGCATTGACAGAGAAGATGCAATTTCAGATAATTCACTGCAGGATAGTTCTCGTCAGTTGCAGTTTAAAAGGGTTCCAAAAAGCAAGCAAGCTGAATGGATTGAGAGAGAAGATGCAGCTTCTGATGATTCACTGGAGGATTATTCACATCACTTGCAGCATAAAAAAATTCCAAATAGCAAGCAACCCAAATGTATTGAGAGTGAAGATCCAGTTTCAGATAATTCCCTGGAGGAAAATACTCGTCATTTGCATCATCAGAGGATTCTAAAATGCAAGCAAGGGAAGTGTATTGAGAGAGGAGATGCAGTTTCAGATGATTTACTGGGAGATGGTTCTCATATGTTGCCTAGGAGAACTCAAAAGAGCAAGCAAGCCAAATGGATGGTGAGGGAGGAGGCTATTTCAGATGATTCACTGGAAGATAATTCTCATCAGTTGTATCAGAGGATTCCAAAAAGTAAGCTATCCAAGTGGATTGAGAGAGAAGATGCTGTTTCCGATGATTCGCTAGAGGATAATTCTCATCAGCAACGTAAGAGGATTCCTAGAGACAAGCAATCTAAATGCAATGAGATGGAAGATACTGTTTTTTATGATTCCGCTGAGGATAATATTCAGCAGTTTAGGAGAATTCCTAGAAAGAGGGCCAATTTTATTGAAAGGGAAGATGCGGTCTTGTATGATTTACTAGAGGATAATTCTCATAAAAAACATGGTAGGACTCTCAGAAGCAAGCACCTGAGAACAGAAAAACTTCGGAAAATGAAACGGGAAACCCCTTCACATGTGAAGCCTGGGAAAAGTAGATTAACAAAACAAGAGACCCCTCAGCTAGTGAAACAAGTGACTTCTCGGCAGCATAGTGTTAAAAGTGATCAGAATGCCAAGCTGTTCGATTCAGTTGTTGAAGAGGAGCTAGAAGGTGGACCTAGCACTCGACTTAGGAAAAGAATCCCAAAGCCTCAGAAAGAGCTTGAAACCAAACCAAAGGAGAAAAACCAAGCCACCAAAAAGAAGGTAAAAAATGCTCCAGTGGTGAAGGCTCCTGCTGGTTTGAGTAATGCAAAAATTAAGAATGAGGAAGCTGGATACCAGTGTGACATGGACGGTTGCACGATGAGTTTTGGCACAAAACAAGAGTTGCTGCTGCACAAGAAAAACATCTGTCCGGTGAAGGGATGTGGGAAGAAGTTTTTCTCACACAAATACCTAGTGCAGCACCGTCGTGTTCATTTGGATGATCGTCCCCTTAAATGCCCCTGGAAAGGATGCAAGATGACTTTCAAGTGGGCATGGGCGCGTACTGAACACATAAGGGTTCACACAGGTGCTCGACCTTATGTGTGTGCTGAGCCAGGCTGTGGCCAGACATTCCGGTTTGTATCTGATTTCAGTCGTCACAAGCGGAAGACCGGACATTCTGCAAAGAAGAGTAGAGGGTAGTAAGTGTAAAGGAAGAAGATTGCTTGTTAACATTTGCTAATGAATCTGTTGTTGAACTTTTAGAGGGTAGGGCTAAGATAGGTTTAGGATGTTCCTTGTCCTGTAACTGTCAATTGTTAGTCAATTGTCATTCAGAGCAACTGTTAAATTTGTGTTGCCCTGGGGCTTCATTGGGCCAATTTATTTATGAATTGCTGGAATCTTGAAGCAGATTAACCTCTATTCAATTTCCTTTCAATCTCTCTTCTATTCTCTTTGAATGAAATTCTTTTCAATACTGAAGAGGATTTTTACTGTATTTGAACTTACTCGCCGTAACAGATTTTTTGTGTATTGTTTGATTTTGTTTCATGATTTTTTTTTTTTCACAGTTTGATAGCAATAATCAAGTCATGTCTAAGTTATAAAAGAATTAGATACGTGCCGAAATTTGTATAGAGCTAAGAGTAATGCTATTTACACATTATATTACTTACAAAATTTTACATGAAGTTTGCACGTTAAAAAAATTTAAAAAAAGGCAAAAATGCCATCCGACTCTTTAGTGTCTTTTTTTTTTCCCTGTTAAATAAGGTGTCTATTGGCATCAAATAGGTTCATAATTTCCATCAAACAGTTAAAATATCTTAAATTGCTATTGACACAACGTGTTAATATTTCATAAAATTTATTAAATTACAATAATAATAACTTATAATTCATATAAAAATATGTAAAAATTTATAACATAAAAATAAATTTTACATATTTTTATGTGGAATATAAATTATAACTATTATAACTTAATTAAATTTATATTATACGATATTATAAAATTAATAAATTATATTAAATTACTGTTCCAAATCTAATCCCAACTTAAATAAAATTAATATAAAATATTATTATATATATAATACAGTCTATATCAAAACGATACCGAGTGATATTTTTAATAATTTTATTCGCAGGACTCTGGACTTTGTTCAAGTACATGAAAAAATTTGCCTATTACTTCAAAAATATTAAACAATTAGGGACCCCAAAAAATATATACAGCAAGAAGCAACACACGTTTAGTCTTGTGAAGCCTCCATTTCCTGTTTTTACTTTTTAATGTTCACTTCGATTTCACATATTCTTCATTTTCCCTCTGTTGCAGAATTAGGGTTTTGAAATGTGATAACAAGATGGAACTCTCTGAGCTAATTCCCGTACCAAATCTTAATCATGAAAAAACAAACCTGGAATTTGGGTTACAATCTTCCTCGCCGAAATCCGATCTCGATCCTCCACCGTCCGATCTTGATTACACTGCAGGAATTGAGGAAGAGCTGCGAAATCTGGATTTGAGAGAAGCGGAAGAGATAGATTTAATCAGAGAAGAGGAAATAGAAGAAGAAGACGAAGACGAAGAGGAGGAAGAAGAAGAAAGCGCGAGTGATGATAACAATAAAAGTAAAATTAAAGTGCAGAGTGAGACTCAAAACGAGAATGAGAATGACAATGGAAATCAAATGAGAAAAAGGTATCCCTATCCAGTGAGACCAGAAGCTGAAGATTGTGCTTTTTATATGAAAACAGGTACCTGCAAGTTTGGGGCCAATTGTAAGTTTAATCATCCTGTTCGTAGAAAAAACCAGGTAATAAAAATTAAATTGTAAATTCACCAGATTAATTTTTTGCTTTTGTTTATTTGTCATTGTTTCTGTTGAGAACAAGCTGGGTCTCTATGAGTGTGTGCATGTGAAGTGAGAAAAATTAAGTGATTTTGAAATTGGGAAAAATGCATAATTGATTCATCTAATCAGAAATGTTCAGTTGGCTCATTTTTTTCCGTTTTCCTTTCGTTGGTTTCAAGGCTTCTAAAGAGAAGGTGAAGGAAAGGGAGGAACTGATTGAGAGGCCTGGCCAGAGCCATAGTCAGAGTCAAAGCCAGATAGAATGCAAGGTTAATATATAATTTTTGTTTCTATTTTATGCGAATGTGAGGTTAACTTTACTTGCCCATCATTTTTATATATCTGTTAACCAATAAATTCTACCACTTTTTTTTATTTTTTCTTTTCTGTAAGTGGTTTTGACATCACCGTCATGTACTTGAATTTATTATGACCATTCATTTTATTTTATGTTAGCTTTGAAGTTATGCTTTATTCTTTCCTATTGGATTGATCATCGTTATTCAGGATTGGAGTATGTTGTTTCAGGGCTACTAATACCTTATTTTCTTCTTGATGAGTGAAATACCTGAAGAATATGTTATTAGCTTTTATTATGTATCATCTCTCAGCATTATGTGTAGCATACTAATAACATATTTTCTGCTATTATAATTTTTCTCTTGAGCTATTTGCAGTATTACCTTAGGACAGGAGGGTGTAAATTCGGTAAGGCTTGCAGATTTAATCACACGAGAGCAAAATCAACTGTTGCCCCAGTTTTAGAGCTCAACTTTCTGGGTCTGCCTATTCGACCAGTATGATTTCTGTTTTTGTATAAAGCAGTTAAATGAACCTATGTCCACCAATCTATGCTTTTTCTGTAGTTGTTTCCAAATATCATGAATCCATATGAGAGATATTGTTGCTCATTTTACAGTGTTGGAATGATCATCCTAATTTTGAAATTTTGATTCATCACAGGGTGAGAAGGAGTGCCCTTATTACATGCGTAATGGCTCCTGCAAGTTTGAAGCTAATTGCAGGTTTAATCATCCTGATCCTACAGCTCTTATTGGGTGTGAATCTCCTTCAGGATATGGTAATGGTGGATCAGTCTCATCACAAGCTGCATCACAAGCAAGTATAGGATCATGGTCATTACCTAGGGCTTTAAATGAACCTGCTCCCTTTGTGCCAATGATGTACTCACCAACTCAAGGGGTTCCTTCTCAAAATTCTGAATGGAATGGGTATCAGGTAGTGGCATTGCTCTTATTTGGGTTAGACTAGCCATAGAAATTTCTGTCTGTTTATCATCCTCCTTGTTATATGACCGATCAAAGGGAAATAATGCAGAATAATTGGCAATAACAAAACTATTCCTTAACACTCTTTCTTGTCTCACATGATGCTTAGTTTTCCCATCTCTAGACACTACTGTAGTATTTTAAATGATTCTAGTTAATGATCGTTTTACTTTTCATCCAAAAAAAAGATTCTGCTTTGAATTACAATATGCAACTTACCTCCCAAAAGTTACATGTTTTTCTTACTAGTTTCTTTGTTTCCATAATAATAATAATAAATTACAGATGTGAAGTGGTTTTGCTTCTCTGTAAAGTTCATTTAATTACTGATCAATTCGTTTTCTGATCGTTTGATTTGCTTATGGCATGTCAAGCCTCCTCTATATCCACCAGAAAGGAGCGTGCAGTCAGCCCCCACTTATGTCATTAACAACAACCCAGTGATAGATAATGTCTATACAAATCATCAGCCACAGATGCTAGTTGACGAATTTCCAGAACGACCTGGCCAGCCTGAGTGCAGTTACTTCCTAAGAACCGGAGACTGTAAGTATAAGTCTAATTGCAAATATCATCATCCAAAAAATCGGATCCCTAAGTCAGCACCATGCACTCTCAGCGACAAGGGTCTGCCACTGAGACCTGTAAGTTCTGATTTTCAGCTGTGCTTTTGGATGATATACTTGAAAATGACAATTTGAGTTGTCATCCAATTCTATTTACAAGAGTGAAAACAAAAACTTAAGTCTACTGTAGAACAAATCTATGCTCTTACAAAGGTGATGGATATTGATAATATGTTTCTTAATGGTTTATCTTTTTGTTGCTTCGAAAATCTTCTTCACTGAGGATATTAATGAGAGACTACTGTTTCTTTTTATCAGTTTTTGACTTTTAGTCATAAGTATCCGAACTTTGTTTGACCGCATCAAGCCACCAAATTTTCTACTTTGTGACCTCTAGTTCTTGGTTTTTGAAATACAGGATCAAAATGTCTGTTCATATTATAGCCGCTATGGCATTTGCAAGTTTGGGCCGGCTTGTAAATATGACCATCCGATACACCCAGATGCTTCAGCTGAGTATGGGCTAAATCCGCCTCCATCCTTTGGCAACTCTGCAACTAGGCAAGAGACAGGAATGGCTGGAATGGCTGGAACTGGAATGCCATAAGCAAATCAAACCGATCAGAAAACGAATTGATCAGTAATTAAATGAACTTACAGAGAAGCAAAACCACTTCACATCTGTAATTTATTATTATTATTATGGAAACAAAGAAACTAGTAAGAAAAACATGTAACTTTTGGGAGGTAAGTTGCATATTGTAATTCAAAGCATATTGTAATTCAGCAGTCTTGTGTAAATTTTTTTGCCATCAAGGACCCTAGCTTTTAGGATTCAGACTGCAGAAGTTTTTTATTTTCTTCTTTAGACATGAAAATTCTATTTAGCAATTTTAGTTATGCTGCCACAAGCTTTTCATAGGTTTGGCACTAGATATATACTTAATTTGTTGTGTTACTACAAGCCAAAGTTAAATCAGGATATGTAAGTTATCTTGATTTCTGTTGTTTCTGTTCAATCCATGCAGTAACTAAAATCATATATCAAATCAACTGGTAGTGATGATTTGAGAATTAGTATTTTTTTTTGATAAATTTTCAATATCTGATTTACTAGCGAATGCCATTTCTGCCCAGTTTCTGTAGATGTGGGTGAAGACTGACGAGTACTGACATCATTGAAAATAACGCATTCCAAACGGGTAATTGCTGTGGCAGTGAATTGAATATCAACGGCCTAGCTAATACAATTTGATGGTTTCATTTGAATTAGATTGATGCAATTAGTTGCCAATTTTTTCTACGGACAGGTATGTATAGAATCTAAATTATTCGTAGAAATGGTGAAAGAAAATCAATTTAGTGGGTTGAGAATCATGCCACATTGCACAGGGAAAGTCAATGTAGTTACGAGGAACTAAAAGCCTAAGCATGGAGTTAAAACTGGAAAATAATATCACAACATTTGTGTAAGCTTATTTGTATGTTTGATGTAAACCTTATGAACATGTTTTGAAAAAGAATAATGATAAACGGCCACCGTGAAGACACCATGACGACAGAAACAGCGTCTCCATGGTGCCAGTCTGCCAGTGCTATTGAGAAAAAAATGTTTTTCAGTGTCCATATCTTCTCCCTTCCGGTTAACAACGTCAACATTTTTAAGGTAGAATAACGAAGAGGAAGAAAATGTATGCACAAACAAATGCAAGAGAAAAGTGCAGTCACTGATAAACCAGTAGGCCCGGACAGCGTATTCATGAAAGACTTAAGCTGTTAAGCACCCACTACCTTCACAGGCAACTTACATCATTTCAAGGCTTCCAAAGCAATGTGGATTCAACCACAGCACAACCACTTGCTCTGCATATAAAATATAAGAAGAGAGTTAGTTACACTTTTCAAAAAATTAAACCGCCATTACGGGTGAAGAATTTTACAGCCGCAACAGATATTTACCTTTCGAGCTCGAGGGTACTGAAAACTCTCACTTTTTTTGTACACACGCTCACTCCTGGGTGTGTTAGGTTTCCCAACACTACTTCCATTGGTCTTCTTCTCATCTCTGGCCCTGTTAAATATGACTGTAAATCCTTCAGCTGAGGCAGGGTTGTTTACATCCCACTCTCCGAATTTAGGCAATGGCCGGCCTCTGTCCTGCTGAAATGACAGAAAAACAAAACAAAGACGTTGGTGAAGATCTCGTGAAAATACTAAAACTAAACGCTTGCAAGAGGAATCATTCATATCAGGTTATTACTGTGGAGTGGTTTTACATGAAACATTGACTGTCTATCCCCGAGGGCATTATTTTTATGAAACCATTAGCAGCTGGACTGGACTTCCAGCAAATTCCATTTCTACATTTTGTGATACAAAAGAAAATATATTGAGAAAAGGATTCCCTTCCAGCGCATTGTGCATCTTACTTGCAGACGCCTTTCAGAAGCTGTTTCAATCCCATAGATTGTTGCTTGTCAAACATATTCATGTACAACTAAGCTTCATACATGGTACAAATACTTAATTATCAGTAAAAATTTTGTTTTCCAAGAGAAGTCTGCACAAAATCAATCTCTATAGCCCTCCTTCGACTATCTCTTTCTCCATCAATACCAAGGATTTCAGAACATATGTGAATTTTGGCATTAGGCCGAGAGAATTAATTTTAACAGGAAGCCAAAACAGCAAAAGTAACATGAAACATTGAGTAGAAATTCCTGTCAACGCAACAAATGAAAGCCGTCGAGTATAACCTCCACATTTATACTCCCATCTTAGAGACAAAGACCACACAGTTGAACAGTACCAACTAAAAACATAATTATTCTTTTCTACAATTGCTTCTTCTTAAAGTAAACGTCCTGTAATTTGCTAATCAACATAGAAAATTTTTTTTCCCTCCAAAAATTGGCGTATTTCACACTAATTAAGGTTCTTTGGCATCGTCATAAAGTAAACTTTTGCTTAGGGGATGAGTATTTGGAGTAGCTTTAGGCAAATTTTTTTTATCAAGCTTCTTTCAATTCTACAATTTCAATAGAAATATAAAAAATTTCTAAATTTACTGTAGATTTAATTTTTAATTTCAACAATAATCAAGAAAATCTTAAAAGTTTTTAAAAATAAAATCTAAAAAAAAGTAAAGAAAAATATATTTTTTATTTTCATTAGAGCTATTACAAAAATAAACAAACAATAAATAAGAACAATACTATTTTTAAATAAAATATTTATAAACGTAGTACATAGAAAATTAACATAATGAATTGATGATCAATTAATAGACATGGACTTTGTATTTCAAGAAACTAATTTTTTTTTTTAAATGAATCAATGAGTGTAAAATTTTCTTTATAAGTAAGACATCAAGAAATTTTTTCATCCACTAATTTTTTATAAAATTTTTAATATAAATTAAAAGAAAACCTAAAAGCCAAATATTCAAATGTTAAATAATTTAATTTTCTTAGGAAATTTAAAAGGTAAAGGATTTGTTTTTTTTTTTTGGAAAGATTAATAATGAATAATTAATGGTTATACATTATTAATAATTATATTTTTTTAACACTAAGGTTACCAACTTTCCTACAATATGAGCTTAAAAAAAAAAACTTAATTAATTAGAGAATTATAAAAAAAAATACGAGTTATTTTTTAAATATGAAACCTTAAACAACCATCTTATTCGTTTATACTTAAAACACCACTTATACATGTCCAACTTTTAATATAGTTAAAAAATCTTATATTATTAAGATGTGGGAACCAGCAAGTCGATTACAAAGCATCCCAAAATCTTTTATATCCTTTGCAGAATTTTGAATCCATAACATGACAATGACATTAGAAAACAATGCCTATCTCAAAAAAAACAGAACAAAAAGTATGTGCAATCATTGAGCAGAAAATATAAGAAACAAATGCAAAGGCAAAGACACTAACAACAACTTGTAACTGAAGACAAACAACTCAACGTAAGAGTATCAGTAGAGTCATTTTGATATTGTGGCAACACAAATCAATACAATTACGCACGTATATGCATACACATAAATAATCATGAAAGATGCACGTTAAATTCAGACATACTGTTAAAGGATTAAAGAAATGGAACAGCAAAAATGTGATGAGCAAAAAAATAGATAAAAGAGAAGAAGAATGAGCGTACGGATCCCATGAATCGAGGAGATCAAAGGAAGCAGCTCCAGCTTCGGGAAGATGGAGACGGGGATGTTTGGAGAGTGAGAGGGGGACAACGTGAGACAAATTTTGAGAGAGAGAGCGACTCCTACTCTTATTCCCTTCTATTTGTTAGGCATTGAGCAATTTGAGGGCAACGCACCGCACACACGTCGTTCACGCTCACGAGTTAAATAACCGTTTTCCATTCATGGCCAGTCTGAGCTAAAATGGACATCCAATCTTATTGGTTACCTTTACCTCACTGAATTTGCCATGCCGATCCAGTTTCTGTAATGTTCTAAATGAGGCTTCCCATTCAGATATTTACTTAATTAGCAGTTTCTATAATCACAAGTCAATTGGAGTTTACCAGTGTCGTTTCAAAAATTAAGAGAAACATTTTGTATGATCTCCTCGGCTACCACGCTTGCTAAAAAATTTCGATATCTGTCCTTGCTAAGTAGCATTGATAATAATTTTTTGCTTATTTAATATTTATGATAATAAGAATTATTTGCAAATCTTTTCACCCCATAAACCTTGAATGTAACTCTGTTTGTTTATAACTAAAATAAAATTTTGTAGCGTTACGTTTACATAATAAACCCAATGCTTTATACTCCCCAAAACTACACGATAAACAAGGCGGCGCAAATTAGAAAAATGAACGTGGAGGACTGAACCCATAAAATAAAGAATGCTGACAACCATAAAAAATTAGTGTAATCACAGAATGTGCCTTGGGTTTCTCCTCCATCCTACCTAAATAACAACTAAGCATAACATAACTCGTATGTCCGACCACTCGAATGAAAGCAGATAACTGAAACAAGATACAAAAATTGAAAAAGCCTATGTCTTTACAACCATCTGTACATATAAAAGCATGTCAGGATGACAGGATCCTTGCAGTTAGGAAAGGATGAAGCAGGATATGATATCATACAAAGGATCTACAACCTAAAGAGGTTAGCGGCCGAATGTGTTCCAACAGGAGACACCAATCAACTCTCAACATTAGCTTTGTTTCCAGCGAGGATGAGGGAGATCTCCAGTCCACGGCTAAATGCTTGATTAAACAGAAGACGAGACTGGAACGTAGAAACAAATGGAAACCAGGATAACAATGCCACCGGGGCAAATATAATCACACCCATCCCGGCGTCATACATTCTGGCAAATTCCCGCACTGATTCCCACAGGCCCAGGCTCCTGACTATGTTCTTCCATGTGACAGCTAGCTGTACCAGCATGGCCAAAATAAATAAATAAATAAAATATATACAAGATAGACCTTGCTTTAAAAAAAAAAAAAAAAAAATTCAAGCAAATCCAATTTAGCTACCATCTAGGAACAGATAAAAGAAAACAATCTCCATATGCACGTGTAATCATATAGTACCTCTTTCTGTGAGTGTACAAGGATGCCACAAATCAATAGCTAAACACAATGGACTGGCGTCACTAGCCAGTTATATACCTTTGATGGAGCCAGGGTGCAATTTATTGGCACCAGTCATTATTTGATTTCAGTCATGAATCACAAGGGAAACTGTACCTCATGTTTTTTTACACCTCTCTCTAACAAGCAAGGATAGAGTTTCTACTTCTAACAAAATGATATTCAAAGTTTGTACATTTTAATCAGGCAAACAATGCTGTCCTTTATCAAAATTATTCTGGTCTACGATGCAATTCTGCAGAATGGCACAGAAGCATTTGAATTTGAAACTTACACATATAATAGCCCAACCAGTAGGAATAAATGCAAGGATGCTTGCAAAGATATCTGCAATTGACAAACGAGTGAAGATAATAATGAGGATGACAGCAGCAACAAGGCTTATGGATGATGCTCCCTGCATCAACCGCATCAATAACTGGAAGTCGCTGGACCTTTTAGGGCTAAAGGTAAATATCTGCGAACCAGAGTAAAATTAATCACAAAGACTACTATGTTTCATAGCAAAATTCAAACAATGAGATGTCAGGTATTGACAAAAGGAACTAAAACAACAAGGTACAAACCTTAAAGATCATTACAATGCCCACTAACACAATCCAAGAGAAGCCATAAATCTGCACAAAAATGTAATTGTCAAGACCAACATTATTAGAATAACTTTAAAACGAAAATGTATTCCCATAGTGTACATCATACCCGCAAATTTGAAACTCAAATTGTGATTATAATGTACTACGCAGGTTGTAAATAATCAAAATCTTGGAAGATAATAATATTAATAACGATAATAATAATGATATAATAACTAATCTACCAGAACATGTCTCAAACATACAAAGTAGCATATAATCAGTCTATCAAAATGGTTACTAGCAGTAGCATAGTGTAGGAGAGGAGTGCCTCATGCAAAGCACCATAGAATTCCTATGTACCCCACTCTTAAGGAGTACATGTTAAACATATAGCTAGAAAAGAAAAGTACCGCAAGTGATGTATCATCTCCAGTGAGATGGAGTTTGTATACAATGCCGTATTGAAATATGAAGAACCTCAAACTCAGGACTGTTTCCAATATACGACCTCTCAGAGTTTGGATATGCATCTGCAAAGAAAAGCATACATTAATACATGAACAAGTTTAAAAAGAATACAGAGAGCAAAAATAATACAACCGTACGGTGACAAGAATGTTTCACTTGTTAGCATAACATAAAAAGTTTAAAAGATGAACAATAAGTAAAGAAGCAATGCTACAATTCTAACAAGGAATAATTATTCTCCATCTAAAATAAAGACCAAAAAAAAAAAAGAGACACATGCAGAGTTTCAGAATGCCATCCTAATTTTCAAATTGGAAAAATACAAAAATAGCCTTTTGAGAGCTTATTTGACTCAAAACAGCAAACTATTTCATAAAAAAAACCATATTAATATATATATACCCCTTCTCTCTGTTTACATGTCATTTCTCATAACATTAACATGCCAACTAAATAAATGGAATTGAACAGTAATTACTTATAATGTAGAGGTTAAGCTATTGTTATAAATTTTCAGAATGGGAAAAATGTATATGATGTGTGAACTGCTTCTGTCATTGGTATTGTAAAGGAAATTGGGAATAGCATTTTAACTTATCTTTAAAATGAGATTTTATTACAAAGATTTATGTGGATCAAAAGTTTCTAACTTCGGAGTTTCTAGATAAGAAAAACTAATGTGGTCTAGGTTTTCCTTTTGATAGTTTTCTCTTCTTCTATTAAACACAATGCAAGAATATAAAATGCCGACTCCCCAAATTCAAATGCCAAATCATGCAGAAACAAATCTCATATCCATTGATTGCCAAGTTAACAGTGTCATAACACATAACCTGTTCCTCATCCCACCAAGCTTCCCAGCTACTGTCTCCATTGACACCTACTCCACCTTTGTATAGTAACCAACTGGTCCAATCATCAAAATCCTCTACAGTCCTGTTCAGTGAACAATGAGATAATAAGACTCGGTGGTCAGCAAGAAGAGAATGGTTCCAGTGACGTGACACAAAAGAAGCTCTATACACACACATGCATACATATACAGACTTGTACATGCTTTTAATAAAATGCAAACCGAGCTAAAAGACAAAAAAAACATTGACTCCAATGTGCTAAAAGACAAAAACACTGCATTGAATATATACAGAACTTACTTTTGCCATTCAAAACCTGATGGATTGAAGATATAAGGAGCAAAGAGCCAAGAAATGACAAGGAACCAACTGCTGAGAGTTAGCAGAACATAAGAAACAGCGCCTCCCTCTGCAAACCCATATGCGATGTAAACAATAAGCAGCAGCGCCACTTCAAGACTGTCAAAAACCAAGTTTTAAGATTTTTACACACCATCTTTTTTATCTGCTAAGAAAGAGAGTAAAGAACAAATAAAATCACCCACGCTTTGATGAAATGACTTCTTGAGTAAAGCCGGTAATTTTCAGCAAATTTAATGTGGCGGACAACAAAGCCTCTACCAGTTGCTCTATACTGTTAATTAAGTTTCAAAAGCACAAAAGTTAGCTGACTGAAAATAGATAATTTAAAAAAAAAAAAAAAGGTAGAAACAAAGGAAGGGAGGGTGTGAAATTTTGAACGAATAAAATCAGAATAATGAGTACATACTTTTGCACCTCCATGGAGGATGGTACGTCCAAAGTAATGAGTTTTAGTTCCTAATGAGAACGTGAAGAAGACAGAACATAACTGAAGTTGCATCGTGATAAAGCTGAAAACAGCCTGCGTACAAGAGAATTGAAACAAAAAAATAAAACAAAAAGCCTTGAAACTCTCTAATCAATTAGACAGCTATTTAGCAAAACAATTTAGTTGACAAACAAATATCAACAGAAAACTCTTAACAAGCATAGCCTGCTACATTATTTTTCACATTTGTCATTTATCACACAATGCCCAGCAAAGGGAAATAAATCCAATCATATTAAAAAAGAAAAAAAAGAGAGATAAACTGACCTGCAATAACCCCAATTCAAGTATAAAACCCATTATCATAGGGACTGCAGTAAAAACACCAATCTGGACCAGAAACTGTGTATTCAAAACTGCATCCAATGATGTGTTTCCTGACAACTTAGCTTCACGAGAGATTGCCCGATCAAGTCCAGAAAAAGCCTGTGAAGATAGGCAGCAAATTGACAAAACAGCATTAATTGAAGCTGAGCTCAATACAACTCTGAATAGATAAACAAAACTAACTGCTTTTTTATCCAAAATACTGGAAATTGGAAAAGGATGTCTAAGACAGTCTAAACTTAATACTAGTCTATAGTATAGGGAAAAAAAAAATAAAGGACAAATAACACAAGTAATAAGAGTTACTTCTACACATCCACAAAGTTAAAAACACCAGTTGCATGCACCCTTCCCAACCAATAAGATGGTCATTGATGAACTAATCCCCGATGCAAATAATGCAGATAAATCATGAAAAACAAGAATAGGTTGTCAGTTTCAAAATTATTGACCCTGTTAGGAACAAAAGTCAAATCATTTTAGGAGAGGAAGAAAGCTCAGGTTGTATCATCCTGTTTCTTGATTTCCAATTTTCAAGTAGCCGGCTATCTAAATTTCATAGTTGAAAATTTACCTTTGCAATTTAATAACTGTCATTACTAGTTATCTGCGAAAAGGTTAGATGTTTTAGACATTTCAATGAACATAATTAAAGCAACAAAACATGATGCCGGATTTATTTATTCTCTGGATTTTTTTAAATAGGAAATAGAGAAACTTTTATAGAATATTAGGAGGGAATAAGTACTACAAAAGTAAACCAGAGGTCCACAAACTAAAATCTTCCCTTCAGTGTAGAACACCAAAAACTGTGCAAGACTTTGAAATAAGAAAACCTTGAAACCCGAGTCACAGGAGTTAAAAATCCAAACCAACAAAATTAAACCAAAACTGCTATATAAAGAGCAATTAAGAGAAAGCTTCATTTGATTAATTACCAGGTAAGCCCTTCCATATAGGAATATATATATAGTAAGGACGGTCATCTGCATAAAAAACAAGCTCTAATCAGAAAAAGTTAAAAACAGTCTACCTGTATATAATGCAATGACTAGATAAAAATACAGAAGAATCATGGAATTAAACACACCATTGTGCAAAGATAGTAACCAACAGTCGTGAAATAGAAGGAAAGCATTCTAAAAAAATCAAAAAGTTGTCCAAGCCTGTACACATCCCTGCTAAGGACTTGCTCTCCGTTTCCTCCTGCAACTTTCCCTTCAAAGAGGGCAATCTGGTTTAACCCTACATCTCTTCCCTTTCCAACCTACATTGAGAGGATCTATCAGGAAAATGGAGGGACAAGTATATCTTCAGGGACATATTCAGCATAACTTCACCAAAATGTGCAAAATACTATCAAACCTGAATATATTCATGGTGGGTAACATTACCCTGCCTCAGAGTGGAGTTGAACCCTGCAGCAAATTTAATTTCAGATCACAAAATCGGCTACCAACAATACATTGAAATTACCATTAAAAAGGAAGGGACAGAAGACCAAAAAAGAAAAATTATCTACACAGAAGCATGTCAAATCACCATGAATCAGCTATTCAGAGAGAGGGAGAAAGGAGAGAATTACCAGCATATATGTCTTCACTGATATTTATTACACGTGATGCCTTACTAATACCACCTCGAGTAATATGAAATATTCGGTCAAATACATCTGGATGCCCATAGTGCATGCGGACTCTGCAAGAGTTTACATGGAAATTAATTAGCCAAGCAAATATTATTTTTGGGTGTTAGAAAATCCTGTTGTACCCTCACAATATGGCAGCAATAAAACCAAAATGCCCTACCAATATCATCTAAACCACTCACTCTCTCCCCAACCCAAAAAGGTTAAACTGATATAGAAAAAAGAAAAAGAAAATGAAATCACAAGTTGCTATTTTGTATCTGTGGGTTAAGTGTAGTGATGGCAAATCTTCCCATGGGGACCCACTTCGTTTGGACTGGGGATGGACAAATTATTGTCCCTGAAATAAAATTTTGGGTAGAGATGGGCAAATAATGTGCAGAATTTGACTCTACTTTGTAAATATGTTTTTTGAATTTCACTCCCAATACTTCAGCTGCAAACACAATTCAAGTTCCCCCGATCCGTTCTTTCTATTTTCAGCCTCCTAGATCCCGTTTAAGATCTCCCAATATCCACCCAAAAATGTATGGGAAGCGTGAGCCCTCGCCCGGATAATTCAAGAAAATTCACATCTCTAGTATCAAAAGCACACAATAGGTCATGACAATACGCAAGAACTTGGTCTTTATTCTTTTCCTACACAACAGGTATATAGGTAAAAGACCACTCACTTCAAAGGGTTTGCCAGCACCCGTTGGCCCAATGTCACAAAGCTCGTCTCTTGGTTGGACATAAACCAAGCCAAAGATGAAACACTGCATATTTAGACAAAACAAAATTGGTAAGACAGATCGACAGAGCAAAAAAAAGGGCATCAGCTAATAACTCAAGAGAACATATTGCAGACCTTCCTGTGAAAACATGCTCTCTCACGCCAAGAATAGTTGGAGGTCTAATGCCATGATCACATCGGAATTCCTCGAGTAGATTTCTCATTTTCATTGCTTCCTCCAGGTAATTATCCTATAGAAGAGGTAAAAGAAAAAGAACCAATTCAAGTCCGGATAATCACCTAAAAATAACTTTATGCAGCATATCATAGTAAGATTCCAATACTTGTTCAAAGATTTTAGGTTTCCATGGTGAACATGCCACGAATAACGCTAAATGACCCAGAAAATCTTTGGCTGACTAGTTTTACATATGTAAATAATACCACCAAATTTCAACATCCACACAACCATTTAATGTCAGCACCAAACCATTTGCATTCTTCAAGATAAAGTGCCTAGAAAGTTTACTAGATAGATCATAATCAATATGAGAGATAAGACAAAATATGGAAATCTAAACAAAAATAGATCATGCTCTTAGTTCCTTTAATTAGATTTACAAAATTACAGAGATGTGCAGAAGCAAGACACCTAACGGCTAACACACAGTTTGGCATATTCCATATACAAGCAACGACTAGCGTCCAGAAAACTAACATCAATAAAAGGCAAAACCAGCTTCTTCCCAATGAACAGACAATGTTGTTTGGGGGGGTGGGTGGGTGTGGTCGTGGTGAAGGCAAATTACATAACCTTCATTTTTTTTTTTTTTTTATTCCTGATAGAACATATCCTTCAAATTAACAGTCAATGTGCTGAGGCAAGAAGCAATAATATTTTCTAAAAAGGAAGTAAAGAGAATTCAAAATGTTATGGAAATAAACATCATGAAATAATTATTTCAAAATAAAGAAAAGGGTAATTATCCACCGACCACCTGATTTTTTGCACATTTTCAAAAATACACAAATCTTTTATTTATTTTTTTTTTTTTGCTGAGTTCTACCTAAAGTTTATAAAATTATAACTATTAACGTCTAAATTCCGTAAAAAAAAAGTTTAAAAAATGACTATTTTACCCCTTTAATGTAAAATCACTATTTCACCTTAGCCAAATGACAAAACTTGTATTCTTTACAATTTAGATATTAAATAAAAAATGAAACAAAATTAAATAAATGAAACAAAAGAGCCAAAATTAAAACATAAAATATTTAATAGAATTAAAGCCCAAACCTAATCTCAAATTCAATCCAGTTTTGATTATTTCAATTATTTAAAATTTAAAATTATTTTAATTATTTTAACCTAATCCCAAGCTCAATCCAATTTTGATTATTTTAATTATTTTCGTTTAGACGGCAGTGAAATAGTGAAAATTTATAAACTTTAAGTGGAACTCAGCAAAAAAAAAAAAAAAAAAGATTTGTGTATTTTCGAAAATGTGGAAAAAAACAGGTGGTCGGTGAATAATTGCCCTAAAGAAAATTAGAAAAGAAAAGCCGTATTCAGGTAAATAGATAGTAAATTAGGAAAAATATTAAAAAAGAGAAAATACCTGATTCATGTCTATAGTTTGAATAGCTTCTCCACGTGTGAAAATTATGGCATGATTTTGGTTTTCTGGCTTCCCTTCCCCAAGTTTTGGATCACCAGGAAGTCTGATTGAATATATCTCCTACATGCAAATGAAAATAACATTAAAAATCTTCAAAAAGAATCAGAATATATCCTATGGTAGCAGTAAAAGCAAGAGAAAAAATAAATAAATAAATAATGACATCAGAAAGTTTGTAAGCAAATGCCAAATTTCTCCAAGATTTCACTGAGTCAAAATTATCACGCTTTTGCTACCTTGGGTAAAACATGATACCGACTAATACAAAAATAATTACAATCGTTAAATATACCTGATCTTTTCCATGGATGTCAGCTTTTACAAGCTTTGAAAAAAATTTCTTATGAACTTTTCCATCAGCTGTACTGCTATCCTCCACGTGTATGAAGGCAACCCGAAGTGCCTCATTCCTATATCCAAAAAACAGAATGACAAAAGTTTGCAAATGATTACTGAAGAAACCTAGAACAGATTCTAAAGATAGACAATGGCAATGGAAATTTATACTTCTGCAACAAAAGAGCAATATCAGCTGCTTCAGGTGCCTTTCGCTGCTTCTGTTGCCCATAAATTTGGCATGAGACAACATAAGTAAACTTTAAATCAGACTGTGCACGGGCTTCATGTGACAATTCAAAGCCTTGAGTTGGGAGCAGGTTACTTTGAGAATAATCACTCACTACAAACAAAAAAGGACTAATATCAGTATATTCAATCCTTTCACACACAGAGTATGTCGTTATAATAAATTCATAATTAGATACCTCCTACTTGTCTCCTTTCCAAATAACTTTGAAGCATTAAAGCCCTTCTGTAATACATCATACCACGCACTGCATGATCATGGGAACCAAAATTTTCGGACAATCATTATGTACTAAAAGAAGTATCAGAACTCATAAACTTCAAATAAAAACAAAAACAAAATGTTACTAGCACGATAATGCTAACCAGTCCTGGCCAAAGTTTGTCCTCGATAAGATACCCAAAACCGAAGCTCCAAAGAATCAGTTGAATTTTCTTGAAGATCCACCTCCCCAGCCGACTTGCCTCGACCAATCCGTTCCAAGAAATTTTCCCATTCATCTAAAATTGAAACCAAATAATCATTCAATGTAAAATAATAATAATAACAACAACAACAATAATAGTAATAATACAAAACAAAAGGGTGCAAAACCTATTTTTCTACCAAAAACAATAATAATAATAAAATAAGCTTTACAAATCTGCACAACCAACACCACCACCATGTGGGTACATGCGCAAAACCTCAGATGATTTTGAAGACAAAGGGAAGCAAATGTAATGATCACTCAAAATTAAAGACTTTTATCAATACTACAGTTGCCTCCAAAATAGAAAATAGTCTCACAAGTATGCATAATCCGTCATGCACATATGAACACAAATTCAAGGTAAGTATTAAATGCTGGTACATTTTGAACAAGCTTACACACTGCAATGCCATACTAGCAGAACAAAGACAGAAGAAGAAGAATCACGTCAAGAAACAGTATTTTTGTATTCAAATGAAGACAAATTAAATCTCCATACAAATATATTTGGCAAGCGTTCATGATAGAATGAAACAAACCGTTATGAGTAAAGTCGAACCTTACAAGAGAAAAGAACTCAGAACGATACCTGGAAATATTTTCTGAAGATAGAAAAGAATTGATATTCCGTCCTCGTTTTCTTTCAGTAACTCAGAGGCACTATAGAGTACAGTCTCACTGTAGTATGGAGTGAAGACACTAACAAACCAAAAGAGTAATTAACAAATAAGATACATAAGTATTGAGTCCTTATGCCATTTAAATGACATGAAAATTTGGGTCCACCTGAATGGTATCATTTCGCAAACTGGCTTTGCTGATGGCATATCCATAAATAGAGAATTGGAAAAAAATTCTAATCTTCTCCTTGCTTCGAGGTTCTTTGGAATATTAGCAGCAGAATCCTTAACAGTAAGAAGGAGGCGCAATCGCTTCACCTGCTCCTTCTGTGGAAGCAAAACAGACAATGTAAATGCAAATGCACACCAAGAGAAAGTGATTTTCGGAGGAGTACGATTCATAGTAGCCCTTACAATCTCTGGATCTTTGGGCCATTCTATTCTAGAAAACAAGCGACCTTCATTTCTAGCTCTAGCCAAAATGTTCCATGTATCAAGCTGCTCCCTGCAAACAGAAAGGATACATCAAATCTTCAAGTCATGAAACATTAAACTAAATTAGTACAAAACATCTGACAATCAGGTATATCCAACCACAACCTCAAATCGGATGAGAGCAGGTCATGTGTGACAACCTCGTATAGATCAAATAACGCTTTCGCAGCACCTTTTGCAAGATCAGGAGTTTCATTCCGTATCTGACACAACTCATCCGTTATAAGGAATGCAGAAATCTATTACAGCAGTTTATCAAAATGACAAATGATACACCAACATAAAATATTTCAATATTAAAATCTTACAAATTGTTTTCACATATCTACCAGAAAAAGAATAGTGATATACTAGGGAAGAAAATTAAATTTGTTACTGTTATGCCAAAACAAAATCCTAGTGATCTTATCATAAAGCATTTATTTTTTATTGTTAAATAAAGATACCCTTGGATGTCACTTGTTCTGAATATTTACTGTAATTCTAGTAAGTATTACAGAACAAAAACAATGTAGTCTCTGTAATTTTCTCTCTATGTTAGCAATTATGAAAATAGGAATGCATCAAACACGTCAAAACTAATATGGTATACTAGCCAACTTAATTGCATGTAAACATTTTAGGATAATGGGAAAAAAACATCTTCCTAAAATCTATTGTATTCTAAAGAAAGGCACATTGAAAAAATATTCTTATCATGTGAATTTCTCCTTAAAAACAAAAAATCATGTGACTGTAAAGGAGTGTGAAGAGAAATTATTAGCCCAATTTGTATAAGCTCCAATTCTTTCTAAACATTTAAAATATGCAGCAGAAAAACAAAAAAAAAACACTAAAAAGGCTCAGATACCAAGTACAATTCTGGCAATAATTTCAGCAATATCATCCAAAAAAAAAAAATGACGAAATTTGAGAATAACAGATACCAGAAGCCCAGTCAAAGCAGTAAATCTTGACAATACAAGTGGAAGCTTCTTAAGAGACAAGGTTATAACAAGTGAATTCTCCAGTATACTGTTGTTAATCTCTCGGAAGATTCTTTCAACCCTACCACAAAAATGTAAAACGCATAAAGTAAAATCATATGACAACACTCAAGTATGAGAAATTCATGACTAGATTAATAAATAACACTAAATTTTTGAACTGAACTTCACAAATCAAAACCAAGAGCACAGCAGCCTGAACAATTCATACCAAAGTCTCCCTTCACCATCCACAATGGAATGTAATATTTTTTCAATGCTGTAATAGCACTCCTGAACAGCATATGCCATGTATTCATCCCTACATATTCTATTCCAAAGATCAGCCTGCGTATCTTTGCAGTCCAAAGCCAAGTCAATTGCCAAAAATATCTGGAAAAATATATCGACCAAAAAACTTGTGAACTTTAAGCATAGAGACTGAGGTTGTCAGATATTCTTAGTTCCCATTAATGTTTGAAAGGTCTAACCTTACTGCTTAGAAGAAACAAAGGCCATTGGACCAGTCGGAGACTGCCCATGTTGCTAGGAATGGAAAGCAAATCCATCTCCCTGAAAAGCATATATGAATACCAATTTTCAACTAAAAACATAAAAAAATTTCTTTTGCATCCAGAATCCCGTCAACATTATTACTTCAACCAGGATCTAAACTGGCGACTACTGTTTGACCCTACAACCTTGGAAGTCCGGAAATTACAAAACAGTATTAACTCAGCTATGTAAACCCAAGAGCTTTTCCATCGCTAATTGTTTTGTTAACCAATGTATTAACAAAGCCCTAATTGTTAACAACAAAAACATAAGCATGACTGCCTCCCTAATTTACCTGTCACTTATAAAATCTTCCTCACGTAAACTTTTAATTATCTCATTCCAAAATGGAGAAAAGATAGATGCATATTCCTTTTTCAATTCTTGAGAAACCTGCATGAACAGACCAAAATTTAAGCATCCAAATAAAAGATTATCTCATAATCTGAGTGATGTACATCTAATATTAACCAAAGAACAAATCATTTTCAATCAACCACAAAAAAAGGCCCCTAGGGGCTTGGCTGAGTGGTTTTCAAGCAGGATTCTTTGACTGGCCACCCATATTCGAACCCTAGGGGAGGTGAAATTCTTTGACTGGCCACCCATATTCGAATCCTAGGAGAGGTGAAGGGCTAAAAAGTCAATTTAAGATTTCTCCACCCCTCTTCCTTTTAAAAAATTAAAAAATAAATAAAAATAACGAAAATAACTATAATACCACAAGATATTTCTACCAGCCTGGTGGTTTACAACAGGTCTACAACCAGAGCTAACAGAAGCAGCAGTTTACATGTAAACACACACCATACATGGACCAATGGTACAATCCACCCAACATAATCACAAACATTCAAGTCCACACACAAAATCACACTCAGTTTTGCCACACAAGCATACATCTGTATACAAATTTGAACAAATTAAAATAGCAATCCATCCAACTTACCGACTGAACTTAATCACACTGTATCAAAAACATAACAGATTTAATACTGCAATTTAGCTCTTATCCGTTTCTGAATTTGAAGCAACATGGTTTTAGTACGTGGTATATATGACCAACAACCAAGCTAGTTTAGACAATTGGCATTCTCAAACGATTACTCTAAAAGTCTCCTTAAAAAAGGAAATTCAGGTAACTTTCATTATTGTGCCAAGCATATCACATGAAATTACCAGTTCCTGTTTACCAATAACTGGGCAGTTATCTATAATACATTTCTGTGGAGGTTTCAACTCAGATTGAGAATTTCAGGCAGCCCCTAGCTTAGAAAAGAGAATTTTTTTACAACTGAAATTAACGAACCAGGCTTTTTCAAATTAACATGCAAAAAGAATCACCTAAATCTAAAATAATAAAATTCTTAACTTACAACTTTAGTAGAAGTTGTAGTTATAAGGAAACAACGAAATAATAACCACTAACCTGAGATGCTTGTCTATCAACTGGCACCCTGTAAGAGCAGAATGACAGAAAAGTTACTTACAAGATGTAACAGAAAGAATACAATTTCATCTACAAGCCATTTATACCACAAGCACATGTTGAGCAGGGCATAATGGAGACAGGAAAGAATACTCATTTCTCAGCAATGGTCTTTCCTCTGTTAGGCTTGATAAGGCATCTAAGAATCACATTTAAGTACCTTTTTGCTTGCAGAGAAACAAGATTCTTAAAAAAGGCTTCAGGGAAGCTCTCAAAACGTTTGTGCACCATTTCAATTGTACGTATCTATCATAAACCAAAAAAAGCAGTTAGCTCACCAAAAATTTAAAGGAAAAAAAAAAGAAGCATAAACAGAAGAGAAATAAGAAAAAACTCTAAAGAATTAGCAAACCTCGCCTAGCCGAGCCCGTGCACCCATTACCCCACCAATAATTGCTGACAAGAGTGTGTACCATATGTGAATGTCCATAAGGTAGATCTTGTAAATAAAGAAAGTATTAGAAAATTTTAATAAAGCAAAGTTAGAATGATAAAATAATAGTGAAAATAATGAGAATGTCGCATGGTCTTTTGCTTCAATGCATATGGTATAATAAAATTAGCCAGGAAGCTTGATGCTGAATTATTTTCCAGAGGCAGTGTGTCTTGTGAATACAAAGAAAATTGAAAAATACTCACAGCAACAACAGGAGCCCATAAGCTAACTATGGTCAAGGCATTTTTATTATCTGCCAAAAATCATAGCCAATAATTAGTAAAAGATATCAACTTTAATTCAAGCGAAAGAAGCCAAGAACAAGTATTATAAGTGATCCACACTAGGCGTACGAAGTTAAAAGAAAGTTCATAATATGATAATACAGTTTCGAAAATGTCACACCAATATAGCAGCAAATACTTCAGCTAACTCTAAACATTGCATCAATTTAATTTGGTACCTTAACGTTTCGTGAAACAATCCATTTTTACGATTCTAATAGAATTAAGAAAATGTCAAAGTGAGTTTATCAAAACCAAACCAAACTTTGATCTAGGTAATACAATGCCCTGACAGACATATATGCTATCATCTGTAATGGATTCCAAAAGAAAACAATGATATTTTTAATTCCTACTTTCAAGGATAATGAACAATCCCATTGCATACATACTAAATAGCTAGTTCGACTAACTATAACAGGATAATAAAGCCCAGTTAGCATTCAAAAACTAATTAGAGCCAGCTTTATCCAAGAAAAAGAAAATTAAAAAAAGGGTCCCACTGTCCCAGAGTTTAATAGCCAAACAACAAAGGCCTTCCAGCCACCACTCAGGGAGAACTGGCAATAACTTCAATAAGGAGAAAAAAAATCCATAGTGAAGAATGGTGATAGTATAAATCTCTTCTTTTATTTCTATAACATTCATGGCATAAATTTTAGAATGAAAAGAATATAGCCAAAATTAATGATGGGGCAAAAACATTATTCAATTACATTATTCATTGATCAAACCTATAAGTTATCTAGCTGCTACATAGGAAGTTCCCATTTCAGAACAAACACCGTCCTCAAAGAATCAAGGCAAACAAATACTGATAGGCTTTAGGGCTTCCATCCATTTCAAGGATTCAGGCAGATTGGTTTCTACAGTCAAGAGAGTAGAATGGAGTGTAAGCTTAAATGAAAGAAATATGGATGGATAGAGAAGCAGAAGATGCTTCACAAGATTTGATGGATGAAAAAGAGAAAAGAAAAGGGCATTTGGAATTAGTCTTGTTGCACTCAGAATACATAAATTAGATTAACATTGGCAGAAGAACCACCAATCCTTAGGTCAAAAATTAAAAAAATCACTCAATCACACAACAATAAATTGTCAGATTACTTTCTAACTTAATTCAGTCTGATCTTATCATTTTAGCCACATAGCAAAACAACCATAACTAGCAAGACTTTCACTGAAAATGAGACGTGATGTGCTATCTTGGAGCTAGAAACTGAAAAAAAAAAAAAAAAAAGAGAGAGAGAGAGAGAAATAAGATGCTAGAGAGCCATGCCTTTAGAACAAGAAGGTTTTGATTCTGCGAATGTTAAAATGCTGGGATCAGGATTTTGCACTAAATAAAAGAGAGTGCGAACATTATTAAAGTACCAGACAGGCAAGTACGGAACCCCAATCACGAGGGGGAAAAGGACACCCATTAATGGAGGAAATAGACATAATTTGGAGGACAAAGAATAGCACGCTTCTCTTACACAATCAGCTGTGCACAAAGATGTTCCTACTTATATTGAGAGTGACCCCGGAGAGAGAAGAGCGGAACTACCCTTTCCAGGCCACCTAAATCTGATCCATCTGGCGAAGAGGGTACGGAACCAATACGAGTAAGCAATCAATGCCTCCCTGGAACCTGACCTAACTGTCAATCCAGAACCGGGGGAACGTAGCACTCCCTTTTCGATTATCCATGGGGTATTCCCCAGGCGCTTGACTAAACCTATCTTTCTTACCGTGCAAGCCCTTGCTTGCTTTGAGAAGAGGAATTGGAACTTCTTTTCTTTATTTGCCTTGAGCCAATTCCAGTCATGAGAGGACTTTTCCTTACTCTTTTAATTCAATCTCTTGAGAGATACCATTAATTGTAGCGTAGATCTTATCCTTAGGTCTAATGCTTGATCTCTTTCTCTTCCCTGATAGAGCTTAGTTTTGGAGTATTTTGACCCATGTTATGGAATCCAATTAAGATAATGTGACTTTAGTACAGCTTAATATCTCAAAATACCAAGAACACTGGACACACAAATTTCTTTGTTCACATGACCAATGTAAACTTGCAAGATAAACAAGAATATAAGATCAATTACTAAATAGTAATGAACTCACTCTTTGAGACGAAATCATGCCATGAGTATTGAAGGGATGGCAAATCAATGATAACTTTGGTGGGCTCAACAAGAGGTTTGATCTGCAACAGGATAATGACAGATGGCAAATCAATTCCAAATGGTCCAATGATAAATTCACCTAGTAGCTACTCTTATCACTTAAGCAATGACTCTCAAGAACATAAAGCAATTCTTGCCTGGACAAAGTATGCAAATGTGAACTTGCAAATTAAGATCACCAACCAAAACAGTACATACCTGCAGAAATTAAAACAGAAAAGTAATTCGATAAAGGTTTAACATCACAAAAAGATAAACTAGAGGCTTTTTAATGGTTCATTGCGGCAAGATAAAAATCCAGTAGCATGTTGTCTACTCATGAATCACATTCTCAAACAGCAACTATAAAATATGGAAACATGAGGAGTTACTATGGTTATATATCTAATGCTTAAGAAAACTAAGCATTCTCTATGTAAATATTGTCTGATCTAAGAGTAAAACGCAAGTTTGACAACTTGACAGAGTACATACGGGAAAATATAAAACTTAACGTACATTGTAAATTCATGTTTCAAATTTTATTTGCAGTTGACCATATGTCTCCTAGCAAACATAAAATATCCTTGTAAAAGCAAAGACAGCTATGCAAGTTCGTCTACGCCAAAGCAAAGGCACATACTTCTCCAGAAAATTCCACAGAGAAGACTGAAGAATAATTACTATCCAAAGTGCAAAACAATTAGATAAGTCTAGGCTCAGAAACTAACTGTACCATGCAACCATAGAAAGATACCATTTCTAACAGGCATAACAACAAACCTGCAGTAGTCACTAAATCTCTCGAAAAGTCCTCTTCCAACATAATATCGCTCCTGAAATATGAATGTAAATTTATAAGAACATGTTGAGGAAATCCATATCAAGAATATTTGACCATCTTCTCAAGATAAGAGAAATTAAACAGTAAAATACCTGATAAATCCATTTGAAAAATTGAAAGAAGGATTGATCAGACATCTCTGAGAGTGTGTGGCATGCTTTACATTTAAGTAACAAAGCAAAAACCACACGGACAGCAGCATAAATGCCCAATGCAAGTATATATATTCGAAAATATTTTGAGTTGGAGTTCCGCTGATTTTGTTCCTCCAGAACCTTTCTGCAATTAAAAATAAAAAATAAAAAGGAGCTGAGAACAAAATACACATTATAACAATAAGAAGTCATAGGTCAGATAACTAACAAAAGTACGTTATAGGAATGAATAGCTAAGACTCACATGTAAACATATGTTACAAACACAGAGGCCAAGCCACACCAGAAAAACCTAATAACTAGCCTTGAGAGAGCCATGCCTCTTGCTGTGGTGTAAGCCCCAAACATAAGCAATACATCTAAAAAACCTACATGAGCAGAAAATGATTAATATTAATGAACAGTGCACTAAATAATAAAAAACCTGAAAAAAAGAACTGAGAACCGCCGTAACTGAATAGCAATGTCAAAATGTAGATAGCATACTCTCTATGAAGTTCATGATAGCAAATGTTGGCCCAATGCTAAGTATTATCTTAAACGTTTTCAAATTGATTTTCTCTTTCCTGAAGGCCAGTATTGTCAAAGCCTGAAGGCAAAACAAACAAATATGAACAAATGATTTTAAGTTGATCAAGCCATGTCAAAGTTCATATCTAGAAGGATAAAAATAACCTGAAACATCACAAACAAAAAGATCCAAAGGCGATGAAAGCTTCGATACAAGTGGAGATATGTACGATGCTCGACGAAAGAGCTTTTTCCAGTCTGCCAATGCACATGAAAAGATAAAAGACATTGCTCAAAACCGATGTTTCAACATAAAAAGAAAGGTAGAGACAACAACCATGAACCAAAAGCTGCTGGCAGCAAGAATCAGCAAAGCCTAATTATTCCTCACACACCTTAAGTAGCACTTCACAATAATACTAAAAATCATAAGCAACAAACTTATAATCTAGCTTTAGTCAATTCAATGCCAACCACCATTTACAAATCACCAACAGACCACCGACACACTAAAGATACTGATCTAACTATCAAATTAATAATAAAACTAGAAGAAAATCAACATATGGTTAGATATCCTCATCATTTATACAGCCACACAATATCTAGGTGAGAATAAATATCTCCTCATGATTTATACATTTATACAAAACTAGGTGAAACAAAAATTTGATTTAAATAGTACAAATACTTTATGGCATGCATGAAAATAGGTGGGATACTGCCAATGTTAATAAAGGACCCAGTAGATGTCCTTGGGAGTATATATCGAAAGGTAGAGCTGGTTTTTTGTCAAATATGAAGTTAGTTACTGGTAGTGGACAGAAAATTAGATTTTGGGAGGACGTTTGGGCACGAGAGAGGACGCTTAGTGAGTCCTTTCCTCGGTTGTATATTCATTTTTTAGGGCATAATTGTTCTATAGCTAGTGTGGTGAAGTTTTCATCAATGCAGTGAAGTTGCGATTTTAGATTCTTTAGAAATTTGAATGACAGAGAGCTTCAACACTTTCTGAGTTGCTTGGGATTTTAGAGGGGGTTCATTTTGATAGCATAAAAGAAGATAAGAGAGCCTGAACTGTAGAAAAATCAGGGATCTTTTCTACCAAATGGTACTCTCTCAGTCTTATAGATGATTCTACCCTCTTTTTGCCACAACCATCGCCCCACTCCCCAAACAAAAAATCTGATTTGGAAAGCTAAAGTTCCCTCGAAGGTGAAGATGATGGTGTGGGCTGTTGCTCAATAGAAGCTTAATACAAATGATGTAATTCGGAAGCGAAGACCAAGTACGGCTTTATCTCCGGATTGGCGTGTCTTGTGTAAAAATGCTTCGGAAAGTATTGACCACTTATTTCTTCAATGCCTAGCTGCTTTCTTCTTATGGTCAAAGTTGGTTAGGACTTTTAAATTGAGTTGGGCAGCACCTGCAACCAGCTTTTCTGTTCTCTTGGAACTTGGAAAAAAATTTAAGACTAGAAGGTAAGGTTAAGGCTTCTGTCTTATGGGATTGCACAGTTATGGCTATATGTTGGGTCCTATGGATGAAAAAAACTTAAGAATATTTTAGAACAAAGTGATGGAGGATTACATGTTTCCTTGGAACAGATTTAGATTCTGGGCTTCTCTATGGACTTCTATCTCTCCAGAGTTTAAAGATTTGTTTTTCTTCTTTATTTTGATTAATTGGAAAGCAGCTATTATGTCATTGCATTAGTTAGAATTTTTCATCTTGTAGGATATACAGTTCTTGGGCTTGGAGATTTTTTACTTTAGTCTTTATGGAATTCTTGTCCCTCCTCTATGTACATTTCCTAAATCTAATATACTTATTTTGTTTCTGAGCAAAAAGAAAAAATAGTAAAAATACAAAATTTTCAATATGAGTCATCCTCTTTAAACAATTCACATTAATTTTTCTAATATTTAATTCAGAAACAATTGTCCCTAACCTTAATTATGTGGACGCAACTTTAACTCCCATCCAATACCTTTCCTAATAAATAAAGAAACCATTAAGCCAACCACCACCGAGGTCTACATGCACACAGACCATTGCCAGGATTAAAAACCATAATTCATGCCAATGTCCTCGTGTAAAATTTTGAGAAGAAAAATTCCCATACGTCTTGCATAATATTGAAACAAAAGTTCAAATGACGTAAGAACACAAAAATCATTAATAAATTTCAGGCAGAGGTCACAGTCAAACCAACCCTCTTCCACTTTTTAGGCTTCAATAGAAATGGTGATTCTTTCCTCATAGGCCATCTTAACTCAAAACAAGCAGGTGACCTGCATATATAACAAATGAGAATACAAATAAAACAATGCAGTAATCTTGAAAATTTTGAATTTTTAAGAAACAGACCAAAAATATTCATTGAAGTCATCATAATTCCGCCATGAAGAATGTGAAGCTTTTCCATTGTTGTTTCTCCCAGCTTCCTGCAAACATCCACATAATCAAAAATACTTACTAACTAGACTGAAGAGTGTATATATCACATAAAAATCAGTAAAAATAATAAGGGGTATAACACTTTGTCTAATCAAATTGTTGCAGAAATCCAGAAACATTAAGTATCATGTATCAAAAATGCAGAACAATAGCATCTACAGAATTTTCAAAAATGGTGTAAAACCATTTCAGACTTTTAAAATACTACCATATTTCGTATTTGACGACAATGTAGAAGCAATGAACAGGCAACCACTAATTTCTTCAAAAGATTTAGTTAGGAATTTAGCTTAATATTACAAAATATTATCAATATCCAAACCATAATTAAGTCTGTTGCTACACCAATTTTCCTGGGCAGCCTAAACAATACAAGAAAAATACATCTTCAATGGACATGCAAGCTTTAATTAATTTCAAAGGAAACAAGGAACATTTTCTATAGGATGGCATATACAAAGCAGTGAACAAGAGGTCCACAAAAACAGGGGCACCCTGAAACATCATCAAATTGATCCATACAATTAATATTCTAATGAGCCGTAATAACTCATCAAAACATGCAAGCTCAAATTGATTAAAATATAGACTAGAGCGAACTTTTGCAAACAAAAGAATAAATTCAAATATAATTCATAAAGAGCATATTAATTATTGTTTATGAGGGGGGGAAAAAACAACCGACCGCTGCCATTGTTTCATAGATAGGACAGATGATTTTGTCAAGGAAGGACACAGAACCGTCTTCAGTTATGCAGCTGGGAGCAGGATTGGCCTCTCCATGGTCCAATATTGCATCCAACTCTTTTGCCATCTGCAAAAGCCGCAATCTCTATTGTGTTAATTTATGAATTAAGCTCAAATAAATAAATAAATTGGTTAAGTTAACCTTAAGAGCAACCTATTGCTTCTACTATATGTAAAACTAAAAGCCAAAGATGCTTGTGATACAGGCAGCAAATGCCAGATTCAAGGCAGAAGTTTTTGGAGTATAAAGAATGGTTTAAATGCTGCCATGGGGGGGTGTTGGGAGATGAGGGAGCATTGGAGAAGGAAATAGCCAGGAAATCTAGCATCTCAGCTAGTAGCCTCTTTAGTGAGTAAACTTCCTAATCCTCAAGGGTATATGTCAGTCAAAGGTGAACTTCTCAATGAGGGATTTTAAGACTCATCTGATTCATGGTCCCACAAGTCTCAAAACAGCATAATATTGAAGGATTACCAACCATGTAAAGGTAAATTGTTAGCACTATACAACTTCCATAATGCATAAGTAGTTTAGTACATGCAAGAAGATATGATCAAGAGTTTTCTAAATGATGTAAGCAACTAGGAAGCACAAATATCCAACAGACAACTGGTAAACATTAATAATAGCAGGAAGCTTACATGGTGGAATACGTAGCAAATACACTCTGGAAGAAAACGGACATTTGCAGCTTCACCCCATATAAGAAAGTACAATGAAACCAGAAAAAGCTTCCTTTCCCTATTGATCGCTTGGAAACTGTGGGAAACAAATTTAAGCTGAATACAATATGGAGGGTAAAAGGTAATCAAGTATCCAAAAACATCAGGTTGAAGAGATGACCTGTTCCAAGCAAGGCGTAACCGTAAATATTTGCACCACTTGATGTAGTTATCTAGCACTTTTAAAAAGACCTCATTGATTGCTTTCTCATCTATTTTCTGTACATAACAAAAAGAAATATATCAAAGAGATCATCAGTTAATTTAAAAAAATAAATAAATAGCATCATTAATTTAAAAAATAAATAAATAACATCAACCAGTCAAACTTTTGATGCACAATCAGAATGACCAACAAACTTGCCTAACCCCCAACAAATAAATAAAAATACACCAAGAAATGAGTTTGGAACTCTAAATAAAGAATAGTTCAAACAATAGCTTATCTAAATGCCTTCTTATCAGTTCTTTAAAGATGATTGAATTAGAAACTTTCTAGAATTATGAGCCATATTATGACAGATTCTCTCAACCAAACCATCGTGGTTCAACATCAAATCTTCTAGGTGAATATAAGCAACTAATCATAAATAATAAGAGCCACTCCAGATTGTTAAAATCACAAGTTTAGCCTTGTATATTTATAGGAAATAAATAAAATTTGACTGATAAATAAAGAGGAAGTAGCAAAAAAGTGAATCAGAGGTCTCCATAAACTAAATTGTTTCGTACAGCAAAGAAACCCAAAGACTATATTATTAAATCTTGGCATAGCTGTCAGAAGTTATTACCATGAAGATACTTATCTCATGCACATTGGAAAAAAAAAAAAATCTTCGAAACTTGTTCAAAAATAAATTACCAAAAAAAAAAAAAAACCAAACAAATTGATACTTGGTTGATATACTCATCAAGTGCATGAGATAAATAACCTAACCAATTTAGATATTAATACAATAAAGCTGAAAATATGTGCCATCTGAATTAGAGAATAGAGCTCAATTATGGTGCTAGATAGTTTAATTGGTAAAATCTCTTGGGGCAGTACAAAAGGTCTAGGATTCGAACCCGCTTACATTATTCGAGTGGAGATAGGGATGACAAAACTCCCCAGAGGGACAAACACCTCAGGGTCTCCCTATTAGGGTCAAAAATGAAAATTCATTTTCTGTGAAAAGAATGGGTATAAGGTGCAAACCCCGTCCCCTCCCTATTTTCCCCTTTTTAAAAAATTTTAAATTATTTGTTTTTCAAAGTTTCCAGTGAAAATATTTAAATTGCAATATTGCATCGATGTAAATAGAGGCATCCAAATATTTATAAAAATAATATAAATAATAGAGAATATTATGAATTGATGGATGTTGAAAAAGATATAAATGTCTTGTTCTTATTCTTACTCACAAATCAGGCACTATATATTTGTTTCTTTCATATATTATGTTGATGACATTGACTTAGATTGACAGAGATCTTTTTACATGAATTTAATTTATTTTAATGTTTTTGTGTTGGTAGCTAGTTATTAAGTAATTTTGTTTTAATTTTTATCTTTTTTTAAACAATTATTGATGTTCTACTTAAATTTGAAGTTTTATACTTTTAAGGTGCACTTGATACACCCGAGTGGACTAGATAAAATTAAATTAAATTATATTTAGTAATATGTTGTGTTTGGTGTAGTTTAAGATTGAATTGGATTATAATAAAAATTTTATTAAAAAATAATTATTCTTTTATTCATTTATTTAATAATTAATCAAATTAGTACTCATTAAATAAATAACAAAATTATAAATATTTAATTGTATTCTTTTCTATAACAATATATGAATAATGATGGATGCTCTGAAAATAGCACAAAATTTTGGGGTTGTTTGTTTTTTGTCTGAAGTCTTAATTTGGCGTAATTTAATATGTTTTATATTTTGATTTGTTTGTTTTTGCATCTGAAATCTTATTGTAAGACATTTTCATCTGAATGGAAAAAGTAAAATTTTCTGACTTTCATCTGAATGATAAAATGTCTTAATGAAAAATTATTATTTTTTCTCACAAATAACCTTATTAAATGTATTTATTTTCTACGTAGCTATTAGATGTTATATTAGAATTTCACTTGATCTTAAATTGTACTAGGTATTAAATACTTAACACATATTGAATTTAAATTTTAAACAAATTCTTTTATTATTAAATAGTAATTTTTTATGTATAAATATTATGTTAAATTGTAAAAAAATAATGTTATCAAAATTATTTTTCATAAATTACATATCAAATGCTTACCTTATAAACATTTATAACATATAAAACTATTGTACTAGAAAATATTGTAAACATATACTTATTTAAACTTAAAATATATATAACATTTTCAAGGTCATAAATGTAAAAATATTAGAATTAAGATGTTTTAACCTTATAAAAACAAACAACTTACCACTGATATTCAGACGTCAAAGAATAAAAAATAAACATATTTTTTAGACATATGCATTCAGACCCATTCAGATTTCAGTAATATTCAAACCCATTCAGATTTCAGATAAAAAAACAAACACTATCTTGGTATAAAATACACAAAAGATAAAAAAAGAAAAATCAATTATATTTGTGATGTTATTATTTTAATGATATAAAATTTAATCTATTACTTCAATATAATTTTAAATAATAAAAACTGTTGATGGCTTATCCTGCAAATTATTCCATGGAGATATGGGATAAGTTTTCATTCATTTATAAGATTAATCGCTAGATCTCATCTAGGATCCATAAGATATGCCCCACCCCCTCCCCCCCAAAAAACTTGCCAAACATGGGACAAACTTGAGATTGGACAAAAAGGTGTCCAATCCAAGAATTTTTCTACATCCAAACATGTCCTTACTGTAGTATGATTATATTAAGTTTGGAAAAAAAAACATTAACTATTTGTTGATCGGGTACCCTTAGGAATCCCTATACCCTCCCGTCAAATAATTATTAAGGGGATGGGAAAGGTACATGAATATAAGCAGAACATCAAGGATGTCACTTCCTCAATGTCACTCCCTCCCTTCAACATTGTCATCCCTAGATAGGGATTAAGTTTCTAGTCATGATATACTTGAGAAAACTTAAGCGAAAACAATTCAGATAATCTGCAACACTTACCGGATCAGCATCTGCAGGTATGCCAAGTCGAGCCTGTGCATTTGCTATCGCAAGAACTATGTTCTCACGCTGGTTCCTAATGTTGTCTTTCTGAAAATAAAAGGATCAAAGTGAAAACCAGAAGACTTGCCAGCAAGCAAAAATAAGATACGAAGAAGATTGCATTACTACAAACAAACAAAGCAACTACAAAAAAACAAGGCAATCTCACTCAAACAAGATTGTAGTCCGCAACAAAAGTTCATTGATCCACTCACTGACGCTATTACAACCCAAAACCATTTGCCAATGGGTAGGGAACTAAAAACGTCTTCGGCCAATAACAACATAATCATATGTCTAATGTACAACTATGCATATCACCATTCCATAATGACCCACGAGTCAATCAATGATTAAACTTTTGAACTATGTCAGTCACTAACAGAATTTGTCTTTAACCAGAAGAACGCTCTTAACAATCCCAAATATCTGGGAATTTATGGTGATAGACGGCATTTCAAAGCTAACCCCTCCCCTCCCACCTCTCTACAACATTAAAATATGACTAGCATCATCAATGCTAACTATGCAGCAATGTGGATTCCTCACATCCTCCACCATTCATCTCAGTTATACCTGCAATTAATATATGCTTCCGTAGTTAAACCGGAGCATCACACAGATAATATATTTTCCTCCATTTTCTCCTTGACACAGATCAATTATACGCAAAGTGTTTCTCAGCCAAAAGAAATATTAATAATAATAATAAGATAAGCAAAGTGTGGTGCAGATACCATAACAACACAATTCTTCTCAAGTACCTTAGCAAAAGAGCGAGGACAAGTAATTAACACACCAACTCTACTAATTATAACTAAGAATCAAGATTCTTTCAAGAAGCTTATTAATAACATGTTAGGATCAAAGAAATTAGGAATGAGAGGTCAGCATGCAATAGAATATTGGAAAACAGAGAATCACAACACATAGATATACCCAAATATCCTAAAACACAGTATGATACAATTCACAATATGCTACTGAAAAAAGAAAGTGTATGCAGACCTGGAAACCAAAGACATATTCCAAAAGGTCAAACACGTCTGCATCTCGTTGTCCGGAAATTTCAAAATCAGCAGGAAGTCTGGGAAACTGTTCAGTATACCTAATTGCAGATATTGCACCTCTAACCTGCACAAATTACACTTTATAAACAGAGTAATGAATAAATTTAAAGTAATGCAGCCTGGTGAACATGTGCACTTTGCAGGTAAAACATTGCCGTGATAGCACTTACTCCACGGTCAGATGTTTAACAATGAAACTTTTTAGAATATGCTTTTTTTAAAAGGAGAAGCAGAAAAACCTTTTAGAAGATAGTTTTTTAGGAAGAGAAACTGAAACAAACTATATATCTCTGTGGCAAAATGCATAAAAATGGACCATAAATCTGCTGATCCCCCCCCCAAAAAACCCAAACTATATATCAATCTGATTAAAGGCCATCAGATCTTCAAATTATCTTCGAACCCCACCCAACTAAAAGAAAAAACACAAACAAAGAAAAAGAAAGTATATCAATGGTACAAAGTACGGAAATGGACCAGAATCCCCTCCATTTAAAATTAAAAGAACAGAGAAATATCTTCAAAATTCTTCACAATGGAAGCCCAGAGGGTTACCCCACAAACGAGAGACCTTTCCCTCCCTCTGGTCATTGCTGAAGACTATTCAAAGTCGGCTAAAGTTTGCAAACTACAGCAAAAAAGCACACCGGGTAGAGTATAAAATATATTGTAAATCAAGATTTATCTAACCTCTGGAAAAAATCCAATAGCATTGGTTAATGATGGTGCTTCCAAAGGAACAATATTGTATGGTGTAAGTTCCCCAGATAAGGCTGCATCAGCCTTTTTGATTCTTCGTAGCTGAAAACCACAAACAAAAGGTATTGAACGAACACTTTAACTCATAAGAGGTACAGATTCATTTTCTAGATTTCTAAAGATATATCTTGTTGAGATACAACAAGCTGCTCTATAAGCCAAGAACAGAACACTCAAAATAGTGAGTAGCAATTTTCTGAGAAAAAATTTCTAGGTCATATCTACTGTTGTGCAGCTGAGATTACTGAATGTAAACCAATTATAGTGATTCAATTTTCAATTCTATAATATGAACACATAGATTAGAGATTACTGGTAACATATAAAATTAAGGATTCAAACTAACATGCATTGTAAATTCCTTAACTTCATATTTAAAGGTATGCAGCAGAAAATTACCTCCTCCTTAATGAGTCTTCCAACTCCTTCAGGATCCGCATCTTTGCTAAGGGCCTCCATGACCTCAACCAAGGCCCTAAAGGTAGCAATTACCTTTCTCATCTCCAAAGATCTTAATTCCAGCCTGGAATAACAGCACTTAAAGAAATTAAGTTGTGAAAGAATGACGCAAGTACATTGAAGATTCACCAAATCTGTAATACTAGTGATATTTTAATGAGACTGCGAAAAGTGGTAGATACAGGTTAAAATGTGACATTGAAAGTAAGGTTGCTTTTAGTTTTTCTAGGTCATGTTTCCAGGCAATAGGCCTGTAAAAAGAAATTGAAAGTGCTTTTCTAAAAAGTATCTACTAGGTGCTTTTGAAAACAGCACACCAAGTTCTTCACTCGCACTTAAAGTCAATTTCAACTCCCCAAAAAAAAAAGATGCAATAATGCTTTCATATATTTGTAAGCCGTTTTACAAATTTTGACTCAGGCCAAAAGTGTTCCTAGCAGACTGTAAAATTACCCCATGAAGACGACTTACACTATTTCATTGTAACTAATAAACAAACAAGCCATCTAACCAATATTTAGAATCCTCAGTCATGGCTAGCATAGACAAACATTTTTTTCTTTTAAGAAACAAGAAAAATATCCGACCAACAAATATCTCCACCATCAATGAAGAGAAAATCCACGGACATAGTATATTTTACAGACCTATATTTATAAAAGACAACATGAATATCCCGCATATAGCTAGAATAAAATTGGGAATCCAGTCTATACTGTTCTCTACCAAAAGAGGAAAAAGGAGAAAAAAAAAACATAAATAAAGCATCCCACCCAATGGCCAATGCATTGGAAATTACGTGCCCCGGAGTGAAAAAACACATTTCCAATGTGCAATATATGGATGGATATGACTCCAAGCTTAGCAGAAAAATATCCCTAACGTAGAATCACAATTGATGCTATTATTAAACAATAGCATTGAATTCTACAGTACTTACCTGCATAACTAATTTAACATTACAGAATTAACTGCACAAAAGTCCTTTCAAAACCCTATATGACTGCTAATATAGTAATGGTGATTTGTTTGCACTGAATGGGCTGTGAAATTCATAGATGTTTCATTAAGATACAAGCATCCTATACTTTATTGAATATGATATTATATGTCGCAATCTTAGCTCCAAGGTGTCAATGCTTAGTATAAAGGGGAAGAAAATGTATCCTAGTTAATTTCCTAGATGATGCCAAAAATATGATTGTGCAAAAGCAAACAACTAAAAACACAAGGAAATTGATAAGTGGCACAAGTTGGCCATACTCTGAAGAAAAAGTTCCAGACTCCCGCAAATTCTGTTCCTGTCTTTGGATATCATCCACTTTATGCCGTCTCTTGTAGAGTTTGTAAAATTCCCACAATTGCTTGATGTCTTGGTTACGATCAATTTGGACATTTTCCCTTTTGGCAAGCTTTTGCTGCAAAAAAATAGTCAACTCCTTATTAGTGAAACTGGGCATTTGAAAATTAGTGTTGCAGAATTTACAGTTTCACACTTCAGCACTAGCAAGACAAGCTATTCAGCCGTGTCTGACCACTGTATTCAAAGCCGCAAAACCATAAAGTCCAAGCTAAATCTCAGGAAACAGTGAATATTTAATATTTACAAAACGTACTATACCTTAATAATAGACATCAATCCAGTCTTGAACTGAAGAACACCTCTACCATCACTATTTGGATCCAAATTTTGAGCCATAGAATATGCCTGCTCACAAACTAAGATCCAAACAATAGGACTTGTTTAAATAAGCCATCACATTTCTAGTCTTTTACAAGGAATAAACAAATAACAATAATAATAATAGTAGTAACTCATAAATTCCAACAAAGAAATGAGTGAAATATCCACTTAGAGAAATAACAAGTCACTAGAAGTAATCAACATAAAATGTCATCAAGCAGTATGATAAATGATTACTGAAAAGGACATGAGAACAGTGTTCTATACTAGTTTTCAGGCTGAAACAGTGAACACTGTAAGAGGAACCCAGACAGATTAACAGACTTTATACCTCACAATTCAGACTACAAGGAAACACTCAAGGGTGCTATTAGTCCTTAGAAGTATAGACACAAATTCTAACCTTCAAATACCTAAAAACTCAGGCAGTTATAGGTGGCTGTGGCTTGAGAGAATGGAAATACCCAGGCTACGAAACAAAAGTAAAAAGCTCCCTATCTGTCTTTCATATAACTCCAGCTGATCTGCATTAACTTATATACCGACTAGGGAAGTTAATTTACGTCAAACTAAGCACATAATCTTTTTCCCAGTTAAACAATTTTATTTTCCATAACACTCTCTGACTGGAAAATACCAAGTTGTCAAACACTACAGCTAAAAAGTATAGTTCCCAATCAGACAGTCCAAAACGAAAACACAGCTAATTCCTACATGCCACCCACTCTCTTCCACTAGTCATCTCTACCATTACCTAAGACATTAAGTAAGCCAAAAACTAACACACATATGTTTAGAACCGTACCTAAGATATGTTTGGGATTGAGGTGTTGTGGCATTTAGTCCACAACTACCATGGAATGGAATCACTAGCTAACAAGTATGCGTGGGTGGGTAGCTGGTAAAAGTAGTTGTCTGGTAAAAACTTTAGCTAATGTGCTTTCATATTTAAGCAAAAGCACAGCACTCAAAAACATACCTAAAAGTAATAAGTTTAGCAGATATCAAGACCCAACAGAGCCTGAGTAATTTCCACAAAAAATCAATCATTTCTGATTGCACCCCAGTTAAAATCAGAATATAAATGCAGGTTTGAATTCATCATAAATCAAATTACAAGGTCGGACACCTTTTAACTTCAAAGGAAGGAATTTTAGGTTAGGTTGATTTTGTCTTTTGGGAAGGATTTTGCCTTTGTTTCAGATGTTGATACTGTTTAGCCCTCCCAAGATAGAAACTTTATTTTTCGAGATGCTCTCTTAATTGTAAATTCTTAGGGAATTTTTGGGGTTAGCGTACATCTTGTCACCTTTAGTAAATTTTTAGCCTACTTGGAAAGTGAAGAATGTAAATCTAAAGCAGAAAATGCTCAAAATGATATATTATATGCAAAAGCCTACTGCAGCAATAAAATGGAATGAAAAACATGAATTCAAATAATCAAAAAATTGAATTAAATTCTACACACAACTCCATAGACATCAGCTCAACTAGATTTTCTGTTTCTAATCTATGTTCAAATTCAAAATCAGAGAACATTACTTATTCAAAACAGTACTCACTGCGATGAATCTCAGAACTTTAAATTCAAATTTAACTCAGTCATATTTTCCCCAGCCTATCTTTTACACTGTTATTGCAACTAAACAAGAAATTCAAATTGGAGCTAACATGAAGCACACTGGGCCAGGAGCCTAAATTCAGATATTATACATAAAGAAACACATCAATCTAAAAGAAGCATCTGCAGCTAGCTTCTTGCTAAAAAAACCAACTAATTCTAGTATATTCATCTTTTAAATAGTAATTTCAAGTAATACATAACTAACTACATGTCTCAGAGCTTAAGTGGCTCATCAAGGCTGCATAAGAAACTAACACCAAATAAATTTCAGAAAACAAACTAATTAAGCACCATTCAAGAAAATACGAAACCTAAAGAAATCTTACGTATCCTCGCAACGTTAGGGTTCTCATCTTGAATTTCATCCGCAGCCTGTAGAATTGCATCGATGTTGGACGTGCGACCAAGCGACGGCGGGACTGCACCTGCAATGCCACTCCCGATTCTTCCGGGTCCTTGGCCAGCATTTCTCAACTGCTCTCTGTTCAACGTGGCTCGCACCAGCCGCTGCCAATTATTGTAAACCCTCTTCATCGGAATCAGACGATTCGAAACCCTGGGTTTCGTACGAAGAAATAAACCAACCCGGATCTCGTCGAGTCGGATCTGTAGCTGTTCAGATTATTTTTTCTAGCTAATTATCAGATGATGATGAACAGTGAGAGGTTTTCAAAATGAGGTTTTAACACGAGGACGAAAGATAGGAGAATGAATCAAGGAACACGGATGTCGCGGGAAATGGAAAGAGGAAATGGCCAGCTATGAATTGACAATTTTGACCTCCTCTAGGATCGATGATGAGGTCAAATACATTGAGACGGTTTAAGGTTTTATAAAGTGATTTTGATCGAATCTTTTCGGAAGTCTAAAATGTTCGTGTTACAGTGGATTGTGTGTGTCAAATGGGTAAAATGATTGCTCGTTTGATCCGCGTACATTTTAATAGACTACTTGCTCGCTAAGGATACGGAACTTTATTTTCTTATTTTATCCCAAAATATTAAATATAAAAAACGTATTGTGGGATATAATAAAAATCGACCAATATTAAATATTTAAAACATGCTAGGGATATTAAGAGTATGTTTATTTCTTGAATGAGGAATCTTTTTCAACTTGTTTACTTATAAAAATTGAATTAAGGAGTAGGAATGGAAAAATATTGGAACTCATTAAATTTAAAAATAATAAAATCTCATTCTTATGGGATTGGGAATGAAATTCTGTTTCATTGGAGAGTGATTTTGTTGTACTTAATAAACACAAAAATTTATTTTATGTTCACACACATATATATACATACATACATATATGTCACATATATAATCATGTTGAAAGTTGAAGCTTTATATTTTCCTCATATGTTAGAAGCTTTTTATTCACCTCACATGGCATTTCAAAATATAGTCCCAAGCTCTTTTTTGTATAACTTTTTAAATATAATTTATCTAAGTTGAGATTTTATTAGTAGAGCTTTTATCTAACAAAAATTTAGTTGTTTAGTTGTCAATGAAAACTTTTATTAAAAATTATAAAATTACTTTAATAGATAAATTTTTTAAATTATGTTATAAAAAAATAAGATTATCAAGTAAATAATGAATATTTTAGATACTTTAGCATATAGGAAAATGTTTTAATATCTACTCCCAAACTCCCAAAAGCCTAAAACTTAAGCTTTTGTTAGTAGATATGGAATAACTTATTTAATCTTTGAAGACTTTACCAAAAAATAAAATAAATTAACAGTGACAACAAATTTTGATAAGAGCTTATGATATTGATAAGGACTTATAAATATTAAATAAATCATATCAAATAGGTATTTAGTCATTGTACTATGAGAAGCGAAATGATTGGAGAGAGTGATAAGTTGGCAATTATAAAAATAATAATAATAATAATAATTATTATTATTATTATTATTATATAGTAATAAAAATAATAATATTGTAATAAAAATAACAATACTCATGATTATAATTATGATAGTAATGGTAATAATTAATAGTAATGGTAATAATAATAATTATTATTATATTGTTATAATTTTAAATATTATTATAACAAAATAATAACAATATATATTTAGATTTTCAGCCGCATCCGACAAATTTACCAATTTTATTGAGATATAGTCTATCTTTTTGACAAACTTTTCATGATACCATGATCAACTGTCTCGTAGCCCACAAGTTCGAAATACACACATACACATATAGTCATTATCTAATAAAAGATTCTTTAGGATAGTTTGGCATAGGGGTGGGTATTTGACCCGACTCGAATTGATATGACCCAATCCCGATCCAAAAAATTCGGGTTCGGATTGAATTCGGATAAAGCTTTTAACCTAATCGGGTTAAATTTGCTCAACCCGATCTGAAAATTTCAATAGAAAAAATACTCACAAACATGAAATATCTGATTCGATCCGATTATATGTTCGGGTTGAGTTTCTCCCAACCTGATTTATCCGAAATCCGATCGGGTCGACCCGAACCCGATCCAAAACCAAATTTGCCCACCCCTAGATTGGCACACTATATTATACTGTATTAGATATTTTGCATTATAATGTATTGCGCTAAGGTGTATTAAACTATATTGCAATACAATAAAACGTTTATAAAATAATATTATTGGGATTGAAAAAAATATTATTTTAACAATATTATTTATTTATTAATAAATGAATAATTTATTAATTTATCGATAAATAAAAATTTATTAATTTATGAAGATCTCAGTATATGTATTATTCTTTTAATTAAGTGTATATAGAAGTCAAAAAATTAATATACATTTTAATTATCGTGTATTTACAAATGATAATAATAAATCAATGTCAATGCATTGTATATAGAAGCCTAAAAATTAATGTAAGTACATTATACATATTACATAGAACATAGAATACAAACTATATAAATACATAATCTATTATTTTTAATTAAAAAAAAAACCATTTTCATCCCTACAATTTGATGCAATAGTTTATTTGATCATTGTTATTTAAATAATAGCTAATTTCATACATACTTTTTAAACAATAGCTCAAAACATCTTTCTATAAATTTATTTTTAATTTACTGAATAAATTTTTTAGAGTAAAATAAGATTTTCAAATAAGGATATATAAATTATTTTAAAATAAAACTAAAAAACATAACTAAATAATATTTAATTTTTTGTATAAATTTAAAATTTAAAAATAACTTAATGAATAAACAATAATAACATTAAATAATATTTGAAATATATATTCATGACAAATTTTTAAAAAATTAGATTTCACATATAGTGAGTTTTTTTTTATTCTTTAAATTGTCATAGACTTTCATATATTTATTATAAATAAATAAATATTCAATATATACAATTATTTTACTAAAAGTAAACACATACTCCTTCATTTATTTTAAAAAATTACAAAAAATAAAAAAAAAATGCATATTTAAAATGTCACAGAATAAAATACACAATGTTAAAGTGTATAATTATTTATTTTTCAGTTTATCCTTTATTTTAATATAAATAGTGATTTTTGATTGGAAAATTATTATTATAATATAAAAAAATTAGTTGACTTGGTTAAAAAAATTTAATTAACATACACACACACACACAAATATATATAGTAGTGTTATTTTTATTTTATTAAGTTATTCTTAAATTTTAAATTTATTTAAAAAGTCAGATGTTATTTAATTATTATTTTGATATTTATATTTTTAAATAATTTATATTTTTTTAATTAAAATATTATTTTACTCTAAAAAAATTATTCAATAAATTAAAGATAAATTTATATAAGGATATTTTGGGCTATTATTTAAAAAGTTGAGTTGAAATGGGTTATTATTTAAATAATAAGGATGAAATGAGATATTATATCGAATCATAAAGATGAGGAAAGCACTATACAAATATAAAAATAAACATCCCTCCTTAAGTAAAAAATATTTGTGTTTAAGAGAAGATTTAAGTGTTAATATAGGCTAATAACTCAGTGGCATGTGGCAATAAAAGTCAATTAAGAAGAACCACTTTGTTTAGCTAGGTCCTTCAAAGAGGAGGGCAAATTTGGCAAAACTCGTAATATTAAAGGATAAGATTAGAATCATGTCCATGTCGGTTAAGGTCTTATGTGAACAATACATGTTATCATATTTCAAATAAAAAATATCTTGCTTTTTGACAAAGGATGAGGAGCCCATAAGAGTACAGATTATCTAGCAAAACAATGAAAGATTGCCACCTCAGTTGTCCACTGCAGTGGTCTAAAAAACCAGCAGAACCACTAGTTTGAGGAAAAACCATGTGTAAGAAGTAAAAAGCAAAAGAGTGGTCGTTGGTTCTTTTATCTTATTTACTTGAACACATCACTATCTTGGGACAACTATTATAATCTCCAAAATACCCTCACACGAGAGAATGAAACCAAATGAATTAGTGCCCTGTATCTAGAATTACTAAAAAACCCTCGGGCACACTCCTAAAAGGCTTAAATCACACTTTCCAACGGTAACCAAATTAGGACTCGTCCAAAAGGATTGCAAAACAACTTATTTTTTACCCAAAAAACAATCTTATCTTATTTTTCCTGAGAGCAAAAATGCCATTGTTAAAGCTTCAAGGCTCTTTGAACCTTAAGACAATTATTTTATTATCTAAAATTTTATTTTTGAGGATGATAACTCTCTCTTTTTACTCTATCCAACTCTATACTTTATTTTTCAAGTTTGATTTATTGAAAGGTTACTTCATCTTATTTTTCGTCTATCCTTATACCTTTATGGAAGATCTTGGCCATCTCATCTCATCTTCTTCATATTATTACTCGTCATAAATAACCTTCAATAAAGTTTTGTTCATATTATAAAGTAAATCATGTAATACTTATTTTATATAGTTGATTAGAAATGAGTTACTCCCATAAACGTAGCCCAACGGGCCAAATCACATAAAATATTGTGTGTTTATTTATTGTTTACGCTTATTTTTTTTTATTATGATGGTTTTGTTATTTAAATAGTATTTTGTTTATAAATTTACTTATCTGGAGTTATCCCAAGTTCATCAAAGTTATTCCATGAGTTCTTATAAGCTATTCATATCGACTCTCTAGATTAACTCCACATAATTTTTCATATTATTTCAAACTCACACCTCAGTTCGCCTCGCAAATCACATCAGCTTACCTCTCATATCATCTCAACCCACCTCTCAGATTATTTCAGTTCACTTCCCAAATCACCTTAATGCACCCCTCAAATCACATCAGTTATATCTCATACCCCAAACAGCACAAATACACACATAAATCCAAACTTAGCCCATTCTCCCCCCTCAAATACAAATTTACTTATTTTGATTGAATTTGACATGGATTTGGTGAGAACTACTACTCAATGGTATGGATCAAATCTTAGCAAAATATATAGTTAAAATCATTTACAACAATGGATTCAACAAAAATCTCACCTTTCGATAAGTCAATCAACAATATCAAATACTCTTAAAATGTTAACTGAATATTTGTCAAATGAGATAAAGAATAAGAATGTTAAGAAGCAAAAACCAACAAAATACCATGTGTTGGAAAAAGTAATATACGAGTGGTTTCTCTAATACCAAGAGTAAGTGAACGTGACTAGAAAAATTATCCAAAACAAAACAAAAGAGTTTTTATATAAAATGTATAGCAACTCTAATATGGAATTTATGAACAAATAATTTTATATGTATATCTTGAAAAGAGTTAAATTGAAAAATATAAGTTATCAAGAAAAAAATCCTTAATAATATAAATTTTATATGTTATTTATTATTAATAGTTTTTTATATTTGATCAGTTATTAATTTATATTTTTGTTTGGCCCTAAATGATTCAAAAAAATTTATCATCTTATGCATTTAGCGAAATTATTATTTTAATATATTGGCTCAAGTTGGGACTGAAATAATTTATTATTTAAGCGAGGTTATTAATTTATCGAACATTCATTTATTGAGATTTTATTGTATCATATTTGGTGTAACATAGACTGTACTATATGTAATAATATTTTATATTAATATTTTATATTAATATTTATATTACTATTTATTTTAATTTAATATTAATCAAAATTATTAATATTTAAGTATTAATATATTACATCTCACAAGAATGATGATTCATACAGGAATAAAATAAACATTCATGAAAGAATAAACTAATTTACTGTAACTCTTTAACTTTTGTGAAGGAACTCAGACTTAGATTATACCCAAATGGCAAAACATTTAAGAGTCTAGAAAATAGTGGTCTAATGACAAGGGTCGACGACGGAAGCTCGGTTTTTCAATAAAAACAATTATCAATTAATGGTACATTGATCCTTGAAATATTTTAATATTCTGAAAGAGTTACGATCTCTTTTCTTCAGATCTCATCTTCAATAATTTTTCTAACAAAGCAAACACAAGAGAAAAAAAAAGGAAGAAGAAAAATAAGAGTGCATTCAGTGGGTGTTGAAAAAATAATTAAGGTTATTTTTTAGATTTAATAAAGTGTGTCTAGTAAAGATTTAATTTTTAATTTTACATGTAAATGTTCTAATAATTAGGCATACATGTTAAATTTTAGAGAACAAAAACTCTATTCTTATATAAATTACAAAATATAGAAGTATCACTTATAATATTTATGCGGTCTAACTAGAGTTATTTGATCGTAGGACACTTTCTAATAACCATGCGATAATAACAATTACATAATCACTATTACTATCCCATGCATAATATACAATAACAGCAAAACTGTGAAGCTAAAAACGACCCAACTCAAATGACATTCATGAGTTCTCCAAGAAGAACGCGATTCCTGGAATAAAGCTCACATTTCCTCCCTGATGCCGAAGCTAAACACAGTCTCTACAAGTAGTAACAGCAGTTTCTACTTCGATGCAAAGTCACGTGATCCGTTACTTCTTTTAAAAATTTCGGCCCATCAGAACAAATAAAAATAGAGTAATCATTTAATAACACGTCAGTTTACCCTTAATTCAAAATTTGATGGCGTTGCTTTGCTTGTCGACGTCGCTGCTGCCTCTCCCTATTTAAACCCCACTCTCATGGTTCATGAATTTTATTGCTAGTCGTCCGTTACCACCTCCCGACCCCGCGACGTCGATTGGTTTCTCCCCTCTGCCGCGCCGCTCGTCGATTGCTGTTCTACCACCGCCGGCCACGCTGATCTGATTGATCTCATCTCATGGTTGGTAAGCTACTAACCTTTGTTCATGAATTTTATTGCTGTGAGGCAGTGTTGTTGGCGGGATTGTTATGCTGTTCGACTGTTGAAAAATGCACGAACTTGGCTTACCTGATTAATGATCACTGATGCGTGCCATCAGCTCACATTCACAAGTTGTTCTTCTATTTTGTTTACGTGGGCCAGTGTCGGGCAGTGCTCAGTTGTCTACATGGGATTGTTGTATATGGGGAACTTCAATATTATATTATATTCTAAATCCATCTCTCAACACACTTATGCATCGAATCAAAGTATTAGTTTTAAAGAAATGGGAAGAGAACTGACCAGGCCCAATTGAACTCAACCCGAATTCGGATCAAATCTTGTTCGGGTTGATTTTGGCTCTATTTTCTGCTGACTCGTTCCATGTTTGGATCGATCTGTTCGGTATTACCCGAACCAGATCCGAACTCGATTTTGCCCACCCCTGCTAATCTTAACTTTTTGATCGACAAAACATTTTCACACTCCTTTCAAAAGACCTCCACTCAATTCTAGGTACGCCTTTCTTCCCAGTGTTTTAATTGTTTTATGCCAACTTTGCTTAACTGTAAACGATTTCTGCTAAACTTATGAATTTTTTTTTTTTTATTTTGAACACAGTAAATTTATGGAAGCTGAACTGTAGAGGTTGTCATACTGCTTGCAAAATGTTTGATTAATTGCTTATAAGAGGCCTTGTGACGGAAACGAACAATTAGGGACTAATGTGATATGCATTTTGTGAAACTTAGCTGACGGCGACAGCAAATGGGAAATTGGAATTACCAACTATTTGCTTATATTTTGCTGTTAGCGAATTTTTTAAGTCAATTTTGCATATTTTGGTGTTATTCTTGAGAGAGATTATCAATTTTCTGAATATCTTTAAATATACTGTAGGCTAATGTATTTGTGTGTGTAAGATTACCTAGCTATAATGAACTTTAAAGATTATTGATTCCTTTTTTGGAATAGATTATGGCATACTCTGAACCTACAAGTACCGATAGGGATGCGATGCAAGTCAATACTGGTCTGAGGAAAACCCGTATTTTACTTGCTGCAAGTGGAAGTGTAGCTGCCATAAAATTTGGGAATCTCTGTCATTGTTTTTCTGAGTGGGCGGAAGTAAGGGCAGTGGCCACAAAGTCCTCTCTACACTTCATTGATAGAGCAGCACTTCCTAAGGATGTGATCTTTTACACAGATGAGGATGAATGGGCCACCTGGAACAAAATAGGCGATAGTGTTCTTCACATTGAGCTCCGCAGATGGGCTGATATTATGGTTATTGCTCCGCTGTCAGCAAACACACTTGGCAAGGTAAGTATCTAAAAATTTATGTTCTCGATGTTGTGTGAATTGTTTTCATTGACATTATTCGTTAGCATGTGCTAGAAATGCATACTGCTATTTACAGTATGTTACAGAGCAATATTATTGGTGTGTCTTTTTTGGTTCTTATTTTTATTGAGAAAACCTTATTTTTATTGAGAAAACCAAACAGAGCAATGTTATTATGGTGGTGGGAACCTCATTGAAACTAAGCTTTATTTTTCAAATTCATTTCTGCAATCCCTTCAAAATAGAACTCTGAAAAATATCTATAGAAACAGAACATTGTCATTCCTTGTGATTTTAAATTTATATCTTTGATTAAGCACAAGGATGGATAACAATTCACTAATATGGGATGTACGTATCTACTTTTAAATATGTGTTTACCTTATTTAAAAAATAATAATTATCTGTGGGATATTTCTGTCATGTTAAGTCATCCCATGTGCATACTGGTTTCCATGATTACTCCTCACCTGGTTTAACAAGATGCCACTGGTTTCATTTTATTAATCAAGTTTCAGTAACTAGTAAAATAAAATAAACAGCTATTGGCATTAATGAACATACATATAAATATTAATATAAAGTCACTTTTCAAGATAGATAATTCTGGTCGAACTGCATGCCCATAGAAGAATAGTATCGTCTTTTGCTATCCACTCTCTTGTCACCGAGTTTGAAATGCATCCTGATTATAATATTTATTTGAGTTCTGGTCTGTAAATTTCCTTAGTGAACTGAGAATGACTACCAGCAGTACCATCCTGTTGTACACTTCTCTTGTTTAAGATGTATAATAAGATCCAGAAAGACTAGATTTTGCGTATGTTGAGTAATAGACTAGAGTTATGTGAGCATGTCTGTGTTTTGAGTTGTACATTGTACAGTTCAAGTCCCTTTCCAGTATACTGATTTAGAAGGACTTCTTTTGACTGCCTCTTGCATCTCAATTTTCAAATGATTCTGATTTGGCTCTCATAATTGCTATATTACTGTTGTAGATTGCAGGTGGATTGTGTGACAATCTGCTGACATGCATTGTGCGGGCATGGGGCTACAATAAGCCGTTGTTCGTTGCGCCTGCTATGAACACTTTCATGTGGAATAATCCATTCACAGAGCGACATCTTATGTCAATTGATGAGCTTGGAATTTCTCTTATTCCGCCTGTGTCAAAAAGGCTGGCATGCGGAGATTATGGTAATGGTGCCATGGCTGAACCTTCATTGATCTACTCGACTGTGAGACTATTTGCAGAGTCAAGGAACCAGACAGGCGATGGAAGAGTTGGTTAATCCAGATTAAGTGACAATCGCTGTATTCAAACTATATATGTCATCTGAGAGTGTTCTGATCTACTTTGTAATCATGTATGATACTGTACGTTAGTTTTCGGTCCATATGTGAAATGTGAGGCCATCTCAATCTATACCTACAAATTTGGTATAACGCCATTCACTCTCTATTAATAACCTTTAGTTTTTTCTCGACTTTCTTTTATTGACATTCCAAGTTTTACAATCGTACATATAATGCAATACAAGAACGAGAATTTAACAGAGTCTACATTGAAAAACTAGAGGCAGATGTCAGCTGTCAAAACAGAGAGAGCTATTTTCTTGCGAACGCATTCGTGCTGCGGCTCCAGATCGTGCATTCTATTCACCGCAGCAGATACGTGTATCGTGTAAAGATGGTGGTTGTTCAGTTGTAATATTTAAGGATCCATATCAAAGCACCACCACATAGGACAGAAAAATAGGATTCATTAATGAACCTAATTATATAACGGATGGCTACAAATTCTTGATTGAAACACAGATAATATTAATGAACCTAATTATATAATGGATGGCTACAAATTCTTGATTGAAACACAGATAATATTTTATGATACACATCACCAAAGTCACCGTCAAAACAGTTGGTGTGGGGGCATGCATCATTTAAGGCTTCAACTAGTCGTACTTTTCTGGCTTTACAACTACCCAGCAATTTTTTTACCGCCAAATTTATTACTCTCCACCTGCTTAACACCAGTCTCGTTGTGGACTCAAATCTTCATTAATGTCCTGCACATCTGGCACTCGCAGGCTGCCTGTTAGAACTAGTGGTTGTATGTCATTAGTATTCGTCACGTTCATGGGTTGTTGAATTTGTGCTCGAGTGATTGGCTTTTTTTTAACTGATGTGGACAAATACCAGCGATGATTTTATTAATTTGCTATAAAGTTACTGATCCTAGTTTACACACAGACTAGAAGCTGCTCAAAGCATCATATTATATTAATTAAACTGCAATGATGCCCATTTCTTAAGAAAAAGCACCCATAATTGTACCGGAAAAGTTGTTTCAAATCCATTAATATTCTTGATTCTTTCAGTAATAACCAATGTAATTTTGGATTCAAACTCTACATTCAAAATACTAGTCAAATGCAGTCTAGCAAACTTCGGTTGAAGCAGTAGGATGTGAGGGACATATTTGTCAATCAAAAGAGACTAGAAATATATAAATGTCGGAGGAGAACAGGTAGCAGCCTGCGCTCAGTGAGACAAAATGGCTACTTGCTTCGCATTTTTTTCCTCCAAAAGTTTCCTCATCTTTGTACTCTTCCCTTCCCTGTTTTCTGCCTCTACTGCTGCAACCAACACATTAACCCCACGCCCATTTAATAAGATCTATGCCTTCGGGGACTCATTCACCGACACTGGCAACACCAAGACTGCGACTGGCCCTAGTGGTTTTGGCCATGTCTCCAACTCTCCATATGGCAGCACATACTTCCACCACTCCACCAACCGATACTCCGATGGACGGCTGGTGATTGACTTTGTAACTCAATCCCTGTCACTACCATTCTTGCCACCTTACCTTCACAACAAAGATAATGCAACATATGGTGTCAACTTTGCTGTCGGTGGTGCCACCGCCATAAATCATGATTTCTTTGTCAATAACAATCTCACTCTTGACGTTACTCCTCAGTCCATCCAAACTCAGCTCGTTTGGTTCAACAAGTTCTTGGAGAGCAAGGGATGTAAAGAAGCAGAGTCCTCAGGGCCTCAGTGCCAGACAGCGTTCGATGATGCATTGTTCTGGGTTGGTGAAATTGGAGTCAATGATTATGCATACACTGTAGGATCTTCTGTTACAAGTGACACTATCCGAAAACTCGCTATCTCTAGTTTTACAAATTTTCTGCAGGTAAAAAAACGAATGAGTATTCATTGCATATGCTTTTTTACTAGCTAATTGATTCAATCCAATACGCAGGCGTTGCTTAAAAAAGGAGCAAAATATGTTGTTGTGCAAGGTCTGCCGACAACAGGATGCTTGCCACTGGCAATGTATTTGGCTCCTCAGGACGATAGAGACGATATAGGCTGTGTAAAGAGTGTGAACAATCAAAGCTACAGCCATAACGTTGTTCTTCAGGCCAAATTACAGGATCTTAGGCAGCAGTTTCCCCAAGCTGTGATTGTATATGCTGATTACTGGAATGCTTACCGCATGGTGATGCAAAATCCAGGGAAGTACGGGTTCAAGGAGCCCTTCAAGGCTTGCTGCGGATCCAGTGAACCTCCTTACAACTTTAATGTGTATGCTACTTGTGGCACGCCTTCTGCAAAAGCTTGTCCGGACCCTTATCAGTACATCAACTGGGATGGAGTTCACCTCACTGAAGCCATGTACAAGGTGGTGAGTGACATGTTTCTTAACGGAACATTTAGCCGCCCTCCGTTCAGCTACTTACTGAGCAGAAAGCAGCGGGACGGATGAACCTTCTGTTATTGAAATTGGCTAAGCAATAACAATGATTGTCTTTGAGCTCTGTATTATTGTTTATTTTTTTCGACTTTTCAAATTCTGAGCTGCTAATTAATGGTTTAAAATTTCCATGAACTTGTTCATGTATTAGTATAAGATAAGGTAAAAGCTCCGCATAAGTCAAGATCAACGAATTGGCCTAGGTTAGCACAAGCCAGTTATTCCCCTAAAATCAGTCTAATAGACATTACCATTCCATCAGTTTTTGACAATTGAAAAAATAATAAAAATAACTCTCAGATTAATAAGCTGCAGATTCAATTTTAACACGGCACAAGAACTACTAGGTAATTGCAATACAAAAGGGCCAATATCTTGGTCAAATATTGCATAACTTGCTACTTTCTGAGGCTATTGATTATATATTTAGACAGCACTGTTGACAAACATCTTCTCAACAGATGTATGAGTTGATAAACAGGAAGCTCTAGACTTTCTTTCGAACGATACTGACTCCGTATATGCTCTCTGAATAGCTTTCAACTCCAAAAATACACTCATCCCCTGGTTGAATGTTATTCGCCCTGCTAAAAGCTTCCCAACCACTAGTCAAAACCTTGAAACCAGATCTTTCGTGGTAGAGAACTGGCCACATCCTCATATCAGGATCCCGAAGGACCACCACCTTCCTTTGTGTGCGAGATCTTCCCCTGAAAGAAGAAGCTGGTAAGCAAGTTGACAACTCCTGAAATAGTAGAGTAAAGAAATGTATTTAGTTCAGTGGTTCAGAAGAAATACAACCAAGGTTTAGCTCACACCCAGTATCGTCTACACAAGAAATTGGAAGCATTGAATAATGAAATTGCATGTACATTGTGATCAAACTTTGGATTCCATCATCAATGAACTGTAGCTACACTAGGCCTGGTTACATACCAACTCTTGAGACAACTAAGGAAATGACTCGGTCTAAACAAGTTCTCTATATTACTGCTGCTTTATTGAATATATAGTATTTCTTATTTTCAGTTCAATCTATTCACTCATAATTGATAATACAGACATCACAAAAACAGCTGACAACTCAAAATTAGTGAATTATAGATTGCAAAATATCATGAGAAAACTCTACACAGCCACCCAGTAAACAAATATGGATTTTTCACTTGCACATTTTCTCAAACAAAGAGTAATGATGCTATTGCAGCATTTAATGTCAGAAGCATCCAATCATGAAAAGAAAGGACAATAATATAGACCTTAGAAAGCATAATGTCACAGGGTGAGTGTTTTGCGCACTAAACCCATGCGGCACTTAGACAACACTTGCCGGAAGTTGCTAAGTAAGCCTTTGAGCTTCTCAATAGATAAGCCAAAAGGTTTTTCGAAAATGTTAAAGAGAAGAGAGCTAGGAAACAATTGAGCCGAATGCGAAAATTGTATTGCTTAAGAGAAAGAATACAAGAGAGCTTATAAGAGTGCTTTGAGTGCTTGCTCAACGCTTAGATGCTCAAATGCCTAATGTCAACCCATATTTATAGGAAGGCTTGCCTAGCTCTAGAGAATTCTATACACACGTGCCAAATTATAGAGAATTCTAGTGTATGTACAAGTGTGCTAGAGTTGCTAGAGAATTGTGAAAATTTCAAGAGTCAGACCAAGTTAGCACATCTTGGCTCATGACTTTGGGCCATTATTGAGCTCAATTTGGGCGGCCCATAACATTCTCCCCCACTTAAGCTCGCAACGTCCTCGTCGCGTTCTCGTGCTTGGACTTCTGGATGTGCTTTACGAATTGGCACAAATCTTCTTCACGTTCCCAAGTGGTTTCGCTCTCGGAGAGGTTTCTCCACTTTACCAAATACTCATGGTATACTGGCACGCCCTTCCTTCGGATTACTTGATCGGCAAGGATGTACTCTACATCTTTGTCGAACGTGGCAACAATGGCTATTGGGACACGCCTTGATTCTCCGCGACTTGGGTCTCCCATGTCTTCGTAATAGGGTTTGACAAGACTCACGTGGAAGACCAGATGGATCTTGAGTCTTGGTGGAAGTTCTAGTAGGTATGAAACGTTGCCCACAAGTTGGACAATTCGGAAGAGTCCCTCGTATCACCTCACTAACCCATTGTGGACTTTTTGTAGCGTCTTAAATTATTGGGGTAGGAGCTTGATCATGACTTGATCACCTTCTTTGTACTCAACGTGCCGTCTCCTTATATCTACCCACATTTTCATTTTCCTCGCGGATTTGTCAAGGTAAAATTGCGTGATGTCTGCCTCTTCATGCCATTCGCGAGCAAGCTTATAAGCCGCGGGGCTTTTTTCTCCATAAGCCGAGGCTATGGCGTTGGGAGTCATTGGCTGAAATCCCATGATGATTTTGAATGGGCTCTTGCCGGTATCCTCGCTTCGTTGGAGATTGTAAGAAAATTGGGCAACATCAAGCAACGTCGCCCAATCCCGTTAGTGAACGCTCACGTAGTGCCTCAAGTACATTTCGAGGAAGTCATTGATGCGCTTGGTCTGGCCATCCGTTTGCGGATGAAAACTTGCTGAGAACTTGAGATCTGTCCCCAATATCTTGAAGAACTCTGTCCAAAAACACCCAGTGAAGCGTGGGTCTCAATCGCTTACAATGCTCTTTAATACTCCCTAAAGCTTCACTATGTGCTTGATGAAGAGACGGGCTGCATCATCCGCTTTACAATCTTCCAGTGCGGCAATGAAAGTTGCGTACTTACTGTATCGGTCGACCACGACCATAATGCTGCCGCATCTTTCGGACTTAGGTAGGCCGTAATAAAGTCCATTAAGACACTTTCCCACAGCCTTGATGCTAGGGGCAGGAGCCAATTATTCTGCCGGTAGTTGGTGATCTATCTCGTCTTGCTGGCACACAAGACAAGTCCGAACATATGCCTCGATATTATCCCGCATGTTTGGCCAAAAGTACGAGGCCTGGACTAGTGCGATAGTGCACTCAATTCCTGAGTAACTAGCCTACTTGTAGTCGCGGCACTCCTTGATTACTTCCTTGCGTAAGTTTTCCCACCTTGGCACGAATAGCCGATCTCCTTTAGTGAGAAGAATGTCTTCTTCTTGCCAAAATCACCTTGTTTTTCCTTTGAGAACTTTCTCCAGCAAGTCTTTAGCCAACGGATCTTTTTGGAGGCCTTTCTTGATGCATGAGACAAGGTCGGACTTCGGTTGGCTCGTGCCAAGTGTTGCTAATTCTGCCTTGCGGCTTAGTGCATCCGCAACGACATTGACTTTGCCTGATTTATACTCGAGCCGATAGTCGAATTCCACACGAAAGTCTTTGTAACATATGCATTTTATTTTATTATATATGTAAATAATTAAAATAAGAGGGGGTCAATGTGATATTTTGGGTGTGTTTAAAAGATGAAAAACGGGTGGAAATTGGATTGAAATCGAGAGAGAGAGTGAGCTAACCCATTTAACCTGAAACCCGCGAACCCGACCCGTCGATATCTTCTATTTTCGGCCACCTCATCGGCAGAACAAGGTTTCAAACGAAAGCTTGTGAGCCGGCCGTCAACCTCCACACGTTCTTGCTGCTAGAAACTGCAGGGAACGCCACTGGCAAAGCTCGAAAATTCCGCGGGTTTGTCACGGATGATCGCCGCCGATTCTGGCTGTCTTTGGCCGCACCACCGGTTGGAAAAGGTTCCCCACCTCACCATCTTGCATTCCCGACCAGCTACCGGCACTGAGAAGGCCGATTTGCCGCCTACCAACCACCCAAAGAACCGCGGCTTTAAGGGCTCAATCCGGCACCACCGCAGCGCGTGGGAGGTCACCATCGGCACCATTGGACTCAACTCGACGAGAAGTGTCTAGTCCGACCTTCCCCATCGTCGTTGGGTGAATTCCGATCAACGTTAACCGTATGAGCATTTTGGTAATTTCACACATAGAGGGTAATCTAAATTGAGGATGAATTGATAATTTTACGATGTTGAGAATAAATTAGTAAATTATGAAATTGAGGGTTGTCGACAAGTATAATTTTAAATTTTATTGGTAAATTACGAATACGGGGTTAATACGGTAGGTCGAGAGAATTGAGAGTTGCAATGTTTAGACGAATATTTACTTTAAGCGTTATTTTTGTGACATTAGTTTGAATTATAATTATGGGAAGTAATTATATCGTTTCTTTAAAATAGGTGGATCTGCGAACGAAAATCTACTAGCGGATTTAGGTGATAGCTGAGTCTGAGTTTATCACTGTGAGTAGAATATATTAAAACTATTTGTGTACGTTATTTTAATATAGTAAAGCTTGTTCGTGAAATAAGTACTTTAATTGTTTCCATTTAATAGTTCTTCGAAATAAATATTTATATTTATTCATTTATGTTCCGTATCGACTTAAAAATGGCAAACGAGATGATTGATTTTGAGCATGATTTAAAGAATATATGATTGCTCTTGAGCATGATTTAAAGTGTATTTATATTGATTTCGAGCATGATTTAAAGTATACATATATTGATTTCGATCATAATTTAAAGTTTAAGGCAAATACCCATTCCCTCCACATAAGATGAGATGAGATGAGATAGTAAGCCTTTGGGGCCCGTTTGAGCACACATATAGGCTTTAGGCCATGTGTTTGAGCGCTTTCGCCCTTTGGGGGCATATGCATGCAGACAGATATTGAAATATGATGAGATTTAAATCCAGGTGGTCCGGACACGATGTCCCCAGATAGCGCATCATTGCACATCCGTTGAGATCCAGATATGGATTATGATGATAAGCATGAGATAACACGTCCCCGTCTATCTGTGTAGCTCCGGACATGATGGTACCCAGATAATACATCATTGTCGTCCGTTGAGGTCCGAATATGACAAGATTATTCTCCTGGGTATTTGTTTAAGGATAATTGTATTATTTAGTATTTGATATTTCAATATAAGATGTTTTTCTTAATTTTATGGCAGCATCAATTATATTTATGTTCAGAATATGATTGAAATGAAAGAAATTTTTACATTAAAATATTTAATTGAGAAAAGTAATTATACAAGCGATGCATTTATTTTTGTAAGTATTTTATGTTTCAAAAACTAATATCCACTCACCGAGCTCACTGAGTTTTATACTCACTCTATTTTACTGCATTTTTTTTCCCAGAAGATTACAGGTACAACAGTTGACCTAGCAGCTGTACATATTTAGAGTCGTTTTTGGCCATGTGAGGTTGTCTGAGGACATAGATAAATTTTTCTTTTGGTTAGTGTATAATCATCCTATTTTGGAATTATTCAAGATGTTACTGAATGATATTGGTTGATGTAGTTTAATGCACAATAAATTATTTGGGAGTGCTTGTGTTATAATTGCAGATTCTGATAAAATTTCGGTAGAATTCTCATTAATAGAATTTTTAATGTTTGAGTTCAGTTTCTTGAGATAGGTCGCCTTTGGGAATGGGGCGGGTCGTTTCAGTTGGTATCAGAGCATGGTTTTAGATTCTGTAGATTTTACTTAATTAGGAATAATAAGTTTATAATTTTGATAAAGAGGAATTCATATTTTGTAGGCACCATCATTATTCGTCATAGTGGTAGACGTGGCCAGTAGTTGGGTTGACTCCTAGTGTTGTACTTGAAGGGGCAAGTGAACCTGTAGAATCTTCGACTCATGGGGCTGCACAACAAGCGCCTGCAAATACCCCAAACATTGAGCAATCATTTGATTGACTAGCTCAGATTATGACTACAACTATTCAGAATCAAGCTCATTCACAGGCTGGTAGATCTAACACTATAGAGCGCATGAAAAGTTTAGGAGGGAAAAGCTTTAATGGTACTGGAGAGCCACCTGAGGCCGAGTTGTGGTTTGTCAAGTTAGAGCGTATTTTTGAGGTGATGAGGTGCTCAGCGGAAGATAAATTAACGTTTATCACTTTTCTACTCGAGGACAGAGCTTATCACTGGTGGCAGACTGTGGAAAGTCGATATCATGGGCATGCTAACATTACTTAAGACATTTTCTGTAAGGAATTCTTTATTCATTATTTTCCAGTGGTGTATCAAGACATCAAGCAGAGTGAGTTCCTCCGATTAGTCCAGGGCTCAACGATAGTTGAAGAGTATGAGACAAAGTTTATGGACCTTTCTCGATTTGCTACAGCTGTAGTGATTGATAAGAGAGAGAGATGCAGACGATTCGAGATTCGCACCGTTGTAACTGCATCAAGATATACTGAGTTCATAGAGGTAGTTGAAGCAGCCAGGAGGGTTGAGTATAGTATTGCAAAGGGACGTAAAATACAAGCATAGTATGAAACATGAGGGTAAAATTTTGCGCTCCCCACAAAATTTCACCACAGTTTCTCCTGGCTTATTAAACACAACTTCCTTTTTGAAATAATCCACTGTAGAATAATGCGATGCAAGCCAATTCATGCCTAAGATAGCATTGAAATCTCGAATATCTATAACAATCAAATTTGCCTCTAATTCATGCTCACCCATTCCAATCACACAATTTCGATACACACTCTTGACTAAAAATGACTCTCCCGTAAGTGTACTAACAACTAATTCACAATTTAGTGGTTCAGGCTCTCACTCTACATATTTAGCAAACGTACGAGAAATAAAAAAATGTGTAGATCTAGGATTAATAAGAATGTGTGCTTCGCAACCAAAGATAGATAATATACCCATAATAACTTCTAGTGTAGCACGTGCCTCTGTTTTGTCAAAGCAAAAACTTGAGCCTGAGTATGAGGTCGATCAGGCTGACTTTTCTGAGCTGAAGCAGTCGTCTGACTCTTACTAGTCGATGTAGAATCACCTATCTGCACACCTCTCTGGCCTGAGTCTATCTAGGGTAAGGTTGGTACTGAGAGGATGTCCCTCGTGCAGGATTGTCACCATGAGATAAAGTAGGACAGTATCTCTTTACGTGTCCAGGCTGACCACAACGATAACAAACTTTCTCTCCAATTCGACACAGACCCTGATGGTTCCTACCACATACAAGGCAAGAATTATGCAGAGCACCCCTAGGACGATCATCACGATATCCCCCTTTACACCTGTCATAATGTCCCTGACTTCGGACGTTAATGCCCACCGACTGCTGCGTTGAGCCATGGCTGACAGTCTGTCTTGGGTCTCCCCTGATGCCTATACCCTGGCTTCTCTGAGTACCCTAAAAAATGTCCCGCACCAATGGTTCCTCGCTTAGGCGGTCTACTACTAGAGCCATTACCTGTCCAGCTCTGGCTCGGTTTCTGCTTCAATGCTTGTATTTTACGTCCTTCTGCAATATCATGCTCAACCCACCTGGATGCTTCAACTGCATCTGCAAACTCAGTATATCTTGATGCAGTTACGACGGTGCGAATCTCAAATCGAAGACCCTCCTCAAATCGTCTGCATCTCTCTCTCTCATCACTCACTATAGCCGTAGCAAATCGAGAAAGGTACATAAACTTTGTCTCATACTCTTCAACTATCGTCGAGCCCTGGATCAATCGAAGGAACTCACTCCGCTTGATGTCTTGATACACCACTGGAAACTAATGAGTATAGAATTCCTTATGAAAAATGTCCCAAGTAATGTCCACATGCCCATGATATCGACGTTACACAGTCTGCCACCAGTGATAAGCTCTATCATCGAGTAGAAAAGGGGCAAATGTTAATTTATCCTCCGTTGAGCACCTCATCACCTCAAAAATACGTTCTAACTTGACAAGCCACGACTCGACCTCAGGTAGCTCTCCAGTACCATTAAAGCTTTTCCCTCCTAAACTTTTCACGCGCTATATAGTGTTAGAGCTACCAGCCTGTGAATGAGCTTAATTTTGAATAGTTGTAGTCATAATCTGAACTAGTTGATCAAATGACTACTCAATATTTGGGGCATTTGCAGGCGCTTGTTGTGCAGCCCCATAAGTCGAAGATTCTCTAGGTTCACTTGCCCCCTCAAGTACAACACTAGAAGTCAACCCAACTACTGGCCGCGTACAGCCACGGCCACGTCTACCACTACCACGAATCATGATGGTGCCTACAAAATATAAATTCCTCCGTTCAATTTCTTGCGATAGGTCATCTTTGGGAATGAGGCGGGTCGTTTTAGTCTTTGCTTGCTTCAGACTCAATTTCTTTTGTGTTTGGAAGTACCTTGTCGCCACACTTGCAAGTAATGGATGATTGCGGTCATCTCCTTCTCTTGCACCGTGTAACACTTCTCCGTATCATTTAGCTTCCAACTTCCGAAAGTTATGGATGGCCTTCTTGCATGAGGAATCCACCAATGGCGAAGTTGGAGACATCCGTTTGCACTTCAAAATATGAACTAGGACGGTCTCCTTCGAATGCGTGCTGGCATTCTTTGGACTAATGCCATGTTCGATTCTTCTTGAGAAGGTTAGTCAAGGGTGCCGCCTTGGTTGAGTTGCTCTTGATGAATCGGCGATAGTAATTCACCAATCCTAAGAATGAACGAAGCTCGGGCACTTTTGTGGGAGGCTCCCAATCAAGGATGACCTTCACTTTTGAGTCCACCATCATTAACTTCCCAGCCACTATTTTATGCCCAAAGATCTCCACCTCCTTGTGAGCGAATGAGCACTTCTTCATCTAGATATAGCTCATTTTCTTGAAGTACTTGGAAGACTTATCGCAAATGTTCAGCATGCTCCTCGAACGTGGTGCTAAACACCACTATGTCATCCAAGTACACGACCACGAAACGGTCGAGGAATGGTTACAGCACTTTGTTCACGAGTGTGCAAAATGCAGCCGGTGGATTTGTGAGGCCAAAAGGTATTACAAGGAACTCAAAAGATCTGTAACTTGTTACGCATACTGTCTTCGGTTCGTCTCCCTCAGCAATGCGAACTTAGTAGTACCCGGAGTACAAGTCAAGTTTAGTAAAGTATCGCACCTTGCCAAGCTAGTCAAAGAGATCCGCTATCAAAAAAATCATATGCCTATTCTTGATAGTAATATTGTTGAGCACTCTATAGTCGATGCACATCAGTAGCGATCCATCTTTTTTCTTTTGGAAGAGGACCGGTGCACCGAATGGGGTTTTAGATGGGTGGACATAGCCTGCGTCTAGTAAGTCGGTGAGTTGTTTTTGTAGCTCTTCGAGTTCGGGTGGAGCCATGCGGTAGGGCACCAAGGCTGGAGGTTTCGAACCTTGCTCCAACTTGATTTGATGATCCACCTCTCGTCTAAGTGGGAGTTTCTTTGGAAGCTTCAGAGGCATCACGTTCTTGAATTCCTCGAGGACGGATTGTATCGTTGGAGAAACTTGGCTTAGAGCGCTTGTGGAATTTTCTCCCTCATTGAGCTCCCGAATGGACACTAGGAAGCTTGGGTCCTTCTTGAAAGCTTTTTTGAATTGCATGGCCGAAAGCATCTTCTCCTTAAACTTGCCACGCTTCGTAGGAACCATGCAATTTTTACTCCCGTCAAGGATGTTTAGGGAGTTTGTGGCTGGAAGTGGGAAGGCATGGACTTGGTCAAATAATTTTATGCCAAGAACCATCTTGAAGTCGTCCATGGGCACGATAAAGAAATTGAGTTTTCCGCTCCATGTGCCAAGTGTAATGTGTATGCCTAGCACCGTGCCTGCAATGGGCTTGGCACGTGAGTTCACTGGCTTCATTGTGCCTCCTTCTTTAGTAGTTTTGAGGCCTAGGTGTTTGGCCTCATCCTCGGATACGAAATTGTGTGCTGCTCCTATATCCAACAATGCGTGAGCAGAATGTACCATTTATCTTCGCGCTTACGTACATGAGCCCTTTCTTAGCGAGTATCGGTTGTGGGTTGTTGAGTACCAAATCGTTGGAGAGAACACATGCTGGATTGGGATTCTTCAGGTGTTGGTATAGAGTTACCCTTGAGTTGGGCAGTAAGTGCATTGAGCATGGGATTCGCGGCTTTAGTGGCTCCTTTTTGCCTTCTGATTTGCCTTGCTTGCTTTTACCACTCGGAGGTTTTTTCTGCCCCTAATCCTTGCAATCGTTGCCCTTGTCCTTGCGACTCTCTCCCCCAGCTTTGTCTTGGCTATGCCTTTTGTCCTTAGATTGGGTGGAGTACTCGTTGAGCGATTCCGCGGTGACAATGGTGTCGTCAAGAGTTTGGACGCCCCGCCTATCGAGCTCCGTCTTGGCCTAATCCTTGATGTAATTGCAGACGGTACCCGTTTGCAATAGGTGACGTAGGTGAGCTCTAACTTCTTTTTCTGCGTTGCTTGGGGTAAATTGCTTTCGAAATTCTTGTTTGAAATCTGCCCAAGTGTCGATGGTGCAGATGCATTTGCTCATTTAGCCACGCTTCCGACGCTGCTATAGTTGTGCAGCGCCTCGAAGATATGTGGGTACAATGCCCACCTTCGATGCCTCGTCTCGTACGCCCATGGTATCGAAATATTGGTCTAGCCCAAATAAGAAGCTGTCTACGATGCTGGCGTTGCGTATGCCATTGTAGGTGTCGGGCATTGGCACGTCAATGCATTGCGCATCACTCGTGCTCGTGGAAGCTGGACTAGCGGAGAGTGTGCGCTTGTGCCATGCCCAATCCGAGCAGACTTCCTCCATTTCCGTGCGGACAGCGCGCAATTCGTCTTGTACGAAACTGCGGAGTTTCAGCAACTCTTCGTGGAATGCTTGAAATTCCACTCGGAGGATGTTGGCTTGATCTTAGATGAGGGTCTTGGTTGCCACTGTGAAGTCGGCATCCTCGCCCTCGAGACCGTCCACTCTTTCCTCCAAACTTTCGAGGGTGTCCTGAGCGGCCGACATTGAAGTTTCGAGCGTAGCCATGCGAGGCTCCAAAGCATTGGTGGAAGCGACCTTGGACTTGCTACGAGTCTTGGCCTACCCACGAGTTTCATCGCGGCCCCAGTTTGGTTCCAAGAGTATCTCCACACCAAGAGCACCCTCTTGTGTTGTGCTTGAAGTTGGAAGATTGGCCATTGCTCCGTAATGAACTTGATTGCTTACGTGCAAACCGTAGCTCTGATACTTGTTATGAGTTGAATGTTTTGCGCAGCAAACCCGTGCGGCACTTAGTCAACATTTGCCGAAAGTTGCTAAGTAAGCCTTTGAGCTTCTCAATAGTTAAGCCAAGATGTTTTCCGAAAATGCTGAAGAGAAGAGACTTATGGAGTAATTGAGTCGAATGCGGAAATTGTATTGTTTGAGAGAAAGAATACAAGAGAGCTTACAAAAATGCTTTAAGTGCTTGCTCAATGCTTGGATGCTCAAATACTTAATGCCAACCCATATTTATAGGGAGGCTTGGCTAGCTCTAGTTGCTAGAGAATTGTGGAAATTTCCGGAATTGGGCTAAACTAGCACATCTTGGCTCATGGCTTTGAGCCATTTTTGGGCTCAATTTGGGCGGCTCGTAACAATAAGGACAAGAAAGACAAGTGGTTACCACAGGAAAGCATAATATAATAATGTTGTCATTTTAGAACAAATTTTGTGATCTATGATTGATTGCATGATGGTGTCACATGAGCACACTCAGTATCAGCCATACTGATCAAAAAAAGTAAAAGCCTAGTGTGTTAATAAAAAACTTACAAGAAAAGGTTTACCATCTGATGGTGTTGCACAGGGAATATGGGAAGTAGGAACTAAGTCGAGAGTTTCAGTTTTCACCACCTGAGGAATTCTGTATTCTCTTCCAATCATATCAGAACACTGGCCACATTCAACCTTGATGATCTGTGGCAAATTTCCTGCATTTTAATGCATGCAACAACATTCTTAGACAGAACACAATGTCAATTGCAGGTTGCTCATACTTTAAGAGAAAGGAATGACAATTATCTTTCAGCCAAAAAGGGCTGAAGTTCAGAAAAGCAAAACCAAATATGTCTTGAGCCATCTCTTCAGGTTCCACAGGCTCTTTTTTAACGATCTTTACAGTCTCTTTTTTAACGACTTTTACGGGCTCTTTTTTAACAAACTTCATGCTTTCCTCTGTTCAACATAGCACTTAATTTTCAGCTAAATAAAGATGCAGAAAAAGTTTATCACAGAAGGGGCGAGTCATGAAATCCTGACTACAAAATGAAGATTTTGTGACAGCAGAACCTCCACAACAAGGATCAAAGGAAATCAAGCAACCAGGACGACGCGCTTACCAAATTGGCATTTCTGCATTCCAGCAGTAACAGGAACACTAGAACCCCCCAACTGTCCAACACACTTCAGTTGTGCACTTTGATTACTGTCACTGAGGGAAGTGCATCGCATATGGTAAACCATACACTGATGAACTTCGGTCTGTAGTTCTACAAAAATTTAAAAAGAAAAACCATAGATTATAATATTCTGATTACAAAAAAATCAATCATATCATAAATATATAAAATCAGGAAAGAGCAACTAACTGGGTAGTGCTTTGATCCCTTCCTCAGCACCGAAGCATCTTTTGGATACTCCACTTGAACTACCAGAGCTGGTTCCTCCATCTTTTTGCGGCTCAACTGCAGTTGTGAAGATTTATGACAAGATAAGCTCCATCAACAAGGATGAAGGGAAATAAAGCAACCACGAAGACAGGCTTACCAAATTGGCAATTCTGCATCCCAGTGGTAACTTGAACACTGGACCCCCCGAACTTTCCAACAAACTTCATATGCTCACTTTGATTGCATTCCATTGGGGGTACCATTGCCCGATCAATTTTTTTATGTGAATCTGCAAAAATTTAAACAATAAAGCCATAGGTAATATTATTCAGATTAAAAGGAAATCAACATACGCTAAACATATTAAATCAGGAAAACGCAGCTAACTGGATAGTGCTTTGCTCTCTTCCTCAGCTCCATGGCATTTTTGGGATACTCCACTTGAAACATTAGAGTTGTTCCCTTCATCATTTTGAAGCTCAAATCCAGTTATTATTTTCTCCATCTTTTCAACCCCATTATTCTTCATGGTGTCTACGTCAGACGCATCAGAAGCTGCAACTCTGTTCAGTATCTCTTCGTTCACTGGATATTTATTAACTAAAACATTTTCAAATTCAGACATCAGAGATGCATCAGTGTGATGAGAATAATCATCTCCAACCTTCATTTTATCTCTTATCGCTGTGCCAAAGTTATTACCTACCATTTCAAAGTGGGATAAATCAAATACAGAGCATCTGTTTTCTCTTTGTTGGTCTGCCAAATCTCTATCAATTAAGTAGTATGGATCTTCAAGGAACTTTGCTCTTGATACAGATAGAGGCCTTTTGCCAGGAATCTTGCAGTTTGAAGTAATGTTGGTACTTGCCTTTTCCACATCATTCAACTCACATTGGCTTTCACTCATCTCTTCATCTGACACAGAAAAAAAAGAGGGGCTTGACCTCTCCTTGCTCATTGAATCTTTATCAGCTGCATTGCCTATGTAGCATTGACCTTCCCTGTCAGTAGAATCTGTATTAGTTCTAGCACTTTTCCTCTCTTTGCTCATTAAACCTTTATCAGCTGTGTAGCATTGACCTTCCCTGTCAGTAAAATTTGTAGTAGTTCTATATCTTTTCCTCTTATTTGTGATCAGAGAAAATTTTTGCTTCTCACACCCAGTTTTATCGTAGATCTTTACAACAAAGTGCGATCCCATGATGTAATCGAATACAAGAAAATCTCCAATTTCTAGCCTGTGGTGTGCTGAAAATGCATTCCATCCTTGTCGAAAAGCAGGAGAGCCATCCACATTGGACACTGATACTTCCCAACAATCTTTGTTTGAATCCTCAATAATGGCTTTTTTACCAATTACTGCAGACACCATTTCAGCAAATTTAGGAGGCAAGAACTGCAAGGAACAGAATGGTTAGATTCGTACATTGTTCAACAAGACAAAATCTAAGTTTCCAAGCAGGATCAATCATACCGTTATCACATGACTACAAATGCTCACCGGGAGGAAATAGTAAGGAAATACGCCAAAGAAGCCCCCTTCCACCACAAATAAATATCCATTGCCATAAATGTAACATTATCACGAGATATTAAGAAACATGAGTGCTACTTACATAATCATACCTCCATATGCATAAATTAATGCACATCCATGCAAAGTTGATATGTATTCAGAAGCTTTTCTAAAATTACCTAAACAGCTAATAAGCCTCTTTGCAGAGGAAAAAGTAACAAGCAGCTTTCAAAGCAACATATGGAATATGACCCATGCATTGAAGATATACAATTAGTGCCTCCACCGTCATCATGGATTATGTACAGTATCAGCATCATAAGTAAGAAATAACACGAAATTAACAGCAGCTTCGGCTTGATTTAAAAATAAGGTACATTCAATGTTTTCATCAATAAATTCACAATTTCATAAAAGCCAACAGGGTGATTAACAAAACAACAAAATTACGGCTCTTGAGATACTTAACGGGAAAAGAAAAGGGAAAATCTATATATAGAACTTGAAGAAAATTCGCAAAGTAAACATACCAAAATTTCAGAGCATTCTTTTCCAATCATGATTTTAAAGAAAGAGTAGATGACAGGAGATAATTTTGCCTTGCTCCGGTGAACCCGTAGGCATTTTTTAGTGCACTCTGCACAAGCTTCTACCTTGCCGCCCATAATCACTTCTGCTTGATAGCTCACTGTAATAATGTTTTTTAAAAAGAAATTTATTAAAATATAAAGAAACAGAACAAGTGCCAAGAAAATATATATATATATATATTGTAGCTGAACAAACAGCCACATTAATGAATGAAACATAACAAAACAGAACCCTAATGTAAATTATGTATCAGCGAATAATGGTAAAAGAAATTACACTACAACATTCAAAGGGCAAGAAGATTATACCCTGAGGAAAGCAAAAAAAAAAAAAAAGTAAAGAGAGAGAAATCACAATAACTTACTCACCGACTGGTGGTAGTAACAAAATGAAACCTTTTGCTTCAGATTTTTATTTTGCTCTTTGAACTCTCCGTTTTTCAGCTTCACAAAGTAGCGGGTTTGTTTATTGGTTGCTCCTTTGGGTTCAGTCTCAGTCTTGTCTCTTGCGAGCTTCATAAAGTACATGCTGACTGTGATCCTCTGTCGGAGGAATGCAGGGACTTTATCGTGAAGTCAATCCGGCGTCGTTGGAACTTGCAAGATTAAAAATGGACCCTCTCATTAAATTTGGGCTAATAAGGCAAAATTGTCACGTGCTTTACGATTTTTGTAACGTACCAATTGTTTTTCAATTGGTGTTTTTGGCCCTTGAGGAAAATAATTTTTTGATGGGATACTTTTTCAAATAAAAATTTAATTGGTAGTTTATAAAATATAATCATTTAGCAAGATAAATTATATCATTTAAAGACATTTAGAACATTCTGTTAAAATCATAAAAATAACATAATTTTCAGATTTGATAATATTTACATAAATTAATTTTGTTCTGAAGAACTATAAAAACACATGTATTTGTAATAATATTATAATATCAAAATAATCATACATATCCAATATTTTAATAATGAAATTACTTACTATAATATTAAGATATTAATATAATGATATATATTGGGTACACTAAAAATTAAGTTATTTACTATAATATTAAGATATCAATATAATAATTCATATCTAGTACACTAGAAATAGAGTTACTTATTTTGACAAAATAAATTATTTAAATACACTCTTAAGCCTCAAACAGCCTCAAACACCTTAAACAATTCAAAGTGTAACTATTAACAACTTATTCTAACATCCTGATTTTTTAACTCATATCTTACAAGTCTAATTCTCTGAATTTTTTAATCTAATAATTTAGAATGATATAATATTATGTAGAACTATTGTGTATATTTATAAGTATCTCCCATAAAAATTTATGGACAAATCAAGACCAAAAACAATTCCAAAATTATTTGTTCCAAGACAAATTTAAAATTGTCTCACAATGCCTTAACTAAAATAGTATATGTTCCAGAAATTTTTTAAAAGTTATATATTATTCAGAAAATTATGCAATTAAAATTGGGAGTACTAGACACGTGTAATAAGCTCTATTTAAAATTTTAGAAATTTCCGAGTTCATTTGACACTCCAAATAATTTTGTAAAAATGGGTGTTCTACTAAAATCACAAGTTTCCAGTACAATGATGTTTACTTCGAAAATCCATGTAAAATAAAAAACAAGATCAAATCTTATAAAATAAAATTTAATCGTTAAGCCTTGTTTGTATAGTTTACATAAAGATAAGATATTCTAAAAAATCATTTTCAATGCCCGTGATTTAATACACACTATTCATGCTGTCCAAAAAATTCTATAGCGTTTTTCTTACAACAAGATTTTCAAATTAAGCATACATTCACAGCGATAAAAGACACAAGCAATAAAGACTCACCAATCAAGAAGCTTCCAATTAAACTAAGATCTCTAAATCTATCGGAGAAATAGAGAAGGCTGCTATGAGAGATTTAGAATTTAGAATTTGGAGTTGAGAGAGAAAGAAGATGAATAATGAAAGAAATTGAATAAATCGATATTCTCTTTTTTTTAACTCTAGGCTTTTTAGCAAGCATTAACAAATACAAAGCAAGCAAATAATAAATGCAAACATACATGTAAAGCAAGCTTTAATAAAAACAATTTTAATAATAATAATAAATCTACAGCAAACTTTAATAAGTATAATCGTAAATATAAATTAAACAAACTTAAATAAATGTAAGCAATTGCATCTTTGAATTTGAGTGATTAGCAACTTCTACTTTTTGTCTTTCTTCTTATTGCAAACTTTTATGATAAGTGTAAGTAATAATGGAAGCACACATATTTTGTGCAATTAATAAATGTAACACTATGAAATTCTTGGTAACTCTAGTAAATTAAGAAAGCCTAGAGCATTACCAAAAGTCTCTATTAATTTTACTTTTTAAATATCAATTTGTTTATTTATATGATAAATAAAAAAGTGAAAAAATATGTTATTATCCAAAAAACTCTTCAAATAGAAATAAATTAATATTATTTTTCCTTAAAAAAATAAATAGTACCTCAAACACTTATCTGTCTAATAAAAAATAATAAAATATAAATTGAAGAGGTAAAAATTATTCTATAAAATTAAAGAGAGAGAAACATTTTTTATTTGAAAAATTTTAATTATAGTGTCTATTAAAATCTTAAATATTTATGTGTCTCTTTAAATAAACAGTAAAATCTTATTTGAAGAATTTTTTGGTGATGCTCTCATAATCATTCTCTAAAATCTCTTAATAAATTAACCAAAAGAATTAACACTTCTTATTTCTTTACTGAGAATTACAATAATTATTAATAAAGATAATAAGGAGATATTACACAAAATATGACACATCAATTTTTTCTTCAAATCTTTTTTTTTGTTCTTAGCTTAGAGAACATTGTTGTGAGCAAAAGTTGGTTTGTTCTACAAAATTTATGGTTAGTATTATAGAATGGGATAACCAAAATATGTTTTTTGCTTCCTACGTTTTGCTCCAAAAAAAAAACAAAAAAAAAAAACACTAAGTGAAAAATGTTACCAAATGCACCCCAGCAATTCTTTGGTAATTGTTAGTTTTAAAATTAAAAAGGAAAAAAAAGCGCCTCTGACGACAAGAACATTACAATTAAGATATTTAAAAAATGTTGACCCTTTACAAGTCAAGTTAGGATCCAAACCACCATTTATAAAACAAGATATAAAAGAAGATACTAAGAATGCCACTTCAAATTAGCCTGCCCAAAACCAGAAGGTCAATATTCAGTGAAGTGTGTTTGGCTTTTAAAGTCAAACACACTGATTTACCAAGCAGCTCCAATAACAGTCTTTGTCAATGGAATGCGCTCTGATTCCTTGAGTTACTTAAAAAAATAAAGATTTTCATGTCGAGAACTACAAAAATTTTGCTTCCAACAGCAAAAAAACTTATGAAAAAGAAAAGTTTTGCAGGATCCAATATGCGCAAGGTGTAAAATGAAAACTAAAACCATTACTCGCTCGCGCTGTAATGGACTGTAAGGCAGCAAAACAAATGTGGAAGTTGACTCCTTTGATTTGAGAAGTTGTGGTTACTCATTAATCAACATTTGCTAGATATGATACAAGAGATTGCAAGAAGAAGAATCGGTAAAGAGGAGCTGAGATTGATAATTGGATTATGTTGGATAGCATGGTATGCAAGATATATTTGTGTTTTTGAGAATATAATGCAAGATCCCGAATTTCAGTACCTAAAGCTGAAAATATGGTCGAGGAATATGCTAGAGTTAAAATGTCTAAAGTGAAATCAGTAGCCAGAGCAATATCAGGGAAAATATCAAGCTAGATTACTCCTCCTCAATAATTTTTTGAAGTGAATGTAGATGCAGTAGTTAATATAGATAAACATCAAAGGGGGCTCGAGGTGTTAATTAAAGATGGAGATGGAAGTGTGAAAACTGCAACTGTTTATCAAATGTCTTTTTATGGAGATTTAGTATAGATTTGGGCATTAAGGTTGCCGAAGATACAGAGTGATTCCTTTAATTATAGAAATTGATTGCAAAGATGATGTTGATTTAGTAGCAGCATTGAAATTTTTTGGACCATTGTTGTTATTCAAAACAAGATGCAGAAGGGAGACAACATGTTCAAAATTCAACATATTCCAAGAGATTATATGATACAATTGTTCATGCCTTTAGTTAAAATAGTTCTAGCTACTGGTGATACTAGTATTTAGAAGGGCTCATTTCCTCCTCATATCGTGTCTATATTTACTCAATTGACTTAATGAAACTAAATCTTTATATTAAAAAGAAAAAACGCATGTCTTTACATCAATTTTCATATACAAAATGTTATGCAAATTTAACAAACAATTAAAAAAAGAAAAAGAAAAAGAAAAAGAAAGAACATGTGTGTGTGATGTGATTGAAAGATTTGATGTTAAAATGAAAGATAGCACTTAAAATTAATTTAAATATTTAAAAAAATCAATTGAGATGAATAAATTGAGAAAATACACGTACAACTTTTTTTATTACAAATAAATCAAATCGGACACTAATATTTTGTGTAGATATTTTTTTTAAACATTAGTTCGGTAATTTAATTTCATATTTTAAATATTTTCTCCAAAAATGAATAACTGAAAGTACTTTTTATGTTGAGAGTAGACTATCTATACAAAATGTTATCAAATTAATAAATTTAAACACTTAAGCACACTTAAGCTTATATTAAGTATTTAGGTGAGTTTGTAGAATAAAAATTAAACTTTCAAAATGAGTTTAGTGAATAGGATTTGTGGTTTAAAAAACGGTGCATCTATGCCTATTAAAAAATAGGTAACCAAAAAAGTTTTTTAATTTTTATTTTTAAAAAATGGAAAAGTTTTTAATTTTAATTTTAAAAAAATGAAAAACGCCAAGTAAAAACATTCTCAGTGTTATAACCCAAAAAATATAAATGTTTTCTTATATCTTCCGAGTGATTAAAGAAGAAAATATACCACCTTAAAAGAGTCTTTCACCGTCATCAATTGAAGGGATTGAGTAGCAATTTATCTTTGAAAAAAAAAAAATAATACTTATTTATGCAGTTTCTAAGAACTATTGAAGGGATTGAGTAGCAGTTCATCTTTGAAAAAAAAAATACTTATTTATGCAGTTTCTAAGAACTATATCGGTTAGACTTAGGGTTATACTATTTATATGATTCTGATAGTAATATAAATAGAATTATAATACAATTTAAGAAATAAAAAAAAAAAGTGCACGACCTTCAAGTTTTCCAAATTTTATCTTATATTTTTCTAATTACTCCGAGTAAGCTTGAGCTTGAAATTTCATTTGATCAGACTAGATTCTCACTGAATTTCAAGGGGGAAGAAGCTTCAGATCTTTTAAAATTAATATTATTTTCTGGCAGTTGAAATTATTTTAGATTCATTTTATCAACATTGGTTGACTTGCAAATAAACCATCCATGAAACTAGGCTGCTAGTTCTATTGGCCACCTTTAGCTTGTACAAACAAACCATGTCACATTGCCACTAGCTGAAACACAAAATTGGGTCTCTAAAACACTTTCTAACAACCAGAAAAAAAAAAAAAATCGAAAACATTCAAATGAGCTCAATGCTTGGATCTACACCAGCAGCAGCAGATACTTGATTTTGTTCTTTAACAACCATTCTTCTAAGTTTCAGAAAGCAGCTCACCAAGCCCACAACATAATCATACAAACTAAGGGCAATAGAAAGCCCAATGCCACCAATGATCCCATATGCAATAGAATAAGTGAGTGGCATCAGAAGAATTGTAACAAAAGCTGGCACTGCATCTTTTATGCTCCCCCAGTTTATGTCCTTCACAACTTTCATCATCATCACCCCAACCATCACCAATGAAGGACCAACTGCCCATGGAGGAACACTAGTTAATAGAGGAGTGAAAAACAATGATAAAAAGAAATATAACCCGACAATCACGGCCGTCAATCCGGTCCGGCCGCCTTCTCTGATCCCCGCGGATGATTCCACGTATGTTGCAATTGGTGAAACTCCTAATGCTGATCCCACAATTGTAGAGCTTGCATCAACCATGTAAGCGATGTACTCCCCTTCAAATTTGCCTTGTTCATTAACAAAGCCGCCAGTTTCTGCCACAGTGTATAACGTGCCTGTGGTGGCAATGACATCAACGTACAACAATGTAGCTAAAGCCACCCAAACTTCACTGTGGTTGAAGTTAGCGAAGCTAATTACCCCGGCCGTGGATTGAATTTTGTGAAAATTTACTATCTTTCTAAAGTACTTGTAATTTGCATCACCCTGTGGAGAACTAGGAAAATATGTAACCGCTGTGCCTCTGATCCATGAAATCAATGTGACAAAGAGAATGCCATAGATCATGCTACCCTTGATCTCTTTCATTAAACCATAACAAGTGATTAAGAAGCCCGCTAAGCCTAGCCAAAAAGTTGGGCTCCTCATTTTTCCACTAATGCAAGCACCAGTAACTGGGTCAGATTCAGCACAAGCACTGATAGTCAAAAGTGTTGATGGGTCAGGCCCAATGAGGCCCACTCCCTGATGAAGCTGCAGCCCCACAAAAGCAATAAACAGCCCAATTCCTGCAGCACAAGCAAGCCTCACTGGCTGGGGAATAAGCCTGGCAAGCTGTGACCTTAGCCCAAAGGCAGCTATTGCGAGAAACGCACAGCCTTCAACTAACACGATTGCCATGGCTGTTTGATAAGAAATGGACCCAGATCCATGAAATCCCACCAAGTTATAGGCCAAGTAAGCATTTGCGCCCATGCCAGGAGCCAAGCCCAGAGGCAAATTGGCTAATATTCCCATGGCAAATGACCCTATCATCGCTGATAAAACAGTAGCAACAATAAGGTCACTTCTGGTTTTTGCAAGGCAGTTTTCGTAGCCAACGTTATTCTTCAACATGCAGTCAGAGCTAGCCGTTTGGTTCACCGGAACTGAACAGTCAGCGACGGAGCACGTCCCTCCTGAGTCGGCGATGATTGTGGCATTAACGGTGATGATATACGCCATAGTTAAAAAGGTGGCGTTACCGGCTCGTAGCTCTTTAGTGAAGCAACTTTTTCTGCCTTCTAGCTTGAAGTGCTTTCCAATAAAGCTCTTTGAAACTGTTTCATTTAGACCCTTCTCCATCTTCGTCCATGACTTCGACAATTTTTTGAATAACCCAGTACCCATTTTTGAACAAAGCTCACCTCCACCCATACTGAAAGTTATATATATATATATATATAAGGATTAAGGGATATAAGGAAAGGAAAAGGAATCTTAAATGTTGAGGGGTTTCAGATGGAAGCAGAAGCAGAAAATGTAAGTGCTTTTGACTGAATATTAATGGGTTGGTTTGGCAGAGACGTAAGGGTAAGGCATGCTATTAAATGTTTAGCAATATAACGGCAATTCATACCTGGCTGGCCTTGCCTTTTATATTTTATTCATACATTAACATAAATTTTATTCAATAATCAGTAGTTGCCAAGAATGGTACATAAATAAGATTCGATTTGACCATTTGACTTATATCCGGCCATTGTGAAGATTTTTTTTTTTTTTCTAAAATGGAGAGCGGGTGGGCAAGCCCAAGTAATTTTTACCTCCTCCTCACCCCCAAAATTCGAACTCGGGTCGCTACGAATTTAGAACCGACTATAGCAGCCAATCCGACTACGGCCTTGGGGCCCGGCCATTGTGAAGATTTATTTATTTAGTTAATTCGGAGTGTGTTTGGAATTAAAGTGTTATACCTTAAAAATTATAGTTATTATGAAAAAAAATTATAATTATAAAATAAAAGTTTATAATATATAGTAAATATAATTTTTAAATATTAATAATATATAGTAAATATAATTTTTGATAAAATTATTAAAAATATAATAAATTTTTTATATTTTAAGCTATAATAATTAATATTTATTAAATATTTTAATACTATAACTTAAAAATTACAACTACTCAATCTCAATTATAAAAAAATATATTAATTTTACAATGTTTTTCCACTAATAGTCTGAAGATGGTTTGCCTTGTCGGTAACATTATCTATCCCAAGTGGGCGTAGCGATGAAATGACAGGGCCAGTGCTTTACTGCAAATAATAACTATTTGTGCGATCACTTTAATCTGCCTACTAAGTAATTGTTCTGATATTGTTAGTGACTTTAGTTGATAGTTGATTATCACATCACAAAAATCATTAAATTCTCGTAGAAAGTGGAAACGACACTCACACCCCAAGATTTCTCAAAATACTGGGTATAGATAAATTTCAAAGGTTTTAGAAATCGACAAACAAATTCTTTTTCGTTAGCATTTTTGTTCATTGAGACATCATTACCGCACTCTATTTTATGAGATTTTATTATGTTAAGATTGGATCGATTAAATTGGTCCGATCCAATTACTCCAAGACCCGAATCTAAACTGTAATTAATAAATAAGAATGACAAGAACCCTAATTCAATCAAAGATCCCACAAAAACAACAAAGTGAAAACTAAAAAGAATAAAAACTTAAAAAAAAAAAAAACATATATAGAATTTATAATGGTTCAACAGAAGGTGTATACATCTACTTAAAGATCAGAGCCTAAGTTTTTATTGATTTTTAGAGAACAAGTCAGAGAGAGAGAGAATAAATGAAAAGCTTTTGCTTATTAATTTCTCAGGCCTCAAGGCATTTTAACAATGTTGAGTATCAACTTTGAACATCTTGTGTGTTGTTTTCCTTTAAATATACTGTGAAGAATTAATAATGCCACTGGAGTTAGGTTTAAGTAGAAAGGAATAGTTTACTTTAATGAGTTTGCAAAGCACCCATATATTGAGCATTTGTTTCAGGGTGTGGTAACACATCATTGTCAAAATTTTGTGATTTAATTGGAACCTTTGACGCATGATCGTGAGTGTTTTGCACTTTCACTAAACTGCTAAATCGGATTCAGTAGGATCCAAATATATTGTATTTTTAGTGTGAGAAAATTAAAATGCGAAAGAAGAATAATTTAGACTAATCTAGTTTCTATTAATTAATTCCCTTAGATTTCGCATGAAATTATTTCTTAAGACAAGTAGTTCGAAAATTCCAAAATCAAAATCTTTGGACGATCCAATATTATTTTTCTTTGCACAGCTCACTATACAAATGATTCTATTAAATTTTGTTGCCCCATTAGATACTGTTTGAAGATCCACAACTAATCACTACCTTTGTTTGACAATTCATAATTGAATTATGCCCATAGCTACATGCTGTTGGTTTATTTTAGAATAGAGGCAAAGACGAATAGAAAATTTGAAAGGGTTTGAGGTATGTTTGGACACTTGTGTTTTAAGGTTTTATTTATTTCCACCGTACTTATTGCTATAGAGTTAAATAGTAAATTACTCTCAAGATATAACAAATCATGAACTCAATCTCTAACAATGAAATTATGTTTAAGAACATATACAAAATCTATCATAAAATAAAATATTTATAAAAAACAAAATATTTATTTATAAAAGAATATATCTATATACAAATAATACAATCTTTTAATAAAAGAATACATACAACTCTTCGCATAATATATATATATATAATAAATTAACTAATTAATTATTAAAGAGATCTTACGATCTTTCTCACACATGCCTCGTAAGTGACATGAAAGCGCTATACATACATATATATATATATATATATATATATATATATATATATATATATATATATATATATATATATATATGGTCACAATCATAATTATTAACGTGCACAAAAATTAAAACACAAAATGAATAAACCAGAAAGGAGATAAATAAATTAAACATTAACCCTACCAGAAAAATTGTGAGCACGTGCATTTGGATTTGTTCAAAGACTTTCATTCTTCCTCGTTACTTGCAATATTCCATCTCCAATCTCTACAATTCTTACTGGACAGAATTTTTTTTTTTTCATTATATTTTACTGGGATTAAGTAAATGAAAAGGTAACAAGTCATGGAGAAACGCATGCCCATACTTTTTGTCCCGCTTAAGTTTAAAAGGTGCCGGCCTCCGGTTGCTTCTCGTAGCATCTACTTGATTAAAAATTAGTGATCTTGTTATGCTTCAAAATTTATGAATGAACAAATAATCTTATGTGTACTTGGATAGCTTAACTTTTTAGAATCTTTTAGTGCATGCGTGATATGGAGGTACTATTTTAGTGCATGCTGAAACTTGAAGGTGCTGTGGGTTCATCTTTTCAGCGACAATGGAAGTGAAAAGCGGAAAGCAAATTAAATTAAAAAAAAAAAAAACAACAACTGAAAATGAAGTGTTGCGTTAGTATTAGGTTTTGGCATTACTTGGGGGCCGGCATGACCAGCAAGCTACAGAGACTCTTCTTTTAATGGTCTTATTTTTGTGTTTTTCTTCATCATTTCACCCACTGCTGCTCTAGGTGAGATTATGGTCATTGGTCAAGATCCTACTCTTCATAGCTTAAGCATATATAATTAATTGATCTGTTCTTTTTTAGGCTGATTTTTCACCTACCAAAAAATTTCTTCGATTGATCATGAATTGACTCCTAATTTGTTTCCGTGCATTATTATTATTACATTCAGTGCTTCCCATAGGCCTGTATAATCTAAAAGTTAGCAAATCATGTTTGAGGTAAAGTGGAATTAAATTGATGTTCACTTTAAAATTTAAATGTTTAAAATCAAAATCTTTCATCAAATTCAACAAAGAACAAAGATGTATGACTCTTCAAAGTCATAATCACTCCAATGGTTTAAACGACTTGTCTTTCATGTCAGCAAATGGCAAATGACAGCTTCATGTTACAAGGATTAGCATTTCGTTATTATGTATTTGCAAGGCAACAACCAACAAGCAACTTGAAGCAGTGGGTGGCATCAAGCTTTCAGAAAGAATCAGTTATTGGCGAACAATCTGTCATTTCAAATTCAGCTCTTCAAGCTCTCATGGTCTGGCTTTGACAAAGCACTAGGAATTTGAACCAGCTTGAAGTCATTAGTCATACAATTAGAATAATATAATTATGGAATAAGCAAAGTGGGAAACTAATCTGGAAACAATTTCATTTCACTCTATTTGCGCAAACTTATCAGCACACGATACCAAAAGTCACGCGGATAAGATACCGATTTAGCCACTAAATCAATTCACCACCAAGTAAGGATAAGACAATTCGCTCGCAATTAAAGATATGAAACCATAAAATGATATGTATCAGAATCCCCATTCAAAATTCTCAGAGCAGTAAATCAGGTATGTGTGTGCGGCCATGCACTCATGCAGATGTGAGTGTGATTGCAAAACTAGATGTTTAATATTAAAATTAAAACCAACAAAAATATTATACATAATTTAATTTAAGAGCTTACAAATATCGAAGCTTTGACCTATTTTATTCCTAAATTTTTATTTTTCTTCTTGCCTCTCTTTCTCAAGCTAGTTTCAGGCCCTTCTGCCTCTTCAGCCTTCTGCTCTGCCTCTAATACGGCCAACTGCAGAATAATAAATTAACAAAAACAGTTCCAGTTACGTGAGGGTTGGAAGCAGCCTTTCATGAACCATATAACCTGCATAGTACAGAACTTACCTCGTCAAGAATTGGTTTAAGCTCCCTGTACCGAGCTTCAGCAAGATCAAAACCATCTCTACGAAGCTCCTGCAACGCCAATATAACATCATGATCTAATCATTCATATTACAGGAACAGTGGGAAAATGGAAGCTCAAGATATTGGAGGAATTTTGTTCTTGTTTCAACAAAATGATTACTCTTATTTGTTTCTTTCTTAGGCAGTTCTTGCAATCCTTATGTCCTGCAAGCCATTTGAGGTCTTTACTAGGGTGTTAAATCATATTGGCTAACAGGGTTAGCATAGTGACACGATATTCTTCTATAAGTCTGCCAAACTGGCAAAGTTGGGTGAGCATATATACAGCCTATTTATGCTGGTTTATGAACCATAAATCCCCTGGTGAACCAACACTCTAATTAGCATACACGGTCTCTTTGGTTGTTGTACTAATTCTTCAGGTTGTCATGGAAAATTCGAAATCATTTCAAGTGCCAAAAAGTTAAGGTAATGCAGCTTTTCTTTTTCAAGCAAACCCTTCCCAATAAAATTCCAATTAGAGCACAAAGTGATAAAACGTGGGGACAAAGATACTCCTTAAATGGAAGATGCTTTTATCCCTGTATATCTCTAGGTTAAGACATAAAAAAAAAAGGATTCGGAGTACATATGAGCATGATGATTGAGAGGCAAATGCTGCAGGAGTTGAAACCTCGGAGCACTCAGTGAATCAGTGTTGAAGAAAACATGGGATGCATTGTTTTTATTTAGTATCTGAATGTAACTCCAAGTCTTAACTGAAACATGCTCAATTGAACCACAATAAAGGCAGGAAGTTTAATGTATATGAAGTAAGCCAGAATCAAGTTCAAATTCAGTCCTTTCAGGCAAATAAGAAATCTACTGTATAATTGATTAAAAGATCTGCTCAGGTTCACAATTTTGTTTCAGAAAAAGTCATGAATGAGAAGTGATAACAGACCTTTCCAGTGTGTTGAGTATGTTCATGAGCCGCCATTTGCCAGTACATACTTGTGCGTCTGTAGAAGTCTTTCAAGGATTCTCCTGGCTTCACAATGAAACACGCAACAAACAATCAGTTGGCCAACAGGCAAAGTGATGAGGCAAATTAAAAAACTTCATGGCAGCCTGATGCTGCCATTGACAATGCAAGTAGATCATCAAAAGCAAGCTAATCTTGACACACATTTCTTAGGAGAACATGAAAAGTACCACTGGGGTTCTCTGGGAATCTGAAAGGCCAAGATTTGCTCTAATCTGCTCTATCCTGGCCCGTTTCTCTTTCCTTCGAAGATTCTTGCCCTCACCCTTTATTATAGCTACAGCATCTCCCATTTGAAGTGAACCAGTATCACCACCCCTAGCCTAGAGACATGAGATGATGAAGATAAGTCAAAAAATAGGCAAAGGTTCATAACATTATTAAATACAAAATATATGCTCAGCATCTGTAACCATCTAAAGCTCTCCCTAAACCCCAACGCCACCCTACTACATGTATTTAAGCTGAAACAAGAAAGAAAGACGAGGGACCTCTGCATCCTCCTCATCGTCATCATCATCATCACCGGTTTCATTGCTATTGCTATCACCATTGCCCTCATCTTCACTATCATCTTCATCATCATCCTCATCTTCACCCTCTGATGCTTCCACCCACTCAGATTCTGATGCCTGGGCGAAAAAGTAAAGAAAAGTTCAGGCCAAAGCAGATCAGACTCAAGCCCTTATAGGGACTAAGAGGGGGAAAAATGTTCAATTACAAAGCTTCACATAATGAAGAAAAGAAAAGATCCATTTAACTTAACAAGATTCACCTTTCTCCTAATATATACAAGGTAAATCTGTTCAGGAGATTATTAATCAGATATGTCTAATTATGCTTTGCCTTTGAAGCTCTGCAAAAAATTTCAACTATACAAGCAAGTGCCACCAAGGTGTCATGTAAAAACAAATTGAGCTCATGCCAAACTCTGGTATTTAAACAATAATCTAGCTAGGTTTAGAACACAAAAACTTCAGCACCTTGTTCTGAGTGAAAACCGGATACAAAAATACAAATAACTTTCAATGAAGAAAAGGAGTCATAAATGGCAAATCGCTTTCACAAGCAATAACACGTTAAGGAGAATTTAAGTAGGGAAGTAATGTGACCAACCGGAATGATGCATTTCCATTCGTCAAGTTTACTGAGATTGAGAAAATACAAATCATCCAGCGTAATTTCTCGATCATTTATCTCCATCATTCCCCCGTATATGTATAATGTATCTTTCCCAACAACCATGCAGGAATTTATTCGTCCACAAGGTTTCACAATCTAAAAGTTGACAGTGATTCACAAATCAATGATCGGGAAAATCAACGTATAAGAAAACATAATAATTTCAATACAGCACTAAATAACCTCTGGTAATAGAAATTTTTGCATATCAGATTTCTTCTTGGATTCATAAGGCTTTCCACCAGATTTCACTGCCAACACACCATCATCAACAGTCACACCGGTTGGCACACACTCCGATAGATTGTCAATGTTGCTTTCCGTTTCATCTGCTTCATCATAATACTCTGTATTCTCATCTTTTTCATTTGCATCAAACTCTTCTGCTTCTATTGGCTTTAATTTATCATGAAGAGCTGAAGAATTAGGTTTTTGTTCAGAACTCTTCCTTAACTGCAAAACACCCAAAAAAAAAAAAAAAAAAGCGCTACCATAAATGAATAAGGTTATGATTTTAATTATAAAAGAGAACTGTCTGGTGAAACAATAACTGAAAAAGAACTCTTTTTAGGAGGAATGTTACCAGTAAATACCTAGGTAAAAGGTTTATCCATGACTATACCTTGTCTTTTGTTGACTTCTCCTTCCTCAACTCCAATGGGTACCTATACTCCAAAAGTCACAAAAATTACAAAATGACACTTCAAAATTTTGCTACTGATACTTGAACTCAAAATTAGACCATGTTGTAGAAGTATCATAACAAGGACTCTCTTTAGGAATACAAAATCCGATCTTTGTAAACTCAACATTCCAATATTCCTCTAAAATGGTGAAGTGTTTACAAATAAACAAGAACTTATCCCACAACCCAAGTGCCAATTCATTTCGTAGCAAATGTCGGCTTAGAATCATTAACAAGAACACAAATTACCAAAACTGTTTTGTAGGGAGAATGGAGTAGAGGAAGTAGTACTTACCAACGATGGTTGTCTAATTGGAAACCATAAAGTTCATTCAAGAATAAGCTCATAATTACATCACCTGCACAGATTAATAAGGTCACAAGCATAAATATGGAGAAACCCATTGAAAAACAAAAATCCAAATTTAAGAGTTGGTAAATGTTAAGCTCACCAAATGACTAAAAAAAGACTAAGGACATTTAAACGAAGTAGTAAGGAATAAGCTAATGAACTTGAAAATAGTAGCAACCAGAACCACACAGAAAACTAACCTTCCATTTCCATATCAACCACACCTCCAAATAGCAAAGCACGCTTCTTATGAACGCACATGGAAAACCCAGCACGAGGCCCAGGAGGCATCCCAGTTTTCTTGACCTATCATGAAGAACATACGGTATGGACAGTGAAGCATACTCATGGTAAAAGAAATCTGATAAAACCATAAGCTAAAACAGGAAAACTCCTTTATGAAATGTAAGCAGCATAAAAGTTGTTCACTTGTAAATCTAAATACCAACCTTGTTCCATTCCCAAGTCCTAGGATCAAGAGACCACAAATCTGAATGAACAATTCCTTTCTCAGATTGGTTCTTATCAGTAGAAACTTCTTTTGAATAGCCACCATATAGAAAAACCTAAAATATTGAAGGAACTTGTAAAAGTATACGAATTTGTATTTCTTAAAATCATCAGTTTATAACTGGCTCAAAGAACTGATTAACATTATGAGAAATAATAATGATAACATTATACTAATAGATTCATGGTACGGAATAAACTAGGTGACAATGCAGTCAATTTATTTTGCTCCACTTTTACAACATTGCAAATTGTTAACACAAGCAAAAAACCCATTGAATGCCAGCATTGTGTGTTTGCGACAAGTTGCACAACATGAGAAATTCTTTCTGAGATAAAAATACAGTTCATTCTTCTGAACTACAGCAATTTGATAATCAAATTGGTATCAAACCTAGTAGGTATTGCAGCACATCTTAGGCCATTTAGTAGATAAAATAATAAAAAAGAAACATGTTCTGTTACAACCACATAAACTTAAGCACAAACGGCTACACAATGATCCTAATGAGGCATATTTTTCTTACTTACCTCATCCTGATAAACAAAAAACTGAAAACCACTTCGGGCACTTGGCCACATGGATCCAAGCCTGGGCTTTATTTCTTGCCACTACAATGCAAAATCAAATTATTTTAGCTAAGCTTATGATAAAACATGAAAAGATAGTAAAGTCATGATAGTGACCCCATCAATAAGTTTTAATATATTCACCTTGAACTGATCTAGGTCAAAGACATACAAATCATTATAATACCTGTGGAAGGAAACAAAAGAATTAATTGCCACAGAATGACAAAATTAAAGATAAAAATTCCTAATTGATCAAGATTCAAAGCTCATCAACACTATTGATGAAAGAAACAAAACGTTAAACTAAAGTGTCCCCAATGTTGTGGGACAGAGCCTGTAACATTCAAGCAGGCATAGACAAACTGACATGAAGATATGAGTTAACAAGTACAAAATTGTCGTAGAATTTTATGAAGACCCATCAAACAACCTTACTTCTCTGAGAGTGTCATAGAAGCCACCAAAAACAATAATCTTGTGCTTGTATAAAACCTGTAACATAACAAGAAAGATTAAATAAACCAAAAAAAAAAAGAGAGAGGAAAAAAGAAAAAAGAAGTGAACTAAGACAAAGGCCGGACTCTTATGAATTTTAGGACTTTATTTAGAGATTGAGCCTGCTCTGATGGCCTTTATTTATTATTCAATGAAGGTACCAAGTAAACTAGAGTTTTGGCATCTTTAACATTTTATTCAACTCTAGCTTATACAAATAACATTTCAAACAGAAAATGATCAACATATTTGTTGTGGAATATGCTCAAGATAAAACATTTACCATTCATCAATTTTGGATGAAAATTAAACTAGATTCCTTACACATTTGCCTCCTAGGATTTGCACAGTCAGCAGAGTAGCTTATGTTTATCAAGATTTTACATGTTTCTTGATGCTGGAAGCGTGGAATCGAGGTGAAACAAATTTACACCAGTCTAGCCTGATGATCAGTATTTGATTTAAGTAGAACTTCTCTATCTTTTATCCTATGTTACCTCAATAGTATACAAAACAAGTATTAAGACCAAAATTTGACTGCTTTTGGGATATGTAAAGTTGACATCCTTACTAATAATAATGAACATACTATATAGAAAAACATGGAAATACCATTCGATGACCTGATCGAGGACTTGGACACCCTTTCAAATTCAATTGTTCCCACTGATTAGTCTTCAGGTCCAACATCCAAAAGTCCTATAACCACAAAATTGAAAGGCAACATAAGACATAAGGAATTAAAATTAAAATTTGACATATAAATTAAAGCAGGAACATGATGACGTAAGTTTCACCTTGTAGTGGTGGAACCGTTCTTGATTTTGGGATGTGAATTCACCACCTAATGAAAAACAAAATGCAGTTATACAGCTAACAACAAATAAGTAAGACCATGAGCTACTGCATGTACAAATTGCGCCAAAGTTGCATCGACTCTACCAAAGATATAAAGATAATTCTTCCAAGAAACTGCCTGATGAGCACTGCGAGGAGGCGGACTATTGGGGCTGGAAATCACCTTCCATTCCTGCTTCTCCACATCATACCGATAAAGATCACCATATACATACGTCTGCATCAAACCAAATTAACCGTAATTACTTGCAAGAACAAATAGCAGCATCTACTTACTTCAAATAACTAGGCAGCCTTATTTTAAATGCTATCAAAAGTGAAAACTCTCACCTTGTTACCATTGTAGAATTCACCACCATAAAGTATCAACTCTGTCTCTTTCAATGGATTTATGTTTAGCTACAAAGTTATTCAACACATTGTTTTTAGAAAACTGAGAGGGGTGAAAAAAAAAAAGAAAAAAACGAGTAAATGTAATTTAACGGCATTACCGAACAGTTAGACCGAGGAGACGGCGCCGCGACATTATCCTCAACATGGACCTCTTTCTTCTTAGCCTCCTCCTTTTGAATACTTAGCTGTGAAAATTCGAATCAATAAAAATTAAATCATTTGATATTTTATAAATAAAAAAATTAAAATTTATTTTGGAGTTACCAGAATGGCATCAATGTCATCTTCAGGAGAGAGTTTTTTGGTCTCTCTGCGAGATCTTTTTTCCTCAGCCTTGGCTGTTTTTCTCTCTGTTTTTTCCTTGCCTTTCCCTGCTTTCTTATTTTTCTTCCCCATTTTATCACTTTTTGATCACTCCTTTCTTGTCTGAGGCTGAACAGAAATCAACGCAAGAGGCGAGGGGGCTTCAATTCATATCAAAGGGTTCATATTCCAGTTTTCTTTGTCTCTCTCCCCACTTTTTTTTTTTCAGCAAAAGTAGCACTTCGTAGAGATGATTAATGATAAATAGCATTTTTAAAGGGCTAATTTATGATAAATACCAGTTTCCACAGGTTTTATACAACTGCATCCTATCTATTATCTAAAATCCAGAAAAATAGCATTCATGTCCTGATTTTTTGTATGATTTCTAAAGTTACGCGACTGTTTTTCTACTTGTATCAAAGGTGCGCCAATTGGCATATCTTATAATCGAATAAGTTAATTAATATATTATAATTTAAACGTTCTTTTGAATATAGTGATAAAATTTATAATTAATAAATATAAGATTTGTTTAATATTAGATCCTACCAAAATGACCAAAGTATTTTTTAATATTTAATTACATAACGTGGTTAATATTCAATTTTATTAAAAAAAAAAATGAGAAGGTTCCGATCACGGACTTATATGATATCAACGGAAAAAAAAAAAATTGTCATTACTTGAAGTTAATTAAAACAGTAGAAAAGCATATGTTATTATCCCATTAGAATTTATCAGTATAAAAATGATGAAACTAAAAAAACTCGCAGGAGATACGGCTACAATATGCCTTTTGATTTGAGCAACGAAAATGAGAGAACAAGTAGTAGTTATAGCATTAGCAAGTAACGAGTGGTCCGTGCGGGTTTCTCAAAACTCAACAGTGTCAGCAAACCAACACACAGAAATAGAAACCCGTTATAGAGCACCACGTTAAAAAGATACAGGTTTCAGAGCAAGAAGCATCAAAACAAGAAACAGAAAAACATTATTCTTTGAATACATCGATCAAAGAAAAAAAAAAAAAAGTTGCCCTTGCTAGGCATTATAACGCTTCAATCATTTTTCTGTGAAGTACCCTTGTCCGTAAACTTTCCATTGGAAGTTGTTACATGTTGGTTAATACTGGTGTGCCAACTGTGAAGCCTACTCGTATATAAAATTATTCAGAACATCAAAAGCTAGAGACAGTGATTAAAGAGATATCCAAGAGACAGAAAGGACCTTGTTATGATAAGATGAAAACAAAACAAAAAAAAAAATGGTTTTTGGACATTTTTTGTAAATTCTTTTTTTTCCCCATCGAATTAAATATTAAATTCTTTCTTTGAATTTCAACAAATACAACATTTTCGGATCCAAAACAATCTCCTCTTAGTTTTGATACTCGAACTTGAACCTGCATTTTCATGTAATGACTTTCTATTCTACTAGAGGACTGAAAATGATTCTCACATGTATATTTATATCTAACTCATTTTAAGAGCTAATAATTTATGTTGTCTAAAAAAGATATAATATAATTATAAATTCTTATACAAATTTATTGTATATAAATTAATGTGATTTAAATTTATTAATTGGATTAAATATCTCTTAGCTCACATAATTTATTTTTTATTTTTTTTGAACAAAATAAATTTATACAATAATTTTTAACTTTATTATTACTTAAAAAAAATTGCACCTACAAATGACAATTTACATCTCTTATAAATTACTTAAATGTAACTTATATAGACTACAAATGAGAGAAATTGTGTTATGTCATCAGAAACTAAACTTGTTTGTGACAAATATAGTATTTTTGTCAAACATCTTTGGATTGATCTTATAAAAATAAAAACGAAACAAACCCAAATTCAGTTTTTAGATTTTAAAATAGGACAAAGAGTTGTGATGCTTGACCCCTTATTTTACTTCATCGACTTCTATTTTTTAATTAACTCTATTTATATCCTATATTACCCTTCTTTATCAATAAATAAGAGTCAGTTTTAGCAAAGCATTGCATAAACAAAACACAAACCACGATTGTCATTTTAATTTACAGTACAATAGAACGTTTTACAGTCATATAAAAAAAATATCCATTAGCATGAACGCCTTAGTGAGAAATAGGTGGAAGATGCGAGTGCTGCCACTTGCCAACATCTCGTTTGGGTTAGCTCCCCATTAAAGCATTTGGGTCTGGATCAAAAAGCTTCACCTTTTGTATCTTCCTGTCTTTCAATAGATCCGCCACTGTGGATCGCTTCAACTTGTGGGACGAAACTGATGCTGTCGATAGAAGTTAGAATGAAGCAGCTACTGAGAAGCTTTATGCTGATGGTTTCTATGCAACTTAAATAATAAGGGAGAAAAATTATAAATAAGGGTGATTTAAAAAAAAAATAAAAATTAATTAAAATGAAAATTGATGAGATAAATTAAGGGACCAATAAATTATATAGAGTATAAAAGATCTCTTTAAAATATTTATTTATTTATAAGGACACTTGAGGTGCGAACATAAGAATTTTTATGGTATAATTTTTATTTTTAATTAGGTTTTACTTTAATTTCTTTACCTATTTATATATTTGTAGTATAAAATTTTATAATTCATGATGTATTATATACTCATCACCAATATATCGCTGAATTTATCATGATAGGAACTTTTGCTCATGAAATTATTATTTTTTATTAGAGATTACAATTCAAAATAAAATGAGAATAATGTTAAACTATAAAGATGCTATTATATTTATACCCATTTAAGTTAGATCAATCTATAATTTGAGAACGTGCACTATTTTATAATTGAATAATATTACATATCTCAATTTTTTTAAAATAATTATTTTAAATAATATGTTATTCATTAATTATAAATATTAAATGAATTAATTATATTATCCCACTAACTATCTCTAACCATTTAATAGATATAAAATAATTATTTAAATAAAAAAATTATAATATATAATATTACTCTTTACAATTACGACGAACGGTATTTACTCAACTTTTCGATATCTTTAACTGTCTAACATTTATAATTTCCCATAATTTTTCCCTATTAGAAAAAAGAAATTAAGGGTCCACTATTCAGATTTTAGTTACACTCTTACAGAGACACTTTAACCTTCGAGCAGGGCACGGAACCTCTTGAGTCCAAACAGACCAATGAAAAATTCCAGGAACCAGAGCGAATAGCACCGACTATCTCCGGACAAACTTTTCGCTTGAGAAGCTCAAGACTCTGGTCTCGCTAACCAAAAGACAAATAATGGGGAGAAACACACAAATTTTGACTTCAATTTTCCTCCTGTTATTGCTTTCTCCACAGGAGATCTTAATTCAGGTATCAATATTAGTGCTGTCACAAACTTAGCTTTTTATTTTATTGTATTTTTTGTTATCAGTGAATTTATACACTCGAACAAGCTTATATTTTGATTAAATTGGTGTTATGGAGCTCGGATTGATGTTTGAATTTACTGTACGTATTGAAGTATTTTTTTTAATTTTTTTTTGTTTTTGTGCTTAATTTCATGTTCCAGGGTTTTGAAGATTCAGCTGCAAGGTGACACTGTCTATTGAGTTATCAACTCATTAGTTTTATAAAATTTTATAACGAGAGTTGATTCTGCAGTTCTAATAAGTGATGATTGGATTGTTGGAATCTAGATATTGGTGTAGCATATATTTTGGCTGTGACTGATATGGTTAGTTAATGTGTGTAGAACTCTTAAGCAAGAGCCAGGGCAGGCTCATGAAGTACATTGTTCGAGAGAAAGGAGTAGGACAGCATGGGATATTATAGAGGAGGTAACATTTAAACTTAAAAGAAAATTATCTTTGTTTGATGTGTTCTTGAAATTGAGTGATATGCATGACCGTGGATGTTTCTTCTTGTAGTATTTGATGCCGTTTGTGGAGCAAGAGCAGTATGAGATTTCGAGTAAGTGTAGGCTTCATCCCAACAATGATATGTTCAGGGATCAGGAACAGCACAAGATTCATGTGGACATAAACGAATGGCAGTGTGGATATTGTAAGAAAAGCTTTCGTGCTGAAAAATTTCTTGATCAGCATTTTGACAACAGACACAACAATCTTCTGAATGTTGTATGTGGACCCTGGTTCCTTGGCTTGTCAACAAGTGATTTATTCAATTTTCAGAAAATCTGTTATAACTTTTTCATGTTTTTATGTTGCTGACCAGATGTCTGTAGATCGTAATGTTTATGGTTTGTCTACCATGGATCTTCCTGAAATTAACTTCATTTTGAGTTCAATGGTTTCAAATGTTTTTCAATTTTGTGATGGTATAACTAGATTGTTGAAAATAAGAAAGAGCATAATGCATTCATCAAAATTCAAAGCATTTTTTATTGAGTTGTTTACAAGATATTTTTGCATAGTGAGTTAAAAAAGATTGTATGTTGAGTATTTTTACCTAGTAAAACAACATTGATTTGTGTTAATTTTGTGTGACAAATTTAAATCAATTCAGAGTCGTAGTAAGTGCTTAGCTGATTTATGTGGAGCATTGCATTGTGATTTCATGATGAATTCCAAGTCTTCCAGAAGCAAGTGCAATCCTGCAGCTGTTGCCAAGAATCGTCACCTCTGTGAGGTTATGTCTGCAACCATAATTGCTGGCATTTTGGATTCCCATGTTTTGTTTTAATTTGCTAATATCTGTTCTTTTTGGTACAGAGTCTTGCTAACAGCTGTTTTCCTATTAATCAGGGTCCCTCAGCAAGCCGTCTTCACGGTATTCTTCTATATCGTATGAAAGTTATTTCTTCCATTTATTTTGTTCTCTACTGATGGAAACATTTGATGATGATATAAAATATTTTCTTTCACTTGATAAGAAAGAAAATTGATTATACAAATGCTAATTGATCTTACTTATAGTATCATTTTCACATACTTGCAGAATATAATTTGATCATACTTATATTACCATTCTCATGTAATTGCAGAATTGTTTTTGCGCCAATTTTGTGATTCTCACAAATGTCCTGGGAAAAGTAAACCCTTTCCTAAAGGAGGCAGAGTATGATTTCAATCTTCACTGCAATATTTTGGACTATAGGGTAGAGGTCAGAGTTGCAGTTAATGATTTATATTGGTTTACTTTGGTAAATTTTGGAATTTTACAATTTCCAGCTAGCATAATTGTCATTCCTATAGTTGATTTGTTTCTTTTGAGGTGTCCAAAGAGCTCAGCTTGTTTGCAATGGCAGAAGTTTCAAATTTTAAAACTTTTAGGCTATTGCCTTTTTTATTCAATTCAGTCCATCCGTAAGAGAACCTAAAATTGATTTTAGCTTATCTTGAAATTAAACTTGAAGTTATGCTTCATATTTAATATGCATTAATTCTTCTTTTCATCTGTGCAGAAGCAAACGAGTGTATTCTATCTGGCTATTTCAATTTTGACTTTGATGCTCCTTCCTATATTCTATCTTATTGTTTATCTATATCAAAGGTATGTTTCTAGTACGTCAATTTCAAATTTTCCAAGCTTTTGCGAAAACCTCATAATAGTTTATGAATTTTCACAGAGAAATGAGAGGGGGAACCCAAGAGCTTAAGCGGATCCCTCAAGTTGGACGGAAAACAAAACCCTCATAAGGTAATCTACTTTTGACATCTTATTTCAAGATATTACTTACAGGTTGCTGAGGTTGATAACTTTTGTTTATAAGCTTTTAATAGCCAAATTAGTTTACATTATATTATTCCAAGGTTATTGATGCTGGATGTTGCGGGTTTGCTTGCCTCAATTGCAAGCTCATCTTTAATGGTGATGGTATTGATTGGCTTCATTCTTTTCTAATGCATGCTAGGTAATTAGGTGAAGTAAAGAAGATTACTACAAGATGTATGACTAGGAATATTTGCATGTAAATGTGATCCCCATCCATTGATTTCCCAACACAACTTCATGTCAAAGGAAGGCAGACTGTTCCAGAATGGCCGAATTCTGGTGTGATTTCTCCTTTGCCCCCTAGCGGCTGGGTAAATCAATGAATACAGCAAAAGGATTTGTCAACCCTTTTTTTTTTTCTGATAAACGAATCTTGTATTTGCCATCGCTCATGTGTGAACATTCTGTTTAATATAGTCGGGTGAAAATGTATTGTAACAACTTCTGGCACTGCCACAACAAATTTTAAATACATGATGCTCAGTATGAGGGTTCTACAAGGCTTGGTCAATCTGTCTGATTAACCTTGCCTGTAATATATATATAAAAGTGGTCGATACAGCTAGTGGACGACCAACTTTAATTGGTAGCAGTTTTTCTTGAAAATTAACATTTTAATGCCCGTTAAATCTTTCATTTTCTGCCAAATAAATCATATTGAAAATCCAAATTCCAGAAAATAATATGAGAAATTTACAATGTTACAAATCAACCCCACATCATGGAGGACCATGCGTACGTGGCTTTACGTAAACCCAAATTTTAAATTTTTATTTGCATAAGCTAATGGAGATTATATCCGTCGACTGCTGTTCTAGAGTCTCTAGTTGCGATAAGTAATCTCAGTATACATACATATGTATATATATATATATAACAAATCAAAGCTGAGATTGTCAAATTTTTAGTTGGGATTATAAAATATCTTATATCAAAAACAAGAAGTCACGGGTTATAGATTACTGTTAGGCTAAATAATAATTTGAAAAAATTAAAGCTGACACTAATTAATATGCTTGACCGCTAAGGATTCTTATGTATTGTGACATTTCACCGCAAAGATCAGATAATTTGTGACCCAGTACCTAGTCTCTAAGCTTATTGCTTGCTTTTGCATTTTCGCCTCACGGTTTACAAACAGGCTTTCCCGATCATTTTCAGATTTGATCATTCATTCCCCAAACTCACCTCAACCCAGCCATGTACCGACTATATCTGTCTACGCTGTTGCCACGTTCTATTTGTCATGTCCTAACTACTAGGAGTCCTGTTCTCATTGTTAACACCATAACTGCTAACAAATAAGCGTGACCACTGAATTGTTCTTCGTAACACTACCCTAATATGAATCTATGAGTTCTTTTCAAATTGCTGTTCCGCTTCCACAGCTAGCTACCATGAGTTTCACTTCGAAATAGCATGACATCTTGAGTGAGGTCTTAAGAATCCATGACCCCAAATGCAAGCGATATCAATTCATTAGATAAGAGGAAACCTTCTGGATCACTGAGCCGAAAGTAAGCCAGCCTATTCCCAATTTCGGTTTCATTTAATAGCGAGCTGTTGAATTCTTCTATATTCATGGCTCTCCTCTGTTCGTCCAAGCAAATGACATGGCCACTTTCAATGTATGGTTTATAAGCCTTGCAAAGAGTGTGAACAAGGGAGCAACCAAATGCTTCTCCAAATGACTTTAAATCTACGCCTCTTGCAGTCCTAAAAGATAGCATCAAAACATCCATGGCCAAGTCCTTGGCATCAATTTGATTATAACCCCAGCAATCCACCACCCCAGTCTCCAATTTCTGCACATAATCCACATACTCTTTCATCCTTCTTGGCCTTGAAAACCTCAATCCTCCAAGATAACTAGCAGAACCAAGGCCAAAACCATAGAATGGTTTGTTCTTCCAGTATGTAAGATTGTGCTTGCATTCATATCCATCTTCACTGTAGCTGCTTATTTCATAATGTCTGTAACCAGCACTAGACAGCATGCTCGATGCCATTCTATAGAAACTGGCAGACTGTGTTTCTGTAGGCAGAGGGAACTCCCCCGGTGTATACCTGCCAAACAAACCAATCTGAGTGACGAATACTTTGTAAAGCTAAAAACTACAGATTTTACAAGAAAGACTTACAGAATCCCAAATTTTGTGCCTTGTTCAACTTGCAAATCATACACTGACACATGCTTAGGCTGAGCTCCAACAGTTAGTCTCAAACTCTCCTCCCACATTTGTGGTGCCTGATGAGGGAGAGAGGAAATGAGATCCAAACTCCAATTCTCAACCCCACATAATTTAACAATCTCTATAGCTTCATAAACCTCCTTAAGACCATGTGCTCTCCCACAAGACTTCAACAACTCATCTTGAAATGCCTGAACTCCTAAAGACACTCTGTTCACACCCAAATCCATCAACTCCTCCATTTTCTTAGAATCGAAGGTACCAGGATCCATTTCCATAGATATCTCAGCATCCAAACTCAAGCCAAACTTGTCTCTTAATATATGCAAAATTGATGATACAAACCTCGGGGGCACTAGGGACGGTGTGCCGCCTCCAAAGAATACGGTTTCAAGAGGAGGGTTGGTCTTATGCCCCGGTTTTGTTGCATTGATTTCCCTACAGAGTAGTTGTATGTAATTTGACATACGTGGGTCACCGTCGTTGGTTTGGGTTGGAGAAGAACCGAGAGCCACGATAGGAAAGTCACAGTAGTGGCAGCGTTTTCTGCAGAAGGGAAGGTGAATGTAAGCTGAAGTAGGGGAGAGTTGTACGGAGATGCTAATTGAGGCATTTTGTCGAACAGTTTCAGTGGTGTGTGGGGTAGAGTTGCTGATTAAGTAAGATCTCAAAAGTTTTGGGGTTCTTGGTTTTTTAGGGAAGGTTGAGAAAATGGGAGTGAAAGTTGACTTAAGCATGGCTATGTGAAGATGACGGCACCAATTGGCAGAATAGACAAACCTCCGCTGAGTGCATTCGAAGTAAGCACTCTCTTGAATGGCGCTAATGACTTGCAAAAGCTTTTGTTCGGCACGATTGAAAAGTATTTGCAGAAGAAGTTGCTGCCTAAACCTTATTCCACGTCATTGGTCATACTCTTCGATTAACTACTGCACTAACGTCGGCAAAATTGTATTGTGTAATATTTAGATTGCCAACAGGCCTTGACTAACTTTTGAGGGTAATTTCACTGGAAACCCACTAGTTTTGTTAGTAAGAAAAATGCAACCCTGAGCTCTGAAATGGAAAGCAACACAAACGGTGTTCTACAACGTCTTATAACTATAGTACATAGGCAAACCCACTCAACTTATACAACTCAATCTAATAAAATTACAAAATTTGTGCTAATGCCAGTACAAAATTGTTGAATTCTATCATCTGGTCACTCAAGATATTTCACCATGTAAGGACCTTCGAGTTCATATCCCAATTTTCTATAGTAATGACGAGTTCCTACACCTGAAATAACAGCTATCTTTCCTGATATGTGCTCTTTAAGTGCAATCCGCTCTGCCTCTTCCATCAAGAGTGTACCATAACCCTGTGACATGATAAAAGAGAATACTTCAGTGTGCAAATACAAATCTATCGAGCAGATACTTTATTGTGTTCGCCTCCAACAAATTCATCTCTGTATTTTTCCTCATTTTACATAATAATCCAGATATATTACGTGGTGTTGCAGCTTGTCAGCTTCCCGTCCATGCACAGGAACAGCAGTTCCATACACATGGAGTTCACGAACAATAGAACACTTGCCCATGAGCTCTGGACAAGTAACGTTCCGCCCACACTTCCTCAAGCGCAACAATCCAACAAGAATATCCTGTTGAGATATAAAACATAATGAGCATATGATTCAGCCAGCACAGACTGCTCCAACAAAACATCATTTTACAACGGAATTAAAACAGAAGGATCTAGACAAGTAATGCAGTGAAAAGATCATGATGTGGTTGTGAAATAAACGGATCTTGTGCTAAAATACGTATATGATTGTGAAAAGGGCAAATCAGATAGTTTCAGAAATTTCATTTCCTAGCACCTGTCAGAATTTACAATTTAAAAGCGCAGGCATAAAGATAAAAATTACAAACAGGATGGAGGAAGGTACTCTCAATACCTGGTGTGTGTCTTCGTACGAAAGAAATGTTTCCCAGCCTTCATTTGCCACATAATCACGACGGACAAGCTCTACTTCTTCTGGCTTTATCTGATGATGGATGTCCTAATTTTATCACAGAAACATTATTCAGATTTCAAATTTTTTAAGCGCATGGCAAGTCCAAATAAGCATGATTGTATCTGTACCTGAATTCCAGCTTCACGTGTTCGAACATCACGGCATTTCAAGCCCAAGTCATCCATCCGAGCTAAAGCTAGCTCCCGAAGGTTCCCTTTCTCAACCCCGGAAGTAACCAAAGGCATAGGAATATCTCGTTGAACTCTATAAACACGAGTCCAAGGGGGCACCATGGCTAGAATCCTGGCAATAATGTCCACTAGTTGCTCAGGTGGGTAATTTCTATACCTGCCAGTTTTCCAGAGCTCATAAAGCCCAGTCCCACGAATCACAAGTGTAGGATAAATTTTAAGCCCATCAGCTCTAAATAATGGGCTCTCAAAGAACTCCCGAAAACTTTCCAAGTCCCTCTCAACTCCAACATTGGGAAGATCAGGCATCATATGAGCAACAACCTACACATAAAATGAAACAAGAAAAATGACCAGATTACTGAGCAAAATGCAAGAGAAGCTCAATATCAATATGCAGGCTCCATTTGCTAAAAATGAAAAGACCATATTAGCATGCGACCATGACTGTTCTTTAGAAAAGGATTAAAGTAAAACTATCTTTGCTGATTTTGTGGATCTGAGATCAGATCTGCATTAACATGACTGAGGTAAAACATCAATTCGTTTGAGGGACACACATAAGCATATATGATAAGAGCACTAGCACACCTTGAAACCAGCATCCTTTGCCAGGCAAAAACAATCAGCCACAGCGGCTACCGTATGCCCTCTATTTGTGTCACGAGCAACATCCTCATATGTGCTTTGAACTCCTATCTCCAATCGTGTACAACCATATGAAAGCATTTGGCGCAAATGAGGTCCAAGGCAATAATCTGGCCTTCTAATTAATTACAAAGAAACAGTCAAATAAGCCATTTTCATATGTGATATACCACTACAACATCCAGTCTGATCATTTATGTGAAAGACGAACATTAAACATCCAAATAGTAGATAGAGCACACTGCTTAGTGGTTCCTTGGAAAACTGAAAGTAACTTAAAACAAACTTCAGCATAGGGTTTAAAATATGGACGAATTCTATAAAAAATGACAGTCACTCACGTTTCAATTGTCATGCCAATACATTTTGTAGCACCGTGCTCAGAATAGGTAACTGCCTCTTCAACATTGGCAGAAGTATGTCCAGATAAAGCATCATGAAGATTCCTTATAAAGTAATCACGGTAATCTGCTGGCAGAGACATGAAGGTACCACCCATTAAGATGAACTCAACCTGAAAACATAACAGCATCACAAAGAAGAAACTGATGTCCGCTAATAAATAAACAATCACAAGCGGTGCATCAATTAAAAATAGCATTCAGCCAAACCTTGTCTACGCTATGACCCAAACGTTTTAGCTGATCAATCCTGCTTCTTGCCTGGGCATATGGATTGTATCTGAATGCACAAAGCTGGTGAGTTGAAAAAAACCAATGCACAGTATTATGTTAACCAAAACCTAGCATAGTTAAAATCTTTTAAAAGGATCATTATTTTTCAGAAATCCAAACCTCTTTATAATATGGTTTTATCTAGTTACTCATTTAGCACAATTACAACAAATAAAACAGCAATATCAACAAAATTAACTACCTGGCTCTAATAGCGCGCATGCTAGTAGGCTCGTATCCAGTGTAACTCTGCGTACTGTACTCAAAATCAGAGTCTGGCCCACCTGGACAGTACACGCAAATGTTTCCAGTCGTCGCGATATGCGGGCACCTGTGCGGTTTTGACATAACGGCCACGACGGCAATACCGGAAGCCGTTCTGACGGGCTTGGCTCGAAGCTTGGGCAGCAAGGCCTCGCGGTCAGTCTCGGGTAGCGCGGCGATCATCTCAACTAATTTAGGGGCGCGTGCAAGACCGTACTTGCGGCACGCGGCGGATTTTATTGCGTTTAGGTCTACCGTTTCGTTTTTGCGTGATAGTTCAACCATTAAGTTGACGATTTCGGCAATGGCCCGGACTCGAGCTTCTTCTTCGGTAAGGCCGTGGGCCTGAAATCCGCCCCGCCCGGGGCGGGGGTGCTTTTTGGTGTCTTCTGGCAGCACGGCGGTGGCCATATTGAGCAAGGGGAAGGGGATGGAAACCTCTAAGGAAAAAAAAAAAATACACGGCGGCAGTCGGTGCGCCTAGGGAAATTATTAGCCTGTGTTATCCCGAGTGAAAACTGAAAACCATGTCGTTTCAATCGAGGGTAATTTACACTGAAAATCCTTGTTGTTTCATGAAAATTGAGAACAACCTGCGGTTAGCAAAATTCGTTGTCTAACATATATAATGTCTTACTTGACCTTACTGCCGTAATGTCTTATAAGACGTTGTAATGTAATCACGCTAATTAAAAATACATGGTATATTTTGGGATAGACATTACTTTAATCTAAATTTAATTTTTTAATCTTTCGAGTAAAAATTAAAATTTCTATTAATCAATATAGATGATGAAGATGACTATAAATGTCTTTGATTTTGCATTCTAAAAATAATCTTAGTTATGTGTTATTTTATAAAAGTTTTTCATAATATAAAATATTAAAGTTTTGTATTTTATCCACAGTACATATATTTTTTCATACACTAATAATCAGAATTCTACTAATATATTACAATCATAATTCTATCAGAACTATCTTTGATGATTTTACTTTAGCATAATTTGAAAATTTCTCATCACATAATAAAAAAAATATCTATTTTATTACAATTTATAAAGAGACAATTTCACCCTTACTCAAATATTTTGTGAAGGAGAATAAGAGTCTGAAACTATTTGCTGAGATTCAAACTTATACACTCAAGGTTTGGCGTCAATAGGCTACGAATCCATTGGCTCTATAATATACAGTTCAAATAAAGAGAGTAATATTTCTTGAACCATATTAATTTCAGTCTTGTTAATAATCCATACTTTCAAGTTTCACCATAGAAAATAAAGTTAAGAAAGTGATGAGGATTAATACTCTATTTCCTGATACAAAAGCAAAAGAGTAACACAAACCTTATTTATATTTAGGTAAAAGGAATTGATATATTTACTTGTAAAGACCAAAAGAGCCAATTAAAATAAAATACATTAAATTAAACATATATAAATTATATCATAAAATATAGGTGTAACTAAATTATATCATAAAATTAATTAAATATTAAGTAAAATTTATTTTTAAAAGTACTGTAAGTTTTTAGTCTGATGTATTTAATAAATTTTACTGTTTAACTACAGTAAAAACATAAATAGCAAAACTAGACATAATGTTGAATAAAATTTATTTATATATTTATAAATATGTATAAAATATATTTTATTTTTTATTTTTATTATCTCAATATAATTAGTAGTAATAACAATCTCTATAAAACTAATAATTTTATTTCTTAATTAATAAGGATAATTTTAGATTTTTATAATATATATGAAGACACACACACACACACATATATAATTATAATAAGTATAAAACTAATTCTCAAAACTAAATTTTTAAAAATACTCATTTTCTTTTTTTTTTGTAAAATGTATAAGATGTTGATTTTATCAAAAATAATTTTCAAAAAATTTATTAAAAATTAAAATTAATTTTTAAGCCTTTAAAAGTCCCAATAGCAATGACCACTAAAAAAAATAGAGAACTTTTAATGTATTTATTAATTAGTAATTGAAATGAGCTGGATCAGAATGATCTAGAATGTGAATCAAAATAAATTATTTACTTAAATTATAAGAATCGAAATTAAAATGAACTTTAATTTTATTAATTTGTTTATTTTATTCTAGAATCAAAATGAGCTGAATTAATTTACTAAAATATCATTTATTAATTATTACTATTTGATGATGATGATAATGATAATAATAATAATTATTAAAATAAATAATAGTAATAATTAATAAACAAAGTAGCAACAATAACAATAATAATAATAATAAAATTTTTTTATAATATAAATAAAAATTAAAATAGTAATAATAATTATTAATATTAGAGAATCCACCTATGTTGCAAGCTTCTTTCCACTAAAGAAAATGATTGTATCATGTATTCTTTTCAATAAATATATATTTCTTTCACTTTCTTAATTTTATTCAATTAATAATTTACTCTTTCCACTAATTCTGTGTTAGAAGGTTTAGGTCATTGTCCTCTAATTCTTATCATGCAAAATCATTCGACTTAGTCCCATTGCAGATTCATTGCTTGGTAAATGGCAAAACTCTTTATTATTTGTGGGTTCATAGATTATGACATGAATCAAAAATATATTATTATTATTATTTTTTTGTGATGGGTCATTGAAACCAAAAGATGATTTTCATCTGAAATGCCTAAAGTCAAGTGCTTGATTTATTTATTTACATGGAATAGATAATTTTAAAGACTATATTTAATTTCGAGAAAATTTGATTTTGTAAATGTAATTTAAATGAGTAAATATTACTAGTGAGATGTGTTATGATTTTTATTTTTTTTTAATTGAGTGGCACAATTTTAATATCTTGTTGGTGTTGTTGATTTCAAGAAAAGATAAGTCATATCTGTTAACTCCATTAAACATAGTCTTTTGCATCAATAGTGACTTCTTGGGATCTAATTACAGACCAAATTTGAGGCATTGTTTCCTCCTTGTATAATTAAATTCTAAATGGAATTTCTTTGTTTCATGTTTGCTTGACAAAATTTATTACTATACAACATATTTTCTTTATTTCATGTTTGATCATAGTCTCTATTTTTTATTCTCATATATGTAACTTTTACTAGTCTATTAGATACTATACCCTAAATGATCTTATCTCTTTATATTTAGTTTTATCTGGTCCAAACTAATCAAGTGGAAATGATATTGGGCGCTGCTGGAAGTTGAGGAAACATACATGTATTATAAGTGAATATGACGTCCGTTTGATCTGTTGTTGTGGCATTGGAGGGGATGCATAAGGTAATTCTTAAAAACGATTAATTTTTTTTGAAAGAGAAAGACTATGGCATTTAGTTTGGGAGGGCCGGTTATGTTTATATGTTAGAATAAAGGAAGGTTAGAGTAGTAGGAATGAGTGATATTATAATTTAATTGCTTGAAGCGCTATATTGAGGGAGTGAGGGAGAGGGACGAGGGAGAGGGAAAGAATTTATATGAGAAGAATATGAAGAATGATCTGGTATTGACATTTGAATAAACCGTGGAGGTAGACAATTGGTTCTTTTTGTAAGGGCCAAATATGAGATATTTAGTATTCTTTGGGGTGTTACTTGTGAGGCATTTTCTGAAATGCCTTGAATTTTGTATTCTTTGCTGTTGATCAAATATGTAGGGAGGACATATATATATGCATGTATAATTTATATGATCTTTTAGTTTTACGGGGGTATTTTCTAGAAAAGAGTGGTCACGTCATTTTACCTGAGAATGAAATTGCAAACTGGTTTAGGTTTCAAAGTGTGGGACATTCTTCTTCTATAACCTTGGAGATGCCACCACCACTACCAGGTTTCTTCAGCAATAACAATAGACCAGTACTGGATATATATATATATAAGAATTATGTAGGCAGGATATTTGATTCATGAAATATTAACTTAGTTATAGTAATGCCATGCACTCTGTTGATGAAAAAATGAATTAATTGCTTAATTCGTAAACTTGGAAGTTGTTGGGCCGTGGGAATGGACTCCGTTGAAATAATTTATATATTCCGCACAACAGGGTATATGTTGATAAAAACAATTAAATTTTGTTTTATAACATGTTTTTAATAGGCCATGAGTGGATGTTGAAGATGGTCTGACATTGCGGGCACCACGGGGTTTGTGTGTCATAGATTAATCCGTTTCTAGAGTGTGATGTTTTTAATCGTCTTGGACATATGGACTGTAATCTCGTTTGGTAACAAGGAATTGTTGTTTACGCCAATTGCAGCAATGAATATAGAGGGGGATCACAAGCGGAAATGCAAGGATGTAAAGAGCTGCACTCGAGATATGGAAGGCAATCGAACAGTAAAATGTGATAACAATTATGGATTCGTAAGTTTTTAATAAAATTTTACTTCTGACAAAATAACCTTGAATTAGTTATTTTATATTAATGAGGTGTAATTATGGTTTGATGATGGATCAATTTCTTTGTGAACAATTGTTGCAAGAGCTATGCTCTATACAGAAGTATTATGACCATCAAGAGTTGCCAGTTATTAAAGTATCTACTGACAAAGGACGTTATCGAGTTGGACCATATTTTATGCCAAGGCCATTTGCTAGTGATGAGGAGAATTTGATTAAGTTTTGCATTGATGAAAATTTTAGTAATAGGTAAACCATGATGTCTGTTATATTGATGAAGTAACACAAAGCTGTCCACGACAATTTCATATGATAATTTAGAGCTTAAAATTTAGTTACTTCTTTGTAGATCGATAAGTTTATATTTGTAAATAAAGTTTATGGATGGTGGTATTTGTGAGACAGGGAGATGCTTTTTCAAACAAACTTCAGTGGGATTACTGGAAATGATATTATGTCTCTGTCACCAATAGCTTCAATTGTTTGAAGGATAAGGTTCGTTTAAGTGCTAAGCTGCATCAAAGCCATTTAGATGTTGCAGCACATAGTCTGTGTCAAGCTATTGAACAAAGGCGATTACATCGACTTCTAAGATCAAGGAGAATAGGCCACGGACTCCGCCATTAACATTTCATCTTTATATATCATTAATTAGGAAAGGTTTGTGTGTTCTATATTTAATGAAATGGTTATGTGTATTATTTGAGCATTTACAAAGCACTTTAATTTTGTATACAGTAATTTTGTTACGGAATAAATATATTTCCTGAACATCATGAATTTGATGGGAATTGCCTAAATCTCATGAAACCATGCAGTTGAATATTTGCTATGGGGGTGTGAGTCATTTTTTTTTTCTATTTACCTGACTAATGTAATCCTTAAAGAGTTGTTTGTCACTTTTATATTTACTGCGTCATATGAACAGGAAAAAAACAACAAACTTATTGTATGTCCCATGCTACAGATGACTTGAAAAAATAATATTCTTGATCGTTAAACTGCATAAATTTAACATTAAACAATTTATGCAATAATTGCCAGGTAGTCACCAAACCAGGGAATGAAAATTAAGTAATACACACATAAGTAGCCACAGTTACGATTTCGCCATAAAATTCCAATCTGACGGAAATCAAAAAATCAAAATTGAGCGTAGTTGGTTGGGGCAGATGCTGTGGATCTAATGTAGTTTGATACACTTGGAAAGGTGCTTGTGTTGGTGGTCGGATTAGTTGACTCATTGTCCGTACTTGTAAGAAAATGTTGAAACCATATATCGGACCTATTGTAAAATGGTACACTGCGATATGGTGTTTGCTGCGCTCTGATTCCGATCTGAAATTGTCGTGATTCTTCAATTATGCGAGATGCATTTAATGCGTGAGGCCCTTTTTTGGTTCCCAAAGTATTGCTGTCATAAAAGGCGTCCATACATTGGCTGGAACAGTCCTCTACCGGCTGTTTCGACTGACCTTTTTCTTTACACTTTTTGACGTTGTGGCCCAGTCTACCACATTTGCTGCATTTACGTTATTATTGTTGTCCCTTCTTACCTCTCTTAATTGAACCCTTTGTTAACATTACCTCCAGGTCCTTCACTGCATTCTCCCTTTTCTTTTGAGGCTGGTGTGCTGGTTGATCTTTCTGAAACATTGCTTCCAATGTTAATGTTAATTTATAGATATCAGTAATTACAACATTGTATGTGGCTACACTAGAGGCAGCATATCTTAACAAACTTCGGCATGATGCATATATAAGCCCAACGCGAGCAGCCTTTATCATATAATGTGCAGTAGTCGAACTTCTGTCTAGTGAAGTGCTATATTTTATCTTTGCATCTTTACTCTATCTAGACAAAATCATTGAACTGGGAATTTCTGACATATTTTCAGCCTTCATGACGACAAATGAGTGGGAGCATGGAATTCCAATTGTCTCTAAGAGCTTGCAGCTGCAGTTTAAGGTTTTTGGAGACTCAGTTACAACTACTTCGACTTCTTTGCCATAAAAACCAAACTGTTTTACCTGGTAAATCATGGACACAATATCGCGGCTACAAATTACTGCAGTTAACATCCATTCCTTGTCTATCTGTTCCCGTACCAATAGAAACATGGCCCGCATAAACTTTTCTGCTGCTTGCTTCTCATACAATTTCATATGTGTTACTAAAACCGGATGTCCCTCACAACTGTAAAAGTCATCATTTCCCTCGCCTTCTCGTTGCCGATCAATGAGTCGATCCATTTGTTTAACAAATTCAACTAATAGCAGCCTTCTACTCACATAATGATTTAAATATGCATTCATTCCTTCTGACCTTTGAGTACTCCTCATTCCACCGAAGAACTTCCCGCGTAAATATGCCTCAGCCCACATATGCATGTCCTCAAATATCTTTACAACCCATTCATTTAACCCTACCTGATGCGTATCGACCATTGATTTCCATTTTCGGTCAAATTCTTCATCGGTACAACCATTGAGCATGCATCGATGAAACTCCCTAGTGAATTCAGGGTTGTTTACATTGGTTTGAGCATTTCGTGCTAAATGCCAGCAACATAGCTTGTAGGATGCTTCTGGAAATGTCTTGCTTATCGCATTACGCATTGCTTTGTCTCCATCCGTTATTACTGCCTTCATATGTTTGTTATTCATTGCTGCCATAAATGTCTCTAACAACCATGTGTACATATGTTCGGTTTCATCCGAGAGCAAGGCAAAGCCGAATACTAGTGTTCGTCGATAGTGATTTATGCCCAAAATTACAACAAATTGGTTTCGATACGCATTCATCCTGTAAGTCGCGTCAAATGCTATAACATCACCAATTAAAGCATAATCTGCACAACAGCCGCCATCACACCAAAACAAAACCCCAAGTCGATTTGAACTTGTAATCGTGTATTCATAAAAGAATGACAGATCAGAGCTCTTCTTTCCATCCAGATATGATAGGCATGTTTCTGCATCTGATTCCTTAAGCCGTGACCGTCTATTTGAGTCCAAGCTATTTTACAGGTCCACCCTTGTATACCCAACTTTGTTATAACCTCCTGATCTGTCAACCATGAACCCGTGTATTTGATAAGCCTTAACACCTACTTTCTACAATGACAAAGCCACTAACAAGTCCGGACCCATAGCTTTTCTATGAGACCTTATATGGTGCACAAGTTGTGGAGGGACTAAGTTGTGATTGTGGACTCCATTAAAAAAACTACATAACCAACCATTCCTCTCCTGATTGAAAATAATTCGGAATTGTGCCTGACAACCGGTCCTTGTAACTGGCCTTGCTTCTCTCTTTCTAGTTTTTTTTTTCCATATACTTCGCAGGTCTGAATCCCTCACGACTGCATACCCACGTTCTACTAGTGATATTTCCATTAACATCTCTACATTTATTATGTCTCCGAACGCCATACCCAATTGTGCGAGCATATTCTTGGTAACATATATCTGCTTCATCTTCATTCTGGAATTCCTTAGTTAATAAAAGAGGAATATTATTCGCTGCATTGGAACCATCCTCAATGCATTGTTGTCTGTGCGTTTGGTCGATGTGTTCAATCTCCGGTGAATTACAGTGCTGTTGACTGTTGCTATTGGCTTCGGGATCCATGCTATCTATCGGTCCGCTGTCCGATTTATGTACTTCGTCAGTTCTTATGAACGAGCTATCTCCATCGCCTACCGGTGCATTAATCTCATACTCAAAATCATCTACCTCGATTGTTGCCTCACTTGAATCACCCATTGTGCTCATATCTAAGTGAAGATATGATAGAAAATTGTGGTATTATACATGAATTTTACTTTTTCATTCTATAAGTCCATGTTGTCCTGACATGGAAATCGTGCTTCTCTTGTAATTCGTCGAAGCTTTATTTTCCATAGTGTATTTGTTTGAAGTTGTGGGATGGCACAAGTTTTTCCTGCTCACATAAATGTTTTTTTTTTAATTTAAAAAAAATATATTTCATTCATCAGGCGACCCATTTGAAGTTAATGGGTCATCTTACAGTGCAAGGCTATATCTTATGCAGCCCTTGCAAAAAACTTGAGCAACCCAAAATATTTTGGTGATCCAATTAACATTAAATAATATTTAAATGGAGAGTTTTTAATGTTTAAAAAATATAATAATAATGATAAAAATCATGAAATTTTTAAATAATACACAGAAAAAATTATTGAATGACAAAAAAATTGTCAAATTTTTTTAACATAAATATATATTAAAAATATATAAAATTATTATATTCCAATTTTTTTGTTCAATATCAAATTAATAAGTGAATGTTTCAAATTTATTTTTCATGTTCCTAATTTTGATTAGTCTTTCTCATTTGTTGGTTCATTTAATTTCAACTTTTCCATCCACTAGTTTTGTGTTTAATGTTCCTACTAAATTTTTTAAATACCAATATCTTTTTGTTAAATTACAAGTAAATTTTAGTTCGTAGAACGAGTTCCATATTTTAGTTAAATTTTGTCTCTTATTATAATTAGTTTCAACTAATAATTTCACCACTTTTGTGTTGAATACTCTCGTTATTTATGTAAGATTTCAATTATTTAGGTTACATTCCAAATTTATTTTGTAGCAATTAATTTTTTATTGGATTTGTATCAAATTTCAGTTAAACTTTCTCAAATATCTGTTAATATATTGAAAATTTTCAATCCATTGGTTGTGCGTTTAAATTCCAAGTTATTATTATAAAATTCAAAGTATATTTTTTATAATAAAAAATATATAGTTGAAGACTGGCAAATTTAATTTTACTCATCTTCTTTTATTAAATATCAACTTACTTACTGCAATATATTAAAAACTCTTATTATAGATTTTACAAACTACAATAAACATTGTAAGTCACAAAAATTAGGAACTGACCTAGTCGAATTTAGTTTTCTTCTTTTTGATCTTCTTGACTTCATGAGATATCGTAAACTCAACTTATTTATACTTAAACTTTATTTTCATTATAAATATGTATTTTTTATTATTTGAAATTAATTTTACCTATTTTCTTTCTAAAATAAATTCTTTGATTTCTCATCCCTTAAACCACAATTTTATTTTTAATAATTGCATATGCATTTTGTACAACTCAAAATTTTATTTTTCAAATAATTATGATAATACAACTTATTTATTCAAAATTTTATGATTATCCCAGAAACAATGAAAATTAATTTTTATATTGAAATTTTAAGATTTGCAAATAAGAGATCAGGTAATTTTTATCCAATTCGATGAGTCAACATTTATTTATCTTTCATTAAGGCTTTAAGCACAATAAATGCAACTCAAATTAAACAATATTGAAAGCCTAGTGATTAGCCCAAAAAAAAACATATTAATGTATTAAAACATTAAAATATTGTTTAAAATTTCTCTTATAGGTACATTCAATATTGTCATTTCACAATAATGTTGACTGGTATTTTAAAACTATTTATTTATTACTCTAAATTGCAATCATTTTTTTAAGTCACAAAAATTAAATTTATTTAACAATATACTTCTATAGTTGAATACATAATTTATAACTTAATTCCCTGTTGCCTTATTTTTAATTGTTATATTTTAGTGATAGTTTATTTTATTATATACTAATAGTTTATTAAATTTGTAGTAATTGATTATGGACCATATTTGACATCAATTATTACACAAATTATATAATATATAATTATAAGTGAGTATTACTCAAATTCATATAATATACTTTAAAATTTTAATTATCATGTTTAAATCATATAATCATATGCTTAAGTGTTAATATAAAAAGGTCACTTACACCCTCAAGATTTAGGAAAATAGTCATGTAAATCCCTAAATTTTCACTAAGAGACACTAAAATTGCCCCATTTCATTTATTAATTCAAAAAATTGACTCCAATGCTTTATAATAAGTAGAAATATAATATTAAAATAAATGTAACGATATATACATTTCTAAAATATTTTAGTATATAAAAAATTATTTTAATACTTAGAATAATATATTGTATTAGACTAAATTTTTTTAAATATAAACATAATATTAAAATAAACATTTAAAATTTTAAATTATTTTCAATATTATATAAAATAATTTTAATATTATTAATACATGAGATATATTTTATCAATTATAAAATCTAATTAACCTAAAGATTTATTTACTTTTTTTATAACAACTACAAATACAAATATATTGTTAAAATAAATATCATATTATACAATTTAACAATTATTTTATATATTAAAAAAATAAATATATTTAGTTTACTTGATAAATTAAATTATTTAAATTATATTTGTATTTATTCAAATTTTTCTCACGGTAATTTTGATTTAATAAAATCAAATTGTATTATGATGGTTTTGGTGTCCCTTAGTGAAAACATGAGAGTCTATAATTTACAATATTTCCCCTATCTGTAATTTTTCTCTACAATTTACAATTCATTACAAAATAACTTGATTATTAAGGGTATATAAGTCATATTACTTGATATTTATTTCCAAAATATTTACATTTTATAGCTAACATTAAGACTAGCGGTAGAATAATAAAATGATATATAAAACTAACGTTATTATAACTTATATAACATGAGGCATTCTCATTTTTTAGGTTACAGACCATTAACTATAGTATCAATAATAACACAAGATCAAATATGTCACATGTAATAGTTTAATAATGTAGCGAAAAAATATTAAACAAAGTATGCAATAATTTAATTAATATATGATTAATTTGTATGAAGTAATTTGTGTAAGAGAATGTTTGTGAGTATAATCAAAATATCAACTGTTTTTTTTAAGTGTCGATATATCCAGTTAAATAGTCACTTATTAAGTGAAGTATTTTCGCCTGTTTTTTGTTAATCTGTGTACATTTATGACGCAACATGGAGCCATAAAGAAAATGGTAGTGGAATCTTATATTGCATGCGAGGTGGATAATATAAAGAAGTACCATTGATTGTTGCATTTTTAAAATCTCCACAACAAACTTCCAAATACAAAAAAGAAAAAAAGAAAATTAAGATGGTCAATTATAGCCACGACAACTTGGAAACCAAGTCATTTTATTCACTACCATACAAAATATTTTCATTTATGTAGAAGTTTGTTATTAAGACCACCATTCTATGTTGCAAACAGTTGTCGTACGTGTTAGGCAGGGACTTGGCTAGTTCCAAGCACATTCTTCTTATTCGCTGCAACATCATTCTCCATGAGTCCTTTATATTTATCTGCCCCCTGAATATATGAACATATTAACAACGTGACGTCCAATTTTTCATTACATAGTAAATATAACAAAAGCCTTTAAAAGTTTCTAACATAGGAAAGTATTTTAATAAATCTTTAACTAAAATTAAGTCATCCACAACGTTAACTATGGAATTATAACTCTTACCATATTAATTTTGTTAAAAGGGCCCACTGTCGCAATTGGTTTTACAAGCTTGCACGTACGCTTTCTATGTCCCTCGGCCTTACACACTTTACATCTGTACCTGCGCTTCACGCCTACTACTTTGCCAGTTGCCTCAGTTGATTGTTCTACACCCCTTGTAGCCTCCTGGTTAGCCGTGTCGTCCATTGCATCCCTCCCCACAGGGACCGCGTTAGCGGTTGCCATCAACCTCGTTAGAGCATGGTGATCTATATTTGTAAATGGATGTTGGTCGTCAAACAAAACTACAACATGGAGAGTATTTTATCCATTCTTTATGCAGACTTAGATGATCTTATTCAGCATCTCATCTGTATTAATAGCCACGACACATCTAGCCCAGGGGAGAACTGCTTTTGGGTGAAAATTATTAATTACAGGAGAGTCTTTCTTTTGAAGCACCAAGGCTGCTATATTGCACAGTCGCAGTATGCTATAGGTCATAGGACTCATGCTTTTAATCATCATGCCTGAACCTATGTATTCAAGGACGAATGTGAAAAGATGAGGACCAGTAATTGTTGGTGATGCCATGGTCTTGGAAGCTTCTTATTGTATATTCAGTTTTAAGAGCAGAGCAAATGATGAGGATTTTTAGGGTCTTTTGGTATTTAAAGGCCAAGCTCCCCTTAATTTCAACGATATGCCATGGTGCATACACAGTGGCGTCATGAAAATTCATTAAATTTGTAGTATTGAAAGATGCTGTGGATGAGCTTCATTGTTATTGGTGTAATTTTTTTAATTAATATGAAAAATATTATTTGACATTAAAAATACATAAAACGAAATTTCAATACATAGTAAATCATGAAATTCACCGTCATGACCATATGGAGGAATTGCAATGCTAGGACATAATTTCCCGCCTAGCACTTGTGTCATCATTAACGTTATCCTGCCGACCGAATGTGTTAATGTATTCTTCACGCACACGTTTCGCTCACCGTGACCCATCAGTGACAAGTACTTGACTGGACTAATTGTATTTATGTTCAAATGGCAGGAAGGAAGCTTCATATGTCAATATGATATATCACTCAACTACCATGAGATCTTCCTGGCAGTGAAGATCTTTGAAGCAATTATTTCATTTAACTTCCATATGAGGGAAGTCTTCTGTTACAATATAAACGAAACGCCATGGCATTGCATGTTGTATGTATGTAGATTGGCCACCCATGTGATAAGAGCGGGTGAATTGCATGTTATTTAACCCGATTACTTTATAATGATTGTGATGATATTTCTGCAAATCATATTATTATACTGTAATTTATTTGTCATCATTCCTTTTATTAATGACAATATTATTCATCTGCACCATCCGAACATGCATGCCTAATAACATAGCAAAAGCCTTTAAACTTCTTGCCCTAAATGTAGCCATCATGGCATATTATCTTTAGCCCAAGTCGTGGAAATCTCCGGCCTATTCACTATTATGTATTCATTCATACGAGAAAGGATGTATATGGAATTCAAAAAATTAAACCAAGCAGTCAGTAGAGATTAACTGAAGATTTTTTTAAAAAGTCAAAGTAACCGATATTTTACCGTTGTGCACCTTTACGTGTCATGCTATGTAACCTTCACCCCTATTAATATCACGTTCCGAGCACAAATGGGAGAACTAAGGTTTGCTCATGCTTTTCTTTTTCTTGTAAAATGGCGACGTCTACCACTACTAACAATAATGATAATAAAAACTATATCAAAAGGAACTGCCAAGGTTGGATTAAGCTCAAAAATCGATATTGCAATTGTTACGAGTGCCCGCGTGCTGTCGTTCGCATTTCTGAGTCATCAAAGAATCCGACACGGTTGTTATTTTGCCGTGACAAGTGTCGGTTTTTTGAGTGGTGGACACCGGATCATGATGAATGGCAGAGTGTTCGTAAGTATGTGGAAGAGAGGACAAGAGTCTACCGTGTTCGTCACTTGCATGTAGCTGTGTGTTTTTTTGGGATCATTATGGCCAATCTATTGGCCCGAGCAATAGTTGTCCTTTACTTTTGGTGGTATTCGAGGATCAACTAGAGCTATGTACTACTTAGAATATCACTGAGTGACCATATGATATTGTGTTTGAAGACGGTAATCTTGAGGCATGAAACAGTTATAGCTATCTTTATGTTTTTTTATCGTTGTAATCTTTTGACTTATTAAAAAACTATGGCAAAATATTTGTTATTTCTCTTAAGTTCCGATTAAAGTATAATTTTGAGTTGATTGTTTTTGTTGCATTACGGTTGAACTATATTGGTTATCGATATTTGAAAGAACTTGTAATGACTTAAAAGGGGTTGATAGGTAAAGTTGTTGTCTTTTGATGATCCAATTTACAAATCCAAGTGCAATATATGAACAAATTGAGTCAAACTGAAACCAAAGCTAAGATAAGGACATTACAAAAAACCAATTCCAAATAAAAAGTGAAGGTTGAATATATCATTACATATGTTTCGTGTGAACTATATGCTACCACTTATCAACATTGTCGAAGACAATATCCAAAAAGCTAATCATCATTTAACATTTACACTAATTCAAAAATATAGGACTATACGTAAATATGAGAACAAGTGGCAGCATGTAGAACCCTCGTTCATGTTATTCCTACTGCATACAATGGTAAATTTATCGAGCTATAGCAAACATAATGGAGGCTTCATTAACTGTGAATTGAAATGTGAAATTATAAAGTATACCATCCCATGTTAGGAGGACATCAAGCAAGGAGGATGTGAAAAGCATCCGACAGGTTCAGGCTTCAAGATTTATCAAAATTTGAAAGTTCATGCCGATGCGAAAATCTCTTCAGCCCACCTATAACATATTAAAAAATATCAGCGTTGTTATTTTCTCTCGGGCACTCCCTCCTAGTAAAATAGTGGGCTTTCTTTGTATAAATGCAATGAATAATTTTAAATGTTGGAAGAAAGACATAAATGTTTAGCATTAATCTCATACATAGTCATACAGTAAAGATCACAAGACATAACACTGATATATAGTGCTCAGTTTAGTAGATATGATATGAGAACTCAAATATATGTAAAATTATTTATAAATGAAGTTAAAAGTATTTAACATTAATAATTGAATTTTTTCAGTTGTCCATATTAATTTATATTTGTATTTATTTGTTCGCATTTAAATAAGGTAATTATCAAGACAATTAATTATGGAATTAACTATTTTAAGTGTTACTTATAAAAATCAATTGACAAATGAGCTGTTTTACAGACACATAATAATTCAATCACCTTCCTTGCTATAGTGGTATGATAGCACATTATTTATATTTTTGTGATCTAACCGTTGGATTCAAGGAAAGAATGTGAAAAATAAATGCAAAGGCTGGAATGTAGTTACTTAGGCTATTATTATTGCAATCCAACTTATTTTCTAAAAAGGCAGGAAAATATATAATTAATATCTGAAAACTTTCTAACCCTCAGTAATAATCATCCTGTTAATATATAGATTTTCATATTTATGATTTTAATTATTAGTTATTGTATTGATTAAAGCTTAAAGTTTTTGGAATATTTTTAAAGAATAAATTGAAAACTTTGAAAACCTCTAATTCTATTTAAAACTTTAAAAAGAACTTATTTGAAAATGTATAAAATGATTTTTGGGCTTCAAAATAATTTTACAAACAATTAGGATCATCAAAATTAAAATTTTTAAAAAGTTATTCCACATATTCATAAATATTTGACATTATATTAATTATTGCTTTTTCATTCCAAGTTTGCTGTAATTATTTAAATTTTTTATTAATTTATAAAATATGTTTTTCATATTATTTATTAAAATATAAATATAATATGAGACAATAAATTTTATTATATATAATATATTTTTTTATTTTAATAAAATAAAAATAACGACCAAAATATATTTAATGTTTCAATTAAGGTAAAAGTTGGTATGTTGTAGTGAGTTATATAATGTACCATAATTAAGCTTTTAAAACTTTCAAACATACGTAAGTAATAAATTAATGTGAATAAAAATTTGAAAATACTATATAATAATATGTTCTAAACGCAGCATAATTGTGCATTTACTAAATGTTAATAAGAATGAGCTAAAATCAGGAATAAAAAATTTGAATCATAATAAGTTATTTACTCAAGCCGTATGCATCGAAATAAAAATGAATAAAATTCTCGTTGATATGTTTACTTTATCTTAAAATTGAAATGGGCTGTTACAAGTTACTAAAATACCCTTTGTTATTTGTGTCCCTAATATTATTTGTATATATTATAATTAAAACAATAGTAGGTTATAAAAATAATAATAAATCTGAAAATAATAATAATAATAATGACAATAATATGAATTAAGACAAAAAAAATAAATTAAATCTAATAATAGTGACTAAAATAATTAAGTTACTTATAATAATTAAAATAATAAAGTTAATACATTTTAATAATGGTAATAATTAAATTAAAAATTTAATATATTTTTATAATACCAATAATATTAATAATTTAAATATTAATATTAGCAATAATGACACAATTACAGTAATAATAATAATTAAAATAAATTAATTAATAAATAATGATGATTATGATTATGATGATGATGATAAAAAATAATAATCAAAATAATAAAATTAATAAAGCAGGGTCCACCTATGTCATCAAATCAAGCAATTTTTTTAATGGATAAATTATGAAAACTTATATCATATCACAAACTTCGGCATGGCATTTTAGTGCATGTGCCCTATCAACTCCACAAATAAGTAATATAAGTGGAATTACTAAACATTGTACAAGGATATTTTTTTAAAAAAATACATAGTGTAAATGTGCACACTTTTTGCATGTAGCATAAACATGCCTTCAAAGTATGTTGCCACGGACAACTACCGTGCTCATATGACATTTTATGTCCATAAAGGAAGATTTATGTTTAGCATTATGTCATTTCTGCATGGCATTATTTAAATATATTTAAAACAAGTATGAGGCCTAGATTTTCACTGACTATATGAACAATCAATTCCCCAGAGCCAACCTGTGATAAACAATATAATAAAGAGGGAAGCTATCATATACCAAAGGTTGTCCTTGTTCACTCAACGTGATTCTTATAAAAGAGGAACAAATGTCATTCAACAGTAACAAGCTTTCTATTCATGTAAGGTTGTCCTTATTGACTTCACGTGATTCTTATAAAAGATGATGAAATTTCGATTGATGTAAGAAGCCAGCAGTGGGTTAAAAAAATGGGTTCAGGTAAGGTGCAATCTACCATCAACGACCCCGTCAATCATTTTCGCATCACAAGTGATTGACAATGACAACTGATGGAGACAAGGAGGTGTGCTCGGTAACACATAATTTCCTAACAGAAGTGGTGAGGCCAAGTAAACACCGAACATAGTTTAGAGAAAAAAATATATTAATTACATATGGCCGTTCAATTGGCGAAATCAACATGTCCAGTTGCAACAAAACACACATGAACGCAATAGTTCTCATGCATCACTGAGCCCTGTGGTTCTCATCTTTCCATTAAACATGCGCCCTGTAACATATACTTACCATAGATAAAATTTAACATAGTTAGTATAATCACCACAAAGCAATATGCAAATAATTAAATATAATTTTCACCATACATTTTAGTATAATTAAATGAATTAACATCGTCATCTGCTTCAATATGAGCATCCAACTGCCTTTTACCAACATGAAGGGACCACATATGTTGCCAATTCCCAACTTCATATCTGCACCATCCAAAATAATAGAAAGGTAAATTATGTTCGTGCATTCAGTGTTAAAATGGAGAGTATTATTGTGGAGGAAATCAATTATTGCATGTAGCATCTTATAGTTCCTATTATTTCTAGGATATATTTGTAGATGAAGCATAGAAGATTAAACCAAAATTGTCCTAAATCTTCTATAAGATTACTTCATATGATGGTATCTTGGAAGGAAAAAAAAATTGAATATTCAATCATTTGGAAGATTAAAAAATTCGATAAGGTCCAGAGAGCAACATTCAATCTAAATTCTATCCATATGTCTGCATTATGGTGGAGGGCACCCAATCTATATAAGCATATCACTACAGAGCTTGAATGAGACAATAATTATGTGTACATTTATAATAACATATCCTATTATAACATAGACTTAAAAAATATCATTGAAATGCAATCAAAACTATAAAGATTTTAATCCATGCTCATAATTATTACATATTTACTATATTTAGCATCTGATCAAAGAATGACCAACCCTTCGTCCAATATACTTATGTCAGCTAAAGAGTTTAGTTTTGCTTACGATATTTTGTTTTCTATTATAATTTTTCCTACTTACAGAGCTATGTTTCCTTAAATAATTGTTTAATTATTTAATTTTTTATTATTTTATATTACTATCAGATAAAATATAAGATGGTGATTTGTAACAATAATTTAAAATTTAATTTTCTTAATAAGTGGTAATGGCATAAACTTACATGTTCCACAAATTCATTAAATATTTTTTGTCCTAAAACAATTTCTATTTTTTTGTCAAATTTTTTAATCTTCTAAACAATTCAATCTATTAAAATAATTAATAAAATTTGTGTGGATCAACTGCATTTCTAACATTTGCACTGGAATTTGAAGACGCATATTTGATAGTTTGGACCATGGACCACAAATGTCAACAAAACTGTTTGTATGGGCCAATTTTGACATCCAAACATGTTAATGCCATTGGGCCTGAAATGCTTGTTCAATAGTAAAGGGTGTGTCCAGCTGATTGTACCACTTCTTGTCCCATAAAAAGCTTAATCAGACATCCTTAACATCGATTCAGTTTACATATATTTCTTTTCCAAAACGATAACCTGCATTCAAAAGAAATGGGATCGTTAAAAGAAGCTTCGTGCAAACAATTGTTATGGCAAGTACAACCGCACACGTCTCCTCTGACAACTGAAGGGGAAAATTTCCGCGAAAGAGCAAGAAATATCAAATTTCCCGCCATAACCCAAATTGTTGAAATGGGAAAATTTTATTTTTTTGACTTGATGGAAGACATTGGTGCGGAAGAGGAAGTTTCCACCTTCACATTTAGCCAGAACGACTGTCAAACAAAGCATAAATGGGATTTTGCAATTCCATCTTCACAATCTTGTACGCTGTCGTCGTGGACTTATGATTGACCAACACCAAACATCAAACAACCTATCGCCATTATAGCAGTCATACCTCTCTTAATAGGTAATCATCCAAACTTATCTTTGTAACACATGTTTGTGCATGTGGGATTTGCATTAGTTTAGTACTTCAGGATTATAATTACTCTCTCCCACAAAAATTATTAAATCGTAGTTCAATTAATCGATCATTTGCGTTATTGTTTAATATGATGACATAAGATAAATTGCAGAATATGGGTCTGTGAAGTATTGTTAAATTATTTACATAACCATGCTGATGACAAAATCTCACATTGTTGCATATCTCCTGAAAATAAAGAGTTCCCAGTAAAGCCATGTGCACATGTCGGCACTATTTTTTTTTATGTGCATTATTTGTTAACTAGCTTATAAAGTTTGAAAGTATAATTATGATGTCACGACTTTTGCTACTTAGGTCACTTCTCGTATCAGTCAAGTAAAAGGTGCTTGCATTAGGGATGCAGCCGATGGAGGAGGACCATCAATCACTAAAAATTAGTAGGAAAAAATATAAGAGACAGAGCATCGTCATTTCTACCAGCGATTCTGTTATCTTAAATAATTCCCCACAATATATTCGTTGTCGCAGCTCAACCATTAGACGAAAAGAAAAGTTTGATAATGAGGCTGACAAACCGATCAATCGTTCTAAAAGAAGGATGCAAGACAGAAGAGAAAGATTGTGAAAGAGTTATTTCCTATAAAAAAAATGTTGATTTACAATATCATAGAGGGAGTACAACAGCAGAAGTGTTACAAAACACACGATGGCCAACAGAGTGGTATTTGGATAATGAAGGAGACAGGCTACCAGACATAAATGATGATAGAAACCAATTAGAGGGATACTCATCAGAAAATGACAAGGATAGTCTGTATGCATTATCGGGAAACCATGTAGCTGAAGATACGGGTCACACGTTCAATTTTGATGAATCTGAACTACATAAGCTGTTATTGTACCTTGGACAGAGATCTACAGATGTCACTGAATTTCGAAAGGTTCTTTGAGTGTTTGCAATTCGGGAGGGGTTCAAATTATGTGTAATCAAAAATCAAAGTCATTTGGTCAGTTGTGAGTATTCCGATCTTTGGTGCGACTGGTTAATCAAAGCAGAGCGAGTTCGCAACGAGAAGACTTTTGTCATAACAAAATTCGTGCAGGAACATAAATGCACCCAAGAATTTGAGTTTCTATCTAAGTGGATTTCGGCAATGTATCTCTATTAATGGAAACAATAACTAAATCTCAGCACAACAAAGCTAACATTTGAGATTGAATCAACCTATGGGGTTAAATGCACTGAATGGAAAGTATTCTGTGCAGCAAATAGAGCAAAACAAATCCTGGGCATGGATCATGATGACGGTTATTCAATGCTCCACCAGTTTAAGGAAGAAATAGAGAGGATTAATAGGCAAAACATAATTCTTTTAAAAACCAACAAGGATGAATCAATAGGGATAAAAAGATTCAAGAGGATGTTCGTATGCTGTGAATGAATGTCTTATGCCTTTAAGAATCATTGCCGAGGTTTATTTGTGGTTGATGGTTAGAAAATCAATAATACGATAGTGTTATGTTAGTGGCAGTTGCACTTGATGGAAATAATGGCATATTACCTGTTGCCTTCTGCGAAGTTGAAGTCGAAGACTTAGATTCTTGGGTATATTTTCTCAAAAATATAACTAATGCTTTACGGATGGAGGATGGTAAAGGTCTATGCATGTTGGGTGATGGAGATAATGGGTGGAATATGCCGTTAAAGAATACTTGCAGCACGCTGCATACAGACAATATTTCCACAAGATTTTCACGGAAATGGTGAAACGATTCCCCACATCGCCTGTACAACACTTATTCTGGGTTGCTTGTTGCAGTACGACTGCTGCAACATTCTTTAAATACATAGACTTGATATATCATCAAAATAAGGAATGCCATGACTGGCTGTTACAGACAAATTGGTCAAGTTGGGCCCTGTTTTCCATGGCTGAATGGGTTAAGTGCACATGTGTTACGCTAACCATTACTCAAAAACTTCATAGTTACTTACATCAATATCTACAAATGAATATTGTTAGAAGGTTTGCAGGAATTGCACGTTTAACTGCGGAGGTATTTGAACAAAGAAGAATGGTAGTTTGGAAATGGTACAAGGAGAAAATAACACCAACTATTCGGGATGTGATTCACGACTGTGCCATTGATGGTCAGTGCTTCGTTCTAGTTCAGTAGAATGGCACAATTCTCAAATTATCGAACAACACTTCATCTTGTTATGACCTTAACATGGAATCAATGTCATGCAGTTGTAGATTGTGGTAGACCTCTGATATTCCACGTGCTTATGCATGTAGGGGAATACAACTTATCATGGGAAATATTGAAGATTTTGTGGATAATATGATGTCTGTCCAAAATTTTTTATCAACGTATGCACCTGGCATGATGCAATTACCAAAAGAATATGCTTGGAAGTGGGACGCAGGTCATATGTTGCTTTCACCCATGACCCTCAATATGAAGCATATTTTAACCAAAGACACCGATGACGTCGTGTCTAAGAAAATTACTGCTTTCCTACAGGTGCATGTTTTATTCGCACTATATTTATATTCATTCATATTATGCGTCCAAAATGCAATTTATTTTCACAAATTGTAACTACATTCTTACTCAATGCAGGGAGCTCAAGAAAACATTATTCCCAAATCTGTTTAACAGAGGGATAGCCACGAGACAATATCCACCACTAGCGATGATACTATAAGTACGCTTCATTTTCCTATTCAGTTCATCTTATATATCTTTCATGACTTCCACTATATATAAAAAGAATCATAAACACTGCATTCTTTTTTTGCCAGGCTATAGACATAGTAAATTGTTTCCATATCAACATGAATAACAATCCTATACTGTTTTATTCATCTTCTTGATATTATATATGCTTTATTTTATCTTCGGGTGGTGGTTTGTTGGTATCTAGTTTCCGAAATATTGTCATTCTTTCCTCTTTCACTTGTTTAGGTAATTTTAACTTTTCAGATCCACTACGATCAATATACTTATTCCAGTTAATAATTGCAGTTTAATTAATTACCCAAGGTTTAAAGTAGCAGATACAAAACTTCGTGTTTATACAATATTTTCTTCCACACTTTGTCTGTGATTACTGTAATTAATAGGTGTATGGCAGTTCACTCATCAGGCCCATATGTACATGCTCGTTGACACCTTTTAATATTATTCTTCTCAAATTACTACTACTGCACAGCACGTTTTTTCCACTTTTAATTTTTTATATAATCATATTTTACAAATCCCTATTATTTGTTTTTTCTTTCTAAATTTGGCCAAATTTTTCCTTTTTACTTTACTTTTACATATTTATCTCTTTTGTCTAAAAAAATTAAATTAAAGCACCATGTTAATGTCATTATTAACCATTTTTGTTACTAGGCAGGCCTGTCACAGCTGTTTTGCTTCGGGAAAGGAACTCCACATCGTTAGCCAATTGCCCACCAAGCCTTCATGTTTAACTAAACTATTTTGTTATAAATATTGTACCTTCTGTTCGGATGGTGCTTTTTTTGTCTTTGCATTAGGGATGATGCTCGTACTTAAGCTCAATTACTTTCCCAGTGAATATATTTTCTTATCCAGCACCATGTCCATTTCTTGTACTGTACAGTTAATTAACATTCAGTTAAACTCTATCTCTGCATTGCATTCTTCCTTTTGTAACTATTCATTGGTTTGTCTCTCTAAATTTACTATTACAACTTTGTCCACAATGGGGAACTTATGAAATATTATGTATCTTATCACCAGAGTTATGCATAGAAGGTTTACTTAATATTGTTGCCTATTACTACATATGCAACTTCCATTGTCCACTTTGATTTTCTTCGATTCTTACAATCGGTCCATCTTTATTCAGTTTAAGTTCATTATTTTAGACTAATAACAAAACGTCCAGTCTCTCTAATATTTACGTAATTACCGCAATACATACATGCACAACAAATAAGGGAGTATGTATTGGTCTATGTATCGATTCAACTTTTATAAATTATGCATGTTTATTACAACATTTTTTCTAGTAATCTTTTTCGGATATCCAAAAATATCTTGCATTCCATTAATCATACACACTTGACCATACATTAAATAAAAGTTCTGCTTTTACAACTCCAACCTTAATTGTTGCAGCATGATTTATAACGGAGAAATCCCTCATTTGTAATGAAATGGCACATACGAAGCAGTTGAACCACCATGCTGTAACATCATCTCAATTGATCTTAACTGCAACAGAATAGTTATTCAACATATTAGTTTAAGGAAACCCAAAACAACCATTTATTACAAATCACAACCATAATCAACACAAAGGTAGCTTTGACTTATTGTAACACAAACTATGTTAACCATTGTTACAAGTCATTAACCCACTTCACTCACCACGCGTCTACATTCTTCAATTAACAAATCGAAATTCGTATCATTGGGAAGTGGATCCCATATCTCTACCCACATTTCAAAAATTATTACAACTAGTATATACCAACGTGCATAACCACGGTTCACCGGCACAATAATCTACAAATTAATGCATAATTATTGTTAAAGAAAGTTATAGGTCATAGCATCATTATTGTTTAAACATAATGACAATATTTAGTAATATGTTTGCAATTACTTTCTCACATAAACCAATGTCATTCAAGTAGATAGCACCACATTTAAAATGTCGAACAGCAAAACTTAGGTCTATGCAATACCCACCAATATTATCCTCGCACTATATACTTTTCGGGTTGTTTACGTCCTGGATTCAGCAACCAAAATTTCCATCCAATAAATAGAGAGACCACAGAAAATTGTCAACCAACCATTCTTAAAATTTGTAAGTGTAATGAAAATTGAATTTTAACTGTAACACATGCATTGAAAGAGAAACACCATATACATATACACACGAAAGGATATGTTCATCTGTTCTTGTAATAAAAGTCAATGCAATAGTATAAAACAAAATGCTTACAACATGATAAGTTGGGAGAAAAAGGCTGAATTTACTGTGTCCGACATTTACCGCTTGTACGGATAGTAATTTGGATATAGCAGAAACAACCTGCAAAATGAGTGTTTACGACTTTCAGTTACCGCATACGAACTTCATTTTTCAAATAATAAATTCATGATAAAGAAATTTTATCTTAATTTCCAAAATAATATCCCCCATACTGAAATTGCCAAACCATCGATATGCCAAATATAATTACAGCAGTTAAGATAAGTTATATTTGTACCTTAGCATTGATTGGACTTCTTGGAGACAGAGACATAATATCGTTTCTAGTAATCCCACTAAAATTTGTTTGAAAAAGCATTTCCCTGTCTCACAAATACCACCATCCATAAACTTTATTTACAAATATAAACTTATCGATCTACAAAGAAGTAACTAAATTTCAAGCTCTAAATTATCATATGAAATTGTCGTGGACAGCTTTGTGTTACTTCATCAATATAACAGACATCATGGCTTACCTGTTACTAAGATTTTCATCAATGCAAAACTTAATCAAATTCTCCTAATCACTGGTAAATGGCCTTGGCATAAGATATCATCCAACCCGATAACGTCCTCTGTCAGTAGATACTTTAATAACTGGCAACTCTTGATGGTTACAATACTTCTGTATAGAGCATAGCTCCTGTAACAATTGTTCACAAAGAAATTGATCCATCATCAAACCATAATTGCACCTCATTAATATAAAACAACTAATTCAAAGAGAGAAGATATAAGAACTCTTGTTGTGTTAGCTTAGAAGCCCTTTTCTCTTCGAACTGTCCCCCTCTCAACACAGCCAAAACATCATCACGTCCACCATCCATCTCCATACTTTGATCCCTATTAGAATCCCCCAGATTCGGAATATCCATTCCAATATCAGTATTTCCCAAGGAACTATTCTGTGAGGATTCTAATGCATGTAAAGTCTAGTAGTTCTTTTCAAGCATCGATAGGACCTTTTTCAGCTCGAAAATTGAGCTAAGAGTTTTGTTCTTTCTTATGAAACAAATCCGTATAAATTCATCCCACTCCATAGGATTCACTTGAGGACGCAGTTTCCTAGGCTCAATTTGAACAACTGAGGAATCGACCTTAGGTAGAGGACAGAAATTGTTCTTCCTAACTTTAAGGAGGTGGGAGACTCAAGCATAAAGTTGTGTATTCACAGAAAGACAACAGTAGAGCTTGTCACCCAGTTAAGTAACAAGCCTCATAGCAAATTCTTTCTGGAATATAGTAACCGCGCATCTGAAGGCAGGTTGGTGAAACAACAACTTGAACGTGAGTGGAGAGGAGATTTGGTATGGGATGTTTGCCACACATAATCAAAATAGGGAAGATCAGTCTTGAGGACATCACCTTCTGACCTGTACAGCAAAGAAATCAGTACTTATTAATTAATATTACAAACGTACAACATTCTGCTCATCTTCTCCTTTCAAATAAATTAAGAATGTCAGCACATATATAGTCAAGAAAGAAACAACATCCTATGTTGTTTCTGCTTCTGCTTTAAAAGTAGAGCAAAATTGGGAATCTGATTGACTAGTAAAAGCATACTAATGTTAATCAACACACAGACACACACTGAAGTAGAAGAACAGTGCTCAATTCAAAACAAATGTTATTACCTAGAAACACAGTAATTTGCCTAAAGAGGATTTAAACAATCTGACTTGAGAAACAGAGAATTCTAATAATATTGTTCTGGGGCAATAAACATATATTTGTATAGCAATTACAAATATAAGACAGAAACTGTAAATGTGATATGAAACCACTAAAATTAAAAAGAAAAAAAAGGGGTACCTTCAAACAGTTAGAGTAAGGGGTGGATTGAAAACGGCGCTGGAGCTCGAGAACCATACGAGAGTCAAGCTCGATAGCGATGACCATCTTGCCGGCTTCTAGAAGCTTCTTGGTGAGATTACCAGTACCGAGACCAATCTCAAGAATGACATCGGTGCTCTTGATGCCAACTTTGTGGAAGGATATACCTCCTTGTCCTTGATAAAGCCCCCTTCTCTGCTTTCCTTTCTCTTTCCTTATTTTCCCTCCTGCTATCAAGCGCGATGTGTTAGGGATATTTTGCCTACTAGTTTGGTTTGCCTTGGCTGGGTTTGGGTTTTACGTTTACACACACAGACACATTAGGTTTCAATTTGACTTTAGAATACCTGATACAATCATTTTCTTTAGTGGAAAGAAGCTTGATTTGCTTAAATGGCAGAGAAAGAGTTGATTTGCTTTAACGGAGGAAGAGTAAAGTAGCATTGCAAAGTGAATCGAGGGTTTCACCAAATCAATTTGTCTTTATAAAAGAGACACAAAATAAATATATAAATAGCTAACCGAATTCAACGGTGGCAAATAACTACATCTTTTAACATTTATTTTTTTAACCGTTGAATTCATTTAATTTAAATCCAACGGTATCTCATGAAGACAAAATATTATTGTATGTTGCAACAGTTGCAAAATAAGTGGATCCTTCAAACTGAATTCCATAATATTAATTAAAATACAAATAAGGGCTGAGGTGAAATTAACCACCGTACACTTATTTTCTCGAAGTACTTGCGATTCGCGGAGTGCTGGAGTGTTCTCTGGCGCAGCGACAAATTGTTTTGCCGCTTACCGCAGACATTCGTTTTCTACAGGCGAGCTTTGCGACATACAGTATATATACATACATCGACTTCCGGAAACTCAATTTTGGTTTCCAGGAAAAAAAATTTCGTTTTCGAAAAACCGGATAGTTGCAGGAATAAGAAAATGGAAAACACAAAAAACATGGAGAACGATTCAAAGAGAAGGAGAGAACTGGAAACAAGAGTCATCGAAAAGGTCGGAGAAGTGATAACAGCTGTTAAAAACGCCAACCACGTTGACCAAGTCATTTGCGCTCTTCATTCGATTGCTTCGCTTCTCTTCCCCATCGATTCCTGTCTTCTCTCAGGTCTGAGTCTCAAGCACTCCAAATATTTTTTGAAGTTTCAGTTATCTAATTCGTTCTCCTGTTGCCTAGAAAATGTAGGAAAGTGTTTAGAAATTTGATTTTGAAGTTAACAAAATCAGCAGTTGACTTGTCTTCTGGAACCGAGAACTTATTAAAAAACTAAATTAAGTATGTAGCTGAAAACTTAAATTTTTTATTGTTGTTATTCTAATTTGCTTAAGAATGCTAGTGATTAGCTTATATATATTGGTGAATTGCAGGTGTTATTGATCAGCGTTACAGAGATCAGGTTTGTGTTATTTATTTCACTGGAAGGGAATTCTCACAGCTCTGAGAGCAATATTTTTTAAAAAAAATTTACTGGATTTTATTTATTTGTTGCTTTCTGGTTTCGGTGTGTGTAGGTCCTTTGTGCAAAGGTTCCTTCTGCAAATGAAAGGGATGATTGGTGGCGGGCATTCTACCAAGGGCCTGCATTTTCAACCTTGGCTCACTTTTTATTACTTGGTATTTCTTTTTTATTGCCTTTCTCTTATGCGCCGATTGCATTTTTTCACATTCATAATACAAAGCTTCAGGGTAAGATGGATTTTTTACTCAACTGATTTATTGTTTGCTTCTTTATATGGTACTTGGTAGAGCATGCAATTTTTATAATTTTTAAAGGTGTGCCTGAGCCAATTGATAGGTGAATTTATGCTGGAATGAATTTGATTGATAAAAAAAAAAAGAAAAAAAAATAGATACTGATAAGAGGGCTGCAAGAGACAGATTTATAATGGTCACATTCAGAGAAGTTTAGGTGGATATACATGATATTTTAGCTATTTTGTACAAGGCTGTATGTAAACTTAGATTTGTGGACAATCTGACGATTGAACAGCATCATATGTTCATGAGTGATGAGTGGATGACTTTGTTCATATGGATGGAAGTTAACATGGCATAGAGTTTGTGGCTAATGGTTTGATTTTTATGATTGAGGAAGATTTAGTTCTTTTTGTACTGTTTCATCCCAAGTGTTATCATGTACGTCGTATTGTGTACAGCCATTATTGCTTATAGTATTTCTATTGCATGCAGATGTAGCTTCAAATTGGCTAGCTTGTTTCCCCTTTTCAGCACAGAAACATGTCTATGATATTTTCTTTGTTAACGGGCCAGCTGCTGAGGTTGCTCAGACTCTGGTTCCTTGTCTGCAGCAGAGTAGAAGTGATGGTATTGATACTAATGTTATTCAGTCAAATGTGGAAAGGTATGAGTAAAAACTTTGTTTTGTTTGTTATTTAAATATTTTTGCATGCATCTCGAGGGCTATATTGTTTCATCTGATATATACTAGGGTATAGATGGTGTAATGTGGTATGTTCGGCTTTGCTGTGAGAATTGCAGTGTGACCATCATATTTAATGGAATGGACATCGTGTAACAAATTTATAATGTTTCTTTTTTATTTAATTTTTTACGAAGAACAGATGACAATCATAGGAATTTCTAATGTTTCATCATAATTGATCAAGCATTCTAACAAACTTCTAAGCTTTTATGACAGATTAGTCATACTTTGCTTGCTTGAAAACAATGGAGTGCTCCAGATGGCCAGAGAATTTAGCGTATCTAGCATGTCAGAAGATTCTACTAATGGATGGCTGAGGCCAACTATTTCTGGGGTGGCACAGCTTATTGCTTCTGTTCCTGACAAAGCAGGGCTGAGGGCGCCAACTTCACTCTCATCACAGTATCCTTATGCTCTTATGTATTGGATGCTGTGTGGTTTGTCTGAACATGCATTTATATGTACATGTTTATGTATGTGCTTGGGCAAGTTATGTTCTATTCAAGTATAGTTTGATTTCCACGTATCCCATCTTATTAAGGGACTTGGCAACACATTATTATTATTTCTTTATAGGTTGACCATTCCTTTATAACTGTCATTGATCAATTGTTTTCTCTTTACAAGTATCTCGTAGTTTGTTCTTCAAGCAGCTAACCATTCAACTTCTATCGGGAGCCGAAGAAAGGGCTATCACACTTTCAGATAAAGAAGCTTCCTTCAGCATATCTGAAACAGATGGTACTTTGCTGTTTGTAGGGGAAACATTTTGTCGCATTTGTCGACGTGGTTCTTCAGGTAACTTCAATATATCATGCACTGTAATTCCCAAGTTATATTTGTTATGAAAGAAGACAAGGATTTTGCACGTATGTCTCTCTTCCTAAAAAGTCAAGCTTTTGTCACTCTTTTACTTTTCCTGTTTGTTCATTGTGCATCTCATGCTGTTTTCTTGTATTTATATGATTCTTTTCCTTTAGTATTATTTTACCAACAGTGATTTATCATGTTGTAATTGTGTTCTGACAACACTGTATGGCTACGGCTGGGGAAGGCATTCCAGTTTTCTGATGAATTTTCCTTGAGAATTTACTATTTCTGGATAAATTTTCTTTTTTTCTTTCTGCTGGATGGATGGACCTAGAGTTGGCACTGAAGTAACTAATTTCACCATTCGCCAGATGTACTGTTACGTGAAGTTATTTCTCGGTTTCTTAGACACGTTCAGCAAATCTTATTATCCAACAGTGATGCAGATCTCACAGAATTTTTTGGGTCAAACCCTGGATCCCAGGTTTGGTCAAAGATAATGGGAGCAATTAAAGACCATTATGCTGTGGAAAGAATGACTGAACTGCTTTTGCATCAGCTAGCATCTGAGCATGTTAGTGATGTTGAAGCATATTGGATTATTTGGTTATTGTTTCATCAGATTTTTTACCAACAGACATCAGTGAGGTCAGTGGACAAACTTACCATTTATTTCCTTTTACAATGTGAAGAAATTTATTTCTCTCTGCCTGCCTCTCTCTTGTTGCATTTGACTATTCAGAATTTAATAAAGTGACAATTGACAATTCATTTCATGTAAAAACAAATGGTATTAAACCATGAAAAATTTGCAGTATATATGTTGAAATTTTGAAATCTTCCTAGGAAATGCAGGAGATATTTCTTGTGTATGCCTTGTTCCATAGACCTTTTGCTTCTCTTCTGTCCCTCTGCCTCGTTCTCCTTTAAATATACTTACTTTCTGTTTGTTTTCCTCTTAGGAGAGGAAGAGCAAGAGAAAAAAGACAGGGAAGGGGTGGGGGTGTTTGTGTGTGTTCTGAGACGAGGATGTTCTGTGGTAGACAGTCCCTTTTTTATCTCTAATGAATTGGGATTGATTGACATTGTAGTTTGTGGTACATAAAGTAGGATTGGAATTTAAGAATTTTGCTTCAGAACTTTGATCCTGTATAATTACTTGTAAATTTACGAGAGATAAAAACAGACAACAAGCAGATGTTTAGGTGACTGTAATTTTTATTTGATGCAACCCAAACTTTGTACCAATTCTTCATATACATATGAAAGGTGTTTTTATTTATTTTTTCTTTTGCCGATGAATGCTTTGATCTTTTGCTTCCAATTGTATTGGATGTCAATTTTTTTGCCTTTTTGTTTCGCAGGTCGATGTTTGTGGATAAATTTTTACTTTGGAAAGTATTTCCCATTTGTTGCCTTCGATGGATTCTCCAATTTGCTGTTTTTGGCTGCCCACCCGGTGCTGATCCACTATTAAAAGATCATGAAACTGTAGGTCTTATAGATGCTGTGCAGCGTCTAGTAGCAGTATGGTCGAAGAAGGAGTTTGTGCAGTCAGCCACAATGGAGCAGCAAGCATGTATCCTCTCTCGTTCCTTTAATTCTCTGATTCAGAGTTAATGATGTATGTTACGGAAAAGTTGGCAAATATCTCTTAAGTAAATTTATTATATATGAGAAATCCTGCTGCATTAAAAGAAATGTTCTACTTCCAGGTTTCCTGCTTCGAATGTTCAGGAGATTTGGTACTGAACTTCCACTCTTTTATTGCATTTTACTTCTTTTCGGATCTTGTAACCCCTAATTTGCAAAATAGATTTAACAGCTGCTGTAGGCCTTTGCCTGGAGAAGATGTCAAAAGAAGAACTAGATGAGACTAAGGATGTTTTGCGCTTGATTCTTCCAGGAGTTAGCTGTAGATTCTCGATCCTTTGTTTTTGGTGTCTCATACAATGCTATTGGGTGTATATTTTCTTATATCTCTTTTTTTTTTCAATTTTTGGGTGGTTGCCAGGCAGGCTGGAAAGCCCTCTTGATTTAGTTCGGAAAATGGCCAGTGCTGTTGCGTTAACATTATCTAAAGTAATTGATCCAAAAAACCCTCTATATCTTGATGATAGCTTGACTGGGGATATTATTGACTGGGAGTTTGGATTAACCACCAAGAAGAGTCTGCCAAACTCAAATTTCACAGAAGAGAATCTTGATGATATAAAGACATCAGCAACCTCAATGCGAGAAGAGAAACTTAAATGCATAACCAGCGCTGAAAATGATAAGAAGGGCAGAAAGAACAAATCATCTGAATATAAGTTGATTGATCCAGATGAAATTGTTGATCCGGCTACACTAAATTATCAATCAGTCTCTGATCAAGATGATGATAATGCAAGTGAGACTTCTGATTCCTTGAGCGACTCATCTTTACAGCCATATGACTTGTCAGATGATGATGATGATTTAAAAAGAAACTTTTCACAGTTGGTTGATGTAGTTGGAGCTCTGCGGAAATCTGATGATGCTGATGGGGTGAGTCATTTCAATTTGTTGGTCTTTTTTTGTCTCAAAATGTTTTTATGACATTAAGCTTTTGAAAGTCAAGTGTTAGTTTCAGTTTGTAGGAGCTCCACGTCTTAATGCAGTGAGACCTTTTTTCATGAACATTGATGCTAGATGATTTATTATCATTCATTCAACCTGTTGAAAAAAATAATCTGGTGAAATATATGGTTGGCAATTTCCAAATTGTAGATGTCATTGGTCCAAAGATCTCACAAATTCAGTCATGCATGCTACCTGCAAATCAACTTTCTGTACAGCTTTCATCATGATACTTACATTTGCTCTTGCAGTTGGAGAGGGCTCTTGATGTTGCTGAAAAACTTGTTCGAGCATCACCTGATGAACTTAAACATGTAGCAGGTGATTTAGTTAGAAATCTTATACTGGTTCGTTGCTCTGATTTGGCTGAAGAAGGTGAGGAAGAATCAGCTGAAGAGAAGAGGCAGAGAGCCTTGGTTGCCTTGGTTGTCACATGTCCATTTGAGTCCCTTGATTCTCTGAACAAACTATTATATTCTCCCAATGTAGATGTCAGCCAACGCATAATGATACTTGATGTCATGACAGAGGCAGCTCAGGAGCTTGCTGACTCCAAAACTACAAAACCTAAGCATCAGCCAAAGGCCCTCATATCAACCATTTCAGAGGCTCAATCCTGGTTCTTGCCTAGTAGCACAGGACCCCCTGGGGCTGGTGCCTGGAAAGAGGTCTCAGGGTCAGGAACCCTGCTAAACTGGTCAAATTGTTATGAGAGAGAACTTCCATCAAAGCGTGGTCAGATCAAGAAAGGGAAGACACGCAGATGGAGCCTCAGATCAGCCAATATGCCAGAAAACCATGTGGAATGGTCCCATAATAAATTTCCTGTATATGCAGCAGCTTTTATGCTTCCTGCCATGCAGGGATTTGATAGAAAAAGGCATGGTGTTGACTTACTTGGGATGGAATTTATTGTTTTGGGGAAACTCCTCCATATGCTTGGTGTTTGTATGAAATGTGCCTCCATGCATCCAGAAGCATCTGCATTGGCTCCTGGTCTTCTAGATATGTTAAGATCTAGGTAACTAATGACCTTCTGTTTATGGCACTATTTATTGCCAGGGTAAAATCATCCATTTGATACAATCTGGTGTGGGAAGTGATCATTTGGTGTATTTACAATGGTCCATTTTGTAACCCATAATAGTTAACCTCTGCTTCTGTGCAGATCTGTTTATTCTGCATTTCATTTGAAGTATATGTTTATCTCTCACTTAACCTCAAGGTGCTAACTTATTGCAGGGACGTATGCCATCACAAAGAAGCATATGTCAGAAGAGCTGTTCTTTTTGCTGCTTCATGTGTTTTAGTTGCGGTTCATCCTTCTTTTGTCGCATCTGCTTTGGTTGAAGGAAATGATGCACTTTGTAATGGGCTTGAATGGGTTCGGACTTGGGCCCTTCATGTAGCTGACTCAGATACAGATAAAGAATGTTACGTGGTAAGCTAGGAATTTTAAAGCATCATTTACGCTCAAACTTAATGGCTGCTTTTTTCATTTTCACTTTTGATTTCTTCAAAGGCTATAGCATATGCTTCCAAAAATCTTAAAGCATGTGCTAAGATGCTATCAAATGATGTCTCTCTTTAATAGCAATATTCTGTCGGAGTTTATCTGAGACTGTTATTTGTATTCTCTATTTCTTCCTGACCATCTTCCCATTATGTCTAAATTCTGTTCTAATATCTTCAATTGGTTTACTTTTGTCCATTTTACTTCTGTTTATGTTACACATGCCCAAATGACTGACATTACATTTTTGTGCAGTTGGCTATGTCGTGTCTCCAACTTCATGCAGAAATGGCCCTCCAAGCTTCGCGAGCACTAGAGCTGGTTGAAAGTACATTCAAGTTAAAGAGTGTGGATCCACCATCCAATCTTTCTAAGGGAATGATCAAAATCCCGCACTCAAATTCAGAATACCAGACCGGCTGATCTTGCTGCTGGTGAGCCCTTGTTTGTACAGTTCATAGCATTCATTTTGCAGTAGTTTTGCTCACATCAAACTACTTGTCTTCTTCTACTTTGATCTCTAAGTTTTGGGAATGCTCTAAATTCCACGAGCATCCAAATCCAGGTCCATATCAGTCAAAACATCTCTGAACAAGGTTCTAGCACCATGCCAAATGTGTCCAAAGAAGAAAAGCAAAGTAAATGAAGCGTCTCCAAAAGTAAACTAGTCCATGGGGCTGCTACGAAAAAACACCATCAGGTTTAAGTTTAGCAAATGAGACAGTAATCAATCCAACTCATCTGCTGTGAGAATAATATGGGCAACATATCGATGGAGATACTGGCAAGAAGTGCAATTTTCCGGTGGCGCGACCCTGGGTAACTCATTCAAGTGAAATGGGAGACCATTCAGAAAGGTATGTATATTAGGAAGTAAGGAAAATAGCGGCTTCACTGAGGCATCTTCCTCAATTTTTAATTTATTTTAATCCTTTGTATTGCTGTTGTAGAAACATTTTAACGATGTGAGATTGGATGAGTTTTATAGACTGTACATTTACTTTTCTTTTTCTTTTTTTTTAAAAAAATTTATGAAATTAAATTAATTATCACAATATTAACGAAAGCTCTTATTTATTTATTTTGTAGACCAATTGATTAGGTGTATGTTTTAGTATAATCCTAATTTTAAAAAAGTATAATGTTATATATTTTATATTTTTTATTTTAAATAATTATTTTAAATGATGTGATATTCATTAATTGATTGATATAATTAAAGTGAATTAATTATATTATTTTATTAATTAATTGATAAATATTATATTATTTAAAATAAAAAAAATTTAAAATCCGTAATATTATTATTAGAAAAATCTACGTTGAGTGAGAAAACATCATTTTTCGTGAGTCCGGCGATGTCAGCCGCAGTTGGAGGGTAAAAGGATGTGGTGGAGAGCCACTTACGCCACATGGCAAAGATCTATTAGAGTCATATGATGACGTAGCAAGTCAACATGGAACCAAAATCACTTGTCTTACCTGAAAACGGATTTTTCATTTAAATATATCATGTTTAAGACTAAATATTAAATCTTTATCCTGGTACGTATATATTCCTCATAAAAGTGAAAATAAGAAAAATATCCTAAAAAACTATGAATTTACACTATTTTCTTAAAGTTTGATTTAATTTCATTACAAGTATATTTACTAACTATTTATGAGTTTTAATAGTACATTTTTTTTTTGCACTTGTACGCACATATTATTATATAAGATGTCAGGATTTAAGATCTCAAATTAAGTTACGAGTGATTGAAAATCAGTTTAAGAATAAATTGAGTATGAAGTCGGATAAATTGAGTATGTAGTCTAGTAAGAAGTAAAAAAAGATGAGTAAATCGAGTAAGAAGTAAGTAAAAGTCGAGAAAATTTTTAAATAAGTCGAGTAAAAAGATTAAATAAGTCTTTGGATAAGTTGGGTAAAAACTGTGTTATTTTTTAAAAAAATCGAGTAAGTCTATTGAACAATTTGAGTATTAAGTCAAGTAATTTTTAAAATAAATCGAGTCAAAATTAAATAAGTCGAGTAAGAGTTGAATAATTTTTTTTAAAATCGATTATAAAGTCAAGTAAGTTGAGTAAGAGTTGAATAATCTTTTTAAAAATCGATTATAAAGTCAGGTAAGTCAAGTATTTAGTCAACTGATATGTGAAGTAAGAGAGTTGAGTAAGTTGAGTAATTGAAATTAGATAAGTATCTTGAACAAGTCAAATTAAAATTGTGTAATTTTTTAAAGAAATTAAGTATGAAAAGATGGTAAGTTTATTTAGGAGGTCGAGTAAGTCTATTGAATAAGTTGAGTAATTTTAAAATAAGTTGAATAAATTATTTGAACAAGTTAAGAAAGAGTTGGGTAATTTTTTAAAGAGTCGAATACGAAGTCGGATAAGTTAAATATTAAGTCGAATAAGAAGTGAAGTAAAAAATTAAGTAAGTCGAATAATTAAAATGGCGTAAATTGAGTATTTTGAACTTGTTCAACTTTGTGATTTTAGGGAATCAGTTTAATTTTGTGATGATTTTATTAAATTTTTTCTTTTTTATATTTTCCTTAATTTTTTTTAGATATAACTATAAAATTAAAGAATATTATAATTTGTAGTATATTTTATTATTTGTAGTATATTTTAAGTATTGTAGGAGAAATGGGTATATCCTAGCAAAGTCGCAAAGCCTGCCGTTAGAGGGGCAAAAAGAAAAAAATTTGGAAAAACGGGTAGGCAGCAAGGCATGAGTTATGTGATCAACTATCATGGCAGGCGCTGTCACCGTCGTCCCTGACTTCCTATTCTCTCTTCTCCCCGCAAAATCACCACCGCCATCGCGACAACGTAACGTTATTTCTCTGTCGTCACCACAGTTACCCAAAACGAAATCAAATGGTTGGACCCCACTGGTGGCCAGTCGGGTCCCCCCAACAAATATTTCAAGTGACGATGACCTAAGCCTAACATCGGTGGCGTGGCCTTCGCTGGCAAATGCGAACGTGTTTTATTTCTTCAACGTGCAGATACAGGTCGCCGATGACGAGCCCGAGGAGAAGATATTGAGGCGGTTTAGGAGTGCGGTGCTGAGAGCTGGTATTATACAAGAGAGCAAGAGAAGAAGATTTTTTGAGAGTAGTCAGGAGAAGAGGAAGCGTAAAGCGAGATCCGCTGCTCAGAGGAACCGAAAAAGGTATTCATTTTGGGCTTCTGTTAATCTTTGTTGAAGAACAACCGCTGATGATTCAATTTCTTAATTTAATTACTAGTACATGATCACATCTATTTTGGAAAAGAATTAAGATGATAGCTCGTGAATGAGGATTCCTTCTTAGGTGCTGTTCCCGCATTTTGTAAGTGTTGCTAGGTTTTGATGCTGAATCAATATAAATGCCGACCACTGGGATCTATTAGATATCATCAAGTACCTTATTGCTATGCTTTCCTGTACGGTAACAACTTAGCAACCCATTGGTGAGATGTTGCTAAAGATGTGCAGATGATATTTGGGAGGATAGTGCAATGGCATAAGAGTAGCTGAAGTGGTCAATGTGTGTTTCGCTGGCATCTGTTGTTTTCATTATACAATTCTAATATCTCTTATACTAGTATGTTTTCTTATTTTAAAGATTTCAAAAATTTAATTTAAGACTCCTTCTTGATCCTTGGCCTATAAAGCATGCCGATACCTCCAGTTTTGCTTTGTGTAAATGTTGTTGATCATGTTTGTTGGCATTCTCATATGCATTTTTGTTCTATGTTTTTTGTTCTTTTCAAAGACTTACGTTCTTGCTATTGAATTATTCTGTTTGTGTCAGATGGCCAAAGCCGAAATCTCCAGTGAAACAGGAAGCCCCTAAGAATAAGAGGGACGATGATGAAGATGATAACTGGGAGGTTCCAGATGGTGACATTCCCTATTGCTAACTTCTGATACAACACACTGAAAATACTTTTAAGGAATCAGCTTCTGATTACAGATTTAGGTGTAAAGAAAAGAATGTATTTTTGCTACCAATAGCACTTTGCTGACTTGCACTGATATTGATATGCCTGAAAAGTTAGCTTAGTTGTCATGTTTTGTTGTGTTAGTGTCGTTTGACATCCTTAATAGCACTGACAAGTTGAGCCATTTGTCGTAGTGAATGTGTTCAAATGCTATGATGCATGGAATTTTAGTTGCTAGATTATTTACTATCATTTTGAGCAAAGCTTGCCTCCTTTGTCAATGTTCATATGCTCAAATGTATGAAATGATTGGCTTGTTTAGCTTTATACGGCTTACACTTGTTGCCAGTAAATGCTGCTTTTGTTTGTTATTATTTTATTTCCAAGTTCCCTAAATTTAGTGCTATTGTTTGTTATTATTTTATTTAGAAGTTCTCTAAATTTTGCTTGTTTCATCTCCTGAGCTCCATGCTGAATTTCCACAACCCAAAATTAAAAGACAAAAAAAGAGTGCAGTAACTTCTCAATTCCTCAAAGGAGCACCTTGGTAAGGCCTGAACGAAATATCCCTAATACAAGTTAGTTTCAGTAATGTAGAAACTTCTACAGGTGATTTTACTGCATTTAACATTTTTCTGTTTGCAAGTTGCACTGTTGCGGCATGTCAAGTTGTCAACCTAGTTCGACGTTTCACAGCTGATTCTTTAATTCGGATCACTGTATTGGATATAAGTAGACTTTTCAAGGTTTGAACTGCAAAACTGAATGAGTTATGAGCTCAAAAAGCAACAGGTTCTCTGCAAGTCAAATTATTTTAAATATTTAAGTATTGGGTGAAGACTAGAATATGCTGTTGTGAAGAGCTTGAGTAACTCAATACTGAGAAACTTGCCTAACAATATGATAGCAATCCAAGACGGTAAAAAAATGCCTTTAAATTGATCAAGACATTGTCTTCTGCCTTCCTAGAGATTGCAGTTAATAAATGCTTCAGCTCCATGCCTAAATCATAACTTTATAAATCATAATGTTTCAAAATAAACCCCAGAGAACTAATCCCTACACATGCAAATATGTTAAAGCATTTACACATATTGCATCCAGTGAAACTAATTAATACAGATAATACATTACATCGAGCAAAACTAACACAAATCAGTTTTCAAAGCAGTTGAGTCTCTCACAAAAGCAATCCAGGTCTTCTGCGGTAAACCAATTCTTTTCCATCTGCAGTGTATTGAAGAGACGTGAGACTCGGTCACTAATACATATGAACAATACTAAATCATGACATGAACAAGAAAACTTACAAAGTACGGATAGTCCTCGAGGTTAAAATTCTCAGGAGCACCCTCTACAAACAGATTAATGAAGTAGAGAACAAAGTTTCCACATTCTTCACCATTTCTTTGCTGTGGCACCTAAAACAAATAGAATATTTACAGGTGCAAATTCTCAGGTTATTATGTAAAATTAGTTAAAAGCTCTTAAGATTGTTACCTTAGGCACCAATAATGGAATTTCAGATATCAACTCCTTGGTTTCAGGTCTATCCTCTGCTTCATATATGTCCATCACAAACCTTCAAAACCAAGAACGCAGGTCGAGCATTCAATTCGGGCAATGAACAGATACAATAATGCTGGTACAGACACATAAACACAAACAAAGAGCCACATACTTTCTTATATATGGTTCAAACCGCCAAGGATTCGACATTTCCAGTGAATCAAGCAATACCATGCAGGGTGTTCTTGTTTTTGATTCGAAATTCCCGCCAAAGTTGCAAAAGATTAAGAGGTTCCAGTGTCTCCTAAAAATAGCATTTTATATTATATAATTCCATGCACTGACAAGGAATCAGACAATCAGTTATCAAGGTAAAATAAAATACACACCAGCAAACTATTGGAACAAGGACATATTTCTTTGAAAAAATGTGCTTCTTCTTGATCCATGTCAAAATCTTTGCTCTGCTGGATGGTTTCCTATACAAGTCAAACCATAAAGAGTCGAGATATGTAAAGCAATCCTTCTTATCCTCAGAGAAGCTCCTCCACAAATTACTGCAAATTTTTACGTGCATTCAGCGTAAGGGCAAGTTACAAGCTACAACAATACATTGCAGAAACTAGACCTTACCCCAAATAGTGTTCAAATTTTCCAGAATCTAGCTTATTCTTCTTTCTTTTAGAGATCATATCCTTGGACTTAACTGAACTTGAATTCTTGCCCTCAACTGGGCTTCTATTCTTGCACTTAACTCTTCTCTTTGTTCGTTTACGAGAAGAAAAGGTACCTAGAAAACATGGGGCAGTCAATTCAAAGTTTCTTATCTTTTGTTTAGATATCTTCATTTTTCGAGCATGCAAAAATGCTACTGTATGCAGCCAACATGTCCGATGCTTTGAAAAATGACCAGGATCCTCTGTGACAACATTAAACACACAACCATCAATCTTCTTTATCAATTACCTGATAAAATTTCTAAACAACTCAAAAAATATATATATATATATATATATATATATACATAAAATGTATTAAGTTGCTCCATTTGTTCAGAATCTGCAATACAGGCGAACACAACATAAGGCAATACCAATTTTAGGAGACTTCAATAGGGCCGTACTACTATAAACATATTAACAACTTGGGAAGAAGCAGTTAGCCTACTCATTCAAAATGAAAGAGTAAAGAAAACTATATGAAGCCATAAGCAGCCAAGTTCTATCAAGTACTGTGAACTCTAATACTGGTCCAGAATCCCAATTCCATCTTGCAAAGCAAAATAAAGAAAGATTTTTATATTTATTTTCTAGGGTAAAAAAAAAATTTTTTTTTTTTTGGGAAATGCATCTACTTCTATCATAATCAGCTAAGATTGTCCAAAATTATTGAAGTAAACACACGAAAATTTACACATCGTAAGCAAATGGCACCCGACCGAACCTCATAAACGACACTATCAACTGTGTAGACCGATCTACATTATTAAGTTCAAAACTTTCCACATTTTCTCCCGCGTTTTCTCAGCAACCAAACAGTGTCCCGTAAACCATCTTACGTACAATTTTTCCATCGACCCAAACAAAAAAGAGACATTTTAAGGAAGATAAATTAAAAAACATAAAAACAGAACGATTTACCGGGAGTTGAAGAGACAATATCTATTGGATTGTTAGCATCACCGACCTTTCGTTTCCCCATCATCTGGAAAAAAAATTATAATTATTTACTTGAAAGAAAGTACTACATGAAGGAAAATTTTCAACACACAGGAGGACTGAGCGCAAGAAACACAACTCACGAGAGTCTCTCCCGCATTCTTTTCTCTGTGACGGCTCAGAATTGGATGCGATTTATTTTTTATTAATTTAATTTAATTTAATTTAATAGACTGTACTCACCACAGAATCACAAGCCCAGAAGGCGTTCATCTCAAATAACACGTGGATTTACGTACACGTAAAACATTATTAAAGAATATTTTATCATTCTTCAATTATATATATATATATATATATATATATATTTGGTGGTAATTTTTATAAAAGAGTAATTTTATAATAACTGAATCCTTTGTTTTAATAAACTTAAAAATAAATTAAATTATATATATATATACACACACTTAAATATAATATATTTTATTATATATTAAAATATATATTTTTCATCTCCTTTACTCTAATAAAAGCAAAATATTGTGTTATTATAATATTATTCTTCATAAGTAACTAAATCTCGGGGGCCATTTGTAAATTTAACCAACTTATTATCCCCTAGGAATTGCCCTCCCCTAATCTCAGACCTTTTTATTTCTCATGTCTCAATCACCATCAAAAGGATTTTTTTGCACTGAAAAATAACAAGAAGAATAATGAATAGGAAAAGTATATGAAACTTACTATTAAGCACCCATTGCATGTTTAAGTGATGATTAACAGAAACATTAAAATTTTAAGTTTACATTTTAACGGTTTTCCCGTGTGCACTAAATTAAAAAATTTTAATGATTATTTAAAGATTTTTTTTTTTTTGCCGAAAAAATATGTCTTTAGTCATAAAAAAAAGTAATGATGATGGAAAAGTTGGTTAAATTTATAAATAAATCTCAAATTTTGATTATTTCTTTAAATTTTCCTCGTAAATTATTGAATTGATTGTCCGTTTCTAAAATAATAAAACAAAAAATAGACAGACCTCGTCTACGAGCCCATAATTGTTCACGAGCCCATCGGGGCCCGTTTAAGAGCAGCGAGGGGAATTACTCAGACTATTAGAGGGTGCATATATCAACATTCATATGGAGGGAAGTAGCCGGCATAAAATATTATCAAATCGTCACGGCTGCTCTCTATAATTTTTTCGCTCGCCATCTGCGCTAACTCCTTTCTCAAGCAAAGAACGAACTCAGAACATAACTCAGTGAGTCACCAGCAGCCAAATTAGCCATGGACAGCGAAGGAACTCAGCAGACGCATCTCGTACTCGCTCACAAGCGCTTCCTCCTTACGCACCCAGACGTTCAAGACATCGAGAAGGTCGGTCTCAAAGAGGAGGTCTTCTCAATGGTCAAAGCCGATGGTACCTAAGTCACCCGATTCACTTCCTTATTTCTGCTGAGTAATGCTGTATTTTATTTTGTTTTCAATTTTAATTGTTGCTCTGTTTTTTGTAGACATGGCCTCCTTTTATGAAACCCTAGTGGCTGAGTCGGTGCTGGAGATGGATCAAAGCGTTCTTGATTCGATGCGTACGAAGATCGAAGACGAGCTTAAGAAACTTGATGATAAGTGAGTACTATTATAAAATCTCTTTACTTTGCAAGAAATTGTAGGAAATACAGTGATTGAAGCTATAACTTTTTTGAATCCCGTTTGTTGTTTGATCGTTGCAAGTTTCAGTTTCGTGTTCCAAGCTCAAACTAATGCAGCTGTTTATATTTTTGGGTCCCAATTGATTAGTAATTATTAAATCGTTGTTGAATAATGAGACAATATACAGTAGTTGTTCTTGACCTAACTGTTGAACATTGTTTTTATGATTGATCTTTTGGTGGTTGCATAATGCATCCTATTATCAAACATAGAAACTCAATCTTGAAATTAAGTAGGGGATGCATGGTGTGATAAATGCCATTATGTTGTATCTTTTACTTTTATGTTTTCTCAAATTTTGAGGGGAATGGGAAAGTAATTTTAAAATATGTAGTGGGTGGGAGTTGTTGGCAGGTTCCATCATTGTTCTTGATGACTGCGAACTTGACCTGTTTGTATTATTTGAAGAATTCAAGAAACGAAGTGTTTTGGGTGATTACATATTGGAGAGAATTACACGAGTCTGTGATATACTAATGTGTTTTGTTATGAAGTTTTGGGGGGCCATATCATTCGTTCTTTATCGTTCACTTGTATAAACAATTGAGCATTTAACACGGACCATTTCTTGCTCGCTAATTGAAGAGCCTATTGTAAAAAGTTGGTAAAGAAGAACTGGGACTGTTAGCAGATAATGATAGAAAGCTAGGGATAACTTCTGTTTCTGCAAGATAAATTAATGGTGAAATGCTGGCCTTAGTATTGGTTGTTGAATGAATTATTAGGACTACTGCTTTATATAAATTATTTAGGTAGTTCACATTACAACGACCATGATGCTTTAGTTTTCTTTTTTATTTATCAGTTAAATTTCTTAGATGTATGTGAGTTTTTCAAACTCCATTTGGTCGGTTCCATTTTCTTAGTTCATGGTTCTTAGCATTTTTAGTTCATTATATGTCTTTTACGAAATTTCTTAGTTGATGTTCTATTTTTGTTGTAATAACTAATATAACACTGAGGTTAAAGGGTGGATTTAATTTTGCCATTGGGTTTGATTTTCAGTCTTGAAATAGGTGCTTGGTTAATGCGCTTTTTTTCCCCCAACATTTTTTGTCATCTGTGTTTGCTTCTAAGTTATTTGGTTTTCATTTCTTTTGTTATGCCTCTCTCTAGGATTGCTGATGCCGAAGAAAATTTGGGTGAAAGTGAAGTCCGTGAAGCCCATCTAGCCAAGTCCTTGTTTTACATTCAGATTGGTGACAAGGTTGATAAGTCTTATCAATTTTTGTTTCCCTAGTTCTGCCTTTTGCAATTGTATCCTTAATTGTATCCTTTCAATCTGCAAGCTATTTTCACGTCTGATTTTCCCTGGTGAATTCAGGAGAAATCATTGGAACAACTGAAGGTAACAGAAAGCAAAACGGTTGCAGTTGGGCAAAAGATGGACTTGGTGTTTTATACACTGCAGCTTGGATTTTTCTATATGGATTTTGATCTTATTTCGAAGAGCATTGATAAAGCAAAGAGGTAAGTATTCAATGAATTTCAACTACTTTTTTCAGTTTATTTTTTCTAAAGCCATAGTGCTTTAAGGTCGATTCTACAACTTTTGACTGTGTCATTTGATGCCAGCCTGTTTGAAGAGGGAGGTGATTGGGAAAGAAAGAACCGTTTGAAGGTTTATGAGGGCTTGTACTGCATGTCCACTCGAAATTTTAAGAAGGCAGCCGATTTGTTTTTGGATTCTATTTCAACATTCACAACTTATGAACTGTTCCCATATGACACCTTCATCTTTTACACTGTCCTTACAAGCATTATATCACTGGATAGAGTTTCCTTGAAGCAAAAGGTACATATCGTTTCCACCTCATGGTTGTGATATGATTACTTTGTATTGGTTTTATTTTTTAAGGCCACGTTGCTTGATGTTTATTCCGTCAATCTACTAATTGTATCTAATGCTGCAGGTGGTGGATGCTCCTGAAATCTTGACAGTGATTGGGAAAATCCCTTATCTTTCTGAGTTTCTAAACTCTCTGTATGATTGCCAATACAAATTGTTTTTCTCAGCTTTCGGTGAGAAAAGATATGATGCTTGTGCTGTCATTTAGTAAATATATTCAGAAAAGTCGTCGTTTCTGCTGCCTCCCTGATTTGCATTGCTACTTTATCACCGTCATATTTTCTGGGTTTCATGTTGATGGACCATTAATATAATATCCAACTTTATGCCTCTCACAGTAGTTTGTTTTGGTGTGGTTTATTTTCAGCTGGCCTAACAGAGCAAATAAAATTAGACCGTTATTTATATCCCCACTTCCGATATTACATGAGGGAGGTCAGAACGGTGGTCTATTCTCAATTTTTGGAATCCTATAAAAGTGTTACTATTGAAGCAATGGCAAAGGCATTTGGGGTAACAGTGGAGTTCATTGATGTGTAAGTATTTAATCAGATATAATTTGTTTTTGTTCTTTTCAGATATGTCATATTGTGTTAAGGCAGTGTTGTGATTGAGTATCTTTGTGGCCACTAGTAAATATAACACTTTATGGTTCCAGGGAACTATCACGTTTTATAGCAGCAGGGAAGCTTCATTGCAAGATTGACAAGGTTGCTGGTGTTCTTGAAACAAACCGTCCTGATGCAAAGAATGCTCTTTACCAAGCAACCATCAAGCAAGGGGACTTCTTACTGAACCGGATCCAGAAGCTTTCCCGTGTGATTGATCTATGAAATAGATGGTAATTGCTAGGCATGATGCACAATTGCAATCCACTAAGAAATATCCAGAGTAGGGACTCTTCTGTTTGATGCCTTTAGCTGGATGAATGCGATACTCTGGTTGAGATGTTTTTCCTGTGTTCCCAATTTTCTGAGAATTGCAGCTGATTCTGGTGTCATCATTCATTTGTTATATGCATTTCTTGGTTGCTTCATATTGTGTTAACTAGTCTTATGCATGAGATACAGAGGATACTCTCTTCGAGCAATACTAGGTATATCAATATTTAAGTCTCAATTTTAAGTCTTAATTTATGTGGTATTTATTTATTAGATGGTGCTCAAGTAATTTTAATAATTATGAAATTTGTTATCTAATTAATGAGTGACACATAATATTAGAATTTAAGTTAGATTTAAATGTTGGGATTTTTAATATTATTGATAATATTTACAGTAGAAGAGGACTGAGTTAACATTTCCCTTCAAATAAATTAGAAAATCACATAAATCTTTATAGACTTGGAGATTGAAATCAAGAATCGAAATGCGGCACAGCTGTGCGTTAGAAGTTGAGCTTCAACTGTAAGAATGGCCAAAAGTATCCTAACTACTAGGGTCCAATGCTTTGTCATAGCGTGGATGTCTGTTTGTCGGTCTGTGCATGCGAGATTGGACAGGGTTTTGGGCCGGTGAAATTTTTATCTGAACTTAATTTGAATTTATAACCCGATTCGATTCGAACGTAATTTGGATTGGAACAAAAATTCGGGTTGAGTTTGGTTCAGGATTTAATAATATATATTATTAACAAATATTAATTAACAATTTAACGTATAATATATAATATATTACACATTACAATTGTCAACTAATCAACTATATGGTATATATCATTGAATTCAAAGCTTCAACTTTGAAGGGGAAATTTGGCTTGCCGGGTTCAGATGGTGCTTGGAGGAACTTGGTGAGGTGGAGGCTTGGAGCAGCAGGTCGGTTGGCGGGAGCAGCAGATCTGGTTGCAGGTTGCTGCGTCTGGTGGCCGCTTTCTTTTCTTTTTCAATGTGTGTGTGTCAAACCGCTTTCTTTTCTTTTCTTTGAGAGTGAGATGGGAAGTTGAGTGTGTGTGTGTGTGTTACCTGTGGCTGTTGAGTGTTAGTGTTGAGGAAGGAAGGAGGCTGCTAGTGTTGAGGTGTTAGTGGTGTGTTTCGGCTGCTGTCTTTACTTTTTATATTTTCATTTTTTAATTTTCACTTTTTTTTTTTTAATCTTTGAAGCCAAAATCTTTTGGATCGGGTTTTTGGTTTGGATCTGATATTTTGCCCACCCACGAAAGGGTAACTGAAAAATTTATCACTTTACTATCTGGGCACTTATGCAGATATGGATTTCGTCGTGATTAAGCAATGCATTATTTTGATTTGGCACCAGGCTTTAAAAGCACTCAACCGTGATTATGACATCATTTGTTTATAATACGATACAAGTGATTGAATGAATGGATTCTATGTAAATAGTGGGTAGTCTAGATTCTAAAAGCTATAATTAAAGGTAAAATATCACCGTCAATAAAACGGATCCATTTTCTTTTCGAGGGGAAGAGGAAGAGTTAAAGTCTTAATCAAATCTCTCCATCTGTTTTGTAATCACCGCCTGATAAATTTTATAATACATATATGATGTTTCATGTAGAATCACCTAAGTTGTCTGTCATGATGGTGAAGTATGAGCCAAGCAAGTAGTGTCGCCACACTCGTAGGCAATGGATGATGGCTGTCATCTCCTTTTCTTGAACTGTGTAGCGGCGTTCCGTGTCATTAAGCTTTCGACTCTCGAACGCAATGGGGTGGCCATCTTGCATAAGGACTCCGCCAATGGCGAAGTCGGAGGCATCGATTAATAATTTTTTTATATAAGTTAATAGTTTTTTAAACTTAAAAATTAATTTATTAAAAATCAAATAACTCTCACTTTATTCGAATTTTACAAATTATTGTTCTCTCTTCCAAATTTTAAAAACAAAAAAAAAATAACAAATATTAATTTATTAAAAATTTAAAAAACTACTCAACTTCCTGTAAACTCTTTCCTTATTCTCTTTTTAGCTATCAATTTATTTTTACCATTCACCGTGTAATGTTAACTTGTCTTTTATTTTCACTTAATGCAAAATTAATTTTACTTTATAGTTCTTTAATATTTTTATTAGAATTAATTATATTATTCGAATGGAGTATTAGACTTGAGAAGTATTAAGCTAGTAGCATGATTTTACATGAGAATGGATTGTGAATAGAAAGCAAATGAGCATCAAAACAATATTATTTTTGGATTTGCAAAGTGAATTAAGACTAGAGGTTATATTTCAAATATTTGTAGTCAATTAAGATTATTTATCAAAATTTTCTTTTGTCCACCATCTATTTGTTTAATGTACTATGAAATAAGTTGAAATATTGATGTTATTATTATTATTTTTTGGTGATTATTTGACTCACTGGTTGTTGATGGATAAACATATGTCATAATTATATAAATTACTTGTAAATTCTGAATCTGTTCATGCCCTATTGTAGTTATCATGCCCTCATGAATTTGTTTTGAATTTTCAATAATATTGTAGGGAAGCCATTTGAAAGAAAATTATTTATATAAAACTTTGATGAAACAAATCAACATGTGTTCGATATTTTAAAAGACCATAAATATAATTATTGTAGCTCTAAATTAATCCGCACATATCAAAATATCTTTTTTATTAAATTAAAAAATACAAGCACTAGGGTTAAAATATAAACTATAACCTAAAAATTACAAGCTCCTCAATTATATAGAATTTAAATAACAATATTTTTTGAATAAAATATCTAATAATAAACATTAAACAAAAATTATTGTACCAATAACAATATTATAAATTTAACCACATGATATGTAAATTTGCCATATTGGATAAATACCTTGGCAACCTACGCATGCAAAGGGAAAAAAAATGTTCAGTGCAATATTAAAAAAAATAAAAACATTAACCAATGAATATAAATAATGATAATATGCTAATCGGAGACGCAGTATACCATTGTGCTTTAAAAAATAAAAAGATGTTATATAATATTCAATTTTTTTGGAGTTCAAATTGATCCACACTATAGTTGTTTGAATTCTACATTATATGTTTATATATTAGACAACATATACATAGTTATTTCAATAATCAATTCAAAAAGCTTAAAAAAAAATAAATAAAACCTAAATTAAGTGAGGTCATTGTCCAAATGTAACTATTGGTAAATATGAAGATGGACCACCCTATATAGATAAATATGTTTTAATAGTTAAAACAACATATAGATTTAAGTGTGTATAATGATTTTAAAGTATTAACGAGTTTAAATGAGGCATTCGATCAATTCCTAGAAGAATACTAGTAAAACTTAAATTATGAATCAATGAATTAGATGTTGAAAATTGTTGCATGGGCGTTGGATATGATGGACCATTAGTACTTGCATTTTTCTTTTGCCCTGCATAAGAGATAATACTTATTCAAACAAATGAATTTTATATAAAAAAGTAGTTAGTTGTAGACTACTTTATGTAAAAAGAAAAACAAAACAAGATAAAAAGAAAAATTAAATTTGTACCGTTTATAGTCTTCTTTTTTCGCTTCTCCAAGTCATTTTTTATTCTAGCATTTGTTAGTCCTTTAGTCCTTATTTTTGCTGGATTCAAAACCAATTTCTCATTAACAAGAACATCATAATTGGAACGGGTCATCTTCTTTGAATTGTCAAATATACTCATTGTTTCCATATCATCCTCCAGAAGCTTCATTGTATGTGCTAATTATTCTTTAACAATCCTTGTTCCAGAAACTCTCAACGATGGCTATACTATAAATTTCGGTTCCTGCATGCATCAGTTTACTGAAGAGATTATAAAATGTGTTATATTCAATTTATTATTTTTATAATTTATAATAAATTAATATTTGTTAATTTTTTTAGTTCTCGAAACTTGAAAGAGGAAACAAAAATTATTGAAACTCGAAGAAAGAGAGAGTTGTTTGATTTTTAATAAATTAATTTTTAAGTTTAAAAATTATAGACACGTGTAAAAAAAAAAATCATTGATAAGTGATTCTACATCATTTAATGATATGAAATATCAAATGTATTATAAAATTCTTTTCATCGATAATTTCTATTCATCTATAACTTACATTCCAAAAATATCTAATTTTGTGTTCTAATATTAATTTTACTATTGTAGCAGAGGACCGCCAAAATCAGAGCTTGTATGTACATTAAAATATTATTAATTTTTATGTCGTTCAATTGAATTTAACTTTATATGGTTATCCTAATTATAAATATTATTTTTAGTTTTAGTAAACCTCCAAATCCGATTAAGTAAACAAAATAGTTCCTAGACTAATTAGTACCTTAACAAAATAGACGTAGCTTAGCCGATAGTCGGGACAATTTGCAAATATGAACTAAAAATTAAGGTGACATGACAATTTCAAAAAATAATAGTAATTGACAATCCTTTCCAACTGCCTAAAAAAATTCCAAAGCCTTGCAAGGCACAATTTGGCAAAGCATGAGTCAAGAACGAAATAAGCGCATCGGTGTCCACAAATCATTGGCTTTCTCGACCACAATTTGAGTCACTGGCCAATCGCATCATCAGTGCCTCCCATGCGACAAGACAACAACGGTTTATTATCCTCCCACGAGGGTTTTTGTACCATGAAATGTTAATTAATTGATTAATTAATACCATTAGTATCTTATTCATTCCATCACCTTCATAAAAAAAAAAAAAGTCAGCCTCTTACTCGACTGCTGCAATTCTCAAGCAGAAGCAATAATATGTCTCCTCTCAATTTCAAAGAGTTTCAAGACAAGCTCTCATATCACTTTAGACCCTGGCAACGCTCCTTTCAGTTCTGGGTTCGAGCTCTTGACATCTACACTGGCTACAAGGTTTCTCCTTTCCTTTTTCTTTTTCTTCCCTTTCTTCTGATTATGCTGGTCATTACAATTTTCGTGCTTTAAACAAAAAAAAAGAGCAAAAAAATAAAATAAATTTATTTGTTGGGATTTATTAGGCGTTTCAAGTGCGAGTGAGTTTTGTGAAAGATGTGCAAAAGCAGGAGGCAATGTGGGAGAGACAGCACGAGCTTGCTGCTGAGAAGATTTATGGAATGTGCTCTGACCTTGGTGGCTTCTTTCTTAAGGTTCTTTTTTAGACTTTTTTATTCTTTTAAACTCAGTTCAGCTGCTGTCTTTTGTTACTTTATCTTAAATTATGCACTGAGAATCGTTTAACCTTGAATGGGTTTTTGATCTTTTCCACTATTCCACTGTTTAATCGATCTGTCGTTTGTTGGCCTACTGTTATAGCATTGGGAAAACATTTTTGTAAAACATTCAATTTCAATTCTTAGTTAATAATTCTTAACGTTTTCAACTTTCCAAGCTGTATTGGGAGTCGAGCCTGAAACTATTTGGCGTATTATTATTATAATTATTATTTTCATTTTGGTTTGTTTTCATACCTTTTCTTTAATGTTGTTTATCTATTTTCTAATTCCCTTAGAGAAAACTGGAATTCCGTGATGGTTTTATTTGTATGGCATGCTTTAATGATTTGTTTTTAAATTTTGCATGGATTGAAATAGATTGCTCAAATTGTTGGGAAGCCTGACTTGGCCCCAGCTGCATGGGTGAGAAGGCTTGTTACACTATGTGATCAAGCTCCTGCAACTCCATATGACACCATTCAACTTGTTGTGGAGAATGAATTAGGTCGAAGTGTTAGTGAAATGTTCGAAACATTTGACCCCGATCCTCTCGGTTCTGCTTCTATTGCACAGGTACCTTTCTCCTAGCTAAATGTATGATGCAATAAGGCATGGGTTTGAGGCTTCTATAATGTTCACCTTCTACTTATCAAAAACTTTAACTTGTTATGATGATGATGATGATGAAAACTGCTGAGCATCTTTTTGACCTTGGTTAAACTTCTGCACCAATAGTTTGGCTGAGGTTTTTTAATTTCAAGAAAGGTGATGTCGAAGAAGAAATGAGCAGAGGAAACAAAGTTGTGATTATCGTTTGTACATTGAACATTTTGTCATTATGCGTGTGAATCTGCATCCTAAACTTTAGCCTAACAGGTATCACCTTTGAATTGAGTTAGCTGTTTACTAGAGGTGAAAATTGTTCTGGAAACCGTAAACTTTGTTTACAGAAAGTTATGCATATATAACTCATATTTTATGCTCATATTAGGTTCATCGAGCAAGATTGAGAGGTGATAAGGATGATGTTGTTGTCAAGGTAAGGACTTCTTGAAGTGATCTTTGGAGGTCTATAATATCCACTATATTCTGATTATTTAGTGTGTCATAGGTACAACATCCTGGAGTTCAGGATCTGATGATGACAGACATCCGTAACTTGCAAGCATTTGCTCTGTACATGCAAAAGACTGATATTAAGTTTGATCTATTTTCTATAACCAAGGAAATGGAGAAACAGGTCAAATCTATTTTTGCTGATACGTTTGCTAGACAACTGGCCTCTTGTCTGTAATGTTTATTTGTTCCTTCTTGTACTCATGCTGGTTAACTTTTCCCTCTTTATTTTGAAAGTCAAAGCAAGCCTATTGTTAACATGGCTGCATTTGCATTATTTGACAATCTAGTCATGTCCCGGTGGAAATATGCCCTGAAATACTCAACTATATAAATATAAACCTTCTTCCTGTATGCCTTGAAATTAGACTGTATATATCCATATAATTTATATATTCTTTCTTATGCCATTCAAGATTGGATTTGAATTTGACTTTGCAAGAGAGGCGGATGCCATGGAGAGAATTCGACATTTCCTTTACAAGAATAACACAAAGTCTCCTGTTCTAGTGCCGAGGGTGCTGCCAGATAAGGTTACTAGGTATTCCTTACTGCACAATGTTCTTATCTGTTCTTGACTTCCCAAATTCTATTTGCGGGTTGTTATTTTCTATGAATAGAAGCTTGGTATTTGTATGGCTATTAAATGAGAAGCCATAAAGAAGTTTTTCCAGTTCTGAAATGTTTTTTGGTCATTAAACTCTTTTGCTGGACCATTTGGGTGCTTTGAATATGCTGATTTTTTTTTTTTTTTGGTAATTTAGAGTTTGTATGTGTGATCAGGAAAGTCTTAGTGATGGAATACATTGACGGAATCCCAATCCTTAATCTTGGAGATGAAATAGCAAAAAGAGGAATCAATCCTGGTGGTAAGATTGCAGCGGCAGCAAAGCAGTAAGCCCCTTGATTGTCTCAGAGAGTATGGAGCTCATTTTTTGCCCCATTTTTTTCTTATTCTTGATTCCTATTACTTTGCCTATAAGATTAAGATATGTTTTCCCTTGCTCTGAAGATTATTATTATAATTCTTTATTTTCATTGAATGTTGGAGCCTGCAAATGATTCTCAACTTTGTGAGAATAATTGTCTTTGCTTCAAAACCATCTTTCAAAATTAGACTTTGCTGGTCATAAAACATTGTAGCAAACTAGTGCTTTTCAATATAAAGCATGACATGGTGGTTAAATTTTCTGTGGATGCAGAAATATACTTAAGAGTTTGACTCTATCATATGGACAAATGATACTGAAGAGCGGTTTCTTCCATGCAGATCCTCACCCAGGAAATATCCTAATCTGTAAAGGTTCAGAGGCAAGTAGTAGGTCAACATTTGTTTATAATATTTCCTACAAGTTTTATGTTGCAGAATATTTTAAGTATGATACCGGATAGATGATTAGGATAGTTGCAGCTCCCTGTGCGACATTTTATGTATCAAGTTATCTTAAATATGGAATGATAAAACTGCAGGTCTATTATTTTTCAACACTATGGATCTCCTCATGTTGAATGTTAACTATTACTTATTGCTCCGCCTCTCTTTTCTGAAATCAGGTTGCGTTGTTAGATTATGGGCAAGTGAAGGATCTCCCAGATAATTTGAGACTTGGATATGCTAGGTTGGTTCTTGCTATTGCTGATGATGACCCTATAAGAGCAGCAGAGAGCTACAGGTAAATCTGGCTTGGTAAATTTTATTGCCTTCTACCCTAGTTATTTGGTGCCATCACTGATATTTGAGTGTGTTTTTTTTTTTTTTCAAATTTATTTATTGAACTTAATGATATTTGAGTTGGTTTGCCCACACATGAAGAGAAACTAAGACCTAGAATGGGCTGTACCATGTACCACAGTTGCTTAATAGTTGTGAAGAGCCAAACAAGAAATATTAATATGCTTCTTGTATGATCCTAATTTTTCTTGAATGTTACGCTTCCACCAAATCTTTCATTGGGGTAGCAGATGATTTCAATATGTAACTATTTCTGGCTACATGAATTCGAAAAGAGTGCTATATTTTACAAATTTTTCTGTTTTTAGGGAACTTGGAATAGACACCTTAAGCAAATGCGAGGATGAACAAAAGGAAATGCTTATATTGGCGCAGACAATGTTTGATACTAAACTACCTCCTGGAGTAGTGATGCTTCAACCCTTCTCCGAGGAATCTTCAATTAAAAAAATTGCCGTTCAGGTAAGAATTTGATGCTTTACCTAAAAGTAAATGATCAATCTATTTGCCTCCTCTTTTTGCTGTCGATTTTTACTGCCTGAAGCAAATGTTGGTTAATTCTGCATGTGTCAGTTGAATTTTTCAGGGCACTATGGGACCAAAATTATTGATCATTTTGTCATTATCTGATGACACTCGTCTCTGTATTTTTTGTTTTCTTTTCCCCTTCCTTTTATTTAGAATAAGGGATTGCAATGTTCTTGAAAATAGCAGGCATGCGAAAAAATTTAATTTGACAATTCTTGATGCTAACAACTTCTGGTCGTTCTGTTTGACGGTGAGTCCCTTATGTTGTCGTTATGTCTGACAGGCTTTTCCAGAGGAACTGTTTTCTGTCCTTCGCACGGTCCATCTTTTGAGAGGACTCAGTGTCGGTCTAGGAATCAACTACTCATGTGCAGAACAGTGGAGGCCCATTGCAGAAGAAGCTTTGTGCCGTGCTGGAAGAATAAAGGGTGGGTTTCTCAACTCATTATTCTCTCAATTCCAATGGTAGTTGATATTGGTAACATGTGAACCTTTGTGTTTGTTTTGAGTGCTCCCCAAACTATTTTACTCTGTATGTGAAATTCTTCATCACACTATTTCAGATAAGGATCGCAAGATTACAGGTCGTAGGCGAAGTTTCTTAAGAAGATTGTTTCATAGAGGGTGATTATCTTGTTGCAAGGTAGGCAAAGGCATGGCATGAATTCATCCTAGAGCATATGTTGGTTGAATTCTTTCCATTTGTAGAAATTCTATTATGTTGTAGCAAATACTGTTGTCAAACGGACGGCCTTAATTTATTTGTTTATTTATTTTTTTCACCTGCTCTTCGCTTGTGCTTTTGATTTTAAATGCAGAATCAACTTTAACATTCAAAATTCTCCAATGACCTGTTATTATTTCCTAGTGACAGCCGAAAATATCAGCAATCTTTCTTGAAAGCGCTGCAAAAGAATGTACATGTTTGGATTTCCCGTATGTATATATTGTTCTTGTTTACTTGTTGAAATAATTTAAATATATTAAACCTATTGATGAAATGGGATGGAAATTTGTGGGTTAAATCTTGTAACAATATTCATCCTTGCTCGCACGTCTGCTTTACTCGCTCCTTCAACATTGAAAACAGCAAATAAACAATCATTGGCTTTGGCTGGAGATGTAATTATGGAAGCGTGGGTTCATAATCAGAAAGATGATGATGGTTCAGGAGGATAAGAGTTTCATTCGTTTGATACAATAACCTAAGGCAATGACCACGGGGAGCGGCTCCCGCAAAATTTCAATACATGGTGCATTGGTAATGGTGTTTTCCCAATCCCGTGTAAGATCATAAATATACCACCCTCTTTTTCAATCTTCAGAGCCTTGGCTAGGACATGGCCGATCTCTTTGACCCCATTTGCAGATGTTGTCCCAACCTGGGAAATTTCTTCAATTGTGCTGCTGCTCTGCCGCCTCTGCCGCTTAAATATTTTCACTGCCATGTATCCTTCCTTGATTATACATGGATTCAGCCAGGAGCCAAGGACCGCCATGTGTATGTCTTTCCCAGTATATGCATGGGAGCTTCTGCCCCAACTAAATCTACGATACCACCCATACCAATCGCCATCAGCTGGCTAATGCTCTTCACGTGAGCCAACCTCATTCTAAAAGGCCAACAGGAACAGGTTTCTATTATCTGCGTAATTGCGCATATATAATACAAGTCTTTATGGACGTTTTATTTCAGATTGCAACTCTCAGTCTCAGGTTTAACGGCATTTATTGAATTGAAATTTTGTGTTTTTCCATTTTTAACTTGTCCTTACCATATTTAAAAAAAAAATTACTAAATAATGATTTTAAAATTTTAAAATAATGTCAAAAAAAGAAAAAAAAGTCAAGGATAAGCTAAATATAAAAAAAAACTCAAATTTCAATACATTATTGAATAAAATACATTGTACTTGAGTGAATATTTATTTATTTTTTATATTATTCCTTATTTTAATAAAAAAATTCCTTACTGAAAAATTACTCTTATCACTAAAGTTTTCTAATATTTTTTTTTCACTTATATGTTAAATTCTTTATTATTTTACCACTAAATTGTTAATTCAGTTGAGAAATTGTTGATGCCATAAGCGTATTTCAAGAATTTTAATATATTCAGCCAAAAGTATTATAACATTAACATATTAATTGATAGATATCTAAGGTAATCAATTTATAAAAAAAAATTATCTTTTTTAAAATAATTTTTTTTAATTTAGATGATTAAATTTTATTTACACCATTTAGGGACAGAATAAACTTTTACTATAAATTCTATTAAAAATGTTGTTCTTGTTAACAATTTGTTGGTAGAATGATAAAAATCAAAATATTAGGTAGAAAAAATAAATTATAAAAAAAATTTAAATGTAAAATAATATGTCAAGAAAAGTTAGGTTGTAAAATGAAATTATTCCTAAAATAAATGACCTAAAAATCTAGAATAAAAAAATTATTTAAATATTTAAGAGTAGTGATATTCAACCCTCACACACAAGATCTCACTTTCTTTTATATTTAATTAATTTTCAAAATTACCCTCTAATCTCACGAGACCCCATTTTTTTTCTATTTACTATTAAATTTTCTTGTGTTATTTCATAACTATCTTTTTCTTTTTAAACAATTTTTTCAAAAATATCAAGACTTAAATTGTGTTGTACTACTCATCAAATAGCTATAGAATGAATGAAATTTTTATTTAAAAAAAATAAAAACATTTGATGCTTATAACTTGCAAGTAAAAATACAGAAGAGAATAGGTATTAGGTAAATCAACTTGATTGAAAAGTAAATACGAGCACAATTTCTGTCTTTTATGGTAATTTCAATATTAGAGGGGTCTCATGCGGAGAAAGGCTGGGGCTGAATAACTACGCTCCTAAAAATCTGGATTGAGAGTTAAAGATTGGCCCGGCCCGGCCCGGCCCAATTTGGAGCTAAAGCTTGAGATGAGAAGATGTATATTATTTATTTAGAAAAAGGGCGGTCAAATGGGGCGCCAAAGCTCTTGAAAAAAAGAAGAAAAGAAAAAGGGCGAGCAGATCCAGGCAGGCGGGCAGCAGAGAGAGATGTTGGGAAGAGTGAGGGCAGCTTCATCAACACCATACGATTTGGAGTTGGAGAGACCGCCGTCCAAGCTTATCAAAGACGATTCTCTCTCTATCTACGGTACTCTCTTCTGTTTTATATTAGCATTATTATTATTTTCTCTCTCTCTTTTTTTTTTTTTGGAAATCGCGTCCATCTGTTATAATCGCCGGCTCAATATTTGACGGAACACTCTTCGGCTGATATGGCTCATCGTTCCTTTCGATGTTCTGGTTATTTGATAATTTGCCTCTGTACTTGGTAGTTCTTATTTTCACAAATGAATCTAACCATTAATACATTTGTTTTGATTACGGTTGTTTCTATTTTAATTTTATATTAAGCTGTGAAGATTTAGCATAAACTATTGTCAAGAGAATAATTTTTGCTATAATTTGAGTTAAAATCCAGACTTAAATGGACTTCAGGTGTTAACTGTCACTTGTATTACTCATTGGATTTTGTTAAAAATCTCATTTTGGATGCAGAGGCGACACTTATGAAGCTTAAGCTTGGTGCTCGGCGTGATGTGGGTCTACCTCCTGAGGTATCAATAGAGATAGAGACAGATTGTGATTCTGCCGTTGGTGCTAATTCTTGTACTGATACTTCAAGCTCACGCTTGGCTGAGTCGGGTTGTAATTCTCATTCTGTGTTCAAGGGCTTTCAACGAGTCACGTCCCACGAGGTTGTGATGATGACAGATTCCGAATTTTCTTCTGCGTTTGTTTCACCAAGTCCTAGTGATCGTGAGTCTACTGCTAGGTTGCAGCAGCGTCCAGGCACCAATGTATCGGTTCTTTACTTGTTTTCTAAATATAGGAGCTCAGGACAAGCCATAAGCTCATCTCAAGAGGAAGTAATGATGACAGACAATGATGGGTCGTCTGCAAGTATTTCACCTCATTCTAGCGATTGTCAGTCATTGAAGATCTCCAAAGAGCAACTGGAACAGGATTGCGTCAATTCTGTTCGCAAGATGTAAGAATGGAATTTGATTCATGCCTCTCAACCTTAGAATTATCAGCTATTATTCAACTTGGACATATATTATGGCTGCTATGCAATTTCTAGACTCGGTCAGCAATAGGAAATTATGATGCTTCATCTTTGGAAGCTTGGATTGCGAAGACTGAAGCCGAGTCTTCTTTTCCTCACAGCTGAGATTGAAATTTAGTTCTTAGGAATTAGTATTCATACTCAATGACATAATGTTTTTTAAAACCAATTGTCATTTTTGGGGAAGTTTGAGGCTCAAAGTTCCTACAAAATTGAGAGTTCTGCTTACCAGTTGAGCAGGAAGGCTGAGGTTCTCCGCATTGCTTGCATATTCCTTCCGTGGTTCAGGTTCAGGCATTGAGAAGGATGTTCGAGTTTGATTATCGTATTGACTACTGAGGCCTTGTTTCTGCTTTAGCATTGTTTGGTTTGCTCGGTTGTTCCCATCTGTTGCTTCCCACGCGGCGGGAAAAGTTATCTAAAACGAGAAAAATGAGTTAGTATTCATTTTCATTCTTTTTTTAGCGTCCACTTAAAGGGGGGGTTCGTAATGGTCATGCTGTTGAAGGAATATTCGGATATTCCACATCAAGCTGTAAATTTGATGAAATGACAATATTTTGGATGGTTAACAAAGTTAAAGAGTTAGCAAACTCTGGCTGGAAAGCTTAATTTGCAATAGAACCACATAAAAAGAACGTTTATTGAGATAATCACCTTTATCATTATTGGATTATTTTGACGCACAATCAGAAATAAAGAGAATAAAATTTCCAAATTTTTGTCTCCCAAAATCACGGTTCTTATAGGCAGTTTACAAGGTAACCACTGAATTATTAGGATCACAAATCAATAAAATTCTTCTGATATTTCAATATAAACGCTCAGAAAAGAACTCTTCAAAAGTGTGCGCCCCACAAGTGTTTGATGAAGATTACTCCCTTAACCACGGTGCTTGAGCTGGTGTCCACTGACACAATTCACCTTCTTTGAACCATAGACCTGCAAAGCAACCAGATAGAAACAGATTGTTGATGTACGTGAGCCACAACAGTCCATCACTAAGCTATATAGCAAAACGGTGACATCAACAATCACAATCAAATAAATGCATTGTTATATCTTTTTTCTTGCATTCGAACTCCAGCTTGGCTCGAAGATGCCAACAGCATTCCCTTTACTTACGCAACATTCACTCATTTACTTGTTAGCTAGCGCTAAGTAAGGTAAGGGGATTCAAGAAGAAGATTGGAAACGCTCGCATGAATGCTCTATTTTAGTAAATGCAAAATCCTTCCCTTTTCTTTTCTTTTACGTGACCACTTCCTTGGAGACGATCAAGTACAAAAACGAGAGGAAAAGGTCGGTAGTTTCATTGGTCCAAGATCTGGCCCCGATAATCAATGGCTTGAGGTGGAAGCTTGGCCTAATTCCAATCCCGTTTGATGGGTATGAAATCCTTTTGAATCTCTTTCAAATAGCCTTTAATTAAGTATGGCCCGAGTCAAGGTGGAGATGGGGACTCAATCAGTAGAATCAGACTGGAACCGGACTGCCCAATTCTAGATTTTGAAATAAGAAGAGGAATTCGTATTCTTTCATGTTTGATTATACAGATGATAGGACGAGCCTACTCTACAGAGAAGAGCCTTCTTGTTCAATTAATTAGTTTCTACATCTTTGACCATTTTGAAGCAGAATGAAATAACAACTTTGACACACATCCAATAATAGTTCCTTCTTGGATTATTCCCCCATAATTTTCGGATATGATATCCTTAAAAGAAAATCCCTTGTATGCACATCAAAATGCCTATTGCTTGAAAGATATCATGAAAGCATTGATAACAACAGCAATTGTGCTGCTATAAATCCAATATGCACCATAAAAAGGTTCTTATAATTACCTATTTCACGCTTGCCATTCTCAGGGCTGTCACTCCCATGGACCACGTTCCTGCCAAAATACTCATCATGAGACCTGGTCTTTGGAAAATGTAATTGCTATCAAAGGGATAAAGAATGTCTTCATAACAGGCTCAAACAAAATTTTATTACACAACGCATCGTCCAAATTGTGAAGAGGACTAACCTTCCAGTTTGAACAGCAAGATCCCCCCTTATTGTGCCTGGTTCAGCTTGAAGAGGATTTGTTGACCCTATTAATTTACGTGCAGATGCCACCACACCAGCACCCTCCCATGCCTTGGTAGTATAACATCACCATCATTTCCTTGAAAATGCGATACAATATGCACATATAGAGTTTAATAAAGTGGCACATACCATACACACAACTGGTCCTGAAGTAATGTAATCAATCAGTTTAGGAAAAAATGGTTTGGAATTGAGATCCTTATAGTGCTCCTGTAACCATTGAAGATATATAATAAGTTAAAATCATCAATAAATCTAAAAGAGAATACGAGTAAACATTGAATAACCACAATAGGACAAACATTTCAAAGAGGAAAGTATCTGCAACAATTGTCAATATACAAGTATAACTAAAGAAAGCTCAAAATCTTATTAATCAAATGGCACACTGTTGTGAGATTCTCAAGTTTTCCCTTTTTTTTTTTTTAAATAGGAAATAACTCTCAAGTTCTAATTTTATCAACAAAATAATAGAGCATCATGCTTCATTTTCATGAAATGAACGAGTTCATAGCACTTATATAACTGGTTGAAGTATTTGAATTATAAATGCAGAAATAAACATTATCTAACTTATGAAGTATTTGAAAAATGTTGGTTGCGCGTATCTTCACAAATAACAAAAACTTGAATATAAATACTCCCAACAACGGGCCTCAGCTAAATCTTTTGGGCACTGAAAGAGCTTCAAGCCAGTCAGTTTAAATCCCTTCTTCTCAAATCTTGAAATAATTTCGCCAACCTAAAATAACATAACATAATCAGCAGACTCAGAATGCAAGATTAGAAGGTAAAGTTGACAATCCAATTGACACCCTTTTGGCTGCTGAGAAAGCTGAAGCCTGGATTACACATCTTAATACGCTGTTTTATCATCCAAAAATGAAGTAATTGCATGAAATTGGCCGAGAAAAAGGTGTGCATAGGCTCCAAATGATTAAAACTATGACATCCACGAGTAACACATGGCAAAAAAAATCCAAGTTTCAAAATTGTAATTTCTTCTTTTGCTTGAGCCTTCTCAGCAACCAAACCAAGAATAATTTTTTACGGACTAAGTAGTGCAAAATGGAGCAAAACTTACCAGACCACGTTGAACACCATCTGGTTTTACCATAATGTAAGTCTCCTCAACTTGTTCCTACACGCCAATAATAATAATAATCTCAAATGGGGTACCATAAGATCATTCAAAAATCAATAATTTCAAGAGTATAAAAAAAAAATCATCAATTTAAGCCGAAAAGGCCAAAAAGGAAAATGCCATTCCTTTTGTCCTCCAAAACATAACACTGTTTTTGGTCAACTCTTTGTTCTCAAACTGAAAGTTAATAAAAGCAAATAAATAAATAAATGGGTTCCTATTAATTTAGTGAAAAAATTAAGAAACAAAGAGATTGAGAAGCATACCATGGAAGCGACCAAGTGGGGAAGGAAGATGCCGGTTTTGTTGGAGTTGCGAGCAACTGTTTCGCGTTGAGGACATGGTGGGGACTTTACAAAAAGATGAGACCGTGAGTGGAATGCTGCAAGGCCGCTGGTAGTGAGCAGGGTAAGCTTGTTGGAGGTGTAGGATAAGCGGCTGCTGCAATTTATCTTACCAACAAAAGTTGGTGATGATGACAGACCTAACGCACCTACACCCTCCATCTCTCTCCCTCTCTTTCTCGGGCTCTCTCAGTCTACGCTAGCTAATAAGGCAAGTATACGTATTGGATAATAACATACGGATCCATCATTTTCAACTATTGTGCAATAAGGACATGGTTTGTCCATTTGTATCAAATGTGTCTCTAACCAGTAACCAAGCCCGTAACCCTAGCGGGCACAATTTGAATTGCCTCGACGCTGTGTTGTCGTGGGTCAAATTTGGCAACATGAACTTTGGCATGTATTTATTAATTACGTTAAGAATCTTAAATATTAAGCGTACAATTGATTAATTATGTTAATTTTAGTCAATATGAGGGGTCAGGCCATAATTTTGTGTCCGGATTTTGTCAAAATTTGACACCGCTAGGACCCAACCACCCTTTTAAATAACCGAGGCATCCTTTGCAGTACTGATTTTTGATACTCAACAGTAAAAATGTATTAATTAAAACTGAAGGGTATGCAGTCATTTCATAGATATAATGACAAATTCGATTTTAGTATGTTGGCATTATTTTTCTGAGAATTGCTAAGTTACAAAGTAACTTATTTTTTATAATTTTAATGTAAAAATTAGTAATAAAATAATATATTTTATTATATATTATAAGGGTTGTAAGTTACAATCAATTGTAATTTAGTAAGACCCTATTTTTCTTCCCGAAAATTCCATCTGGATCAACATTTCAGCATCAATATACCATTTTGTTTTTAATTTCCTTTAATACAATTGAAGGGATCTTTTAACAGATATTCTAAGCAGGTAATGACAGCTTCCGAACTGTTAATGGCTTAATGCCATCCAAATGTCCCCAAACTAGAGACTTTGGTGACAGCGAGGTGATTGGAATTATTGACAAGTCAAAAGGCTCTTGTATTAGTTAATTTGATTAAATATATACATATAAATATATACAAGCGGCCGCTTTGCCTATGCATCATAAACATATCAGAATATCCTCAAGAGTTTAACACTCATCGAATTGCTGCACGATGGAGAAAGGGGATCAGATTAAATGGATAGATGACGAGCCATAAGAGATGGAGACAATTCTGTACATTTGCCAGCCTTTAGAGAGAGTTGATACTTGAAATTGAAAACACGGTTGATTGAATTTGGCATTAAAGAATCAATGGAATGTGAATAATATGTAAAACTGGGAAACCCAGTCAAAAACCAACGATACATAGATCTTTATTTCATCTGTTCAAGCACCTGAACAGCTAGCTCACACGGAATATCAAAACAACATTCATCACTCCGGATTCCGGAGTTGCAACACAGTAATGCAAATGGGAAGACGTTATATAATTAAATCGCTGCCCGGTAACTTTATTGGTGAAACTTTATTTGTCGAACTGTGAATTAGGCAGCAACAGGGTTTAGCATTTCCAGCAGGAAGTAGCAATAATTGGCTTGGATTTCCAGCCAAGAACCAAGCACCCTTTCTCTTCAACAACCGTGTAACCTTCACAGACCTTGTTGTTCTTGAGCCATTTATGTGCCTGATTTATCATCTTAATGGGTGCAGCCTGGAACCCGGCACGGCTCATTCTCCGACGCCACTGGTCCACCCTCTCATGCCTCTCCACCCTTGCAGGCCCCTCACAGCTCACAATGTTCTTTATCTCCTCCGCAAAGTAGAACTGCTCTATTTTGGCGCGCTTTGTGTCATACTTGGGCAGCATGGCATCAAGGGAGTCAAATATTGCTGAGTAGTAGTGCAATGCTTCCATAAATCTCCCAAGAAAAAATGGCCCATTGTGGCTTGAGTCCTGCTCAGCAAGCACCAATACTTTTGGTGACAGCTCATGGATTATTTGCAACACTGAATTTAGAGCTCCTCTGCTTTCTTTAACCACACAATGCAGCTGAAGCATGCTATTGACAACAAGCACTTCGTTTTCAAGCACCTCAATGTCTTTAGTCTGCAAATTTTCCAAGTTGCTTTCCACTACAGAGAACTCCAAATTGATGCCATAGGTTTTCGCATAATCTTCAAGCTCCTCACCAATGCTTTGGAATTTGTCAACACAAAGGCCAACGGCAGTTATTCGAAGGCGGCATGGCGGTCGGCCAGCACGGTTGGCGAGGCTTTCGATCAGCCGGCACCACTGGTGACCACGTGGCAGACCTAAGGTCATGCCTAGGTCCACAACATGGACAAAAGTCGCTCCCTCAAAGGCTTCCAATATGGATGAGTTGGCCACAAAGTGACCAAACTGAATATGTGGGCAAATTTCATAGACAAGGCGCAAAGCTTCTTCCTTCTCACACGAGCCAGCAATGCCCATTATGTTCATTGACATTGCTGGCGCGAAGGAGCCAACCGCTCCAAGAGGCTGAACCAATGCAAGACGGTCAGTAAGGCCCTGGACAAAGCAAGAAGCAACACGCTGGAAGGAAGAGCCAAAGACCAAAGCATTGGCACGAAGTTCGGTTAACAAAGCTGAGGCATGAGACTTGTCACGACAAGCGACAGCTTCAGCACAAGCAATTAGAAGCTGAACAAGCCTCATCCCATCAGCGCTTCCATCTTCTTGATCACCGCCGCAGCCATTCTCTGCTTTGGTCATAGCTGCCGCCGCTTCTTCGACAGCTTCAGCAGCAAGGTATCTTTGAGTATAAGTCCAAATATGGTCCCTGAATTGAAGCCTTGGCAAATTACTCAAGCTGCTAGTGCTGCTACTGCGGCTGAGGGTACTGCTTAGGCTACCATCACTAGCAATAGAATCAGCAATACTTGTTGTCCGCTTAAGCCTCTTTTGATCTCTGGGCTGATCAGCAAGCTGAAGAATCAAGGAAGAAGCAGTGGAGTTATCCAACATCATGGGCAAGATATAAGGATAGCAATCAACGGTCGAAAGGCCTAGCTGAAGGCCGGTCACTTGATTGCTCCTTTGATCATTATAATGCTTATTATTATTACACAAGAAATCATAAATCATAATTGCTCTCTCTCTCTTCTTCCAGTTTGGCTAAATATATTCAAAAAAGCTCTGAAAGAACCTATTGCCATCGGAAGATGATTATATTGCAAACGCTTGCCTTGTTGCGCGGAAATTTCAATATACTTTGATAGCCATTGCCTGTTTCGGAAAAAAGAATTGGTCTCGATGGGTGTCTCCTTAGAAACTAACATACAATATTAATATAATTTATAATAAGCTTAGCATAGCATAGACCAATGAGAATGAATCATGTCCGTCCTTTTCCGAGATTTTTGGATTCATTAAACTTGCCTCGGCTTCCAGCATAGTAGATATAATTTTATTTCAAATTACATGCTGTAATTGATTATCCTAATTCCTAATTATCTGGATAAATATCATATCTCTGCATGTTCTTTAATTTTTTTTAAACGTTTTCTATGTCTATACTCGGTGGAATGGATAGGTTTCATTTACCATGTTTTATTCATGATTAAACTGTGAAAATCCTTGGCACCTACCTATCAACATTGTTTATTAATGATATACGGTTTAAATCAGAAATATAAAAGTAAATTAATTAAGTAGAAAGCCATAATTCATTCCAAATATGTAATTGATTATCCTAATTCCTAATTATGGTATGTATGAAATTATATTAGCTAATTGAGGAGAATTTAATCCTATTTTATGGTGAGTGATTTTCAACATGGATTCATTCTAAAACTGACAAAACCGAAGTTTAATATTTGTTAAAATGGAAACAAAATTTTCTGAATAATACCAATTTTATTGAAAGAAACTGAATAAATAAAACTATGGTTTTGAATCCTTTTTATAATAAACCTTAATATCACAAATTTACTAAAATAGGTAAATTCAAAATATAATTCTGCAATAAAATTCTTCTATTTGAAATAAGAAAGGCAAAAAAAATGAAAACCAAATCTGAGTTGTAGAAAAAAGATAAAAATCTTAAAAAAATTAGGAAAAAATCTTAAAACTAAAAAATGATCAGGAAAGAAAGAGAATTTCTGGGCTGAGCAGGACCAGAACAACTAAAAGCTAATTTTTGTTCGTCTCGTCGCAAGCTTCAAAACGATATATTATACGTTGAAAATGAACATCTATAACTAAAATTATGCTCTCCAGAAAGTACTTTACTCACAATACATAATATTTAATGTAAAAAAACACTCCATCAATAGTGTTAAAATTGTAAATTAACCAACAACAGTCCGTGACAATATTGCTTAATTAACAAAATGTGAGCAATGCCATTGCTGCCCACGATGCAATCAAATATCACATACTTCGTTTTGGCTCAGAGAGATTGTTTCACAAATCTCGCGCGAGCACAATTCATATGTTGGGCGTAAATTAACGAACTAATTAATAACCATATCTAATATCCAATTACTAGTTGGGAGATAGCTAGTACAAGAAATTATGAATTGTAATTTCCTCATTTAGAAAGGAAAAAGGATAAAAGAGAAAAAAAAAAAAAAAGATTAGCCTTCTGTTGCCGGGCTAGTTGAGTGCATATATTGTGAGGAGAAATGAGATGTTTTTGAACTACTTACGGTACTAAATGTAGAAATGCATATTATATTATACATATATATGTTTTCTCTAAATGGTAATATCCTCATTTTAATAAAGTGAGTATAAATTTTAATGCACTAATAGATAAAAAACTAATGTATTTAAATAAATTTTTTTATATTTTGGAGACATTTTTTTGTCTATTAGTATTTTAAAATATATATTTTTCTATTATTACTGTTTTAAAATTTATATATTTTTATCTGTTAGTGACATAATCACTTTGCTAAAACAAAGATCCCTCGTTAGAGAATTATCATTTTATATAGTTATTATTTAATAAGGATATCTTTACTTTATTAAAGTAATGATACCACTAAAATTTAAAAAAAAATTCAATTTTAATACATTAGAGACTCCATTTTTTTTTACTGTTAGTATATTAAAATGTTCTTCTTAGCAACATTCTTACTTTATTGAAATAAAGATTTCTTTATTAGAAAATTATTATTATATATTAATAATATTAATTAGAGAACCCAAAACTTAAATCTTAACGTCATGCGTCACTTATCTATTAAATGATAGATTTCATACTTAATAAAATTAATTAGCCACTATTCAATAGATGAATATCATATTAATTGAGATTCAAATTGAACTTTGCATACTAATATTAATTGAGATTCAAATTGAACTTTGCATACTAGAATACGTAACATTACTTATTTTATATATATGTGTGTGTCTACCCACACACGCGAACACAAGAAACAATATCTACGCATATTTAACTTTTATGCAAGGAATATCGATACTCCATCGTCTTCCCTTTTGACATGTTCAGTGCAGCATATTCTCAAGTTTTTGACATGTTCAGTGTAGCATATTCTCAAGGCACCACGACCTTGCAATTTAAATTTAAATTTGCCCACACTTATTCTAGATCTATGTGCTTCTTTTTTAAAAAAAAAAATTCAGTTATATGTGCTTCTCATTTAGTTTAGTTTCTGCTATTGAAGGGCAACGAGGAAAGACTTGTTAAGGTAAATTAAAAATATGCTGATTTGGTAAGGCTCAATTCACTTTTGATATTCACACCATAAAAGTTTTTATGAGCCACTTAAAAAAAAAAAGAACTTTAAAACCAGACGTCCTATACTGCGATACTGCAATTCATATAATAGACATCAGGAAAGACAACTTATAAAATAGTGCAATGTTATTAGATTCTCCAAGTCTGGCTTTGCCCTTTCTTTTTTTTGTTTATGGGTATTATATATTACACTCTCCCAATATTTATAACTATTTTAAATATTATATATAACTATGGTTTGAGCAATCAGTTTTAAGTTTTTTTATGGCAAAACTCAGATGTCTAGGCTCAAAATGGATGATATAATTTCAAATAATTGAAAAAAAAATTTCTTTATTTTACATACAAGTAGAATTAATCTCTACTCGTATGTTGTATGTGTGAAGAAAAATGAGATACCACCCGATGAATGTGTTGTTCTCCTGCCCTAAACCCTAAATCTTGTCACACAAAAACAACAAACTTGAGGGAGAGATGATATTTGACCCACTCAAACTGTCCTACCAGTTCTTTCTTTTTAATTTAGCTTATTATTTTCTAAATTATCCTTATATATATGTATGTATGTATGTATATCCTTATTATTTTCTAAATTATTTTCTTTTTAATTTAGATATATTATCCTTATTATTTTCGGTTACAGGCGAGGCCAACCGGCTTGCTTCTCGCTGAATTTGAGTAGCTGACCTCTTTGTTTAATTATCACTGGCATTTCTATTGTTAAAACCAAAGCTAAAAAAATAAGGTAAACCTTATTTTTATTCTTGGGTTGAATAAAAAATTCATTTTTTCTCTCTCTCATTTTTTTTCTTTTTCTTTTCTCTCATCTCCTCGTATTTCTTCAAACTAGTTTTAGGTAATATATAAATATATTTTAGGTAATATATAAATATATTCACAAGCTAGTTTTCGACTCGAGTAGGATTAATTGGCCACTGGGTGGTGCTCATAAATTATCACTTTCTTTAGATCGATCAGCTCGAACAATTACTTTTACTTCCATGCAATCCGGATGCTAGCTATTGATAGTTATGTATATAATCGATCAACACTTTGGCTTGTCTACAAGTCATTAGATATACGAACAAAGACTTGTTACCAAGCATCGTGACCAAAAGAGTCTTCGTTGATGGCTCTAAGAGGCAGTGTCAGCACTCATTTGGGGGCCGGGGCTGTTGCCATGTTTAACCGTTTGTAGCTCAAGAAAATGATAATAATCCACCAGATTTTCATGACGTAGCTGTAAAATGGTAGATTTGCGTACGGCTACCTGATCGAGAATTGTTTAATTAGCAAACATCATGCAAATTTCCTTTCTATATGTTATATCTATAAAACTAATGTCGGGTGGGGAAAACCAATTTGGCTATTCTTGTTGATACCAAGTGAATAGAAGCTTGCATGGCAAGGAAGCTAAGCAATGGCTAGATTTGATCAAGGAGCAACCTTGCTTATGCATCATTTACACTGCCCAATACTCCGTTGTGTAGGGCTAGACAAAAAAACCGTGGCCTAAAAAAACCCGCATTGAACCGGTGGTTTGGTTCGGTTACAGATCAATTTTTTTTTAAATAACCGAACATATAGTTATATAAAAAAAACTGAAACAATGGTTCGGGATTTGGTTCATAATGCATAACCAAATAACCGAACCGAAAAACCAAAACATTTTTATAATTTTATTAAGTTTTAAAATATATTACATTTTTATTAGTTATCTCAAATTATTACAATAAACTCACACACACAATTACTACTGTATATATATATCACACACACACATACAGTAGCAACCCAGCCAACCCTTACCCTCGTTTCACACTTTCACTATACTTTGCACTCCGCTGTCTGCTTTTCAGCTACTGTACACACAACAGCTACTACTCAGTGATCGAACATCATGCACACAACAGCTGCTGCTCTTATTGACACCGATCAGCCACCATACAAGCGCCAGTGATCATTCACCGTGCTCGCGACAGTTGCTGCACTTCTTGCTACCGATCTGCCACCGTGCAAGCTTCAGCAATCAGCCATCGTGCGAGCACCAGCGATCACCAGCCATGTACGACAACTGCTGCTCTTCAAGCCACTGTGTAGGACTGTTTCTGTTTCTGTACTGCTGATCACTAACAGTTGCTGCTCTTCATGCCGTGCACCACCAGTCATGAATTTGTTACCCCTGAGTTAGTGAGTTAAATCAAATTTGTTTCCAGCCATATTATTTGCTGAGTTAGTGAATTAAATAGAATTATTTACTGAGTTAGTGAGTTAAATGAAATTGTTTGCTGAGTTAGTGAGTTAAGTAAAAGAAATGCATGATTCTTGTAATTTTTTTTAATGAAAATACATGTTCAGTTAAGTGAAATTGTGGAAATGCATGTTGATTATTGAAGAAATACATGATTTTTAATTTTTCTTTGTGTTTTGTTTTTGTAGGATGGAAAACAATGGTGATGAAATACAAAAGGTTAATGAAGAAATCATTAATGAAGTACAAGAAGTCATTAGTGCAGAAGAAGAAGTCAGTGGGAGTAAAAAAATAGAAATGCCATTGAGATAGTTTAAGTTTGAGGTGCCATCTCGAAGAACAATTACAAGAGATATTCTTGAATTGTATCAAAATGAGAAGGGATTATTGAAAAGTGTTTTGACTGTAAATAAACAAAGAGTGTGTATTACTACTGATACATGGACTTCAATTCAGATGTCAAATTTCATGGTAGTTACAGCTCACTTTATTGATGCAGAGTGGGTGTTGCATAAAAGAATTCTTACTTTTACACCTATATTTAATCATACATGAGATGACATTGGGAAGTTGATTGAAAATTGTTTGATCGATTGGGGGATTGAGAGGCTGTTCACAATTACAGTGGATAATGCAAGTGCTAATACAACTGCAATATCCTATATGAAGAAGAAGTTGGCAAATTGGAGTGGAAATCCAATGGTTTTAAATGGTTTATATATGCATGTGAGGTGTTCAACACATATAATTAACTTGATTGTGCAAGATGGGTTGTCACAGGTGAATCAATCAATAGCTAGTATTCGAAATGCAGTAAAATATGTTAGGTCCTCTCCTGTAAGATTGCAAAAGTTCAAAACATGTGTTGATAAGGAGAAAATCTCATGTGGAGGGCTTATGGTATTAGATGTGCCAACTAGGTGGAATTCAACATATTTAATGTTAGAAAAAGCAGTAACATTTGAGAAAGCATTTGATAGGTTAAAGGAAGATTATATGCATTACACAAACTGGTTTGATGAGGATGAGAGTGAAAAAAAAAAGGGTGGGGCCACCGACTGATGAGGATTGGGAAAATGCAAAAAGGTTAGTCAAGTGCCTTTCAGTTTTTTATCATGTGACTTTAAAATTTAGTAGTTCTCTTATTATCACTTCTAATAATTACTTGAATTAAATGTAGAAAATTTATATTCCAGTCAAGTCACTTGTTGATTTTAATGATTTTTTGTTAAATAAAATGGGTTACAAAATTGAGGAAAAGTTTGTCAAATATTGGGGTCATTCTTTTGATAAAGTTAACATGTTATTGATTGTGGCAAATGTGCTTGATCCTCGATGTAAACTTGACTTTGTTACATGGTGTTTTAATAGCCTGTATAAAACAAGAAAAGTTGATGAATTGAGAGTTAATACTAAAGAGTTGTTGTTGAAGCTTTATGAGAGTTAATACTAAATAGAGGTGACATAAATAGTATTATGTATGATGGTGGTAATAGCAGTTATGAGTCATTTGATACTTTTACACAATTTAGAAAGATGAAAGAAAGTTCAAGTGATGACATTAGTGGAAAAAATGATGTTGACAAATATTTGTCAGAGATTTGTGAGAGTACTAGTAATCACAATTTTGATATTTTGAGTTGGTGGAAGTTGAATGGACATAGGTATCCGATTTTGTTTCAGATTGCCAAAGATGTTTTGGCAATTCCAGATGTTCATCTGTGGCTTCGAATCGACATTTAGCATGCGAGTGCGCATTCTTGATCCTTTTAAAAGTTCTTTAACTCATAAAACTGTTGAGTCATTGATCTGCACTCAAAATTGGCTTCGCTCAACTTTATTAGGAGAGCGTATAATACAACCAAGTCAGGAGGAAGCTGAATTTTATGAATTAATTGAAACAGGTAATATTGTTATTTATTATGTTATTTTTTTTATCTCATTTTTAACATTTTTTTTATTAGAATTAATTATTTTAATATAATTGTTTTAATTTCTTAAAGAATTTTTGAGGCCAATGAAATTTCAACAACAGCAAATGGCTGTCGATTGATGTTTTTAGCTAGTAAGTTTTCTTAATTAGAAAAAAACACTAGTATCTTTTTTTCATAATTTGTTTATTTAATTATTTATTATTGTTTTAATTTTTTTTATAGATTCAATTATTGAGCTGGAAATTAGAAAATACATGCTGATAAGTGTTGAAATCATGAAAATGAGAGATGTTGTTTGTAATTTTTATATTTTGTGTTGTAGTTATTGTTATTTTTATGTTTTTAGTCTTTGTAATTTTATGTTTATTTAGATGGTGCATTTGAGATTGAGTTTAAATTTATATTTTTAAATTTATTTTGAATACTTTGTATTTATTGTCATTATTTCTGTTTTTGTAATAAAATTGTGATGAAAAATTTATTCTATTAATGAAATCTAATGGATTATAAATTTGAAAATTCAAAAATAGGCTCAATAGGTATAGAACCGAAAAATTCGAACCGAACCAAATGATTTGGTTCATGTTTAGTTCTTTATTTATTTGGTTCTTTTTAAATAAGAGCCGATTTAAATTGATTCTGTTAAATTTTGAACCGAACTGAGCCGAGCCGTACCCACCCCTACCGCTGTGTATGCGATATTTGATTGAATTCAATGAGTCTAAGAGAGTCTTAAAAGACAAATATGTTCTGAAAATGCTCCGCTGTGTATGTGATATTTGATTGAATCCAATGAGTGTAAGGGAGTCTTAAAAGACAAATATGTTCTGAAAAATTTTTCCCTTTTTTTTTTTTTAAATAACGTCAACAAAATAAAGAGATACTACAAAAACAATAAAAAGACAAGTTGTAAAAGTCAAAGAATAAAAATCGTCTTTAAATTTACACTTTCCTAAACTTTTAAAGATCTCATATTCTTGTGGCGCCCGTTTATTATTGTTAGGAGTATTCCAGAATGCACCAGAAGGTTCGAGTTTGTTCGAGATTGTTCGTGAATGCAGCTGCCGCTCGTAAAGCTTATAGCCGAAGCTTAGTAAGCTCAGAGAGTTCGCTATTATTACTATTTTGAGTGTTAAGCCAGCCTGACATAAGTTAATTTTCGTGTGTCCAGCTGTCAATTTGTTATTGGTTGTACGTTAACCGAGTTAGTTACACAAATGAAGTATAAATACAGTCCTCTGTAAATAATCAAGTGTGAATTAAGAATCAAAGTTCCACTCTCTCTCGTTTTCAATATTTTCTTTCCTTTTTCTCAGTAACCAAACACATCTCTACAAACTTTTACAATTATTAATATGTATATGTTTATAGTTCAAATTTAACTACTCAAATATTCTTATAAACATATATTGTGAAGTTGTTGATCGAGTGAAAATATATATGCTTTCGAATTTATTTAACGGAACAGTAACATGCGGCTGTAATATGGGCAGCTCGCTCCCATGTGTTTGTTGCAGCAAATTAAATAGCACGTGCTTCATTCTGCCACTAAATAATAGATTTAATAATATGTAACATTGATCAATTCTTGTCATCCATTACTATTGACTGTAGCTGCCTACATGGAAAATAGCTTCTTTTGTTAACAAGGTGGGAGATGCTAGTGTGACAAATTAGTTCAGCAAACTCATGACAGCCAGTTCCCCCTCTCTTCCCCTAGTCAGTGGCAATAAATCCACAACATTACTTCGATAATTACAATTATTAATCAATAAAAATTTTTCCTAACTTCGAATTTAGAATACGAGCTAAAGGAAGAAAAAAAAAAGGGTCTAATACTCAAAGCTTCTTCGAATTAGGAATAATTAATATTTTTTCAGTCAGTCACTTCAATTAAGCCGCAGGTCTGTGCATAATATATGCATGTGAGAGCTAGCATCGAGACTCAAGCCCTTCAACTATGGCAAAAGGTTTGCTGGGAAAAAGGAAATAAGATTATTCTTTTTGTATGGATCAAGATCAGCTTATTATGGATATATATATATTTATATATACCTTAACAATCTAATTCATACAACAAGATATAATTAATTAAAGATGGAGAATGAATACATATTAACTTGTTTAAAGCCTAGAGTTACTTTATAATTAATAAGGAGTACTGATAAAATAATAATAGTAATTAATAATGAAATATTTGGCTACATATATGTGTGTGTTTGCGTGTGATGATGATGATGATCAGTAAGAAGGAGGAGTGCAGGCAATACAAGCAAGCAAGAGGATGGCAGAGGAAACACCATCTTCTTGAACATTGGAGCTGCTTCTTTTGAACTTGCTGGTCTTGCCTTTGTTGCATTGAATTATCTGCTTCTGCTGCTTCCGATGCTGGTCTTGTTGCTGTTGCTTTCTCTTCATTGCTTCTTCCACTTTCGACACCATTTTCATTTTTAGTTAGTAAATGTACTATAATGTGAGCTTGTGCATGGGGAAGAGCCACCCAGACATGTACCTCAATTTATAGTCCCCAGTCGTACCAAAATACCCTCGGTTTCTCACAATTTTCACATTTTAGTACTTAAGTGGACTTTGGCACTTTGTGATGCCCAATTGCCCATTCCATTATTATATGCCATAAATAATATAAACGGTTCTATGGGCGCTTGGCATTATTAGGTGAATCTTTTAAATTATTGCCTCCAGTACTATTCCAAGACATATACTTGTAAGAACCATTGTCTGTCCTTGTACAAAAATTCATTTAAGAGCGATTTTGACGTTATTATTAAAACATTTCTTAAGTATCAATTTTATAAACAATGTTTTGTCAGATACATATATATATATATATATATATAATTCATGTCTTTAAATTGATACAAATTCAAACAGTTTGGACCCCAATATAAAGGAATGCAAAGGACAAAAAAAATCTACAAACTCGTAAATCATCATTCCAGCTGGAAATTTTGTCAAAGTTTTGCATTGGATACTCTTGCAATGATCAATCATTAAGATAAGCAAGTAATAATTTGTACTAATAGCTGGGGTGTTAAATTAAATAATCAAATATTTAAAACACATGGTTCAGTTAGTTAAGTATTGAATTGCATGAAAACAAACAATTAAAAAAAAATTCTCATATCGGACCAACCAACCAATTATATTAACAAAAGAACGCTCGAAAACAACAATCATGTTGATGCTTGGATCTGAATGCTAAGGACTAAGGAGGATTATATATATATATATAAAGTAAAAGATAATAAAATAAATAAATGAATAAAAACATTTATAATAAAGAGGTCAAAGTGTAGTTATTTTGTAAATATACATCCGTAAATTGAATGCGCACTAATCGCCTGTCCTTGTCGTGACCTTAGACCAAAGAGAGGTCTTCATGTGCAGAGCCATGTGAGCATGTTCTCGCCAGAGGCCCCAGGTGTCATCATCAATTTTAAAATCGTTCTGCACAAATTTTCTCGTCCATTTAATTTATGATCCAGTCACACTAGCCTAATAAAATTATAGAAGTGCATTTTTTTTCACTCTTTTGCTTCGAAGCTCGTTAAAGTTCAAATCTGGTGCATGAATTTTCATTCTTATTGCAAAACGCTGATGTAGCAACTAGCAAGAACAAGTCAGTGTGGTCTCGGTAGAAGCACATGCACTTTCTAATAATTTGTTCCATTCGATGGGATTCATTCAATTGTTTCATTGTATTTGCATACCTTTCGAGTTAGAGTTTTTTAACCCCAAAAAACAAATTAAATTTTTGTAAAAAAATATATACCGATCACGAACTTAAACTGAAGTAATGAAAATAAGCTTTGGCAATCAATAATTTTATGCTTACTTAATTTATACATTAACTGATGTGGTAAAATGATATATTGTTATTTAATTGGCTAAAGTGAGAGTAAATTATTAACTTTTGTCATTTCGAATGTGCACACAAAAGTTTAGAACACCAAACCGAATAGATTGATTTGATTCATCAGTTTTCTTTTGCATTTTTCGAACTGAGATCTTTTTTTTTTTTTTTTTTTTTGGTTAAGATACAAATCAATCCTTGAAGGCCTTGAACAAAAATGGCCAATATTGTGTACACCTATTTTGGCATAAAATTGCAGGAACAATAGAGAAAGCTGGGCAATACCATATGTCTGGTTATAAGTTCACGCATGAACAATGAAGGGGGCCAGAGCTTCATAAGTAATGCTTTGTTGTGATTGAAAGAGACAAGCATGAGCCCATAATTCTAAGCATGCAGGGGGCATGGCTTAGAAAATGGGATGTTGGCCATTCCCAGACATCCCATTCTGGTTTGCTTTGACTCCTGAGAAATTTAATGGAGAACTCGATTGACCAGTTATTATTGGTTAATTAAGCAAAAAATATTATTCTTTTATTTCTGTAAGGCTATTTTCATATTTTGAATGTTCTTCCCCTCCGGATGTGTGTGTATTATATTTTAGCTATAGATGCATATACCTAGGACTAATCAATAAATACTTAAAACCTACAAAATACACACACACACACACATATATATATATTTTTTTTAAAAAAAAAAATGTGATACTTTCTAGTATTGAAACATTAAAAAGGAGAATATTTACTTACTTTTTTATTTTTAAAATTCTATAGTATAAATTTGAAATACAATTAACTCATTTTTTTAGTTCGGAGAATCATATTATTTCAACCTTTTGTTATTTATTTGTTGAACAGAAAAAAAAATGCGCTTTTTGAATTCCCGTGCGATAGCAAGGGATTTCGCTAATCGTAGAGCCAGCGCCAATGTAGGTCTTAAGCATTTGAAATAAAATACAGCAGAGAGGCAGATCAGAAAGCCGTGCAAAGAGGGGGGAAAATTGTAAGCATTACATAATAGGATCGTAAAACAAATTATAGAAATTTAATTTAATTTTAATTGTTGTTGAATGTTTCATTAGTGTTGGCTTAATTTGTTAGGTTGAGTGTGTTTTAGCCAGGCGAGTGATGATGGTCATAGATTGAAGGTTGTTGAGAATATTGATTTGTACTGGAATACAGAGAATGAAAACTTTTAAATTTAAATCGTTGCACTGAATGATGAGTAATTGATACAGCACAAGCAGTTTTTGTAATAATAATATTATGCAAATTAATGTGGCAAATATCATTGGTTGAATAAAAGTTCGTTAGGCTTACATTATTTATTTTTATTTTTCATATTTATATCAATTATATCGTATCTTATCAATTCGATCTCCTAGCATTATTTATACAAGTAATTGGCAATAGTGGTAGAATATTCGTTTATGTTTGTAGTAATCGCTGAATTTTTATTTGTGGGAGGGGATAATTAAACTTGTTTTTATATACTTGGAGTTTAAAAATTTATTGATTTTAATTTTTTTAATTTATTTTTTATTTTTATAACTTATGTCTTATTTTCAAACATTTATCATTTGAATAAAAAATTAATTTTTTATGTTTTTCATCTACATAAAAAAAAATTGAATAAAAAATAAATATTATATCCCAATAATATCTCTATTAAGGATGTCTTTAAGACAGCTGCGTTGCACCTTAGGTGTATTTATTTTTTTACTTATGAAATTTAATTCATTGATTTGTTTTAACTTAAAAGATATAAATATTAAATATTATTTTGAGGATATTTTTTATTTATAAAAATAAACAAGATATCACTCATATTTATATATTAAAAAATATATAATTTAAATATTTGTATTACGATAGATTCAAACTTAAGTCAAATTTAGACATATTTGCATATCATATTAACGTAACAAACGACGTAACTACTGACCCAATAAACAGTGGTTATTGTGGGGATGCCGATGAATGCGGTTGGAGTTGGGAGTAATGGGCACATTCGGCTGTTGGAGACCTTTAGTAATTCATTGATTACGTACAAGCACGTGTAATTTTTATTATTAATAGTAATTTATTCTTTTGTATGTAGTATATATTACATAGTACACACCATATTAAAATGGTGATTAAGATTGTCAATCATTAAATAATACACATGACTCTATTGACAGCGTACTTTCATTTTTAAGGTTGAGATTTAATAGTGTATTTGTTTTTTTTATAGTTGTTGATAGTAATTTGTAGGCTAATTAGACAACATATTACTTCGAACACAGGAGTTATTAAGAGTAAATTTTGAGAAAAATAATTTAATTATTTGAGAAATATTGTAGGAAATTATACATATAAATTTATATATTATTGAATAGAATAGGTATTCTGCATAAATTGAACGTAAAGACATTCCAATCTATTTTATTAGAAGGGTAGTTATTTTATTTATATCCATTAGTTTGTAAATAATTCAAGGCATATTCCAGCCAACTCATAACTATAATCTATTTATCAATATTATCAATCACTTATTGTCCGTTGCCAAAAGATATGGCAGGTGAGACTATCCTCTTAATGCACCATTGGCCCATTACAATTTATAAGTTATCACCACCACTAGGGGATCTTTTTGTGATTTTGTCACTGGTAAACAGTCTCTTCTTAGTATGAATTTTCACTCGAAACATGTAAACTAGCAAAAAGAGTGACCAAATAACATAATCTAATGGTAATTGTATATGAAAAATAAGAAGCAATTTTTATATCGGATAACTTCTTTAACTTAAAATAATTAATTCATGAAAAATGGTGACGTATTTTAAATAAAATAATAGTATCTAGAAACTTAGCTAAGTGAATTTTAAACAGATTTATTCACTTCACCTCTTTTGCATACATATGAAACAAACTCAAGATAGGCTTGTCTTTTAATCATTCATTAGACACGAGCTGCAGGGTTTATCTTGTGAGCCCATTACACCTAGTTCATTTGGGCACAATAGCAGAGTCCAAGGGTGGCCCATACCACCCACAAATTAACAATGTTCATCAAGAGAGAGCCAATGTTTACAATTAATTGTTCATTTTGTTATAAGTGTTAATGACGTTTCAGAACGATATGTGATATGATGATTAAAAAGGTCGGTGAAATCAATCCGAGTTTTGTATATAACATATGTGCAGTCTTTTTTTTTTTTTCCTTCTTCTGGTTTTAGAATATAATATTTTTATTTTTCATTTTCTTGAAATTACTTGCAATTTCCAACGAACAATCCTCTGTTAGCATCACCACCGTATTTATTGTCCGTTGCCAACACGAACGGTGGGTGAGATGGGAGAGTCCCATTACATTGGCCCATTAACAACAACACCCCAGCCAGCATTGGCTACCACTGTATGACTTGGGAGTGACTCGTTTCACTTATCCACCCACTATATAAATATTAACGTAAAATTCACTTATAAATAGCAATGTACAAATAATACTTTGATTCGGTTGGAACTTCTTAGACATATGATTAAAATTATAATTTTTTATTTATTATTTTATATATGTAACTATAATTCATTGTATATAGTATGATAAATTCACCATCCATTGCCATAATACATGCGTAGAAATGATATGAAAATTTGAAAATGATCGTTCTGTGTTGTGGACCGTGGACCACATTTTACGTGACGACCTTCGTGCAACCCATTCTTTCACCACGCTTTTTATTTAGTCTATTTTCAAATGTGAAATAACTGTAAAGTTGTGGTGTTGAAAAAAAAAAAAATTTATCGTGACTATCATAATTTAATTGAGTAATGTAACTTTAATATATAAATCTTAATTAATATGATACTCATCAATTAAATGATAATTAATTAATTTTAATAACTATAAAATTTATCATCTAATAAATAAGTAACAAATAATATTGAGGTTCAAGTTATGATTTAAATATTATAATTCATAACATTATCCTTTATGATTTATTAGCCAGGTGATTATGTTAAACTTCCCTTCTCTTAACATTTTTTTGACAAACTCCAAAATCTCTTCCAATCTTTTGTAAGTCATTAACTAGCCCCCAACACAAATTAAACCTACCCCATTGACCAGCGTAACTACATTTCTTGCCCTATTTGATTGTTAGGTCATTGTCCACAGCATTGGTAATATTGTTGAGATCAAATTAATTATTTAAAAGATTTTTTTTTTCACGAAATTAGCCAAACATGTGTTAGTGTAATATACAAAATTAGATTATCTTATTATTGTAGGCCGACTAATGTGATTTAAAGAAATTATTTGATAAAATTATTATTTGATAAAATTGAACTCTCGAATCAATTAAAACTATTTATAAAATTAACTTATAGAAACACATTTTGTTACACTCTTGACTTGTTCTCTTAAATTATCTTTTACAAACTAAAAACTAATGAAATTGTGTTTAAGAAGAGGCTGCATAAAATAACATAATACTTTTAAAAACACATGTTAAAATATTCTTAATTCATGCCTTTAAAACTCTTTTATATCATAAAAATTTAAGCACTGAATCAACAAAAATGCCTTCTAATTATATATTCATCCGTGTAATTCTCTATCCTCATATGAGCCATAGTTGGTCGAAACATAAAAATTAAAAATTCAGCTACCGAACATTTTCTTATAACCATATAGTTGAAAGTGAGGTGATGCATTGCCAATTTACTACCTCAGTTATTTTTATTGTCAATGATTCTACACAATGATAATGGTACGCTCCCTACTTCTTGCCCCTTAATGATAATTTTAACTCGTGGTAGTCAATTCTCAAATTTTATTTTAGAAAAAAAGGCGTTGAAATTATGTCAACGATGAATTAACAACAAACTGACGGAAAGAAAAAATTGATAGATTCAATTTATCGTTGGAGTAAACGGTTGAGGGGCGGACTGATGACTTACAAACGAACGGGGGATAATTTGAAAGTTGAAAAACAAAGGGGGTGTTGAACAATTTTAAACCCCCAAAAAATTATTATATTAAGAAAATAATTTTTTTTTCTTTCCATTTTCCAAAGAGCTTTGCCTTCGTGGACCTAAGAAATGGCCGGGGCTCATGGGCTTCGACGATAATTCTAGAAGATGAGGTAATACACCCACTTGTCAATCAATTCGTGCCAGGTGTCACCAAGAGAGTGACGTGGCTACAAAACAGGCCTTCAACTTTTTATAAACGAGAAGATATGAAAAGCCGTTTCGCAGAGAATACCATTTACTTTTCATCTTTTTGAGAACGATCGCACGGACCACACGTTATCACGACAACTCACGGGCCAAGATCAGTGGGCTGTGGATAATAAGCGTACAATGGTTTTAAACACACCTCAGCTAACGTAAAGGTAATATCGTAGCAACCGGTTTCTCCGGTATCCGGTTCATTTCCTTTAAATTGTTTAGCCCTATATTCTCATTTTCAGCCACTACTGATCTCTCTACTCTCTACAACTTTCTTTTTCACTACTCTCGCTGCGCAATTTCATCTGTCGAGAATCATGGGTACTTTTAATTTATTTCCACTGATTTTTGGAGATTTAATTTAATTAATTAATTAATTTTTTTTTTTTTTGTGACGATGTGCAGCGAAGGTCAAGATCGGAATCAACGGTAATATATCTTAACGATCTTGTGAAGTTTAAATTTCTATGTTATGTTACGAGAAAGGATCTGATGTATGTGCATGTTTATTTGATGAAATAACACAGGATTCGGGAGAATTGGTAGGTTGGTGGCAAGAGTCGTCTTGCAGAGGGACGATGTTGAACTTGTTGCTGTTAATGATCCCTTTATCACAACTGATTACATGGTAAATTTTGCTTAAATTTTACTTGGATGAATTTTTTTACTCTTTATTAATAAGTGATTTAATTGAATTTTTCTCTTTGTTTCTTGCAGACATACATGTTTAAGTACGACAGTGTTCACGGTCAATGGAAGCACCATGAATTGAAGGTCAAGGACGATAAGACCCTTCTCTTTGGTGAGAAGCCTGTCACTGTTTTCGGTGTAAGGTGAGCGTGTTTTTTAAGCAGCTTTTTACTAACTAATTATATATATGTTTGTTTGTATGTATGGCTTTGAAGATGAGTTCTAGTTAAGATGGTTGACTTTTACTTGACGGTAATAACATTAGGAACCCAGAGGAGATCCCATGGGCTGAGACTGGAGCCGAGTATATTGTGGAGTCAACTGGAGTCTTTACTGATAAGGATAAGGCTGCTGCACATTTGAAGGTTTGTCCTTCAAAATTTAATGAGTCTCACAGTTACTTGTTATGTGGTAGTTTCAATGATGTGCTGTTGAATACTTGTTTTGTGTATGTAATTACTTGATCTTGTTTTTTTATTATTGCTACTTTTTATGAGTTTATCCATATGTATAAGAAACATTTGCTGATGAAAAATATGGATTAATTGAAATGTTTAAATGTGATGTGTGCATTTTTTGTGAACTAACTACTTTGTGCTAATGCTTTTTATCTTCCGATTGTTATTGTTTGTAACTGCCTCTTGATCTATGCTATTGTGAAATGGCATAGTGTGATGAGGAGTGAAAAAGTAAAGGCAAATAATAAGGGGATACTACATTTAACTTGGAGACTTATTTTGGCGGAGTGTGATTACGTTGTGAAGGTTTTCTGTGCTTTGATTTTTTGTGTATCATCCATGTTTATGCAAGTAATCTCAATAAAATTGGTTTGTTTATCAGGGTGGTGCTAAGAAAGTTATCATCTCAGCCCCCAGCAAGGATGCTCCGATGTTTGTTGTGGGTGTCAATGAGCACGAGTACAAACCAGAGCTCAACATTGTGTCCAATGCTAGCTGCACCACCAACTGCCTTGCTCCCCTTGCTAAGGTTCTTTTGTTTTATACCTTCTTGTTTCTACTTTCTAGGTGAACTGACTGCACAAGTCTGAGGGGATAAGTTCTCTTGAGATTTAACTTTTTCTTGCTTGTGGTTGTTTGCAGGTCATTCATGATAAGTTTGGCATTGTTGAGGGTTTGATGACCACTGTTCACTCTATCACTGGTATTGTCAATTAAAATTGCTTTCCCTTTTAATTAGTTGAAGGCGCTTATGCAAGTGTGTGCTTATTATGCTTTTTGTTATGCTTATTTAGCGACCCAAAAAACTGTTGATGGGCCATCATCAAAGGATTGGAGAGGTGGCAGGGCTGCTTCATTCAACATCATTCCTAGCAGTACCGGGGCTGCTAAGGTCTTTTTTTTTTATTTGGAATGCTTCTGTGTGCTTATGTGGTCTTTGGTCGTTAGGTCATTCCTTTGAACAGTGATCAGATCAATGACTGTTAAGCTACATTGTTAATTTCTGTTATGGACTTTGCATGATCAGTGATCAAGGCATTGTGCAATTGTGTTGATACCTTCTTATATGATGTTGTTGTGTTTGTTTTAGATCAGTCAATTCCCTATTTGGTAACTTATTCTATTTTTCCAATCTGTTTGTTAAAATTCAGGCTGTTGGAAAGGTCTTGCCTGCTTTGAATGGAAAACTGACTGGTATGGCTTTCCGTGTACCCACTGTTGATGTCTCAGTGGTTGACCTCACAGTGAGGCTGGAGAAGGATGCTTCTTATGAAGAAATTAAAGCTGCCATCAAGTAAGGGGAATTTATAATTTCTAATTGATGTGCTACATATAAAATTTTGCCTATTATTTTATGTATTATTTGGACAAGTAGGTTATTAATATATTTTAGATGCTCAAAATTATCAGTTACAATTAGTTGTTATTCTTGGTGTTGCAAGGCATTTGGCTTTTACTATCATTTTGAATATAATTTATTGTGTGTTTCTCAGGGCGGAATCTGAGGGGAAACTAAAGGGTATCTTGGGATACACCGAGGATGATGTGGTATCTACTGACTTTGTTGGTGACAATAGGTAAGTAATTGATACTGTTAGAAATCGCTTTCAAGATATGTAGCTTTTGTTTTCTTCTTATGATTTGTTGGAGACCTGAATCGAGTCATTTATGAGGTAAGACTTTCAGATGGGGTTTTGTCCTCTCTTTTCCGTGGGCTCTATATTTGGAGAATAAATATGCATAAAGCTTATATTTACCATTTTTTTCTCGGCTGTTGGTGTTAAAGATGACCAAATGAATTAATTTGCCATATTTTCAATTTTGCAGGTCAAGTATCTTTGATGCCAAGGCTGGTATTGCTTTGAGTAAGCACTTTGTGAAGGTTGTCTCATGGTATGACAATGAGTGGGGCTACAGGTAAAGTTCGGATCACCTTATGTTGTTATGTTCTCTGCTGGCACTGGTGCAAAAATACAATTTAAAATTTGTTCACTGATGCTTTTGATGTCATGCAACGATAACTTTCAACACTTATTATGATTTTTTGGTTTTGCAGTACCCGTGTTGTTGATCTGATTGTCCACATGTCAAAGACCCAGTAAGTTACTTGGCGTGGCTTAAGTATGTAACGTGCTTGCGTTAAGTGTGGTGCTTGTTTGCGCTAAGTGTGTTGTTTTGTGTTTTACGTAGAGGATCAGAGTTTAAATAAAATTGTTTCCAAGACGATATCCAGAGCTTTACCTGCTTAGCAGGGTTATGTTTATATTTTTCCCTTGTAGTATGCAAGAAGAGTCGGTGAACCAAACCTATGCCTTGTTTGTTCAGCAGCTATTTCATTTGCTTTTGATAATGAACACATTCAATAGGGCTTTACCCCTGAGAAAAGAGAGAACATTTTCACTTCCGAATTTCAGGGCTGGGCATTATTAATATGTTGAACTGGACATAATTGGGTTTGATAACAGGCAGTTCTTTGCTTACCCAGTTCTTAGTTATTTTGTGTTCATGAAAACGGTGGTAATGTGCTTTTAATAACCTTAATACTAAGTACTGTCAGCGTGTGTGTATTTGAGCTGTTAAAAAAAAAAATATATGAACATGCAAATGAGGATGATGCTAGTAGTAAATAAAGACTGCCTGCAGCTCAACATTGTTGTTAATTTTAATTTTTGGCTGGTGAAGAAAACTGGATAGAAAAATGTACATAGTTTATACACGTAATAGTTTATACGCTATTCTGGAATTCGAATTTATAAACGACACTGGATAATCGTATACCTTTTTCATGGCAGATACGAATGAACGAAACACACAAGAGTAATGAAATTATGATTAAAGGAAATGAGTCATCATAATATGTGCTATTTACGTTATACTGAAATAAAATTTATCGGATGACTGCTGTTTTTGTTCATTCCATTCGAGGTCTAACTAAGTGGCAAAACGAAACCAGACCTTCGACTGGAGAGTCTTGACTCCTGAAGGCTTGAACAATTGACAAAAGCAACAAACAGTGAGTGGATGGTAGAGTCGAAATTTCCAACTAAAAAGCAGGGCTAAAACCGCCCTAACACAAACCTTAAAATTAAAACAGCTACGTTTTTCAAATTTCCCCAAATTTCGATCTCTCCGCCAACAAACCCACTCCACCCGCACAATCTCTCTCACTCTCGCTCCCTGCTGTATTCTGCATTTAATTCTCTTCCTCAAATTAAATCCCCGAAATCATCACATTTAAACTGTCGTTTTAATTATTTTATTTTAATATTACATTACTCAAATTCATGACTAATAGCCAATACTATCTACTGACTTCTTCTTCCTGCTGAACATGGCGACGTCAGCGTTTAAATCCACAACGAAGAGAACGCCTATCGCGACGTCATCGAACTCGACTACTGATGATTCTTCGTCCTTCTCTAACCGGAGCACCACGGCTCATCGCCGCTCCAGAAGCCTCAGCCGATTCTCGAGGCGGCTGCCGGCGCACGATGTGTTTTCCGAGGATGCTCCGAGAGGGAAGTTCGTGAACACGGTGAGAGGATCGGGTTTCCCGGAAATCAGCCTCGACGATCTGGCGATTGAGTTCTTTGACTCTTCCGCCGATAGAGGAAGGTCGGTTTCTTCTAGTAACAGCGACGTCAGAGGTAGAGAAGATGTTAGGGATACTGGTAGCGGTTGCGGAGGGAGTGTGAGACGAGGGAGGTCGGTTTCGAGGCAGGGAACCAAGGGCAACGGTGGTGATTCTTCTGGTGGAGGAAGGGTAGTTTCGGGAAGTAATAATAATACCAGCTGTAATAATTCGAGGAGGAGAAGATCCGTCTCGGTGGTTCGGTATCAGATTAGCGATTCTGAGGTGAGCTTTGCATGCCTTTTCTTTTTGTAATTCGTCTAAGGATTTCACTTTTTACTGTTTGATTAGTTCGATTTGCAGTTATTTTTCTGGTATTTAATTATGCTTCAGAGGTGGTTAAGTTGTTAAAAGTTTCTCAAATGCTCTTAGCTTTTCAGATAGAGAAGTTTTTAGTTATTTAAATATGCATTTGAATTTTTGGTGATTATATTAACTGATTTTTTGTTCCAAGTGCGTCAATGTGAATCCAAAGATGTTCACGTAATAATTAACATTTATGTATAATATTAGTTTGAACATTTTTGTTTTCTATGTATACAGAGAGCTACACTGAATTAATTCAATGTGTTGTTTTAGGCCCTATCCGGAAAATGGAAAACCAGTGCCTTGGGCTCTTTAATTACAGTAGGTCACAAATATTGAATGCGAATGATGATACAACCGCCAGTCTATGAACTTTCACTACTTATATGTATAATAAGTCTTGGATGTGAATGTTTTAAGTAAAATTATCAAATTTTGACTGGAAGGAGACTCTAGGTTCTGCTCTATTTATCTTTTAATGGTTGTGCATGTCTAATCATAAATTATTGTTGTTATCATCTTTTTTCTTTTTTCTGTTGAAGGATTCCTAGTTGCATCCATGTGTTGTGATCAGCTTGAGTGTAAATCTGATGACACAGAACATGACTCTTTCTTGCTGGCTAAAGTGAATTGGAGATTGTATGTTGTTTGTTTTAATCTGTATATATCTGTTATTCTGTAAATGGCAGAGTGATTTAGATCATTCTCAGAATTCAAACAATCGTTCCAGTCTGAAGAATAACATTAGTAGCTATGGTCCAAAGCCCTTGTCTCAGAGGCCTGCAGCTGCAAATCATAGACCAGCATTGAGAAGGTCCCTTAGCCATAAGGACTTGAAGTGCAATGATGGTTATTCTGTAAGCAACTCCACCCCTTTTTGAAAATTCTGTTGTAGCTAGTTGATCATTGTTCAATAGACAAATAGTAATTGGGGTTTCCACTCCATTGATTTTTTATTTTATTTTATTTTTAAATTTAATTTTGTAAAGAGAATCTTTATTTGGTAAGAGATTGTCATCAGATTTGATTTCGGTATTGAGCCAAATTTTAAATGTTTAACGGAACTTCCAGAGCCAGTCTTCAGCCCTAACCGACGATGAAGTGAGGGATTCTCATTGTGCCAAAAATGGAATTGAGAGGACCGTACAAGCAGTTTATGCACAGAAGAAGGTTAGAGATTTTGTAAACAAATGAAATTATGCCATGAGCACTGACTCGGTTCATTTCATTTGTGAATTTCACTTGTTGCTTTTCTTATCTCTTAGCTAGAGCATCCCACGGGGGATGACTTGAATGGTGGGTTGTATGATGTTATGCGGAAAGAACTTAGACATGCTGTGGAAGAGATCAAGATGGAGCTTGAACAAGTTTGTTCTCTACGCCCACTTTTCATTACGCTTGCTGTCCATCCTGTTTTTCTGCTAAAACTGTTAGGGTTCCTTCTTGTGCAGGGAATGACCAAATCAAAAACAAGTGATAAATGTTTGCAGTCCGAGAACATTGATGCTCTTCAGATTGCTTCTACCATCAGAAGGAATTATGCAACAAAACTAGAACAGGTTTCAGATCTCGTAGTGGGTTGTCAATCAGTCAGTGCACTAGTCATGTAGGATAGTATTTGTTGCATGAGTCCTTTTGATATGTTGATATGTTGTATCTTGTAAAAGTGAATTTATAATTCGCAATCAGACTATTTTTAATTCCCTGATTAATTATTCTGGGCTTGACTACGAAAACACTCTTTGCTTCCTGTTTTTCTACTCTTAAATTGATTATACAAGTGGAATGAGTTTGCATCTTTAATTCCACAGACAACTTTTCCAGAATTGCTTATTTGTCAATAATGTAATGTGACTAACTTATGGTTGATGAGTGAACACCATATATTACCACTTTTAATGTCAGTCCATTATTTTGGCTGCCCAGCAAATAGTGACGATTGTTAATTAATGCGTTTATCATGAAGTTTCGTGCAATTTTTTTTTTTAACATTTTGCCTTTCCATATTGCACGATGACGCGGATCTTATTTCTTGAATTGCAGTCAGAGAAGCGTAAACAAGAACTATTAGCTGAAATAGTGTTGGAGGAACAACGTGGTAGGGAACTTTCTAAGATTGTACAGGAACTACTTCCAGATCCAAAAGTCTCAGTTGTTGAAAAACCATCTCGTGCGAGAAAGGTAATGTCTCCTTTCTGCTCTCTGCCAGATTTGCAGGTTAACAGATTGGCTTTCTTTTGACTGTAATTGATGAGTGTAATTTGTTGTCCAGAGGAGTAACGACAGAAGTAGGGTGTCTAAGCGATTGACAGAAGAGGCAGAAAAATACTTGGAGGACTTCATTTCAAATGTTGAAGATACAGATATTTCATCATTAGATGGAGAGAGGAGTGACACAAGTTCAACTCTTGGAGGAATAACAAAGACAGAAACATTTCAGAGTCCAGCAATGTCGAAGCCTCTTCCTGCTGAAATGGATGGGGTTGTTCTGCCTTGGTTGCAATGGGAGACTACAAATGATGCTTCTCTCCAATCTTGCAAGACCAAGACCCAACTGCAGGCAACTCCAAAAACTAAATTTTTGGATGGGTCTCAGGTAATCTTATTGAAATAAATCCATGATCAGCATTTTCTTATTTGCCTCAATCTCTCACACTTGCCTTCCCCACCTAATGTAATAGGAATCACCTGCACAGGATTTAAGTTATCATTCCAACAGCAGCCGTGGGAGTTGGAGCCCAGTAGATTTTGATGGATCTTCAATAAATTTCGGAGAAGATAAAGGGAGTAAATATGGAGAACCTGAAAGTTGCCTAAGCCAGTTTATGCCAAATAGAACAACAAGGTTTCGCCGTGATGTAGATGAGTATCTCAAGTTTCAGAAAGATGAGGATTTCCTCCTTGAAAGATGGAGGCAACAACAGAGAATCAATTCCGGCGGTTTTCTTCTGTGTAACCAAATGTTCTTTTAGCTGAACCTTTCCAAAACATGCTTAACCCATTGGTAACTTACTCGTACAAACTTTAGATTTCAAAATTCTCAAGTAGCTATTGACATTACTATCCTTGCCTTTAAGAATTCACCATCACTCAATAGCTTGTCGCATGGGATTTGCATGTCAAGTAAATTAGTTGAACATACTTCCTATGTTTTGGCATCACTAGTGATTTCCGTCGGGGTTCAAATTCGAACTCGATGGGATTAAAATATGAAAAATATTGCATTGCAAATTCTTGCTGTTTATTAATAAAATCATAGACAAATTATGAAAAAGTCTTACGGTTGCTTTGATCATTAATTACTTCACTCATCCATTTTCATGTAAAGATCATTTTCTTTACAAGTAATTTTATAATAAGAGAAAAATTTTATTCCTACCCATCTTTCCAAATTACTAAATATTCACTTCACCCAGGTTAATAGGAGAGAAATTTTATCCCTATCCAATTAATTAAGAGAAGAGTCAGTATTCGAATTTGTGCACTCAAGCAAGAATCAGGATTCAAATTCGTGCAATCAAAAGTTTTTTTTGAATGTGAAATTACAAAAGACATTATTTTCAGATTTTAAAATTAGTTTCAAACAATGAAAGATATCAAATCTTTTTCCTTCAAGTACGATGTCAATTTCTATTTTTCCTCCGAGGGCAGACGCACAATGACCGTATATTAGTTGTTTTTTAAACTTGAAAGCTCATTGATTGCTTTAAATTTAACAATAATGTTACGTATTTTCAATTCTTTATCCTAAATAATCATTCTAAATGATGTGATATTTATCAATTGGTTGGTAAAATTAAAGTGAATTAATTATATTATAATTAATTCACTTTAATTTTACCAATTAATTGATTAATGCCACATCATTTAAGATAGATATTTAAGATAAAAAATTTAGAATGTATAGCATTACTCTAAATTTAAAATTAAAAATGGATTCACTGAATCTTATAAAAATTTTATACTAAATCAAATAGTTAAGATTGTGCGAGACCTCTTCAATATTTACCGATAAACACGAGATCTCTCAAATGAGAATTATCGAATATTTCTTTCGACAGTACTCAAGCTCAAGCCTAATATAAAAAATGATCAATAATAATGGATTGGAAAAAAAGGACAATTTCAGTTTGAACGGGAAACAAACTCTACTTGAACTTCATGCTCTTCCCATTTCCACAAAACTTCCCATTGTCAAAAATCTTCGCACACTTCCACATATCAGCATAAAAGAAACACTTAATTAATCCTTGGCTTCATTAACTAATACTTCACCTTGTGAAACCGAATTATTATTTTAAAAAAAGAAAAAAAGAAAAAAAGAAAAGAAAAGAAATGGCAGAAACTCAGAAGTGGAAAGAATCAGCACCGGAGAATGCAAAGTGGTGGTACTCTGCTTTTCACAATGTCACTGCCATGGTTGGTGCTGGCGTTTTGGGTCTCCCATATGCCATGTCTGAAATTGGCTGGTAACGTTATTATTATTATTATATAACTATGCCCTCATGCAAAATAATTTATTTATTAAAAAAATATATCGATAATAACTCAACAATTTTACTAATTATTTAGTTTTCTTTTTCCATTTTTTGAGATCCCAAAGGAAGATTAATGAAAAAGGTTTTTTTTTTTTTTTTTTTTGGTTCTTTCTCGAAACAGCTCTCAATTAATCACTATTGATAGCATTTGCATATATTAATATATATTTTTTTTAATACTGACTTGCAGGCATATTTAAGATACTTAATTTTGAATTTTTTTAAATTTGTTTATTATTATTATTTTTTAAAAGATAGAAGGTAAGTTTTTATTTATTTATTTTTTTTACAAGTTAATTATCATGAATTTCCATTTGGCTTGCACATGTACAAGATGAGATGAGATCTTTTACTCATCTACATTTGTAAAATCTGAGCTTGTACAAGTGCATTTGTGACAATAACAATAGATTTAATTATTTTAACATTCTCATATAATAACCATCAATCACATTAATTCTTATACTTTACAAAGGAGGAAATAATATACATTTTTCTGTTTCTAGATACATTTTTTAAATATTGGCTTTTTTCTTATTTAATTTGTGTATCTACATCACTTGTAGTGATTTATCATTCAATGACTGAGTGAAAAACGATTCAATGATCCAATTAGAATATTAACCCAACAAAAAACCTCTACTTCATCGTGCACTGTTCAAGGCTTCGTGCAAGGCCATGCAGAATATAAAAAATTGTTCACATGTAACATAGAGATCAGGAATACAAGTTTGCTGATTGAATTTTTGGTGTGGTCTCTTATTATAGGGGTCCTGGAATTGCTGTAATAGTTATGTCCTGGATCATCACTCTATATACATTATGGCAAATGGTGGAGATGCATGAGACGGTGCCTGGAAAAAGATTCGACAGGTATTATGAGTTGGGGCAGCATGCTTTTGGTGAAAAGCTAGGGCTTTGGATCATAGTACCCCAGCAACTGTTGGTTGAAGTTGGTGTGGGCATTATGTATATGCTTACCGGCGGCAAATGTTTGAAGAAATTCCATGACACCGTTTGCCCTAGTTGCAAAGATATCAAACTCACCTACTTCATCATGATTTTTTCTTCCATCCACTTTGTTCTTTCTCATCTCCCCAGCTTCAATTCCGTCACTGCAGTGTCGATAGCAGCTGCTGTTATGTCCATAAGGTATATGTGAATAATGAAATATAAAATAAACTTATATCTTGATAATATTATTGTGCTTACCTATGAAGTTTTGTTGTTCATTACAGTTACTCTGTTATTGCTTGGGTAGCTTGTCTTCATAAAGGGGCTCAACCAAATGTCGATTACGGACTCAGGGCATCAACAGCAACAGGAAATATGTTCAATTTCTTTAGTGCCTTGGGTGATGTGGTCTTTTCCTTTGCCGGGCACAATGTGGTCTTGGAGATTCAGGCATCAATCCCTTCTACGCCGGAGAAACCGTCTAAGAAACCCATGTGGAAAGGAGTTGTTATTGCTTACCTGCTTGTTGCCTTCTGCTATTTCCCAGTTGCTATAGTTGGTTATTGGGCGTTTGGCAACCAAGTTGAGGACAATATACTCATGTCCCTCGAGAAGCCTCGTTGGCTAATTGCAGCTGCTAACATGTTTGTTGTTGTTCATGTCATTGGAAGCTATCAGGTTTACGCCATGCCAGTGTTTGATATGTTGGAAGCATTTTTGGTGAAGAAGCTGAAGTTCAAACCATCCAGGATTCTTCGCTTCCTCACGCGAAATATATATGTTGGTGAGCACTGGTGCATTCTCCCAACTGTAGCTTCAAGCATGAGTTTAAATGAAATTGCAGTCACACTATTTTCTTTAATTGAATGCAGGGTTTACAATGTTCGTAGCAATGACATTTCCCTTCTTTGGTGGGCTACTCAGTTTCTTCGGAGGATTAGCTTTTGCACCAACAGCATACTATGTAAAGTGATCTCTCAGTCTGTCCAGTTTCTCTACATTATTGAAACAACTGCAAACTTATCATATAAATCCATATTGGCATGTTGCAGATCCCTTGCATCGTTTGGCTAGCCATCCACAAACCAAGAAGATTCAGCTTATCATGGATCACAAATTGGGTATGTTTGAAAATCCTTAAGTGGACGTGATCTCTGATTTTGGGTTTAGTCAGCAAATTTAATGTTAATGTTTCTTCTCTTTACACACACTTGCAGTTCTGCATAGTAGTTGGTGTCAGTTTGACGATTCTAGCCCCTATTGGTGGATTACGGGCGCTCATACTAGAAGCCAAGAGCTTCAAATTTTACTCTTAGCTGTCTAGCTATCTATCATGTATGTGTAAAGAGACTGTAGTTATATTTTAGCTTCGTTTGTGAAGAAAACGGGTATGGGTAAGATAGAATCACAAAAAAAATTCAATGTTAATTTGCTTGCTAACTAATGTTTAATTGAAGGACATATTTATTCGTCTTTTCTTTTCTTTTTAATCTACATCTCACTTGTCATTTTGATGTACGTAGTACAACAAACCCATCTTCAACAAAATTGGAAAATACTCTGTTTTGGAACTTGATTATGAGTTAACCTAATATTATTGATTTTGATAAAGCAAAATAAAGATCCCTCCTGAATGTTGTTATGTTCAAAATGAATTGACTAAATGTTTTTACTGAATTTAGGTAATAGCTAGGTTGATTTGGAACTGGACGTGATATCATGTACCACATATTTTTTAGAAAATTCTGTTTATTGAAAATAATAAGAATAATTAAAAAAAGAAAAGAAAAGAAAAGAGGTTGTTGCTTAATTACAAAAATTAATTATAGGGGATTGACTCCACTCAGTAAAATCCTAATAAAGGTTGGAAAATATTTAAACTTGAACTACTTTATCCACTCTCACAGAGTTACACTCACAGACTCTCACTCAATTCTGAAAATGCAAATCCTCCAAAGCTCTCACCTTTTCACCTTCCCTAAACCCCTAAACCCCGACCGTCCCCTCCTCCACAACAACAATAACAACCGCCGCCACGTCACCTTCCCGCCAAAATGCTTCAGTTCGGACGAGTTCCCCGTGGACGAGACCTTCCTCGAGCAATTCGGCCCCAAGGACAAAGAAACCGAGGACGAAGCCCGCCGCCGCAACTGGATCGAGCGGGGGTGGGCCCCATGGGAGGAAATCCTCACTCCCGAAGCCGATTTCGCGCGCAAATCCCTTAACGAAGGCGAGGAGGTGGCGCTCCAGAGCCCCGAGGCCATCGAAGCCTTCAAGATGCTGAAGCCTTCTTACAGAATGAAGAAGATTAAAGAGATGGGGATTACGGAAGACGAGTGGTACAAGAAGCAGTTCGAAATCAAGGGCGAGATTCCGGAGAAGCTGGAGACGGTGTGGGCCGCGCCCTTGTTGGTCACACACGTGGCGCCGAGGGATTGGCCGCCCCGAGGGTGGGAGGTGGACAGAAAGGAGCTTGAGTATATAAGGGAAGCGCATAAGTTGCAGAATGTGAGAGTGGAGATTGAGGAGCTTGAGAGAAAGGCCAAATTCGAAAGAGAAGGGTTTAATTTTGATAGGTATCGAGTTTTCTTGAAGCAGTATAATCAGTGGGTTGCTGCTAATAAAGATAGATTGGAAGAAGAATCTTACAAGGTACTATTACTAATTCTTTTCTTTTATTTTCTTTTTTAAATACAAAAAAAAAAATTAATAATATTATTTTGCATTGGGTTCATAGTTTGAAAACATATTTTGAAGACCATGAAGTAATCTAGAGTTGTTCAGGGAAAAGATTTGGATTTGACTTTGCAGAAAATTCTTTTTTGTTATTATTTGTTGATTTTACTCTAGTTTATCGGCAAAATTTGTAAAAACTTCAAATTAAGGCGCAAGTTTAATTGTGTTGTGGCAGTATGATCAAGATTATTATCCAGGCCGGAGAAAAAGAGGCAAAGATTACGAAGAGGGCATGGTAAGATGTATTTCAAGTTCTCGTGATTTAGTTTGCAAATTTTAATAGTTGTTTGAAGTGTTAGGATGATGATATACTGACTGCCTTTTTTTTTTTCTTCTCCTTTCTAATTCCCCTGCAGTATGAGCTTCCATTTTATTATCCTGGACAGGTAAAGTTTTTTAGCTTTGTTATTGATTGCTATTAATAAGTCACATGTGAAATACACATCAGTGGTTGCCTAATCTCCTTAAACTTGGCGTTCATTTCTCCAGGTTAATGATATGAAAAATTGATTGGTGGGTAATGTGTATGCAGATTTGTGAAGGCAAAGTGACTACTGTACACTTATATCAAGGAGCATTTGTAGACATTGGAGGTGTATATGATGGGTAATGATTGTTACATATTCTGATCTTTTCTATTATTAATGAAATTTTGTAAGTTAGTTTGTTTCCAAGTTGATATAAGCATATTTGTATCTGTGTCAACGTGTTTATGCTATGGATAGTTTGCATCTGTATAGGTGGGTACCCCTTGCGATATTTTTCCATTTCTCATTGTCTTCGGTTATCATTTTAATTAGTGAAGATGTGGCTAATTCAAAACATAGCTTATTGTCATCAATTAATCTAGGAAAGGAAAAAGTTTTCTAAATATAGCTATTAAGAGATGATCAAGAGATGTGTGCAACTCCTTTTAGTGTCTTTTTGAATGTAAATGCATAATTCATAGAAAGTACCTTCAGAAGCTGAGTCGTCTCACCCTATGGCAGCTTCTCCCTCTCCCCCTTTCTTTGTCAATCCTAATATTACATAAATGTGAATGGAATCTCTCCTCAACCTTGGCGTAAGCAGCATTCAAATCCTCAGTCCTTGTGTGCCACCCCAAAAAAGGTTTTGACAATTGAACCTACCAAATCATTCAACAACAATCAGATGGCCTTAAATAGACATGTTATTTCACTCCAAAAAATAAAAAAAAATAAAATCCTAATATGCACATTCTCTTCTTTGTGCTTCAGGTGGGTCCCTATTAAAGGCAATGATTGGTACTGGATCCGTCACCACATAAAAGTTGGCATGCATGTCATTGTTGAAATTCTGGTGAGCATTGTCTCTTGTTGTTCTCTGTCTTTTTACTTGGTTGAATGTTGCTTAACATTGTTATTGACCTTTAGTTTTATCACTTTTCTGCTCAATAAGACATTACTATTGGGATATTGCCACTGCAACCCGCTTCTTTTTGTTATCTCATTTGATTGCAAGAGTTAACAATGCCTTGCACTTTTAGTTATTTTTAACTTTTTCCCTGCACTTACTTCTTTCTGGCAATAACTGTTTGCTAACATCATCAAATATGTGTGTGTGATAGTTTTATCATCAATCTAACTGATAGATATTTTAAAAAAAAAAAAAAAAATTTACAGGCAAAAAGAGATCCTTATCGGTTTCGATTTCCTATTGAAATGCGTTTTGTTCAGCCGAATGTAGATCACCTGATGTATGTCAATTTTTCCATCTGATAATTTTTCTCTTTATAGGCAATGCTTGTTTATGACTGAGATCAACGGTATTGAACCTCATGATCAGTCATGAAGCTGTTTGGAAATTATTACTCATTGGTGTTTGACATTTCGTATCTGCAGATTTAACAGATTTGACTTTCCACCAATATTTCACCGTGATGAAGATAAAAATCCAGATGAATTACGGGTGTGTTGTGCTCCTCTTATTACAGCTAAGTGAAGTTATTCCATGTTGAGATCAAGGATGCTGTATCATTCTTTGATTTTGTCTTTTTTTTTTTTGGGGGGGGGGAAGGTGTTGTATTGCTTGTACATAGAAGGTTCTGCAGCGATTCATTTGGGATTACTTTCACAATTTTTCAAGGGCAATAAGGTTGTGTTCTATTTTCATGACTGATCTTCCTTGTACTCTACCGATACTGGACTTGTGAACTAGTACCGTATGGGTGTGTAACGATTACTTGATGGGTTAGGCCTTGCTTGTTTAGTTTGATTAGAAGGTAAATTTATGTAGCTTTTGACTTAAAGGAGGTGCTTATGATTACATTCTCTGTAGAAAACATAGTATGTTTCTGACACATTTTGTTTCTTCTGGATTGTGCTTATGTAATGTGATATTTAGCATGTTTTTAAGATCTGAAGTTTTATACCTTGATTTTTTTTTTAATTTGTCATGCTTCTCTTGACAGCGAGATTGTGGAAGACCTCCTGTTCCTAGGAAAGATCCTGGAGTCAAACCAGAAGAGGAAGGGTTGTTGTCAAGTCATCCTTATGTCGATAAGGTACTACAAGCCAAAAAAAAATCTTTATGAATAGTTGGCATTTTAGATTTGTAGTTGTGAATAGTACATGGAACACCTTTTCTGATCTGAATCTCAGGAGTAGTTTACTATTGTACAAAAACAGCTGAAATGTATGATTTTTGAACAACTTAAATCGTTTTTATCATATAATACGTATTATATATTTAAAGTTTTAGATGCAAAATTGCATTTGCTACATAACTGATTATTTGCTATACCTATGTCTCCATTGCATTTGGTTTCTTTGGTTGAGGACTTGAGTTACCTGATTATTCTTAGATCAAGCTTTTTACTACTATCTATTAGTTTTTCATTCCTCGTTGACACAGCTAAAAATGTACTTAAACGGTTGGTGAGGTAAGAATAGATTCTTTTAGCTTGATAATGCCACATATATGCGCCAGGAAATGTAATGAACTTCCTATGATTTTAGCATTTAAATTCGCGATCCCTTTTATTCATTTATAATTCTGTACTGTGGTTACATAAATATTTGAGCATTAAACTGTTTATATGTTGCTTTTTACCCCCTGATTGAATGCTTGCTTTTTCTTTTCTTTTTTCTGCTAAGTGGCATCTTATCTGTCATAGTTCTTCTTTGAGCTATGATGATCATTCTTTGTGTTGCTTTTATGCCTGTAATTCAGTTGTGGCAAGTCCATAATGCTGAGCAACTGATTCTGGATGATATGGAGGCCAATCCCGATAAATACAAAGGCAAAAAGCTATCAGAGTTAACTGATGATGAGGAGTTTGATGATGAAAACAGTGTTGAATATACAAAAGTTAATTATAAGAAAGCCGTACTGCCAAAAATCATACTGGTGAGCACTTTTCTATTATATTTTATAATATTATTTTCTTTTGCATTTGGATGATGTTTGCTGTATATTTTTGGCAGAAAACTAGTGTTAAAGAACTTGATTTGGAAGCTGCCTTGGCTGAGCGTGAGGTGAACTATCCCCTTAATTTTCTATAGCTCATTTTCTGATTACTTGAAAGTGATGCTAGAGCCTTATTGGATTTATTTTTCCTTTTAAATGGTTTCTTCTCCATGTGAGCCGCCTTCCATTTAATATGTTCTTCTGCAATTATGATCCTACACAGTTACATTTGGTTCTTGTTTTGCATCCTGATGCTTATTTTCTCGTGTTTTCACCTTTTGAGTTTGCTGTACTGAACTTCAGTTATCTAGTTGTCATGATAATCAAATGAAATTTAATGTGCTTTTTATCCTTTTTTTATTTTACACTTTTCACATCTTTCTTTTGAAAGTCTTCCCGTACCTATAAACAATTTGTTTTTGTGACATGGGTTTTGTCAAATCTCATGGGATAAATTAATTGGCACTGTAAGCAGATTTGACAAAGTTTACACATTTTATTATTTGAAATTGACAAGGTTGGTTATATTGATACTTAAGAGAAATTTTAGCAATTGTTTGTTACTGTGAGACATGAATCAATGGACATGTTAATACTTTTTTTTTTTTTTAAAGTTCTATTGATGAGGATTATGCATCTTCTTGACAAGTTGAATTTGGATTTCCTCTCTTTCAGCATCATAATAAATTACGAAGGGAAGCCAAGGAGAGAGGAGAGAAATATAAAATCCATAAGCTGAGAAGAAATTTTGAAATGGATGAGTATAATTTCATTCATTGGCGTCGCTCTTTAGAGGAAAGAGAAGCATTAATCAGAGATATCAGCTGGTATTCATGTTACTGCCTTCTGTTTCCTTCAACAAAATCCTATTATTGTGGACTTGATTCTCTGTAGAGTCATTGACCTCAGCTATCATAAGTTGGTCTTTTAACTGCTTTAACTTGAGTCATCAAGCAAATAACTTGCATAATTCGGGAAATCCTCTTGCATATAGCAGAAATTACTATTGTAGCTCATGGTCCTTTAACTTTATGTAAACTCTCTTGTTGTGTCATGGTTTTGACTTGGGAGTCCTAATGCCGCCAAATAAGTAATTCGGACTGTAGTTTACTGTAGTTTATATACCCATGCTTCATTTTGAACCAAACAAGAGGCTATGTGTTATTAATATTGAACCAAACAATTATGCTGATGTGATGTGCTATTTTAACTTGATTGACTAAGTTGAACTTTTCAAGACAATAGTAATGCTTCTGGATAAGTGATTTGTGTTGAATCCTAACCATGGTTTTAGTTGAATCCTAACCATGGAGGATGGGCATTACATTTGAGTTCTCTCTTTCTTACCCTTAAGTACTTTGGTATTTTTATAGCAGGCAAGCTCTTGGACTGCCGTTGGAGGAGCCAGGGAGGTATAAAGAAGACAGTTTCTTTGGGAAGGATGAATATGATCCTTCAAATCCTTTGTACCGCTATGACTACTGGGGAGAACCGAAAAACTCAGAGAAGAGTTTGCAAGAGCGCATGACGGATGCCCACAATAAATCTATTGTGGGCAAAGGCATGGTTTGGTATGAAATGTCGTATGATGATGTCATAAAGCAGAAGATGCAGAGAGAAGCACGTTCTAAAGGTGTTACTCCAGAAGGAGTTGAGGAAGAAGAATCAACTAGTGGTCATGATGACGACGATGACGACGACTTTGATTACAGCATTCTAAGTGACTCCTCCAACCTTAGTTTGTCTAATCAGCCTGTAGTTAATGGGACGGAATCATCTAGTATATCAGATGAAGGCATGTTTGAGGACTGATGTAATAATAGCCTGGAGAGATGGCATAAGTTGGTTGTTTGTATCTGTATAGCAAGTAAGTTTTATAAATGAGAGGGACAGCTTACACGGCAAACTCCTTTTTCTCATTCTGACTTAACCCATTCTTCATCCTTATGTTGCACACGATGGAATTTTTCATTTTCTGGGAGAATGTTCCTTCAAAAACTGTCAATTAACCCAGTGATTCAGTGACCTCATCTTTAAACACTCACTGGGTCAAATATAAAGCCACCAGATCCGAAACCTTTTCTTTTTCTTAGGTTTTGTACCGGATTCACAAGGCCTTTTTACGGGGGCAGCTTGTGTCAATGGCACGTCTTGGTTTAAATCATTTTAAATGGATAATTTTCGTCATCTACAAGGGCTCCCTGCTCCTTTGCATGAACAAACCAACATTATTATTATTTATCCTCATCAAGTTTCAAGCCTATACAAAGAAATCAAGGTTTCTGATAAAAATAAAAATCTGCACGAGCGTGATATAGTGAAAGCAGCTGTCTCATTAGGAGAACAAAAAAACCTTAGAACCTGTTGCATAAACAAAGAGACAAATCAAGGCTTGTATCAAGCACCGTCACGTCTGAAATGATAACCAGACGGGAAAACACATACTAGTCCGAACAGCAGATCTGTGAAATTTAAGAGCTAAAAACTCCTCCGTCTGATTTTGTATTTTCAAAGCGCCACAACCCAACACTTTTTTAACAACTCATATCATCATAGAAGTTACAAAATCATTTCCAATGAAACATACTGAGAATTTGAAAGTTGACTATTAACAAGAGCAAGAACCCAAAAGATCAAAGAAAACAAGAATGAAAAAACCATCCCAAAGTTGCACTTCAATTTGTCTCTACTCTTTTGACTATTTTACAGTTGGTAAAAGATCCATCTCGCTTAATAATTTCATTTCTCTTTTCTCCTTTTTTAGTTTGAGTTCTGCTAAAAGATGATATGCATACATAACCCAACATCGAAGAGAAGGCAAGGCCAGAAACCAACAAGAACTTGTACCCTCAATTCTATTGCAGCAAAAAAAAAAAAGAGGGGGTGTCAGAGGGAAGAGGAGAGGAGGGGCCAAGGAATGTGTGCTGGGTGGAGTGGGTGCACCGGGGGGGGGGGAGGGGAGGGAAGGGGAAGGGGAATATAAACCCAAATACCTGTTCTACCCAAACCCCACAGCATCACCCGAGTATATCCGATTTTCAGCGCAGATCCCAGTCCAAGAACCAATATCATCAGGATCCCAGACCCAAACCCATTTAGAGGTCAATCTTCTTCATTCTTCAGCCATGTGCACATTGTCATATACGTTAAAAGATATTGCAAGCCACATACATAGCTGAAACATGATGCAAACAACAAAATATCCAGAGTGCACTCATGAAACTCAGAATCATTCTGATTTTGCTCCTCAAAATGGCCGAAAAGGAAAATCAGATCAATCAATTTCTCCTTCCTCTACATCTTTAACTGGCTCTTTAGCAGTTTGAGGAGGTTCAACTTCTTCCTCATCATCGTCATCCATCTTCATGTATAATCCTAACTGTTCTAAGGGGTTAGTACTCCCTTGGAATTTAAAACTACCCAACCTGTCTTGCAAATGATCTGGACTTGTCTCCTCTGTAAAACTTGGCAATTGTTCATCTTGTGCAGTCCTAAGCATTTCCAAATCTTCCATGAACTGACTGTTCTCATTTATATCTACAGTCTTTTCCATCTGCAAACATTTTTTATACAGTTAAAACAAGGTGTATAGCTGCTTTAGGTCATTTTCAAAACTTAAAATATGCCATTTTACCATTTGCAGTGCCTGGCGTGCAGCTTCTCTCTCAAGTTCCCTCTTCCGTTTGGCTTCAGCTGCAGCTTCAGCTTCAGCTTTTCTTCGAGCCTCTTCAGCTGCCTTGGCCTCAGCTTGGAGCCGAGCTTTTTCTAATAACAAATTAAAAAGGAAAGCTTTCAAGAATCTCTGACAAAAATATACAAGTCCGACTGAGACTAGAAATAACATTACAAAACCAAACCTTCTCTATGCTGCCTTTCAAGCTCCTCTCTTTCAATACGTAGCTTCTCAGGGTCACGCTTTTCACCCTGAATTCAACATATCAAATGTAAATGGCCACAATTGAGTGAAGTACACTGAAAATATAAACAGCTAGGCATGTACAATATTTATATTAAAGAAACCTTTTCAAGTGCTTTCTCCCGAGCTTTAAGTATGGTGTCAGCGAAACGATTCCTCAATAAAGCTGCACGATAGAGCTTATCGGGGGAGACTTGCCTCTCTGATGGAGCACTCTCCCCTATAGTGAACGGCATGATGGGTGTGAGATGATGTCCAAAGAAATAATCATACAGTTCTTAATATTATGCTTACCCTCTTGATGGCCATCTGCCACAATGGCAGCTGGCTTACCCTGGGAATTCAGCTCTACTTGATCCAAACTGTTTACAGATGCTGTACAAGACATGAATGCAGACTTTGAGGGGGACATTAGTGAACGACAAAGATTCCATGGAATATACAATGGAATCATGCAACACATATATTCATGCCTTGAAACTCACAATTTCCGATGTCTGGAACACCGTTGCTTTTCTTTTCATCTAGATTTGCTCCCGAAACTAAGTTTTCCTAAAATAGGGAAAGATCAAATAAAAAATATGTACCTCAACAAAATGAAATGATACAATAACTAACATTTAAGTGTGTGAGAGAAAGATAGAGAAAGCCACAATATTTCAATCAACATTGACCCTCTAAAGTAGCAGAATTTGTTTGATTTGTATAACATTAACATATACCTCTGTTGCATTTGCAGGAACTGAAGCTTTAGCAGCATCCGGTTCACTGCCAGATGAACTACCTGAATCTGAATCTGAATCTGAAAAATTGAAAAATGCAAATTAAATTTCTGACAACAAACACTAGATGCAGATTTAAGTCTTCATTCTACAGAAATAACTACTATAAATGCATAAATATAAATAAAACAACACACACACACATATAGGTCTTGTGAAATAATATTCAGGGACAAAACCAAACTATCAATTAGTATAATAGTTTGACCTAGGCTTCAACTATTGACCACATTGTACAATCAACAAGTTGAAGATGCAGAGATATATTTTGTCAAGCACAAAAAGAAAGCATCAAGCCATCTTTTCTATTGTATACTGATAGATAAAATACAAAACTACTCAAGCCCAATGCAAAATGAGGCAGTTCAGGCACTCAAGAAGTGAACCAAAAGGTGATTAATTTCTGGAAGTCTCTGCAGTGCTAGAACTTTAATAAACAATTGCCTTTTCTTTTACCTTTTCTGATAAAAACCTAATAACAAAGCCAAGTAACATCACTATCAACTGCAAATCCCTGAATCCACCCACCATATTTACTTTGCAAGTAATTTGAGTGAAGGAATACGTCCAAGAAGGATGAGAACAACAGTTCTCACCCTTAAGTGAGACCGAAAAAATAATCATTTTTTCTTATCATGTCCAAAAAAGAGGAAGCAAAAATTTAAATGAATGTAAATTCTAATCATTTTAAGTAATTAAATTCAATAGAGACACTATAATATTTCAATTAACATGTTATCTGTATAATAAGGGAAGAAATAAGGCAAGAAACTCAAGGTTTTGAGTTTCCAGTATCCTTATAATAGTAGGAAAAATAACATCATAATCAAAGCTGATAGAAAGCAGATGTCATGAAACACCAAAAAGACGACGTTGTAACAGTTGGAATATGTTCCCAAGCTTAAAAGTAAATGCGAAGGAAAATAAAAAGTAAAAATTCACATTCAACAAGAAAGAATATCCATAATTAAATATTGAACTAGCAAGGATTTATGTAATACTTAAATGGAAAAATTCTTGTATAGAAAATATTTTGATTGGAGAATTCTTAATTTTTGTCTTAGAAATAAGGACAATATGGAAGCCTGGGTTGACATGGATATTGGTACCAGCAGTAATCAAAATACTAGGATTGGGTCCACTAATTATCAAAAAATTTGCTAGCGCTGCATGTTAAAACTTTTCCTAATAGAAAGAGAAGCTGCATGTATAAATAAGTCTCATAGAACTACAAACCACTTGATGAAGAGCCTGATTCACTACTGGAGCTACTTGAACTGCCGCATTTACTGTTTCTATTTGCAGCATCCTTCTCTATGGCTACTGAAGGGATGTTGGTAACAGGAGGATCATTACCGTTAACAATATCCACATCTTCATCAACCAGGTCATTGCCTGGAAAACAGATAATACATAATTTTTAACTAGCAAAGAAATCCTATTTGTGGTACATACAACTTTTGACAATCAACAATCTGCCATGATATCAGACATGAGTACAAACCTTTGCATAATTGCATTGAGGAATTGCTGAGCCCAGACTCATTAAGAATCTGCAACAAGAAAGTCCACAGCAACAGTCAAGAATGAATCACATATGCTTTATTAAGAGGGGGTAAATGTCAACCAACAGAATGCAAGCAAGCATGACAAAGAGTGAGAAGAGCTACCTCCATTTCACAAGGACCAGGATTTGCCTGATTTTGTTGTTTCTCCAGAAGATAATCATCTAAAAGCTTCCGCAATGCAAACAATGTATCATCACTGAGAGCATCAATATCAATCTCCAGCTCATCCTCACCAGTTTCACCTGCACTATGCTCTTTTAAGAAATCAATGATGCTTTCAGGCAACTCTTCGAGCAAAGCCTCCAATTCAGTGCTCAAAATACGTTTTTCCTCATTCGTCATGACTCGTCTAACAGGTTCTGATTTTATCTTAATGTCCTTGGGATAAACATTTTTCTTCTTCGCGGGTTGCATTCCCATTCTAGTTTCAGTTTCTGTAATAACATCTGCTCTTGAAGGCACTGTTGTCATATCCGCAGTCACTGGAAGCTTCTTCTCTATAGCTTTCCATCTCACTTCAAAGTATTTTCTAAGTGTGTCAGCCATGATATGGACATCATTTTGAGGTGGATTGTAGGTCACTGCATTTGAGAAAGTAAGACGAACATCTGCAGCAAATCCCAACGGATCTGAATATTGACCTGAAGTTATCTTGCTCTTTATGGTGCCCAAATCCATCGGATGCTTGATGACAGTGAAGTAATCAGGAATGTTCAACTTCACTACATCCACTGGAGTATTAAAGACCCAACCAAACTGATGTGACATCAAACGGCTAAGCAAATTTTCACACTGCTTCATCAACATTGCATTTGAACTATTAGCTGCTCCAGCCAGCTTCTTTGGTTCAAGAAGCCCAGAACTACTCTTCTTTGTTTGGGGCCCATTGCGCCCATTAGGAGCCCGTTTCTTACCCTTTGGAGCCAATACTACAGATGGCCCACCAACACTCTCTAACAGAGGCCTCTTTTGCCCATCACTACAACTCCGAATATCACTAGAAGGTGACAGAACAACATAGGAACTGAGAGAAGCAACTTTCTTCTGAAGTACCCGGACCTGTTCAAGTTCCGTTTTCAACTTAAGTTCCAAATTCCTCCTTTCGGTTTGTGACATCTTTGACACAGTTAACACCTGTAAAGGTACACCAAAATTATCATAACCATCCATATTCAAACTAATGCACTTCCTTTTGGGAGCACACGAATCCTCCGAAGCTGTCATCTCAGTGTCAACTCTTCCCGAGCTGCCAAATCCTTCGGATTCAGCCATGGTCTCAACAGCGTGCCGATAGTCCGGAACAAAACCAGAAGAATGCCCTTTAGAGTACTTTCTTGATTTCCCCATCACTTGTGAAATCAAACACTTTTTCGATTGCTTTTGTCCGATAAAGTCTATGGGAACAGTTGGTGCCATAAGATTACTAGCTTCCAGTAACTGCACATATCAACCTTGACCATCAAATTCAAAATTCTTTCTTGAATTTTAAAATGGCACCTATTATGAAATTCGAAAAAATCATTCCCATAACCAATAGAAAAATTCCAAAGGTTCCACCGTTCCCACTTTGTCAAATTATTCAAAATATTCGCAGATGAGGTCAAAACAACACTTGGCCAAGCAGCAGCAGCAATTCCTTAATCGACAAAAATATGCCGGGTATTACTTCAATGCCAAAATTTTAAATTTCCACTACTAAATCTCTCGTAATTCAGGAGCAAGTCCATATCACCATTTGAACAATGATATATTTGATGGTTGAATATCAAATAAAACCCTAACTTTGTTATTGTTACTGACTGAATCCAACCAATGTACCCTCCGAACAATGAAAACAAAAAAAACTATTCTTTTTGTCGCTAAAATATGGAATCACTCTCCTCCCACACAATTCGAATCAAATAATTAAATAATTGTCCTAAAACTGAGGAATAAAGAAATGATTGAGGAAAAAATTATACTTACAAGAAAAAACCTATACTCTCATAAGCATAAACCCTAGATCGAGTCGAAGCTAAACAATATATCGCATCGACAAGAACGAATCCAATCCAAACGCTTCCGGAAAAAAAAAAAAAACCTAGAAAGAACACCAAAACGAAACCTGCTCACAATGATCCAATTCAAAACCTGGATCTCCCGAATAGCCGTTGATTCGAAGAAACCCTAAAATGCGCCAATCATCTCAGAGAGAGAGAGAGAACAATCAAAAGAGAGAAAAAGAGACGAAGGGAAAGACTCGAAGAGAGATGACTGTGTGATCGATTATGGGCTGGCTTATCCCCTACTTAAAAGCCCAGCTTGGTTTCTTTGCTGGCCCCCATTAAAAGAATCGTAGCCGTAGATTAACTTCACCGTCAATTTCCTAAATCTAACGGCTGTTCTGTGAAGTCCAAATCTTACGACTGTAGTGTGAATTCTCTCGTGCGGTCTGCGCAGATCGGGTGGACTCAATTAATCTTTAACTCTGGATGTTTTATGCATAACGTAATCCAGTTGTTGTAAATTGCAGTGGCACATGCGACGCTCCCGAGTATGTCAGTTTTGTACTCGCCTTATTTAGAGCCAGCGCGTTAACGTATGAAACGTGTTCTCCTCGCTAGTGAGTGTAATCAGAGTACGGATAATTTGATGAGGCGAAACTCATTTTCTGACCACGTGTCACTTTCTTTGACTTTTTTCCGCCATGTGACGCGGCAAGTGAACCACTACACGTGCTCGATTGGACTTGCATGCCACGTAACTTTTTGTCGATTTTTCGTTTTTCTTAGATAATCAAATAATGGGTCTTTCTTAAAAAAAAATAGGTGATCAATAATGGGTAAAATCATTTGACCCCTAAATTTTAACGTTAAATTGTTAATTATTAATAATGCCCACGATCTCAAAACTAGTTAAATATTTTTTGTACGGATTATTAAATAAAAAGATAAATCATAGATTTCCCTCAAATATATACGTAAGAGAACGGGCCTTTGGAAACAAAAAAAAGTAATCGATAATGGTTAAAATCATCTGACCCCTCAATGTTAATGTTAATTATCAATAATACCCACAATCTCAAAACTAGTTAAATATTTTTTGTATGAACTTCAAGTTATTAAATAAAAGGAAAAATTACAGATTCTCCCTTATATTTAAGGAAAAAATATTTATACCTAAATAAAAATAGACTGCGACACTTATCCCACCAAATTTAGAAATGTCACATGTAATTCCTTTACACTTAACATAAGTTGATATATTATGTTAAATTATTATAAAAGTCCATATTACTGCAATTAATTTAAATTAGCTTATGAACCGTAAATATCCATCAAATTGAAATACTTATTAATACTATGACGATATTGTAGTTGATAAAATAAGTTAACTACTTAATTTATAATTTTGGCATAAAGATAAGCTTTTTCTATATTGGATATTCTTATAAAATCTTCATTTTATTCCACTATCATATCACATCGTAGATTATATATTAGTTTTATATATTACATAAGATATTATATTCTCTCATTGATAACATATAAAATAAACTTCACCAAACCTTTAGATGTTATATTGCCTAATTTAGTTATATTTTTCAATTTTTTAGCTAAGAAAATATGAAAATAAACAAAATTAGGAAATTAAAAAAATACATAAATTAGGCAATTAACTTAACTAATTAAGTACGTTAATGTCATAACACATATAGAGTAATTTATTTTCATTGATGTTTACTGCTTGTAAACTAACTTAAGTTGATTATGAATATATATATTTTTTATTATAATTTAACAGAAATATTTCAATTTTTATTAATGTAAGAGAGATAAGAGTGATGTTCTTAACTTTTAAGGAGATAAGTGTCATATTCTATTTAAAGTGAGGTGTACGTGTTTCTTATCTATATTTGAGGGGACCTATAATTTTCTCTTAAATTAAAAAAAAAAAAAAAAAACTTTGGAGGCCAGTCAATTCTAAGGCAACGTTAAATAAGAAGTATATGTAGGCATCGTTTGCAAGACAGTCATCAATCAATAACGAAGTTAATAACTTTTTTTTTTTTTTTTGGCTGGACCGAATTCTTTTTTCTTTTAATTCAATATTTTTCTATTGTACAATATAATTTTACTAACAACAAATTTAAGATACACCTAATAAGAGGAGATATAATGAATTTTACGAAAAAAAAGATATCAACCAACCCAACTAAGAGATTATTTATGAAATCCAAACAATTTATTTTTTTAAATTACTCACACAATACTTACCCTATTGATAAAGAGAAAATGTATCAATCAATTCCATTAATTTTAACCTTAGTTACTGCATAAATATGAAAAACAAGCATTATGCCTTTTTCTTTATCTTTTTTATTTTTAAATCGAACTTGTGGAATTATGTTAAATTTTAACTATTTTTAAATCTTGATAATAAGTTAGACATTAAGGGATAAGATGATTTTACCCTTTCTTATTCATATACTATTTTGCACCTATAAGATGTTTGGTTTGAAATTTTAAAAGATTTAAAATCAAGACATATATAATACCAAAATAGTTTTTTAAGATGCAAATATAATTAGTCAACTTAAATTTTATAAAGAATCATTAAACACCTCTATAAATCACACATCATTTGAAATAAAGAAACTTGATATGTCCATCATATTACTCTTTTGAGAAGAATAACTTTTTAACTCCTTGTTTTCGGAACTTTTGTGAAGAAGTTATTTGATATACCTTCTAGAAGCGTTGCTCAAAATTGTTCAGGTTCAAACCACATCTTGGGTTATGGGGTAATGGACCGACCATGTCCATACAGTAGTTGGCTTAAGTTTTATATATTGGCCCAATACCACTTAAAGGATTTCAGTCGAGCTATTAGCACACCCGAAAAAATCTTTTACAACCCTTACATCTTTAATTTACATTCTTATCCCCTAATTTAATTAGCTAATTCCACCCTTTATCATAATTAAGATAAATGTTGATAGTTCATCTTTTCTTCTTCCCTACTCCACCTAGGTTTTCATTTGTGTTGAAAAAAAAACTTTTTTATTTTTTTTATACTAAAGAAGAATTTTCCCAAAAAAAAAAATTAAAAAATTAAAAGATGCATTTTGCATTGAATCAAAACTAACTATAATGAAAGAAAACATCTATAATCAACCTGAACAACATAAAATAATTAAAAATCTCAGAGGCTAAAAAGTCTCAATGGTCATATCTTTAATAAAAAAATTGTAAAATATTGGTTCTTAAAAATTTTTCTGATATTTTTTCAGTGAGTTACCTTCTTACACTAAGAAAGAAAAGTATAAGGATATTTGTGGAATTAAAATAGGTATAATTAGCAAGAAAGAGATTTTAACTAATTTTTTAATGGGTGTATTTAATATTTATTCTTTCTTGATTTTTCACAATAATATGGATTTGATTAAAACTATACTTATAGCTACAAAGATTAAATGCTTGGAATCTCTCTTAAGCGTACGACGAGGCCTCGATATTGTTACATGAACCTCGACCTCATACTCATAAGTCTTGATCTTATAATATGTCTCTCAACTTTATACCCTTAAGCCTTGATCTCATAATATAAACCTTGGTCTTGTACTCTTGCGCCTCGCCATAATATGTATCTCAGTCTTATACTCTTGCGCCTTGATCTCATTGCACAAACCTCAACCTCATACTCTTGGGTTATGCCATATAACATGGGATAATAAGACAATATAACATACTGCAAATGGGAGGCTTGTGATATACCTATGTTTTTACCAAACTCAACTTGATGACATAAACAAATGGGCTCCGAGCTTGAGAATCGGTATTGAATAGCATATCATAACCTAAATAGGATAAAACAATATAAATCTTAATATACATCAAACTTGAATTCTATAAAATAAGTGATAATTTTTCTTTACTCAATTATACTTCTAATTACTTCTCTTATATTAAGGGATTACCACTCAAGGTATACAAACATGAGAAATAGATATATTGAAGGAGAGAGTATAATATCCTCCAAACATTCTCTTACTCTTTTTTCTCTCTCTAATTATTTATTTGTTATCGTGTTATTCTTGACCTCTCACTTAACTATCGGAGGGTTTACGCCAATAACAACTCCATTGAACCTTGATGAATTATTACTTTACAAAATTCCAACGATTGAGCTCTTCACTCTCAACAATGACATTCTGAAAACATTGAGATCTTTCATAGTTCGTTTCCAAAATTTTATCAATAATTATTATTAGCCCAAATTGTAACAATCTAAGTGTAACAACCAACTAGCACTACTAGAAAAATGGCCTTTAGTGATACTAAAATAGTGTCACTAATTACTTTTAGTGACACTTATTAATAGTGTGAGTGATTTGGGAGTTAGAAAAATACTGACACTTGAATGTGGTGTCAGGAATTACTATTACTATAGTATTACAGATTTTATGACACTATAGTGTCAATAATTACTATTACTAGAGTATCACGAGTTAGTAATATCATTAGATTGACAAAACTTAAAATGACAATAATAACTAATAAAAGTCATTGATACTAAAATGTATCATAAAGTATCAGTTTCATTGGGGTGATTGTTTTACTGATATCTTCACTCTCAACAATGACATTCTGAAAACATTGAGATCTTTCATAGTTCGTTTCCAAAATTTTATCAATAATTATTATTAGCCCAAATTGTAACAATCTAAGTGTAACAACCAACTAGCACTACTAGAAAAATGGCCTTTAGTGATACTAAAATAGTATCACTAATTACTTTTAGTGACACTTATTAATAGTGTCGATGATCCGGGAGTCGAAAAATCATCGACACTGAATGTGGTGTCGAAATTACTATTACTATAGTATTACAGATTTTATGACACTATAGTGTCAATAATTACTATTACTAGAGTATCACGAGTTAGTAATATCAGTAAAACAATCACCCCAATGAAACTGATACTTTATGATACATTTTAGTATCAATGACTTTTATTAGTTATTATTGTCATTTTAAGTTTTGTCAATCTAATGATATTATTTAAAAAAGAAAATTAGTAAACTGCTAAAATGAACAATTATATATAAAACTTCTAACAAAATATTATGGCTCTTTTGTTTGGCTTTCTTCACCAAACAATCTTAAAAGAGTTTGCTACTTAATTCTGTACACACCCCAAATCATATGGGTTCTTTGACAAAACACCATTACTTTCATACACAAACAAATCAGGCTCTCCATCTACAAATTTAAGGAATATTAAAATATTAAAAAAAAAAGAATAAAGATCATCCACATCGATAACGTGACAATAAAGCAGAAGCTAATTCAACTGGTTGTCGGCATCTTTCTACATCATAATTCATAAAAATGCTCTTGATCTTTCTTCAAAATCTTGCTTTGCTACTATGGAAGTGAGGGTGTGCATGGGACTGATGTGGTCAAGGTGTTTGGTTATGACTTTTACTCGACTGCAGAAGTCGATTGCAAGAAGATATGCTTGCTCTTTAATTTCCAAACTTCAATACGACTATAGCACTTACAATCGGTGCGACCTGCTGCAGTTCCTCATCGCAGTAAATGCATACTGCTTGTGGTGTAGAAGAACAACTGCAGTTGCTTGTGCTGCAGTTCTGCTACTGACAAAAGCATTCGCTTTTAGCCTTGTTGATTTCGCAGGGACGGAAGAAAAGGAAAGAAAATTCGATAGATAGATACCATGCATTAATGAAGCATACAAAAGCAATAAATTAAGCGCATAGACTAAGCTTCATCTCAAATAGCTTTCCATAGATATCATGTATATGAAAAATGACTTAAAACTAAAACTAGCTTCGATGAAAGTTTCTTTTAGGTGTAAATTAGAAAAGAAAAAAAGGGCAATGATTTTTCACTCACGGATGCGACCTCAAAGCTAGCCCTCGATCCTGTTGGAGCACCTGTAGTTCCGACAAAAGGAAAAATAAGTAAAAAAAACATTTAACAATAGCAGCCAAAAATAATAATAAGATAGAATAAAGTAGCTATGTTTCCAACCAACAATCAAAATAAAAAAAAAAAAATAATAAGATAGAATAAAGTAAGCTGCAGATTGTTGTCGCTACACCATAGCAAGCAGGAACTGCAACGACAAGCAATGCAGTTGTTGCTTGCTACACCACAAGCAAGAATTGCATTTATCGCAGTAGGAACTGCAGCGGTAGTCGCACTCGAGCTGCAGTGCTATAGCCGCTTGTCTGCAGCTCTCGCTGCCGCAATCGTAAAATTTTCTTTACTCTCAATCCTCGGTCAGCTTAATGTTGTAGCAAGCAGAATCGCAGCTTATCGCTTGTGCTGCAGTGAAGAATAATCGCAGCAGCGACAGAATCGCAAAGAACTGTCTTAACAACATCAAAAGGGCTAGTACATACTGCTGAAAAATAAAATTTTCCAGCACTAGTACTGTAACTTTGAAAAATCATAACAATTCATGCTTTAAGAATTTTTGAACATGAAATATATCAGCTGAAAGCTCAGGAAATCTAGTTTAAAACAATATAATTACTTTCACATGAGTCTAGGTAAATCAAATGATATTCAGTGAATCAAATCATTTTTAGGAGAAAAGTTAACAACTAATGTTATATTAAAGATCATGTTGCTGAACAATACAAAAAATCAAACCTTAGTGTTATTGCCAGCTGTGCCGTTTAAATCACTCTTTAATGAGGACGTCATTGTTTTTTGGTGATCATCAATTTGGACTCTAGTATCAGTATTATTCCCCATTTCTTCATTTGGAGGAGCATCCACATTCATACTATATAGCCCATCACAATCACCAGACAAACCATTTATGGAACATCCATTCTTGTTTTTCTGTAATTTTTTCTTCTTGTTATGCGTTGGTGATTTGGTAGTTGTATTTGCACTCGCCTGAAACTTTTCTATGTAACTCCCTACATGAGATCCTTCTTGGTTATCACGAATTTCGGTCGATGAGGCTCTTATGTCCTCTTAGAGTTAGTCACATTTATTCTTCCGGTCTTGATCGATGATCTTTAGAACTTTGGGGATGCACTTCTCAGGCAGCACAACAATAACATTTCAATAAATCGGATCCAAGACCTCTCTAATATCAAAAGTCGAAAATGAAGCCACCGGGATAATTAAAATAATAGTAACACGAATTTGTATGGTTTCCGTAATAGATAGAACGATCGAAGCCTTCCATTTCCACCAATCCAATTAAACTAGGTCAATCTAAGTAATATAGCAATTGTCTTGGCTTAGCCTCTCATGATGCAAGAGTGAAAATGATCAATACACATCGCCTATAACAAACTTCAAACAATTGCGGGAAGCCAAAAAAAAAAAAAAAGAGAGAGAAAAGGTATATTATTATGCTCTAGCACAAGTTGTTCCAAGGACTACGAGAGAATTCCAACGAAAAAAAAAACAATGGATGCGAGCAAATATATCGGTTTCTAGGGACGAAAAAAACCACAAAGAGAATAAGAAAGAGATAGATTGAGGCTCGACTAGGAGTTAACAAAACCAAGTAGGTTACAAATCTCGAAGAAGCGTTCAAAGGTAAAAGCTAATTTTAAAAACATTGTTGAACCTTCAAGACTTTGAAAAATGTAGCATTTCAAATTCAGCTCATATAGATGGGAGAAATTAAATTGCTATTAACCTAAATTAAAAAAAAAGGAAGACATTTTGAAGGTTGCAAAGCCCGAGAACAAATATGTGGCGAGTGTATGATGAAAACAAACAAAATCTATTTGGTACTTTCGCTCGAGCTATTACATTAATCAGTATCAAAAGCACCAATATATCGGCCATATCATAAATGAAGCTAGTAATAATCCAATTGTTGAGTACTTGTTCAAAAATGACTTTTCTTGAACCTAATTGGAATCCATTTGTTGAATAAATATTTCAAACAACTTTTTCCCATGTCAATGACAAAAGAGAGCTATATATCGCGGTATCAACCATTCATTTTGATCATAGGCTTCTAAAATAAACCAGTAGAAAGTTACTCGGATCCGACTTGCCACAAGGCGCAGCGTGGACAACATCTGCGCTGCAGCCGATTCTCTTGCAGCAGAAAGTACTGAGTTGCCTTATTGAAATACTCCTTGGCCTCATCCCGGTCGGAGTCAAAAAGCATGAGAAGTATGAGCATTTCCCAAACACCACAATATGTCGTGGTCTGCTGGGTGTAACCATCAATGCCTCCTCAGCTTTGAAATTGCATCCGCACATCATTAAATTATCTTTTGTTACTCTTCTGAAAAGCAAGCAATCAAAAATAAAATATCATCCAATCACTGGACTCTTTAGCATCTAGTTTTTACAACGAACATGAACATGATACACCGTAATGCATTCGATGTCAAACAATTGCGACGAATGAATGAACCAATCAACATACCAACCATAAAGCCACAACATCTATGGACAAAAGATTGAACCCATTCAATTCTCTTCTCTTCTCTTCTCTTTTCACATACTTTCCCAACATCCAAACACAACAAACACAATGCAAAAAACACCCCACCCCCGTAAATTCATCTCCGAAATTGATAGCGATTCGTTGTTCGTTGATCACACATCGACTTCCACATACATAATCAAAATTCAAAACAAACAAATGAATCGTTACCTCATCCTCGAGGCTCTTATCAATTCTCGGAGATTCCAAACGCTGATTTTCAATATCATTACTCCAAAGACTCTTCTTTCTTTATAAAAAACAAACACAAATGAACTCCAATTTTGAAACAAAAAAATTATATTAAAAAAAATTAAAAAATAATAATAAAAAAAACAAATTTTACCTTCAGATCAAAACAAAGATGAAAACAGAAACACAAAATCTTGAGTCCAAGTAATTTTTAGCATAAATTCTAGAAATCAAACCAAAATGAAGCTCACGGTGTGTTTATTGGCGCAGTAGTATGAGAAATACGAGCGATCGTCTCGATATGAAAGCAATCAAGAAACAGACCCATGGCTTTCGAAACGGTGACGTCTAGGAACCTCACTACCGATCTGCAAACACGACTGATTTCTCGATGATTCGGACGCTCTAGGAACCTCACTTCCTCTCGAAACGGTGACGTCCCACCGCCTTGCTGGACCACCAACGAAACCCTAGCCATCATCAACGCCTACTGTGCCAAGTGGCTCTCTCTCAATCGCGGCAACCTCAGCACCTCCGATTGGGACGCCGTCTCCTCCGCCGTCTCCGAATCCACTCCTGGAGTTAGAGAGATCGAGCATTTCCTCCGACGGGGAAAACATTGAGAGATGGGTGAGAGTTAGAGAGATCGAGCGTTTAGGTTTTTTTATCTTTTTGTTATTATATTTTTGTTTTTTAAATCTTTAAAACAAACAAATTAAGTGAATTCAACATGGTTCAATGGTCTGCGTTTCGAATGTTAAAATTTTAAATTCTAGAAGTCTCAAGTTCGAGTTGCAACTAAAACAACTATTAATAAATTTTTTTTTTATCTCTGATACTTTAGTGTCAGTGATTATTGATATTTAATTTACTAACACACTAATATCAATAATTTCTAATACCTACTTGTTAATAGATGCATTTGTTCACAATTACTGATACTTTTTGCTAAGCGTCAGTAAACTAAGTGTCAATAAATGTCATTTTTCTAGTAGTGTAGATATTATTCATTTTAGACATAACATATCATGTTTGTGATTGGACTTTGCAACCCAAATTCGTATGTAATATGAGAAGTCGCATACTTCCCTTGAGGACCTTGTGTTCCTCTTAGGGTCATTGAAAACAAAACAAAATGCAATTATATTATTATCTATTATAATAACTAAAGCCTAACAACCTTGAGATGTTATAATTTTTAAAGTACAACTGCTGTAAAAAAAATTATAATTATAAAATAAAAGTTAATAGTATGTAATAAATATAATTTTTACATAATAATTTTAATAAAATTATTAAAGATATAATAGATTTTTTATCATAAAAATGAAAAATCATATCAACATAGCTTCTAAATTATAACAATTAGTATTTACTAAATATTTTAGTTCTATAACTTTTGAACTACAGCTATCCAACCCTAATATCAAATTGACCCATTATGTGCTTTGGCACACAGCCCTCATATTTTACTTCGGTAATATAAGATGTTACATAAATTTTGAAATCAACAGAAATTCAAAGCCAATCTCATTATTAATTCCCGGATGTAAGATAAGAACTTTTATTTATTTCGTAAATCTTAATTATTTATTTTATTTGGGGATGAAATATACAAGTTTTAGTGGGGAATCCAACCATACGCTTAGTAGTATGAATTGGTTTGGTCGCCAAATGGGTATTGAGACGCCCAAACCGATCGCAACAATATAAATTAGAGAGATTATTAATTTTTTTCTTACTATATTTAATATGTACTATTTACATCCTTACTCTTTTTTTTTTTGGTCAAAAAGTCAATAACTCTCCTGATAGTATAAATTTATAAAATTATCCTTATTTTCAAATACACTTTTATTCATATTTATTATAAATTACATAAATCACATAAATAAAAATAAAAATAAAAATAGGAAATATATGTTTTAATATGAAAAAATTGATAATAAAATATTTTTCTTGTACTTTTTTATTTTATAAATATTTTATTATGATAAATATATAAGAAAATTATTATAAAAATATAAAAAATTATTATAAGAAAATTGAATGGTAAATAAATTTTTTTATTATTTATTAAAATTATTATAAAATAAATAATAAAATTTTTCTTGTACTTCTTACATTTAATTTTGAAATATTTTAAAAATATTTATTATAAGAAAATATTTATAAATAAAAAATACAAAAATATATTTTATATTAATTTTTTATTCACAACAAAACATGTATTTCTTATTTTTAATACTTAATTTTTTATTTTAATTTATATTAATGTGATTTATTTAATTTATAATAAATATGAATAAAAATATAAATTAAGAATTATTGAATATTAAAAAAATAATATATATTAAATATAACATGAAAAGATTAATAATCTCCCATGTAAATTATATAATATTTTAATTTCTGATTATTTTTTAAAAAATTATAAAGCGACTAACCAACCGGACCAAAAGACAATGGCCAATGACTGTTAAAATTTAACATGAGTAAAACGCTTAAAAATGGACCATCAACCTAACATTTTAAAATTTAATACAGCTAAAGCCTAAAATTATCAAAATTCAACGTAATTAAAACTCACTAAAACATACCATCAACCATATTAAAATTGAATACAACTAAAGCAATATGTTATTGATTAGATACTGCAGAGATATTTTATTCATGGTACGTAAATTCTTCGCCAATTGAGTGGTTCTTTACACAAAGTTAAAAAAAAAAAAAAAAACTTTAGGACTTCGATTCCCGTGTATGGCAAGGCCAATATAATTGTTCCACAACACGAGATTTTATCCCTTCGTTTCTTTTCAATCACTAAGCTCGATAGAAGTACGTAGGACTACTTTCGGCAAACTAAGAATTATCATCGCCAGTTTTCTCTTCCTTTTTCTTTCTGAGTGTTTGCTAAGAAGAATAAGCATTGCACATGATAAATTCAAATTAAATCAAAAGATAATTGTTGCATCTCATTGAAAGCAAATCCGCTTCAATGTACTGTCCACATATGCATACTCCACATACACATCACATTCACCACAAGTAAGCACGTGACTGTACGCAGTACTCTGGGGGAAACACGTGCCAGCAAACACGAGACGGCATGGGTAGATAAAGCAAGAGAAATCAGTTCAGATCATGCAGCAGAAAGACAAAAGGCGGTACAAAAAAGGAGAGAGGCTAAGGGATCAAAGCAAAGAGATAAAAGTCCTCAAACAACAGCCACCTGTCCAGACGCATGTTTCTCAATTCTCACACATCAATGGCTCTCTCTCTCTCTCTCTCTCTCTCTCTCTCACATAAGTCACAAGCATGGAGAGCGCACTGCGCACCCCCAAATGCTGCTATGGCTATTCTTAATGGAAACAGGCTTTTCAGGGGAGCAAGGTGGCTTTATTAACTTAAAATAGCCTCTTGAAATCAAACGACAGCTCTTCACAACTCCAAAAACCCGCTATCAAACAGCACACTCGCTTTAATCAACATTCAGTACGTATTGTGTAGTTTGTTGCATGGTAAAGCAAAACTAACCGAACAAAAATTCAAATAATAATAATAATAATAGAGGAGACAAAATTGGTGCATAACTGCATGTACAAATATCAATCACATGACATGCTCAGAACCATATTATAAAACTTAATTAATTATACAGAAAATATATTTAACTAAAACTTCGCTTCTCGACATATGCCTTAAACCGAACACTTCTTGATAACACTCACTGCAGCAACTGTGCAAAGGTTCACAAAGCTTGGCATACATAAAACCTCCGAAACGTGGGAAAAAAAAAAAAGAAAAGATATTTACAATTTTTAAGGTAAACTGAAAAGCTCTAAGAGCTGGCTACGTTAATGTTAATAATCCCTTGGTCTTAAAGTTTGAGATTTTGGTCAAGTAGAGATGAACAGATCAGAAATAAAAATATATCATCAAATCAACACCAGTTCAGACGGCCATCGTTCATTTACCGACCCAAAGAGAGAGCAGCCTTGAGGTCGAGTCTCCATGCAAAACCACCGCCGTCCATTCTCCAAACATCACACGGTAAAGTAAGCGAGTTCTTGTCCTTACCAAACGAGTACTGCAGCTTCACCCTGCACGTGAACGCCGGGTGTGTTAGCGTGACGGTCACCGGCACTTTCATCACCAACCAGACCACCATCTCTTCACCCTCTTCCTGGCCTACCATCTTATTATATGCCTCATTTGTCCACGTGACCCTGCCGAATTCATCAGATATGAACCCGGGACAAGTGTCTCTCCCTAGATTCACCTTCCTCTCTCCGTCTGTACGCCCTAAACCACATACATCGACCCACGTGTCTATCACACATTCCACCGTAACAGACGACCCCACCACCCTCACTGCCTGAGGCATCATCACCACCGTCCGATCTGCTGAGCCTCCAGAAAAAACCACCTGATTCTTACCCTCACCACTCTTATCAAAACTAAGCCACGTAGGCAGCTTTGAGTTACGTACTTCCCCACCCTGGGGGCCTGGCTGAGACGATCTCGCAGGAGAATCCGGCAACAGCGGCAGCGTAACAACAGATTCTGTTTTATCTTCACTAGAAGCCTTTCTTTTTCTGTTGGTATTACACCGCTTGTTAACGCTGCCGTTTTCTCTCAAGTACTTCCTTTTCCCTTTACCACACCTAGTGAAAGGCTCGCCACTGCTCTCAGTTGGAGAAACTGAACCGCCGGTGGCCGGTTTAGGTGCGATCGGTCTGAACCGGAGCATTATCCGGTCCACTTTTGACATATCGTACACGCCACCACCAGCGTACCTCGCTATACAACAACCTCCTCTACCATCCATCTTATACATTTTCTTTCCCTATAAAGCTCGGTACTTTTCTCACGCTCTCGAACTCAGTTCGTGTGCTCTCTTATCTGTGTTGAGGGCGTTCCTCTGCGTCTGGCACTAAATGCAATGGCGAAAGCCGTGGTGGAGTAGAATTATGAGTGAAGGCATTTATAAAGGATAATACGTCGACACGTGTGAGGTAGGACACGTGTATCAACATTAGGTTTAACAGCAGCATTGAGAGGATATTGGTTGAAATGCGAAACGTGGCCGTTGCCGTGAGTAGGACCCAGGTGAACAGAAAGAATGGGAAGTTGTGATTGGGCCCCACATTTCAGCCAATAGAAATCGGAGAAGTGTTATGTACTGGCTCCATGATAGGGGCACGTAGGTCGTGGCCTCGCGGACTGCGTACCGAGCTGCTGTTTTTCCAGAAGGAGGACACGTGGGCCAATGCACATGGGTAGAAATTCAAATAAAAAATCGTTTCGTCGGTTTCCATAATTAGTAGGGGATGGTCGCGCCACGTGGACGGTCAGATAACGTCGCGTATCAATGTTTAGATTGAGATTATCCCGTCAGCTTCTTGGGTGGGGGGGAAGAACAAATGACTTTTTCTCTTGTCCCCGTGATTGGAGAGAATTGGAAAGGACCGTTTCATTCTATATCTCATTAAATAAAAGTACATAATTGCCCATCAGAGTTCACAACAGTTCTCTCAAGTGAATGAAAAATTCGTGGGTGTTTTTGGAAAAAAGAAAACTGCTTTGTTGAAAAATTAAAATAGCAAACGTAAATCCAACGACATCTTGCCGTTTCTGGTTAGAGATTTACATTTGGATTTGCCTAAATGATATGCGCCTAAATCAATTAAATAAGCTCGGGTCTTCCTAAATTATATTTAGTATAATTTACAGATGCAAAAATAAGACATTGGCCTTACCTAGTCCATTTGTTATTGTTCAATTTTCTCTCACTTTTATTGGGTGTAAGTTACAAAAATAAATTCAATACTCAATTAAATTTATACTAAACACTGAATTAACGATCAATAATTATTTTATATAGATCCTAATTAATTATTGATCGTTAATCTAATGCTAAGCACAAACTAGATCTTAGCTCGTAAGTTACACTAAAATATAATTTAATAATTATCTTAATTTGAGTATTTATAATAAGTATCGTACTTTACTTTGAGAAGAAATTTAAGATGATATGACCACTGGAGGTAGATTGTTCATACAAAATTTTAATAGGAGTGCGTGTATAACAATTCCGTCGTAGCAATGAAAAGTGACATTTGAGATCAGCTAATAAGGCGGGGATATTTTTTTTTTTTTTAATTTTCTATTTTAGCGTTTGTATGTGCCTTGGTCGAGTGAAAATGTTTTGTGATGTACATTGACAAGCTGGGCGGCAATGAACCTTGGAAGAGTGGAGAATATTAGGTCTACTTAAGTGCTACGACTCACACTACTTTTGAGCTATTGGCTTTATTGTTATATATGTATATATAGGACATTGATTTGAGTAACTCGTGTTTTTCATTGGTCTATGAATGTGTATGCTGGTCCATTCTCCTTGGCTGAATTATTTTATGTAATGATAGCTCGGTCCCAAATGGTATGTAAAAGTGACTACATTTAGCAAAATAAAAGAAACTGGGATCAATCACCTTAGGGAATAGAAAATAACCAAAGTGGGATCAAATTTCAATTAAATTACCCTTCCATTTCGTGCTTTAGGTCATTGAGTTCCTTCACGCACCAATAGACAAACGAGATTAAAAAAAAGAAAAAGAAAAAAGGGAGTTAAACACACTCCTATAGTTGACTGATTGTATATAGTGGTGATATAAGATCAGAAGAGATGTATTTAATTAAAATTTCTTTATCTAAAGTGAAACTATTAATAATCGCTTCCATTGTTGTCAGAGAATCTATTACCAAAAGGAGAAGGTGATCTTCAATATATTTTGTTTAATCTAATATGGCACATAATATAAAATTGTTACATATTATAAAATCGATGTGCTCTCTCGCTAGTGACATAGCCAAAAAATTATTAACGATTGTACAATATAGTTACGATAAATATGTTTATTACTTGGTATGTCACTATTAAAAAACATTTGACTGGAACGATATTGTATTGTGCATCCTTTATGACCAAGATAAATATGTTTATTACTACAATCACGAAATGCGCGTGTACTGGCAACTTAGGACGAGTAATCAAGGGTGATTTTCTTTCCAGCCAAACAGAAAAGCCGGGATTCCTTCATTTTATCATAACCAAAGAGCAACCAATAGAGAAACACAACAAGTCACGTCAAAAATTACTATTTATTAGAACTTTAAAAATGTAGCCAATTGTGGCCTTCTAAAACTTTGACAAGTGCCCCTCCTACAGCACTGTGTTTCTGTGTGTGTGTGTATATTGAGAAATGAAAACAACTTTTGTTCTTTTATTTATTTTTAATTTTTTACTCCCAGAAAGGGAGAATTGAAAACAACTTAAGCCTTACATTGCCTCATATTCAGAAGATAGATATTTTCATGATTTAGTGTTGTTCGATTTTGAAAATTGAGGAGGCGTTGCATTATAACACGGAGAGTTCGGGTGGACCCCAGATGGAACATATGGGACAATCACAGCGATGACACAGAAGATGGGGTCCACAAATCCGACGGAAGATATGGTGGAGGGGTGGGGGTGATTAATTGAACGGTACGGTTGTTAACTATTGATTGAGATTAACTGACTGGTAGGTACAAAAATTGATAATGTAGCTTTGTTTTGTTTGGGTGGCAGATCTTTGAAAGCAATAATATAATTATGTCTCTCTGTGTGTGTCCCAACTGCGGACCAATAGGTGGCAATTAGGTGACGTCATTAGTGGTATACGTTTCAATTCTTGAAACATATATCTGGCTATCTTGTCTATCTTGGGAGTGAATGTGAATGCCATAACACTTACGACACCAAATCATTCTCTCACTTTGAAATCAACGCCACATCGCAACTAATTCCTGGTTTTGCTTTTGTTACGTCATGTCAAATTTCGATATTATTGTTGTTGAATCTCTGCTATTTAAGGTTTTAAGCTTGATAGTATTATTGTATACAGCGAAGTATTGGTGCTCTCAGTTATTGTCACTGTGATATGATCATAAGAGCATCACGCATTACATGTATGAATCTAGAAATCCAGTCTGAAACACATATTACCAAACCGACCTTGAATGTGAAATATATTGTTTTAAATTTGCAATTCCAATTCATATTTGTCAAAAGAGAGATCGTAAGTTGTGAAGGTAGTTCTCTTACTGAAATTTTTATATATTATTTACTCTCTCATTATTTTCATAATATTTAATAACTATTTTAGTATCGTATTTATGTTGTATTACTTTTATTTTTAAATATATTTATATTTATATTTGTTATAAATTAAATAAATCATATTAATAAAAATTAAATTAAAAAAATTTAAGTACTAAAATAAGAAAATATTTGTTTTAATATGAACAAAAAATTAATAATAAGATTTTTTTATATTTTTAAACACTTTTGTTATAATAAATATATATTTTATATTCTTATGATAAATTATTAAATAAATGACCTATTTACCACTCTTTTGCTTTAAATTTTTAGTGTTATGAGAATTTTTAGATATTATAAAAATTGTAAGAAAATAAGTAGTATGCATAAATTTCAATAGGAGAAAATTAAAAGTCTCACTAGTAAAAATTTAAGAAGTTTTATATGACAGTACTTTTTAGTCTTTATTGGTCATGTTTTCACAAAAATTGTATTTACAATTTTAGTGAACTTTCTCATCTTCATTACTTTTATAATAAAGAATATGCTTTGCGGACAAAAATGCCCATAATATGGCTTTGTTATAGATTTTATAGTCTTCGTGAACTTGATGGGACTAGGTCATCTAGCACAAGCTTGATGTTTGTCGAACAATTAACTTGTATAAGTGCATTATTGCTTAACATATATTGGCTACTAATGGGAAGTATCAAATATTTTGTTACCAGTCAGTACTTTTGTTCCCTTTAGGGCTATATAAATGACCCCATAATTTGGTTAATTTTGTAATTTTAATTGCTTTCATCGTCATCCCCATGGCCCATAGAACCGTAATTTTGCTCCTTTATTCTCATCCGTTGCCAAATAAAACACCCATCGGGCTCTAGATATTTTCACTGATCAGTAGAATCAACATATATACTCGGTGTATTTAATTATTAAACTAATGATGCAATCTAGAATCCAAAACTGCACCCACTATATATCTCATATCGCTATCATTGACGATTCATCATCACAGCCTCAACGCCGTTATCTAAACTATCAGCAAAGCTGCCACCACCAATATCTACATCGATGTGACCCTCGCCAAAGCCCTCCTAGCTCCCATCTGGTGGCACGTTTACGCCAGGCTAAATTTGTTAGTTGGGTGGAAAGACTTGTAAGTGACAATTTGACGTTTTTAATTAATTAGACAATTTAATCAGCTATTTATTATTAAATTTTCCTATATGAGAAAAAGAAAATTGATCCCTCTTTGCTAATTATGGCATCCCTGAAAATATAAAAATAAAAATAAATAGGCAACGAGTAATCAGTTGAATACAGAAGGCCTGTTAAACTTTTATTTGCACCGGTGTTGTTAGGTTGAGTTATATAATTGTAGTTGGTGGTCATTGAAAGATGGTTTGATTGACTTGTTTAGTGGCATCAATAAAGTGATTAAGACTTGTTTAGATCTTAAGCAGACAAGATCAGCAAAATATGTCTATTCTTTAGAATTTGTACTAATAGAGTTAGGTAACCTTTCTAATAAACGGTTATTATATCCCACATGACCAGAGGGGAAGAGGAAAGACTATCATCAATTGTTAATAGAGCGCTTAGTATTCCTTTTCGCTAATTCTTATAGCTCAAGCAAGGGGTATCAATCGCTTTAACCATGCGATAAACTTAAGCCAACTGTCGCCTTATCTCTTCTTTTCTCATCATATTTCTTGTCATCTGTCTACAGGATGACTCATTAGTGGAGTCCCAATCTGCTTCATCGCACATGTGCTCGCTTATTATGCATAAGTTAAAATAATCATATTCATACATGCATGTAATATATTCAAATACATTATTATTTTAACAGAAGCATAATGTTAAATAAAATAAATTAATAGAACAGCAAAGAGACATAGTGAGTTTTACTCTTCAATAAAGACATAAATAAAACTGTAAAAAAAAAAACATAAAGCAAAGAAAATACTGAAACATATCTCAGAAAAAACGATAATTAGAAAATCATTTGCCCCTTTAATTAAAGTGAAGACTGAGAACTGTAGGAGGCAGAGAGTCCCAACTCCCAAACCATGTAGAAATGCGTACACCTCAGGCTAGAATTGAAACTCTACTGTGTCTATGTGAAGTTTATATTTGCACCTTCAGTTTTATATAATTCTGATATAGTTTACTATATTTTATTCTTTCTCTGCCATGGCCTCCTCAATTTTACTATTATAATTTTATGACCTAATTTACTTTTTGTTTTCTCTATTATATCCGTAGTTGAACCAAAATCCTGGCTCGGCCGTCGGCCGCAACCCCATATTAGCAATAATGTCCGCTATTCGGCTGTTCCGTTTGTTTCTTGAAAAACATAATTACGAGCAAACACAAAAATTCATAGATCTCACAAGAATGCATATATGTATGCATACATGCACACATAGTTGTGCTCAATGCGGATATCAACACAAAAAATTCATGCGCACTCTAATATAAAAGACAAAAAAAAAAAATACTTTCTTACATTTTATCTTTATCTATATTTTAATTTGTATATATATATATATATATATACAGATGCCTAAATATAAATTTTGTATGCATTCGTTATTATATCATATGAGATTATAGTATTTATGTTTAATTAATTTTTGTGTCATATGGTGGAATATATATATGATGTTTTATTTTTTCATGAATCATCATGCCACGGCCTGCATGGCTTTTATGTACGCATACACGTATACGTACATGTACAATTACAAATAGTTTGGATAAATATCATATATCAATGCAGGCCCTTAGATTATTTATATAAAAGTTGAAAAAAATTAATTGATAAGGATGGAGTTGAATATTATTACGTATTTGGTAGTTCTTGATATCTGAAAGAACCTTTATCCTCGATTTCCACCGTCCAGATGGCACTTTGCCCAGCCGTTTAGACTCTTCATTATCGCATCAACTTTCGCGTTGGCCCCAATAATCTCTGTTTCTGAGATTTTCATCACCACAAGGGTTAATGCATGTGTGTATGCATATATTGAAACATATATATTTCACCAGCTGGGTATGTGATAAACATGCTCAATTTATTTTCAGACGACCTAGAGACCTCCATTCATGTGCTTCTATTTTCTTTCTTGTATGACTAAATTGTGGGTGTTCTTGTTTCATGTAAGTGTTTTCATCTCTAACCAATCAAATTGTATTTATTTGACTTTTTTATAATGGTTGCTTGGTCATAAATATTTGACATATATTGGTGATTTGGTTATTCTCTAGCCATTCATGAAATTGATAAGAAGCATGCATCCTGGCTATCTTATCAAAGAGTGCTTTTGAAACTAAGTGCGCGATTTCTTGACTTGACAATGTTGAAACTTGAAACTATTTCTGTATTTGCTTCCTGTAATTGAATTTGTATGATAATAATTTAATCATATCTATACAAGTTAATTAATAATTGAATTATTTTTATATTGATAGTATACGTTCTAGATTGTAATCAGTAGTCACGGTGGAGTATACATCTTTCTATTATTAGAAGGTATTAGTCTATTCAAATTAATGTCAGTATCATACTCTTGACATTGATTATGTCCCTTAACCCTTCATCGATGAACAAGACACGAAAGCACATTTCCCACTTTAAATTTATTCTCTCCATATTTACCTAAATAAATGCTGGGCCATTCAACATGATTTGAGCATCTGCAACCAATGACAATCCAACACATCAATTCAAACATGAAATATTAAAATGAGATAGATAACGAAGAATTCAAAACCCTAATCTCAATGCTTTCTCTAAAATAATTTGATCTTGGCCTAACCGTTGGAAATGGAAACTTATTGCTGGGTTTGACACGTGTTGATGTGGTCTCCATGCTAAAGTGTTTTAGACTTGGATTTTTAGCCCCCTGTAGCTTTTCTCATCCAAAAAAGCACTAGAACACTGGTTTCAGCGCAAATTCAAATTAGTTTCTTAAACTGGCTCTTTGGATAATTTATTATCTTTTAAATTATACTCATTATACTATATTAAGAAATAGGTTTTAAAACTAAAGCAGGTTTCTTTTCAAAGGGAACCCTAAATCTAAGGAAACCACTTTGTACGGAAGCACTTTTCTATTCTCAAAATATATGGTATTAATTAAGAAAGCTACAATCCCAAGCATGCATGATTAACACGGGTTTTTAAATGGCTCATTGGAGCACCGATTGAGAAGTGAGAACCATTCCATTTTTGTGAAGTGGATAGTGCAATTGTTTGATTCAATATTGTCACCACTACGCTTTATGCGTGTCATGCAATTTGGATGGGCTTTGTTTGGTTAGCTGTTTTCAAATTTGAAGAGCCATGAAAAACCGTTCATTTTTTTTATATGTTTTCAAAATTATTTTTAAGTAGCTGGCAAGAGATACGTAGATGACGTACGGATGCATATTAAGCAACGCAATTGAATAAGAAAATGAGAACATGGAATACATAATTACGCATATATAATAAATTAATATAACTGAAAATAGAGAGCAATTTCAGAAGCTATGTCGTTTCATGCACGACATTATATTGTAATATTAAAGAGGACAAGATCATCTGAAACTATAAAAAAGATGAGTCGTGCAAGTACTGGTCAAATGTCAGAAACCAATATCACTTGAACTTATCTGTATAACTACAATTCATCACGTGGCCCTGGCAACCGACAGCGAAGCCGGGAAGGAGCTGAACAGTAATGCTATGTGTTCTTGTTGTTCTTTGTCATCTCCATCCACCAAAAGGAGAAAAAATAAAATAAATAAATAAATAAATAAAAAGAAAGGCAACTATCGATCATTTGGTAAATAAAACAACCCAGTCGCAGCGGTTTATGGAGTTATATTATTCCAATCTTTTGCATCTGTAATGGAGTTAAATCTATATAACTTCTCGGGATTAAATCACTGCATTGTAAAGTAAACAGTAATTAATAAATAAGCTACTTAAAATATGTTTAGAATTGAAGTTAGGTAATTGTAATTTTTAAGTTACAGTATTGAAGTATTTGATAAATACTAATTGTTGTGTCTTAAAAGTTATGTTAATATAATTTTTTATTTGTATGATAAAAAATTATTATATATTTAATAATTGTATCAAAATTATTATTTAAAAATTATATTAACTACATATTATTAGCTTTTATTTTATAATTACAATTTTTTTCTACAGCAATTGTAGCTTAAAAATTACAGCATCTTAATCACAAACATATCTTTAATGTTCTTCTCAATAAAATAAAATAAAAAACTAATGTTGAATACTAAAATTCATTCATGTGATTGATGGTTAATAAATTTAAAAATAAAAATAATTAACTCATAATTATACACTAATAATAAAAGATATGTCATATAAAATTTTAAAAAATTTAAGAGAACTCGTATTAGGGTCCTACCCCAACAAGTTATTGGTGACGAATACTATCTGGCCACGGAATTGATAAAATGTGAAAGTGTTACTCAAATAAGAACAGTGGCACTGAAAGAAAGAGTGGGGGTCTGAATAGTAAGTCCCCAAAGCAAAATTATCACAACACTATTATTTCGGTCCTTGATGGTTTAGTTGTGCTATAACATGGGATATAGCAATCTTATATTTTTTAATTTTTTTATTTCAAATAACTATATGTGACATTCATCAATTGGTTAGTAAAATAATATAATTAATTCACTTTAATTTTACTAATTAATTGATAAATGCTACATAATTTTAGATGGTTATTTGGAATAAAAAATTTAAGATGTATTGTATTATTGCACGATATAAGATAAAGAAACTCTAGAATAGTCGTACGCAAGTCAATAGCAACAAAGGCATTTCTAAAAATCTAGAGCAAGCAAACGACAGTGTTTAATTTATTAATGTTATAGGCATCCAGAGTTTAATTTGTTTATTTTTATGTCTGAAGTTTTAATTTAGCTTAATTTAAGATGTTTTGATATTTTGGCTTATTTATTTTTATATCTGAAGTCTTATTGTAAGATATTTTTGTTTGAATGAAAAAAGTAAAATTTCATGACTTTTATCTTAATGAAAAATTAATTTTTTTCCTAACAAATAACCTTATTAAATATATTTATTTCCTATGTATATATTAGATATTATATTAGAATTTCCCTTGATCTTAAATTTTACTTGATATTAAATACTTAATATACATTCAATTTGAGTTTTAAATAAATTCTTTTATTATTAGATAACAATTTTTTTTTTGTATAAATATTATGTTAAATTGAAAAAAATAATGTTGTCAAAATTATTTTTCATAAATTATATATAAAATGCTTGCCTTATAAACATTTATAATATATAAAAAACTATTGTACTAAAAAATATTGCAATTATATGTTTATTTAAACTTTAAGTATATATAATACTTTCAAGGTCATAAGTGTAAAATATTATAATTAAGATGTTTTGAGTTTATAAAAACAAGCAACTTATCACTTATATTTAGATGTCAAAAAATAAAAAATAAAAAACAAACATATTATTCAGACATATGCATTTAGACCCATTCAGACTTTAGTAATATTCAAACCTATTCAGATTTTAGATAAAAAAATAAATATTACCTTAATGTCACATCATCAATGTAACCAAGCTCTCAAACTCATACCGATGAGATTTGTAGAAATGTTTGTTGATGATGCTTGCTGCTTTTGTTTTTATCATTAAGGTAATTTTGGCGAGGGATGACAATTGTACTCGCAAACTCACCTGCTAAAATCTGTCTGCTGCGAGTAATTTTGCGGGTTGCAGGTGGGTTTGGTATTAGAAATTGAAATTCACACTAACTTACGAGTGTGTTTGGTATTAATTAAATATCTGCCGAATATCTGCATGGATACCCGTCAAACCCGCAATTATTTTTTCAAATATTTTAATTTAATTTTAATTATAAAAATAATTAAATCCAAAAATATATAAACTAAATAAATATAAAGTGTTCTAAACTAATCACACTTGTGGTGTATGCAAGTCATAACTTAATGCATGAATTATTATATACTTATTATAACTTTGTATAGACTATTATTATTTAACTTAATGCATAGATTATTTTATTATTATAATTTATTCTTTGGATTAATATTTTTATTTTTTAATTATTATTGTAGGAATCATGTTGGATGAGTGTAAATGATGGCAAATAAAATGAAAATCTTAATTCTTGGAACTTGTTTTAAATAAGAAAATGAAACAATAATTGTTGTTTAACTTATAGCATGAATTATTTGTGTTTTCTTTTATGCATTTATGTATTTCATACTTAAATTTGAGAATTTATGTTGGATTGATATTGAAATTTTAATTTTTTATTTATATTTATTAAATTTAGAATTGACTATGTTACATGAAATTTTAAGTTGTTAATATAAATTTACATATTGAATATTATAATTTTAATTGTGGAAACCCACAAAAAATCCGTTTAGTAGTATTGCGGGTTTAGTAATTATCAAAACTCATAGCAAACAGGTTTTTTTAAAAAATTAAAACCTGTGGCGGTTGTGGATTTGGTAATTTAAATTTTATCCAAGTGCAGATTTAGTATTAGTAAACCTGCTACGAGCGATGCCCATTGTCATCCCTAATCCAGCGGGATTGAAACAATTATTTAAAATTTATACTATGTTACTGACCTGAGTCGAATGAATGTACCTCACCAAAGAATTGTGCCATTGGCTGTGTTTTCATAATTTTCGTTGCCGATTGCATTTGGAATTACACATTTACTCTATTTGTTTCCTTGGTGGGTGATTTAGTCTTATAAATAAGTTGATATAGACATCGTGGTCTCTGTTCAAATACTGACGAATAAATAATGTTATTGACGTAGCTGGCATCCGATTCTTACAAACAGGTCTTGTTGCGATGAAAAAGCTTATACATCTGGCAGCAAATACATAAATGAAATGTTGTTCATCCGGAACAATGCAATATTGTTTCAAACAAGGGATTGTTCTTTTATTATCTAGTAGTAACGGATAATTGGCCATTCATTCAGAGTCTGGATGATCCCTTGGGATGATGCATGACTATGTTGTTATAGGCATCCAGAGTCAGGAAATCGTCAAGTGTAGAGGCTTTGCATTGTCGGGTGAACATCTTGCAAGCTTCCTTGTACATTCCCTTTCTGAATTTTTCTTTGCCAACCTCTCTTTCAATCCTTGCCATCTCTTCATCCACCACTCTTCCAAAGAGTTCTCGGCTCACCTTCACTCCAAGACCATCTCCGTCCAACTCCACTTCATATTTCAGCCACTGCCAGTTCTGAACTCTGCTAATCTCTGCTGTGGCAGCATCTTCCATGAGGTTATAAAGAGGAACTGAGCCCGAGCCAGTGAGCCATGCTGCCAAGTACTGAATACCCACTCGGGTTTTAGGAGTCCCAAGTGTTCTGGTTCACAGGTTTTCCAGCTTGTGTGCTTCTTTGACAATCTTTTCACTCTTTTCCTGGTTTTACTCTACATGACACCTGGTTTTTAGCGGTTAATGGTTGATCCATGTAGAGTATGGTGGTTTAAACTCTGAAGTAACCTTTCCTTTCTGAAGACCTTTCTATTAGCATTGTGATGGTAAAAGAACGTGTGCAGCGCATAGTTCTTGAATAACAGCAGATGACGCCCTTAATCATTATTGGTTCCGTGAGGTCCCTCCTCCCAAATCCAAGTGCTTGGATCAAGTAGCCGACGATACGACTGGACGGGGCATTATATAATCCGGATAAACTTTTTGATCAAGAATGTTGTTGAAGAGGAATACTAAGAGTCTGGATTCAGAGATTGCACATTGGTGACAGTCGATACAAGTGCATGTTTTCTGTGGCATGCCATTAAAGAGGCACTTCTATTAATTGCACGGATGTGAACCAACTGCATAGAAGCCTGATTAGGACTCAAAAATTGATGAGTATGATTTCATTTTTTTCTTTCCTTTTCTGATCTTTGTTAGGACTGTTGAATTTTGTACTAATGTTTTTCGAATCCTGATGTACATAGAAATTTAAGAGCTACTTGTTCTGTGTGAAGAGACAAAATGGAAAAGAAACGGACATTCCTTCGGGTTTCTGACTTTGATCTCCGGGTCTGTATGTCAATCGAGCTTGTCTCTTTGCTTGAGTCATGGTTTCCCCCTGGTTAGATGATTAGTTTTACTAAATCATTTCTTTATACGCATTCAAGTTAGATCATTGAGCGGCAGAATCAAGATGTTCTTCATTAGTGACTAACAGAGGAATTGACGCAGTTAGCGGTGAACGTAATACAGACATCAATACATTTGAGTTTTGAGGTAATGAAAAATGCAATATTCTTCCCAGTGTTTGGTAAGGCACTTCAACAAAATATGTATCACTATAATAAATTCTCTGTATCAGTCATTTTCGACTAGCAATAGGATATATCTTAACTGATTACATTGATATATCTAAACTGACGACACTCTGCCTTAACTCTGTTACCAACGGAGCAGGTGTTGTGGACATCAGAAGAAGAAGAAAAACAGTGTGCAAAATGGATTTTTCTTTTGGGTGGGTTTTCTGAATGACATCATATAAAATATCATTTGGTAGTAAAACTTGTGGTTTTTCCAAGCACAAAAAGAATGAGTGACAGTTGGATGAAGGATATTGTATTGATGAGAGTCCGATCAATTGTCCATCCAAATACAGTGGCCCCAACCGGACTGGATTGCAAATATGTTACTGCAGAATCAAAGAAATGAGTTCGAGTAAACATCATATGTAGATACATAATACAGAACTACCTAAAGCTACAAAGAAAATCATCATGACTATGAAAGCAAGATAGATTGATGACACACTATACTATTCACAAGGCATTTTAATAGCAGACAGTGATTAAAGAGGAGGTGGTAAATTCAGCTTTTCTTTTAGCCAGTAAATATCTCACTGACATTTTGTATTGTGTATCAGATGAATTAAAAGGAGAAGGAAAATTTTTATGAAAAGGCACGAGAGGATATTGCAAGACTTTTATCCAGATCTATATGTCAATGTTGGGCACCAACAAAATTTCTTTTGAATTATCTGATTTCAAGATAAATCTGTGGGAACCCCATTCGTAATACTAAGGGTTGATTAGGTGTCCTGCCAACATCAAAATGTGTTTCTTTAGATGAAACCAGGTGAAAGGGAGCACTATATCGGTCATTTAAATAAGGCAGGTCTGTACGCAGGCAAATGTGAGAGTTCTGATGCAAATAAGAGACTAAAAAGTTAAAACAATGCATAAAACCACCCCCACCATGTAGAATTTTCCACTTCTGAACTTCTTCGACACATCGGAGATGTACTGAAGAGAAAAATCAAGTCCCTTACCAGTAAGGTTGGCACATGGCAGTGTCTAAGGGCCACCCTCAATGGGTAGCTCAGATCACAAGTTATAGAAAGTGAAATTATTATAGCAAGGCCATGACCAGGACAAAGCTAGGGATTCATTTAATAACAATCTAACGAAAGGTTTTCTGAATTACTGATAAAATATTCAGGGCATAAGGATTCCTTCAAGTCATAGGCAACTAAATCTGGAAAAATTAAAATCACATTCTTAATGTTCAGCTGCAGTTAGAAAAATATTTTAAAGAAAGGTAGTTATACGTACCAGAATCTTGCCGCTTGTGATACATGGATGTGTATGCAGCCAGTTGTGCATTTGTCGGGATTGGCACATAGTCAACTGACTCCAGATCACTTTCAGAATAGTATCTAGGTATTGAACTTGACAGATAGGCAGTCTCTAAGCTATCCCCGTTATTTGTCATTCCCAAATGAGAAGCATCATTGGGGCTGCATGTGACTGAAGCATGCCATCTGCTAGCAACCAATCCAATATCCTGAGCTCTATGTGAGATGCTTTGCAGCTGCATTCAGGCAAATAATTATTCCAACGAGTTCAACAATAGAGGAAACCTGCAAAAATCAAAATTAAGAAGCATGAATTTGGATACTTCAGGAACAATTATAAATAAAAAAACTACTCTTATTCTTACTTTATAATACTTGAAAAAAAGGTAATATATTGAATTAAAGCTAACACAGATTTCTGAGAACTGAATTTCTAGACAGAATTTAACCAAACTTTCATTGACAATAGTGTCATCCAAGTTAATCTATTTATGACTTTCAACTTTACAAAGTGTTTGAGCACTTGGGGTATATTTGGGGCAGTTGGGCTGCCTTACTGCAAAATCACTGCCATTAACAAAATTGACGATTCCACTATTCCCTGTGGACTGTGGTTTCCAAGAAAGCCACAAATTGAGTTGCTGTCACGACCAAGAGCTCTAGAAGCAGAAATATCCGGAACATGTGGCTTATCTTAGAGAGAATGAATTCTAAAAGCGTCAAGATGGAACAAAGCAGTGCCTGATATATAGATTATAGTCGAGTAAGTCCATGATAAAAGCAATGCAACTACTACACCAACGGATTGCCACCAAGAATTATGCATATGTACAACTTGAATGACCTCACGGGCAGCCTTCAAAAGGAAGCATGGCAAGACCGAAAGTGCCAACAATTGAAAGAAACCACGAACAACAAGAACAGTTGCATTACAATATAAAGTAAGAGCAGATCACACATAATTAAAATGCACGAGCAACCGTAATGTAGGGATGAAGCTTCACTGCAATTAAGTTCATATTTGAAATCATTGGACCAATATTAATAAATACATAATCACACATTTCAAATAAAAAATAAATAGACAGTCTTACATATCAGAACGGCCTAAACTAGAATCTCTCAAGTCCAAAGAAAGAATTACTACTTGAAAGGAACAAAAAATATTAAATTTTTAATACTTTGCTTCACCGAAAAACCTTGAAAGAAATACTCACTCACATGGATCTTGTGTAGATACTTTTCGAAAAACAGTCATGTGACCATGATGGCGATCCACAAAGAGAAATTTACGAGCACCATACTTGCGGAGATTGTGAGAGATGCATATGAGAGAAATGGCAGCAACAAGAGACTGAGATGCAAGAATTTCAAGCTCAAAGACTCTAATTTCGTACTCGTCACAGTTGGAATAGTAATTAAATATTGATTATGATGAGAGGAAGAGAAACACCTAGAAGCTCAAGACAGAGCACTGGCAAAACCCAATACAAATGTTTGTTGATATGGTCTGCTTTTGTTTTTATCCTTGAACTAAAATTGAATGTCTAATACCCCTATTGTTGCCGATTTAGATCGACCATTTAGGATTGGTGCATTTGGAATTACACAAATTTACAGCAATTGTTTCTTGGTGGCTAATTTATAATGCGTCGAAATTTGATAACCTACTTATTTCAATACAACATCCACAGCAGTATTGCCCCATCATCAATTAGTTTTATTTCCTGTATACTTCTGGCTGCTTCGGGTGTTTGCCTAAGCAGCGCCATACCTGGAGGACTCACAATGATCACTAGCAAAAAGAATGTCTAAGGGCGACAAGTGGACAGCTACGTAGATTCAAACGCTTCCATAACTTTCATGTACGTATTATATTATTGGGGAATCAACAGTGGAAATGTTATTCAGAATAGTTGATGTCAGCAGTAGCATGTTCGTCATGTAACTATGGTGGAAGAAGCATTGCGAGTTAGCAACTCTCAAGTGCCAAGAACCACATGACACGGGCTTTCGCCGCCGACCAGATTGAGTCGCATAATTGTGGACAGCTGGGCTGGGTTCGGTTCTTTGATACATCCATATATAGGCAATTCACATGGGCCTCAAATTCAATTCACGCCTCCAGTGTAGCGAGTAAATCGGACCAACTAGTAGTTGGTGGGTCGTGGGCTAAGGATCATGTTCCCAGTATTAAGAAGTAAAATAAGGTGCTTTTGTTTCCCAATTATAGTAAGGACCCTGAAATCTCCTTTTTAAAATTAAATATTATCACGTTTTAAAGACAAATTTAAATCGATCTTTTAGCTCCCTATCTATTTAAATTTGGATGGTCTTGAAAGCCACTGAACTAAACCTTATAAAAAAATAAAAAAAATTAATTTTTAATGGTTGATACAACTATATATCACTTATTATTTTAATTAAAAACAGAAAGAAAATACCAATAATGTTACACAAAATTTAATTATTATGATCTGATTGTGTCTAAAACAAACAAAGCAAAGACTATATGGGCTAGAACAGAAAAACGGGAAGTACTGTGAAGAAAAATAAATTCCGCAACAAAATCGGGCCACCAGTTGTAAACCGACATAAAAAATACGCGCTCATGCGCCTATAAATGACCTCAGGAGATCCCGTAGAACGCAAACGCGTTGGCGAAGAAGCTTAGTCGCTGTTCGATATCGTTTTCGATTTGGTCCTGATATCGTTGATCCTTCCCTTGTCTCTCCATCAATCTCCGGTAAGATCTTCATTACCTGTGAATTTCGAAGGAGAGACAGCCGTAAGCACGAAATTTCATCTTCTAGGGTTTTGTTTGTGCTCTGATTCGCATCTCAATTTTTTTTTTCCTTTGAATTTTTATCTTCATTCATCATCATAATTAGTTTGGTTTCTATAATTGATTTGTATTCTTGATCTATTTTTCGTGTTTTTTACTATAGAAGTATTTTTGTATACCTGAGTAGGGTTTTGTGGGAGGAAAAAGGGGGAAATTTTAATTCGCTTTGAAAGTTGTGAAATTGTTGATTTTCTGAGGATAAGGGTTGGGATTTTGGGTTGAATTGGGTTTTTTGCCTTAAAATATCAATATTGTATTTTTTTTTTTTTGAGTTTGATTTTTGATTCAGAAGAGTTGTGGTTGTTAATAATATGGCGGCAGGGCGACCTAATTTTTCAAGGAAAAGGGAGTATTATGGTTACTGCAAAAAATATGAAGAAGTTGTACGTTACAAAAATGGTTCTGGTTATGATGAATTGGGTCATCATGGTGGCGATCGCAAGAGGAGAAATGGGCACCCTTTTTCTTCAAACGGGTACAATAAATGTGGTGAAGCCCGGTTAGATGATGCACCATGTATTAATAATGGTGAAGTGTCGAAGTATGATGATGGTGTCCAGTTGCCTCCAGAGAAGAAATTCAAGTTTACACCCGTTATATGGGACTTAGAAGAGAAGGAAGTGAGCATTTCATCTAAGAACAGAACTGTATCTACAAGTGCTGCTTTATCTTGTCCTAAGTCTCCTGCAAGCTCGGTTAGTGAGGTTTTTGATGTTGGTTCTGATGGAGCATTTGCAAAAAGTCCAATCTTCCCCTCAGATAAGCTTCTTGAGGCTGGTGGGTCAGCAGAATCCACGGTATCTGATTCTCGAGTGGGGTTGTCTCCTGCATTACTTGAAGAAACACATATTGGGACTGATGATCTGGATAAGACTCAGTTGGGGAAGGAAGACTTTGTTCCAGCAAAGCATATATCAACATCACGATGGGCATCTGATAGTGACAGTCCGATGACCGGGTCTTTATCTGATAGGGAAGACACACCTAACAGGGAGGAACAGGCTTCAAAGAGGTCTACTCCTGAGAGTGGTGAGATTTTTAGGGAAAGCTCAGAAGATGAGGCCCGGCTGTTGGGATCTGATTGTGAAGTTGGGGTGCTTTCAAGTAAAGATGAATATTTTGGAAATGAGTTGGAGGATAATGATGTCATGGCTATTGACGAGTCACTTGATGAGGATACTGGTGTTGATCATTTAGAGGATGAAGAGCCTGTTGTATCTGTTCAAAGGAGCATGAACATGCTTCAGGGTTGTAGAAGTGTGTTTGAATTTGAAAGACTCAACAAAATAAGTGAAGGAACTTATGGTATTGTGTATAGAGCCAGGGATAAGAAGACGGGGGAAATTGTGGCATTGAAGAAAGTGAAGATGAATATAGGAAGAAAAGAAGATTGTTTAGAATATGGTTTCCCTATTTCATCTTTGAGGGAAATCAATATTCTCTTGTCATTTGATCACCCTTCGATTGTGAATGTCAAGGAAGTTGTTATGGATGACCATGATAGTGTTTACATGGTTATGGAGTACATGGAACACGACCTAAAGTGGTTAATGGAATCAATGAAGCAACCTTTCAGTACGAGTGAAGTCAAATGCTTGATGCTACAGCTTTTAGAGGGTGTCAAGTATCTTCATGATAATTGGGTGCTTCACAGGGATTTGAAGACATCAAATCTTCTTTTGAATAACCAGGGTGTGTTAAAGATTTGCGATTTTGGGATGTCACGCCAGTACGGAAGCCTGATAAAGCCGTATACATCACTGGTCGTCACATTATGGTATAGGTAAGGTGCTTGTTATTGTTGTTCTTCCAATACATTATTTAAGCAATTATAGTCTGGAAATTGGATTATCATAACTTTTGATTATTAAGTTAGTTTATGTATGCTTCAATGTGTATCATCATTTGACTGTTTTGGTTGTATGGGCAGTCTTGAGTTAATTTTCTGTGTGATGAACTTTATTTGTCATCATTGTTTTAGGATTCGTGAGTGTTCTGGTTTGGAGGTTTTCCAGCTTGTGTGCTTTGCTGACATTCTTTTCACTCTTTCCTGGTTTGACTTGACATGACCTCTGCAATGTGTGGTCGTGCCTTTTTTTCCCTCTTTTTCCTGGATCAATAAAATGTTATGGTTGTGCTAATGTTCAGTTGTTGGTTTGATTTTAATGTTGCAGAGCTCCGGAACTTCTACTAGGAGCAAAGAAGTATTCTACTGCAGTTGACATGTGGTCGGTCGGTTGTATAATGGCTGAACTTTTGGCAAAAAAACCATTGTTTAGTGGGACAACCGAAGTTGACCAAATTGACAAGGTAACATTTTTTTCATAAAGCCTTTTTGTATTTTTGTTTCTTTGGAATTTCTGAGTAATTTATGTCTTTGAAATAACTGCAGATTTTCAAAACACTAGGCACTCCAACTGAGACAATTTGGCCTGGGTTATCTGAATTGCCAGGAGCCAAAGCAAATTTTGCTAAACAACCGTATGTCTATTTTTGCTGTTCTCATTTTTGATCCAGTTGTTTTCCTGTTTTCTATTTCAAGGCCAAACACAAGCTTTTTTGGATTATTATGTTGCATAGATTTTGCTTGAACTGATCACAAGATCAAACACTGTAAATGGTAACGGCTGCTTTCTTTTTACAGGTATAATCTGTTGCGGAAGAGGTTTCCTGCTGCTTCTTTTACAGGATCTCCAGTTCTCTCGGAGTCTGGATTTGATTTGCTAAACAGACTTTTGACTTACGACCCTGAGAAGGTATGGTCTGTTTTGACATAGTTCTAAATTTGATTCTGATTGTTGGCTTGAAACTTAGTTCTAAATGTGATTCTGATCGTTGGCTTGAAGTTTAAACCTGTAAAGGCATTACAGTTATGGTATATTTTATTTTTTTATGCAGCGAATAACAGTAGATGACGCCCTTAATCATTATTGGTTCTGTGAGGTTCCTCGTCCCAAAGCCAAGGACTTCATGCCTACTTTTCCTCCCCAGCATGCTAGGAACAAGTAGCCAATGATATGACTGGATGTGGCATTATATAGTTCAGTTAACTTTTTGATCAAGAATGTTGTTGAAGAGGAGTACTGAGTCTCTGGATTCAGAGATTGCACATTGATGACGGTTGCAGTGCATGTTTTCTGTGGCATGCCATTAAAGAGGCACCTCTAAATTGCACAGAGGTGAACCAACTGCATAGAAAGCCGGATTAGGACTCAAAAATAGATGAGTATGATTTCATTTTTTCCCTTTTTCTGATTTTTATTGGGAATATTGAATTTTGTACAAATTTTTTGCCAATCCTGATGTACATAGAAATTTAACAGCTTCTTGTTCTGCGTGAAGAGACAAAAAGGAAAAGGAATGGATATTCCTTCAGGTCTCTGACTTTGATATGCAAATCTGTATGTTAATAGTGTGTGTCTTTGCTAAGTCATGGTTTCCCACTGGTTTGATGATTAGTTTTACTAAATCATTTCTTTGTATGAATTCAAGTTAGATGATTCAGAGGGAGAAAAACTGAATACTGAATGGTGTTGTGATCAAATTGTTATTCATCAGTGACTAACAGAGGAATTTATGTATCTAGCAGTGAACGTGGTACAGACATCAATACATTTGAGGTAACGAAATGCAATATTCTTCTTCCCAGTGTTTGGTAATGCACTTCAACAAAATATGTATCAAGGGCATAATAAATTCTCTCTGTCATTATCGATTTCTAGGATATATCAAAACTGACTACAAACAGCCTTAACTCTGTTACCGACACGGCAGGTGAAAAGGCATGGGGGGTATCGGAAGAAGAGGAAAAAGAGGCAAAAGGGCTTTATTTTTTTCATTTGGGTTAGGTTTTCTGAATGATCTCATATAAATATCATTTGGTAGTAAAGCTGACAGTTTTTCCAAGCGCAAAGAGAACGAGTGACAGTTGGATGAAGAATATTGTATTGATGAGAGTCCGATCAATTGTCCATCCAAATACAGTGGCTCCACCGGGACTGGATTGCAAATATGTTACTGCAGAATCAAAGAAAGGAGTTCAAGTAAATCATAACGACTATGAGAGCAACATAGATTGATGACATACTGTACTATTCATGAGGCATTTTAACAGCAGACAGTGATTAAAGGGGAAGCAGTAACTTCAGTTTTTCTTTTACCCAGTAAGCATCTCACTGATATTTTGTAGTGTGTATCAGATGAATTAAAAGGAGGAGGAGCATTTTCATGAAAAGGCATGAAAGGATATTGCAAAGACTTTTGTCCAGATCTATACGTCAATGTTGGGCACCAACAAAATTTCTTTTGAATTATCTGATTTCAAGAGAAACCTGTGGGAACCCCATTAATAATATACTAAGGGGTTGATTAGGTCTCCTGCCAATATCAAAATGTGTTTGTTTTTAGAAGAAACCAGGTGAAAGGGAGCACTTATATCGGTCATTTAGCTAAGACGGGTCTGTACGCAGGCAAATGTGAGAGTTCTGATGCAAATAAGAGACTAAAAGTTAAAAACAATGCATAAAACCCCTCCACCATGTAGAATTTTCCACTTCTGAACTTCTTCCACACAATGGCTCAATGGGTAGCTGAGATCACAAGTTCTTCAAAGTGAAATTATTGTAGGAGGTTGCGAGGTTATGACTAGGACAAAGCTTGGGAGTCTTATACTAACAATCTAACGAGAGGTCCAGCAAGTACAATTTGTTATAACTTTAATCTTGGTACATGATTGTCCTACCTTGCTGGGGTAGACCAGAAGATGAATTGATGCTTTGAATTACTGATAAAATATTCAAGGCTTGCAACTAAATCTGGAAAAATTAAAATCACATTCCTATTTTGTGACTGCAGTTAGAAAAAAATCAAGACAAAAATATATATATATATAGTTAGGTATACATATCAAAAGCTCGCCGCTTGTTATACATGGACATGTATGAAGCCAGTTGTGCATTTGTTGGGATTGGCACATAGTCAACTGACTCCAGATCACTATCAGAATAGTATCTAGGTATTGAACTTGACGGATAGGCAGTCTCTAAGCTATCTCCATTATTTGTCATTCCCAAATGAGAAGCATCATTGGGGTTGCATGTGAATGAAGCATGCCATCTGCTAGCAACTGATCCAAGACCCTGAGCTCTGTGTGAGATCTTTGCAGCTGCATTCAGGCAAATTATTATTCCAACGAGTTCAACAATAGAGGAAACCTGCAACAATTAAAATCAAGAAGCATGAGTTTGGAAAGCTAACACATATTTCTGAGAACTGAATTTCTGTACAGAAAATCAGCAAACTGCAATTAATAATAATATCATCCAAGCTTAATTTATTTATGACTTGCAACTTTACAAAGTGTTTCAGCACTTACTGCAAAATCACCGCCATTAACAAAATTGACGATTCCACTTTTCCCTGTGGTTTTCACTAGGGATGGCAACTCAACCCGGACCGGTCCGGATCCAGACGAACCCAGATTTTCTGGACCGGGTTCAACCCGCACCGGATTAATTTTTTTTTCGGAATCCGGATGCGAAAATGGGAACCCGGATATTTCCGGGTCCGGGTCCGGGTCCGGGTTTAAGTGTTCCGGAAATCCAGAACCCGGACCCGAATTTATTTATTTATATATTAATTTTTTAAAAATATTTAATATAAATATATATATATATATATATATATATATATATATTTTTTAGTCAAAAAAATTATTTTTTAAATTGTAAATAATTATTTTAGAGAGATCGTATTTTAAACGCGCGTGCTCCTCAACATATACCGAAACATCTAAATCCCTTTCCAAAAGCTTGCCATAATTTCAAAGTGAATTACCTGCAAATTAAACACAAGATGGAACAAAGCAGTGCCTGATAGATAGATAGATGACAGTCGAGTACGTCCATGATACAAGTAATGCAACTACTACACCAACAGATTGCACCAAGAATTATGCACATATACAACATGAATGACCTCACGGGCAGCCTTCAAAAAGAAGCATGCCAAGACCGAAAGTGCCAGCAATTGAAAGAAACCCTGAACAACAAGAACAGTTGCGTTACAATATAAAGTAAGAGCAGATCACACGTAATTAAGATGCACGAGCAACAGAAATGTGGGGATGGAGCTTAACTACAATTTAAGTTCATATTTGAAAAAACTGGACCAAGATTAATAAATACATAATCATACATTTCAAATTTGAAATAAATAGACAATCATACATTTCAAATAAAAAAATAAATAGATAATCTTACATATCAGAGCAGCGTAAACTAGAATCTCTCAATTGTCTTAGATGACAATGTTCTGACATGCCATAAATTTGCAGTAAATGAAACATTAAAACTTAATGTTGATGCAGCTTTTCCCGCGTGCCTCAACAGTGCTTCGAACCTTCCAACAGTACTTCCAAACAGCTCTAGCAGGACTGTTCAAGCCTTCTGCTCGCGGCTTCAAACAGTACCTCGATCCTTCTGCTCGCTATAAGCTCGAGCAGGATTGCCTCCTTCGTCTCGTTCCGCTGTCTTCTTCAGAACAGTGATTTTCCGGACCTGCACTCACAGAAAACCGGGTCAAGGGTCGCCGGGCGTGTCCCGGCGAAAACCCTCCGACGCTCAAGTCAGTAATCGGGTTTCTCTTTTTTGGTATCTCCCTTAGTGAGGGAGACCGGAAAGATGAAAGGGGTATTATTTCGCCCCCCCTTTTTGGATATGTATGGTGTTTTTGAGAAAGTCGGATGAGAGAAATTTGAAAGGGAGAACTCGTATCAAGTTACAGATCCTTTCTGAATCAGAAGTTCCAACCTCTCTTTCGGGTTCAGTTCTTCCAACCCCTTTGTGAATTAGAAATGCCAACCTCTTTTTCGGGTTCAATTCCTCCAACCTTTTTCTGAATTCGAAAGTCCAACCCTTGTAACGTTCCCCTTCGTTTCCTTTTATACTCCATTTTTCCCGCTCTTTTCCTTTCCAGTCGTCCACTCCCACGCTAGTGGTATCCGGGTCCTTCCGACAGTAGGGTTCGATGGAATATTCCCTAGGGATGAGCTGACTGTCCCTTAACCCGATTCACGTGGTCGGATCACCATGTCGGGCAAGTCGCGAGGAATGATGACGCCTTGGAGGCACGCGTCTTGGCACGACAACGAGATCTCCACTCCATCATATGGGACCCTGGTAAGACATCAAAAGGTGTGCCTGGATTCTGAGAAAACGGGTCGGTTGCCCTGGGTCGGGTTTTGCCAGCTGCGCTCGTCGATCCCTGCGAGCAGGAGAGATGTGCTCGGCTCTCGACCTTGACCAGCTTTGACCTGAGGGACGACCTCGAGTAGGCAAGGAGGGCTTGGCTCTCGACCTTGATCAGCTTTGACCCGGGACGACCTCGAGCAGGCAAGGAGTGCTTGGCTCTCGACCTTGACTAGCTTTGACGTCCTGACTTCTGCTCGAACTAGGCTGTCTTCGAGGTCTCTTACTCGAGCTGGAAGATCTTCGAGGAGCCTGTCCGATATTTTACCCAAACACTTAAGTTAGAGGAAATTAACATTGCGCTATTACTTTATAGTTGCATTGACCAAAATAATAATAATAACAAACTCTAAACTTTAATCTTCATATATCCAGCGCAGTGATTTGTTTTTCAATATCAAATCTCCGGGACCATTAATCTTCTTCAGGATATCTTAAACACCATAGGAGCCGAATTAAAATTCTTGTCTTTGCTTATCATCTCAACTTCAATTTTCTGTATGCAATGCCCCCAACACAAGACAGGAACGGATGTGCAGCATTGAGCAGTTTCTACTCCTCCTCCACTAACAACCTCATCCTTGAATGTGATCTGAAAACATAACTGCTTGAAGGTACGTCCATAGTCTACCGTCAGCGTGTCTACATGAGGTGACATCCACAGCAAACCATCCACAATTTGTGCAATTGCAAAGCTCTTCCATGGAAAACTTATGGAAAAGTTCAAATGCTTCACACCAGATAACGGGGGGGACGTAGAATTTGCCTCTGTTCGTTCGGAACTATCTCATTCTCCTCGCTGTCACTTAGCAAATTCAACACTTTGGACCACTAATGGAACTTTGCAGTAAATTCATCGAACTTGACATACCATTGAGGATCACAATTTGTGGTGTACAAATTCAGATTAGTTTCCAACAGTTTCAAAGCACTACTTTAAGGAGAAGGATACTATATCACCGTTACATCTATATTTTCTTAAATTAGGAGTCTCATTCTCGACTGCTGCCAGCTCCGTACACCAATAGATCTCCAAACGTTTAAGAGAAGGACTAGAAATCTTAATATTTTGCAACTGGAAAGAGTTAATTAGGCCCAAGCACTCAAGCACGGCAAGTCTAGTAATGTGGTAGGAAAGACTCTCATCCGCCACAGAAGTCATACACAGAAACAAGAATTTCAGATTCTCGCAAGCGACTACATTGATCTTACCCGATGGCACTGGCCATACAACAGATATTAAATAGGCATTGAATGCATTGATATCCACATCTTCAAGTTCCCCATCGTCCTTTACCTTCTTGATATCCACTGCTTGTGCAATGCAGTAAATCTCTTCATTAAGTTCTCCATGAAGACCAGACATTGTACAAGCAGTGGGAGCAGTTAGTCGATACATGGCGAATTGGAGAACATTGGCAAACAATGAAGAGGATTCTAAGATACATTAGATGAACATCAGATGTTGTATTATGTTATGGAGAGTCATAATTTACTGTCAGAGGCTGTGTGGATTCAGATCTCGTAGGTGACCTTGATAAAAAAAAAATCTACTACTGGCTATGTGTTTACATTTGCGGGTGGAGCTGTAAACTGAGTTTCAAAACTACAGACTATTGTGATTTTATTTACGACAGAGGCATAATACATGGCAGCTACACAAGCATGCAATAAAGTTATTTGGATACAAAGCTTACTTGAGGAGCTCGGGCACAAACAAGAGAAAATTCTTGTATTTTGTGACAGTCAGAGTGTTTTGTACATTGTAAAGAATCCAGCTTTTCATTACAGGACAAAACATATAGGGGTTCAATATCACTTCGTTCGAGAAGTAGTGGAAGATGAAAGTGTAGATTTACAGAAAATCCATACCAAGGAGAACCTAGCAGATGTTATGACTAAGCCAATTATTACTGACAAGTTTATATGGAGTAGATCCTCTTGTGGCCTAGCAGAGACGTAAGCAACATGTCAATGGCGAAGCAGAAAGGATGGTGTGTAGATTGATTGGTTCTCAATCAAATCTCCAAGTGGGAGAATGTCATTGGTTGGCACCGCCCTTTTAGATGGACGGTGCCAACTTTTCAACACGGCCCGCCATTTTTGGTGGTGCCGTGTTGAATGTTTATAAAAAAAATAATAAAATAATAATAATTAATTAATTAAAAAAAAGATGCATGACAATAGCCAAAATGTGACTATAAAAAGAGAGTCTTGTCCCTCATTTCAATCATCGCAGAAAATTTATTTCCTCTTGTATTAGATAGAATTTTGAGAATTAAATAAGTGCTCTTAATATTAGGTGTAATTGGGGTATTAGGAAGTGATAATAGTTTTCTCATAGTTATAGAGGGAGTATAATTATTCTCTCCTATTATTAGAGAGAAGTTGTTATTTTTTCAGTATAGTAAAATTATTTCCTTTTGTTTTTGTCCATGGATGTAGGTTATAAGCCGAACCATGTAATTTCTGGCGTCCTAATTTTGTGCTTGTTCTTTATTTTCTTCCAATTTCATTTTAGCTGTGACCCTACTTCACTCATAAATTTCCTAACAGATAATTGTATTTTATAAATTACAACATTAAAATATTTTTTAAAATATTTAGTAAACATTAACTATTGTAATTCAAAAATTATGTTCACCTACGAAATCCTAAACTAAGAGTTACGTACGTTTATATAAAAAAAGGTGGGTCGAGAGGAGCTGAGTGAGAACCGTAAAGTACTGGAGACAATTGCTAATCATGTTCTGAATGATTCATTTTATTGGTTAAAACATTTTCTTGTTTACTTACGAAAATATTTTCTTGGTCACAAGGATTGCCATTGATTAACTGCTGAGAGCAATTTTCTTACCAGGCATTTGTATTTTCTTAAAAAAGTTCAGTCTCAAGCTTCATCAAAATCAAATCGAGATGCTTCAATGGGATGAAGTGGAAACGCCCTGTCAGACTCGGAATAGAGGAAGCTTGATCCGTCGCCTGGCATGCCATTAATAATTAATTTGTTTTATTCTGGATGCCGGAAACTGAAAATTATAAAATTGATTATTGGTAAGCAAACTCACATTTATTTGTTTGTGTTGAATGCGTAACCGGAACCTAAGGAAAGCAGGCGTAGCTGTTCATTTGTTTTACAAGTCGATTAATTTACAAGGAAAGCATAAAATACACAAACCATGCAACTAACAAAAATTTGTAGCTTGAAAAACCATTATTAATTATTAGTTTCGAGAAATTGAACTCGCAAATGATCAGCATCCAAAAAGTTCACACACTCACAAGAGAATGTGGAGACGATGGATTAGTAGACTCATTAGACTTTTGGGGAGATTTGTGCAGTGAAATGCATGGACGTATAATATAATTATAAACGGAGCAAACAGAAGATACAGAGTTAGAGTCTTAGCACATAAAAACTGATGCGTAATATTATATTGGATTAAATATTGTTTAATTAGCTCATAAGGCTAAATTGAGATTCAAATCTAGCGCCTCATATTGGCAGGCAGAGAATATTAGGTGTTTAGAAGGAAGATTACATGATGGATTAATTTTTATTTTTCTTTGAATCAATTATTCCTAATTAATGCGTTAATATGTCATTGTTAAAATTATACGTTTTTTCATGCTCATTGAGTCAAGTTCTTGGTATTTACTTAAGCAATGAAAGTTTGCTTGATATTTTTAATTGAGACGATTATCATATTATTATCAAATTTCTAACAATTTTGCGAACATTAATTCTGAGATGGATTTGCGAGTAATTCAAAAGGGTGATTAAATTCTAGGTTGTGTTGAATTCTGATTGTATATATATCACTTTTATTCTATTTTATATAGATATAACATGCCTATCTGATTCTTTGTAAGTTTCGCTTATTTGATCATAACATTAGGTGTGACTGAATGATATCCGATATTCTAAAAAACTTATTGACATTCAAAAATGTAATTTTATTGGCAAGATATATATATATATATATATATATATATATATATATATATATATATATATATATATAAATAGACATATTACAGGTATATTTATAATAGGAGCAGAGGGATGAAGGAACCTGGATTCTGGATAGTAATACAATAATCCCTAGTGCCGTCAATTGAAACCGTGATCAGTCATCTCTTGTGCCATTTCTCAGCATCCTTGTTGTTTGACTAAATACATCATAATTTAGACAAATTGCCAGAAAGAGCACGATTCACCAGCTCTCTCCTCAAGATCTTTCCAGCTTGGGATTTTGGAATAGAATTGACAAAAGCAACGCGTCTTATCTTCTTGTACGGTGCAACCTGCAATAACAAATTAATCAACTCTAGTGTTATATGACCTAGAACCTGAATCGGGCAGTAAAACTGCATTGTGAATTGATACTGAAAAAGCAAATGTATAGTATGAAACAGAGCAATTTACAGAATAGAAGGCAGATATTTTTTTCTTGTATAAACTGATATTTTTTACTGGGCCATAGCTATGTTGGAGCGGCTCTAAGGTAGAGTGCAAATCACAGCTAAATACGCAAAGTAATAAATAATGAAAAACACGTTATAACTTTAATGTGTGGTTATGAATGAGTGCTTGCCGGACCCTTTTGACTGGGGTTTATCATAGAATGCAGTTCTTGCATTTTTCCTCTTTATTCAAAAACAGTCAATCAGGGACTAAAACTTTATACCTATTCTTCTATTTCACAGGAAGATGAGTTCAATGAGAAAAATTAACTAGTATGCTGTGTCTAAATAATGTAAAGAGTCAAAATTATATTCCAAGTGCCAGTCTTAGAATTTTTACCGGTTGATTTTTCACAGGACGGAAGTGGTCCGGTAATCCAGAAGCAGACCTTGTGCCCTAATTCTAGACAATGTCTCATATATATTTATAGATTCATGTCAAGAATTCGAGTGTTGATGACTCCACTTAGCATAATTTTACCCATTTCTCTAAAAGAACAATTGGCTCGTTATGCAATATCTAATTCTGTATACAGGGTATATATAATTTAAAGATAGACAGATATCCTACCAGATGACAAGAGGCTATACTATCTGTTCTTATGCATCATAAGGCCATCATATTTGAGAATATTATGTGGCCATATTTATGAAATGAAAACTTGCATATGCTTTGCAAATCCAAAAACACCACTTAGTTGTATAATATTGATATTCAGAAACATGCCTGTTCTGCTATAAAATCTATTAATTTAGCCTCATTGATACTGCTTCCAGGTTTTCTCACCACAAAAGCCATGGGAATCTGCCCTGCTTCTTCATCAGGGTACCTGCTTGAGAATAAACCATATGGATGAGAGATAGACACTACTAAACCATCATAACAGATGAACTTAATTCTATTTGAAATTGCTGAGGGAGGCTAGTCCATTTAAAGAACAATGAAACCAAAAAAGCGTACTATCAGCTCATCAAAAAAAAAATTGTATCTATTATTTCTTAATTGACATATGCAAGAAAAAAAAAGAAGAAAGAGAGCAGTCAGTATTGTGATATTTTGCTAAAATAGTCTATTTACGTCATCACCCATCTGATATAGTAAATTAAGTAAAAATGAAAGAGAAAATCTGGCACTCTTGATGTTGTAATTATGTGGATAAACTAATCGGAAATTCTGATAAAATTTTGGATGTTAAAGAGCATAATGTTATCAAGGTAATTTATCACTCAAGATCTACATGCACTCTTCTTCTACCTAGCATTTTGTAAGATTTAGAACTGAGATTCGAAAAAATAATGCTTTGCAGATGTATATGACCAAGAAGATGCTTTATAAATGTACACGAAATGATGAGCAAGTTAGTAGTATTCAGGAACCGTTTTAAATGGATGGCAGAACAAATATACCATTAGGAGACATTACCCTCCTAAATCCCCCTTGTGGGGTACTTTGAAGGCATGAGTGGCAAACAAAGTTTATGCAGCAAACAAATAAAACGACAGTTACTTACGGAATCACAGCAGCATCAGCAATTTCGGGATTAGATTGAAGTAAATGTTCCAACTCAGCAGGAGGAACCTGAAAGAATAATCCAGATAAAACAAGATGAGATCATTCACCTACATCTATATATGTCTATCATTATAGGACTGCTGGTAAAGAATCAGAGCCACAAAATCACCTGATATGCCTTGTATTTTATCAATTCTTTTAACCTATCAACAATGAAGAGGAAACCATTGGAGTCAAAATAACAAAGATCCCCAGTCTTTAACCAGCCCTCTGAATCCAAGGTTTCAGAAGTTGCTTTGTTGTCCCCTACATACCCTGCATATTAACACAGTCATATTACTAACAGAACCAAGAAGATTGACAATTGTTATATTTTTAGGAAGTTGAAATAAACTTGAATGAAAAAGATAATGCCATTATTCAAAGAGCTAAGACGTTAGATGGCCTGCAAACTATCCCAGAAATTAAAACTTGGAAAGGAACTGTAAAATGACTGAACTTAATTACATTCCTTTCTGACTAAAGAACACAAATATGATAAGCTGATGCCATGCATACAGTCTTGTTATTTATATATTATTACCTTTCATGATTGTTGGGCCCCGCAACCACAACTCCCCTTTCTGGCCTGGAGATAGAGCATCTCCAGTTAGAGTATCAACAATCTTGGCTTCCATCAGTTCATGTAAACGGCCAACAGAACCATGCCGTTTTGTCTCCTCAGAATCCCTCATACTCGAAGCTAATCCTCCACACTCAGTTAAACCGTAGCCCTAAGATAAAAGAAGGAGGGCGAAATACAAATAAATCAGAACTCATCAAGCACCACAATTCATATGGACAAGCATATTGTGTGAGCTAGTTCAATAGAGTTTCAAGCAATTATTTCAATACAATGATAACGAACAGGAAGAAAAATTAAAAGATAGGAAAAATTAACTAAATTATTCACTACCTGAATAATCTCAACAAAGGGAAATTTCTCCTTGAAGCTGTCGGTGACCTCCTTTCCGAGCGGTGCGCCGCCACAGCTAAGATACTGAAGCGAGCTGAGGTCATACTTTTCTGTCAACTCCGATTTAATTAAAGCCACAATTAATGGCGGGGAGACCGGCATGCTGGTAAGTTTATACTTATCCACAGTCTTCAACATCGTCTCAAAATCAAATCTCTCCATGAAGACCGAAGTCTCACCGATCGCAACCACCCTCACCAATGCTAGGAAGCCAAAAACATGAAACAGAGGCAGCGTTATTAACGAAACCTCACCCGACGGCTGTGGTTGTTCAGTTGGATTTGTTCCGAACTCGACATGGTGGAACGACGCTATTAAGGAGATTATGTTTCGGTGAGTCAACAGCACGCCTTTGACATTTCCGGTGGTCCCGGAAGAGTAAAGAATGACTGCAGGGTCTGACTGGTTTACGACGGCTGGGCGAGAAACCACGACGTCGTGTTGGTGTGGAGTTGATAATAACGAGAGGAACTCCGGGGAGTCGACGAGTATTGTGCGGAGGTTTGGCGGGAGCTTGTGGGAGGTGCGTGACGTGGCGAAGGCGATTGAAGGTTTGCTTAGGTGGAGTTGGTGAGATATCTCTGACGTGGACCCCAGCGGGTTGGCGGGAGAGACGACCACGCCGAGGGAGAGGAGAGAGAAGTAGAGGACGGGGATTTCGAAAGAGGAAGGGGAGAGGATGAAGGCGACGTCGTTTTTGGAGAGAGAGTAGTGCTTTTGGAGGGAGAGCGTGAGGGAGTTGGTTTGGAGGAGGAAGTCAGGGTAAGTGAGGCGTCGACCGGTGGCGGCGTTGATTAGAAATGGTGCGGCGGTCGTGGTGGATGATTTGTGGAGGAGAGAGAAAGTGAATTGTGTGACGGAGAGAGGTTGAGACGATGGCGGCAGAGGAATTTGTGGTCTTACGCTGTGGAATGTTTTCGTCTGTGAACAAAAGCCGCTTTTTGGATCAATCAGACCGTTTCTGTTTGTCCCCGCCATGAATTGAGATTCAAATCGAACTGAGAGAAAATAGCAGAGAAGATTTTAAGTCGAAGGATGATGATTAAACGATGATCATGAACCTGGGACTGATGCAACAGATTCTTTTTTTCATGCATGGTATAGATTATTGGCTTTTATTTTAATCCAATTGATTGTTATTATTAATTTTATTGTAACTAACTGTTGGTCATACTTGACTATTAAATTCAAATTGTCGCCCTAATTTTTTTCTTTTTCTTTTTTTTTTTAAATAACTAAATATATTAAGTTTTGTAAAATGTCGCCAGGCCGGGGCGGCGTGCTGCCAGCTGCGTCTCGGGTGTGGCCAGATCAGATGAGGCCCCGCGGCCAACGACTCTCCTTCTAACAACTACGAAACCAGAACCAAGTATTATTGGTTTGGATATTTTAATCATTAATGTACGTGAATTAAGAGCCCATATAAGTCAATTAGCAATAATAATTTCTCGGCTATATTGGTCGTGTAATTTGGAATCCTCATTTAAGTATCTTGGTCAACAGACTGTAGAAGCTTTTTCTCGAGGTGATTCTGACCCGGTAAATATTGCTTACTCTTGTTGATGTACAATGATTTGATGTTGAATTTCACATTATTTATCAATTTAGGTACAATTTTTAATTTTTTAATTTTGATTTCTTTCTTTCCGGCATAGACCTAAAAAGCTGTCCCAAAAAATAATAATAAATAAGTCTCATTTTTGTCATTGTCATAATTTTCATTCAGAGTGAATTGTGCTATCTAGACACCAGCGAGTGACAGACCAAGACAAACGAAGACGAGTGAATTTTCGGTCCAAATCTTTTCTAGAAAGAAAGAGCTCTGGCCTCTTGAGGATGGGCGGCTCCTTTTGACAAGTTAGATGAAGAACAGAGCCTAGCAGTTTTGTGCACGTGAGGTAAATAAAGAAACAGTCCACGTTTGATTATTCAACTGGCGCTACGACAACAGAATATTAACTGGAGAGAAGTAATACAGTAGCTGTTCTGGAAAAACATAAATATATATAAATACACATCTTCTCACCAAATCTCGTCTGTTTGAATTCAAGTAGATGGATCTCAAGATCTTCCCAGTAGGGGATTTTTGGAATGGAATTGATAAAAGCAACTCGCCTTATCTTCTTGTTTGGGGCAACCTACAATGAGAAATGCAAATATCACTGTTTGAGATACATGACATGAGAGTATGTATGCTAGGTTCATCGAAATTTTGCCTGTTTTGCAATGAAGTCCATTAGTTGAAAGTCTCAGTGAAATTGCTTCGCGGTTTTCTAACCGCAAAAACCTTATTCATCAGGATATCGGCTTAATTGAAAGGAAAACTAGTAAATGATAGAAGGAACTGATTAGCCATCACAAATTGAAATGAAATCGCAGCAGCATCGAATTGAAGTGTTCAAACTCATGAGCTGGTGGAACCTGAAAGATTGAAATTAGTTGAATATCCAGATTAAAAATTAGATGACAAATTCGCCTATCAGGATGAACGTAACAGCCATCGGAATCCGAGGTTTCATCAGTTGCCTTGTAGTTCCCAACTTATCAAAGAAATAAAAACCCGAAAGAAAATAAGATGCCAAGGCATGCATGCATTTGTAAATTGTAAATTCATTACCTTTTATAACAGTGAGCCGTGCGCGACCACAGCTCCCCTCTCTGACCTGGTGGCGGAGCTTCTCCAGTTACACCATAATATCCACAGCGAAAGATATTCGATCCTTCCTAATAACAGACTTGTACCTGTAACTGTCTTGTCCAAAGAATCTTTTTAGCATTGACAACAATAATTTTTCGTTTTTGAAAAGAGAAAGATCTTTTAATTTTCTACCTGCCAAATTTGCACAATAGGAAATTTGTCCTTGAACTTCCTAGCAGCCTCTTTGGGGAGCGGCAGGCCGCCACAGCGGTGCAACTTGAGGGAGCTGAGTTCATAATTTTTAGTCAACTCCGATATGGTCAACGCCAAAATCACTGGCGGCCAAACAGGAATGTTAGTTACTCTTACACTTCTCGACAGCCATCAACACTGTTTCAAAATCAAACTAGTCGATGAAAACCATAGTCCGGCCCATGGCAACCCCCTTGGCCAATGCGAAAAAGCCGAAACAATGGAACAGAGGTACCATCAGTAACGCCAATTTGGTTCGGTTGACTTCGGAGTAGCTGTAGCAGAACACGGCAATTAAAAACGAGCACGCCTTTGACTTTTCTGGCGGTTCCGGAGCAGTAAAGAATGGCTGTGGAGTCTGAATGGTTTACGAAGGCTGGAGGAGAAGAATAAGTGAAGCTGACGTCGTCTTTTTGGTGCTGAGTTGATTGATATTGATAACAAGGAGAGGAACTCGGGCGAGTCGATGAGGAGGTTTGGCGGGAGTTTGTGTGAGTGCGAGACGTGTGCCGTGGCGAAGGCGATTCAAGGCTTGCAGATTTGAATGTGGTGAGAGATATCTGATGTGGACCCCTGCGGGTTGGCGGGAGAAATGACGACGCCGAGTTGTGGGCGAGGATGAAGGCGACGTCGTTCTTGGAAGGACAAGTCGAAGGAGAGGGAGTTGATTTGATGGCGGCGTGGACAGGTGACGGCGTTGATGAGTAATGTTGTGGCGGTGGAGGGGAGAGAGAGAGAGAATTGGGTGACGGAGAGAGGTTGAGATGGTGGGGATAGAGGGATTTTTGGTCGCTAACTGCGTAATGCTTTTGTTCTCAAAACAAAAGCCGCTGTCTGGATCTATAAGGCCGTTGGTGTTTGTTCGTTCCCGCCATAATTCAGAATCAATCGACGGACAACGAAAGAACCACCCGTAATAGCTACAAGTGAATATAACAACTTAACAGCTCGTCTGTTTGATCATCGAAAATGATTAACATCCTTTGATTATTGATAAGACGGGGAGGAATGGGTGATTGTTTCAATAATAATAATAATAATAATTTGATCCTTAAACTTGTTTCTTTTTTTAAAATAAATAAATAAATTATTCCTTAGATTCGCAGTCGCTCGTATATATGTCGCATGTTACCATACCATGTTTGGAGATCAACGATCTAAAAAAGTAGCTATCATGATGTCTCAACTAGAATAAGTTTCCAGTCAGAGTGAAAACATGCAAACGATCTATCCCATGAGAAACCGACACAACTTTGACTAGACTACTTAGACAATACACTCTCCTTATTAAAGGATTTTTCTAGGTCACCGCCCAAGAAATATGACGCAAAAAATAGTAACAACCTTGAGAGATCCACTAAATTTTGCATGAGTTACTCCAAATATAACTTAACAAGATTGTGTTCAAAAGTTTCTTGAATACTGCTAATGAAATACATTGACTTTCATTTTATTCTGAAAAAAAATTATATATAGGATAAGAACTGGGCAGGAATTTTGACAAAATCCACTTGCCAATGTTGCATAGGATGAATTTCTCACAATGACCTTCCTCTCTTCTTTAAGAAGATGGATCATAATTTAGAGAAATTGCCAGAAATAGCATGACTGACTAGCTCCTTCCTCAGAATCTTTCCAGCAGTGGATTTTGGAATCGAATTGATAAAAGCAACACGTCTTATCTTTCTGTATGGTGCAACCTAACACAAGGAAAACACCAAGTCTAGATTAGAAACAGTACTCATTTTGCGCATAAACTAGAACATATATTAGACGATACAGGTGCTTCATCAAAAAACACACGAAAAATCAAGCATTAGCATGAAACTGGAGAGCACGTAGAAAAAGATTTCCAACTATGAAATCACAAGCTTCAAATGAAGAAATATTCATACAAATGTTTTTTTTTTTTTAAATTATTTATTCCTGTTCTCATCTGCAGTCAATCAACCATACAGGTATACACAATTGAAGCCTCTCAGTGGTATATGCAATTTTGATGAAGACAACTAGCGATACGCCCATGATGCTATGCTGTGAACATCAACCATCAAACTTTGTGAAATCACCATATTACAGCATAAAATGTGACAAAAAATGGGAAATGCAAACATATCAATACATGTTTCTAACTATACAATAAATTTCTTTACTGTAATATAGATAATAAAGAGCATGCCTGTTTTGCGATGAAATCCATTACTTCATCCTCAGTGATATTGCTTCCAGGTTTTCTCACCACAAAAGCCATGGGAATCTGTCCTGCTTCTTCATCTGGATATCTGCTAGAGAATAAACCAAAATGCTGAGAACTTCACATCGCTGAACAATCATAACTAATAAACCTCATTCGAATTGAAGCACTCAGCAGGCTAGCCCACTATAAGCACCATGAAAAACTTAAAAAAAAAAAAAAAATTAAATTAAATTAAATTAATAAAAGGGTACAATCAACCCTTCAGCAACTGGATCAACAAAAGTTCCCAATCTGATGTACATCACCTTCCAATATTCATTCTATGGAAAGTGATATATAAGAAAAGAAGAAAGTATTATTCATTCCATGGAAAGTGATATATAAGAAAAGAAGTATTATCATGACTTTCTTCTTTCTTCTTTCTTCTAGTACATCACCTCTTATGTAGTAAACCAAGTAAAAATGTAAAAAGTATCTCAGTTACCCTTCAAGATTTTTATGTAAAAGCTAGAATAGTATTACCAGACATCCCAAAATTTTATCCTAAAATGTCATCCCAAATGGTGTGCCATTAATCAAATAGATGGTAAGATAACGTAATTGATTCACTTGGAATTTGTGAAAAATTATCAACCACTTGATAAATGACACATCACGTGCCACATCACTTGAGATGCAAATGGGATAAAATTTTGAGATGTCTATCATTACTCGAAATCAGTTGCTATCAACAATTGTTATAATGTCATACATCAAGAACAATAAATAAAGTCATACATGAAGATGTATTCAACGTGGAAATAGAATGAGATTAAATACATACGGAATTACAGCAGCATCAGCAATTTCAGGATTGGAATGAAGTAAATGTTCCAACTCAACTGGGGGAACCTGAAATAATATTCTAGATTAAATGAGATGACATTATTGACCTATGAACATCTGTTGATTATGAACAAGACAGCAAACATTAAGTCCTTAGATCACCTGATATGCCTTGTATTTTATTAATTCCTTTAGCCTGTCAACAATGAAGAGGAAACCATTGGAGTCAAAATAACAAAGGTCCCCAGTCTTCAACCAGCCCTCTGAATGAAAGGTTTCAGAAGTTGCCTTGTCATCTCCAACATAACCTGCTTTAATGCCATCATTACGCTAATCAAACAACAAGCTTTGTTATTGTTTCGTTTTTCAGAAAACTGAACCGAACTAATACTGAAACATGAGATGGAAATATTCAAACATCGAAATTGTTAAATGGCTTGCTTTCTGACTACATAGAGATAAAAAAAAAACTGGGGAAGGAATTGTCATAGCTCTATGAGACAATAGGAAATGTAAAGCAGAGAGCATGTTTCCGTATGACAGATCCATATTATGTCATCTGAAACTATTTCAATCAATCAATCTCTCTCAATGATCTATAACTTTTGAGAACTGGACTTATGGGATAACTTCTCTTTGACAAAAGAACACAAATATGTAATCCAATTGTTTACATGGGCTATCCCTAGGCATATGAACATTTTTGTGGACTTTAGATGTGAAAGCCAATTACAGGCACAATATGATAAATGGTTAGAGATCAATACAGATCAAGGTATAAGAAATTGAGGTAGCACCTAGTAAAGGAAGCCTGAAAAATGAGAAAGCATCCTTGATAATGCCATCAACATTATTGATAATTTGCTACAACTGAACAAGCTCTCTAGACACAAGAGACTAACTCTGTCTATTGAGTTCTGTGCAACTAGACATGCATCTCCTAATCCTGTAGTTCTACAATGCTGTATTAAAGAATGAATGAACATTGTACTAAATTGCCTTTAATACAACACACAAGTCAGAAATGCCTTTATGTAAAGAAGCAAGGCTTCTAAAACCAGCCTGAATAGCCATCTAGTTATCAATCCAAAAGGACGAGAGTGTTCATACTACATTTCAAACAACAAAGAAGGCAGCATGTCTGATTTGCAGGGCATCTATTGCATGGACTTCGTCTTCATTTACTTAAATGCATGGGTGGATATAGGGCGAAACAGGTGATCAATTTTGCTTAGAAAATTTGAGTGCCTTGCTATTTTTTATGAATTGATCTTATTGAAATGACAGTCTTCATCTTCTCATTCCATTACCTTTCATGATTGTCGGCCCTCGCAACCACAATTCTCCTCTCTGGCCAGGAGGTAAAGCCTCCCCAGTTGCTGGATCAACAATCTTTGCTTCCATTAGTTCAGCTAGACGACCAACAGAACCATGTCGCTCTGCCTCATCAGGCCCTATCATCCTTGAGCCTGCTCCTCCGGTCTCAGTTAAACCATATCCCTGATGCAAAGGAAAAAATACCAACACTATAAAACACAAAAGTAAGTCTGCAGTCCATTACAAGACAAACTTCTAATAATTGGATTGCTATAGAATTTTTGTCGATATTTCAATAAGATAGCACATAACAACATATACATAATTGCATAGGCTTTAGCAGTCCTTCCTCTAATGTCATTTTTCCATACAAGCAAGTGAAAGCTATGTGCATAACCATGCAAAAAAAAAAAAAAGATTTTTGGTTCCCCCCTCCTCTCTTATACTTGGTGAGTATATGAACAATCACATAATCCAATCATAACATCCCCACTTCAAAAAGGATACTGTAAATAAATAATAAGAAGACCTCATTTAGCTTTATTAAGAAAACAGTTTTAAGATACCAATTACCAAAACCACCTACTAATTTACTTCACTATCAAAATTAATTGATTTTGAGACAAATAAAGTTCAAGTAGGGGACAGCACCAAAGTGCAACATAGAAAGACACAAACATTAAAGATAGAGTAAAAGTAGAATCTCCTTCAAGTCATCAAGTGGTTCATGCAATACCAATAAACACGACAACGAATTATCCCACGTAAGAGATGAAAATTAAGAAAGATTCCCATACAGCTACAGGGTGCATACCTGCCTAATTTCCACGTTTGGGAACTTCTCCTTGAACTTCAGAGTGACCTCCTTCCCCAGTGGTGCGCCGCCGCTGCCAAGGAACTGAAGCGAGCTAAGATCATACTTGTCAGTCAAATTGGAATTTATAAACGCGACGATTAATGGCGGCGAAACTGGCATGTAAGTAACTCTATACTTCTCCACAGCCTTCAGCATTTTCTCAAAATCGAATCTCTCCATGAAAACCAAAGTCTCCCCTTTCGAAACCGCCCTCACTAACATGAAGAAACCGAACACGTGAAACATAGGCAACGTGAAGAACGAAACCGGATGCGGCGGCGGCGGTCCATTTGGATCGGTTTTCTCCGTGACATGGTAGAATCCGGCGATTATGGCGATCACGTTGAGGTGACTTAACAGTACGCCTTTGATTTTTCCAGTCGTGCCGGAAGAGTAAAGAACAGCCGCAGGGTCGGACTGGTAAACGGTCAAATTAGAATTCGTGGACTCAGCGACGTCGTCGTTTTGGTTTAATGAGGAGATGAACTCAGGCGAGTCGATGAGGATTGTGCGAAGATTGGACGGGAGTTTGTGCGAAGTGTGTGACGTGGCAAAGGCGATGGAAGGTTTGCTGAGCTGGATTTGGTGAGACACTTCTGAGGTGGAGCTGAACGGGTTGGCGGGGGAGATTACGACACCGAGTGATAACAGAGCGAAGTAGAGGACGGGGACGTGGAGGGAGGCAAGGGAGAGGATGTAAGCTACGTCGCTTTTGGACAAAGAGTATCGCGTTTTGAGAAAGCGTGAGAGAGAGTGAACCTGGCGGAGGAATTCGCCGTAGTTCAGGCTTTCACCGGTGGCTGCATTAACTAGAAACGTGGTGGCGGAAGTGGTGGTGGTGGAGGAGAGGAGTTTAGAGATAGCGTATTGTATGATGGAAAGTGGTTCTGATGGCGGCGGAAGAGGAACGTTCGGTCTCAGGCTGTAGTAAGTTTTCGTTTCTGAACAGTATCCTGTGTTTGGGTCAATCGAGCGGTTCGGATTTATCTCCCCCATGAACGCAGATTCAGATGAGAAAGAGGGGCATCTGATATTAGTGCCTCGTCACTCGTCACTCAGTTTAAGGTCGCTGTGCCACTTGCAGCGCAGAAACTGCCAAATACTAAGCGCAGAGTTCTGTAGCTTCCATTTGGCTGGTGGCAAAAATTTTAGTAGATGAGTCACGTGTTAATAAAAAAAATTGGTATTTGTCACTGCAGTCCTTATTGTTTTATGAAATAAACTAAAATCCAAACATTTTAATAATTTATCAATAAAGTCCTTCCTAGTCGTATCACTTCCAGTCTTTTCACTGCTTGGGCCCAGGGAGAGTTAGTAAAAGAAGTTAAATAAAGAGTACTACTAAATGGCCAAAGCAAAGAGAGAAACGCAACATAAATAGTAGCATGTGTTAGAGTGATTTAAATGAGATCTTTGGTGATAATGGTGTCAGTAGCTCTGTCCAAGAAATAGTAGGTTTACAATCAACAATAAATTAAAAATATAAAAATAATATGGTTCGTCCGGGATCAAGGATACCTAGTGTAAAAAAAAATTAATAATATAACTAGTTATACTACGTTTTGATTATTTTTATATTTTATTTTCTTTAATTTTAAAAATAAACATACTTTGCAATGCTATCTTTTATATTTTTTATTATTTTTAATATTTATAATAATAAATAATAAAAAGAGAGAATGGGTGAAAAAGGACAGCATATACTGCCTTATTTATCTCTTTGTTTTAACCATTTAATATTTTTGTTAAATAAAATATAAAGTAATTTTATTAGGAGATAGCTTGATTCATTCTTACAAAGCTTTTAACTCAGTCAATGACTAATAAAAGAAAAATTAAAAATTAGAGATACTTAAGTAATACAATTTTTAAATTTATGCTCTCTCAATAATTTTTTACAAAGAACAAGACTCAAATGCTAAATACCAAAAAAACAAAAAAATGGCTTTTTCAATATACTTGTCCACACGTGGGACTATTCGGATTATTCTGACTATTTAAATTTAGATCATGTTTTCCTTGTCATTTCAAAACTTAAAAAATCGAACTTTCTCTTCTCTCTCAAATATATTTTTCTGACAATAATTGATGGTAATTGGACAGATGTTTGACGGTAGCTTCATCTTTGACATCACATAGCTGTATATCTAGCACTGAGACAATAGTTAAACGGGCAGTTAATGGCAGATTCACCTGCCAAAGTAATTTTTTTTTCATTTCTTTGAGATTGGACTATTATTTAAATGTAATTAAGTATATATTTTATGATAGATGAATATTAGGGTTAATTTTCTATGAATTTTGAAAAGTATTTAATGAGATTATGATTTGAGAGAAATGGCATATGAGGTGTTTATTGAAATATCTATTAGACTTCGTTATGTCATTTTTTATAGACTGTGTTGTGGGTTGATTGTGGTTTAGTGTAAATATGTGTTCTGTAAAGTAGAGTAAGTAATTTTGGTGTGACGGGTGTTGCATTGATTTAGTGCGACGGAAGCCTATTAAACAGGGCACGAAATCACAAGAAGCATGTTAATGTAATTTTGAATGACAAGCACTTGTCTCCTAGGCAACATGCTAATGTGATTTCGTGTGAAGGGTGCCTGTTGCCCTTACGATAGGCTTCTATTGTACTAAAATCACTTGCTCTACTTTTTCAAACATAGATTTGCACTAAGCCACAATCAACCTATAAATCTATAAAAAATGACATAATGAAGTCTGTAAGACATTTTAATAAACACCTCATATGTCATTTCTCAAATAATAATATTATTAAATACTTTTCAAAATTTATAAAAAATTAACCCCTACTACTCGTCTATCATAAAATATACATTCAATTACATTTAAATAAAAGTCCAATCTTAGAAATGAAAAACAAACTTGCTTTGGGAGATGAATCTGTCGTTAACTATCTGTCCAACTATTGTCTAAGTGCTATAAATACAGCTATGTGGTGTCAAAGATGAAGTTACCGTCAAAACCCGTCCAACTACTGTCAATTGTTATCAGAAAAGTAGATTTAAAAGAGAAGAGAAGGTTCAATTTTTTGAGTTTTGAAATGACAAGGAAAACATTATCTAATTTTGAATAGTCAGAATAATATGAATCATCCTACGCGTGGTTGTAGACAGTAGGTCTCGAAACCTATAGTTGTGGACTGTACAATCTTAAAATCAAACTTATATCGAATACCAACTTTGCGCAACTCCAATATTAACTCATTCTTCTTAAAGAACAATTTGTCCACACCAATATCATCGGAATTGCAACTTCTAATAAAGTTTGGAGCAAACAAGTTTGATAGCACAACTGGAGCAAGACTTACAAAAGGGTCAACTACTATCTTCATTGAACAGCCCATTGGAGCAATAGATCGATTGTTCCTACTATTAGTAGTAATATCATCCTGACGCTCATTCTCGTTATTAAAAAGAATATCAGAATGATTAACACCCTTATTATCAACTGAACTACTGCAGTGAGTGGCCCTCATACTATTATGCACCTCCACACGAATATCATATGCTTCTGTGTTGCTCATGTTGTCAATAAATTTACCATTTTCGCGAAAATAATTATTATGCAATAGAGAGTAATGTTCCTCTAAAGATATCTCTAGTGGTGACACATTTTCTCCAACATCAGGTAACGTAATACTGTTATTATCAATAGTGTCATTATTATCATGGAGTTGAGAGTAATATTGATGCAACGAAGTTGTTATTAGTAACACTTCTTCTTCAACATTGGGGACAGAGACAGGTCCTACAAGTACTTCAACATCTTGGCTCAAAACTCGAGGAGATGCAGTAACAAATATAGGGATACATCAATAGTTGGCTATATTAAATGCCAAATGTAACACAACCTTAACCATTTTAACTCATTACATATGTCTATGGGTAGCGAACATGCAAGATGGGTTATGTTATTAGATTCAAAATTGTTTTTATCGTGATATTATATTCATTAGGATTTATTTATAAAACTTCATATACTCTTGCTAGAAACTGAGGAAACATACAATATTTCGAAACAAAAAATACAACATTCTTAGCATTCACATAATCCATATGATCATTTGTCGATATCCATCACCAACCATTATAACACAATTTAAGTACAACTACATTTATTAATCCTAAAATTATAAAAAAAAATTAATTATATAGTAGAAAATATAATCACTCAAAGAAAAAAAAATACAGGTGTGACATGCACATGTTGAACTAAATTTTATGCAACATGCAAGAGTGGCAACTCAGTCATCGACGCTATCTCTTGCCCGCGTAAAAACATAACCCAACGCCACACAAATGTCCTGTTGCACCTTTTAAACACTTCTTTATACAAACAACTCAAGAGAAATTTTATTAAATAATCAGTTATATTAAAATTTGTTACCTTACCTAGGTTTTTAATTGTTAAATTCAAATTCTGCTGTTAGATTTTCGATGAATTCACGTGTATTTAGGCAGAATTTACTTTTGCTGTCGACTTTGTCGATCTCCCATTTGACACTGTTAATGATGATTAAAATAAAAAAAGTAGCTACGACTTTGGTTTGAGAAGAGAAAGATGAATGAATAAATGAAATAACGATGAAATAAGAATAAAATAAATAGGGTAATTAGGGTAAAACATTTTTATTTAGTAAATATTGATAGAAAATAATTGGAGGGGTTAATTATGAAAAATGAAAAGTTTAACTAGTTATTTATGTCAAATTTTCAATTATTGGCCGCTTGAGTTCGACTCTTAAAGGAGTGGTAAGAAAAAAAATAGTTAACAACCTCTCGTTTCATTTCCTCACAGCATTACCACTAAAGAAGTGAAAGGTTTATATTGTGAAAGCATATTACTAATGTTCTTAGACCAAATTTAGCTGTTCTCTATTCATTTAAATAGAGTTGTCAACTTGTGGTTTTCTTCAGAATTGTTTCATTAGATGGCATTATAGAACTTGTATGATATTGGTCATTTAACATTGAGGCATATGATAAAAACAATCTCCGTAGGACCCTAGCTTAAAACATGTTAGCCATGGTTTTGAATTTCCAACCCAATTCTAAATGATTAAAATTAACTAATATTTATGTAATAAATAATACTGAAGATTTAGAGGGAGCTGGTAATGAGATTGTACGAGAGATGCCGGCAGTAATAACAAATGGGATTATTATTTGTTGACTAAGTATTAAGAAATAATAAATCATTAAATAAATTATTCAAATATAATATTTTACTATAATTATTTTTAACCTCCAAATTCTTAGTGAAATGACAACAACCTTACGTACCTAATTATAGCTTTAGTGAATTTGACTCATGCGCCGCCCCCTCCCGGCCATCACATTTCTCTCCTGGATTTTACTTCAAATTGGGCCTGAATGTTGACTTTTGGCTGCTGCATTGGTCCTTCCAATTCCAAAGCATTTGTAGTGTTGGAGGAATGAGTTATTAGTGAGTCAGTGGCTCAACTAAAATTATTGGGGCGTAAGTGAAAAATAACAAAATATTAAGGGGATACAAAGATATATTCTTAAATCAAGGGTTTAAGGGTTTCCTTTCCCACTCTTCTCCTGTACTTGTATCGCAGGGGAGAAGAAGACTGAACCGCCGGTTTTTGAGAGGAGGCACGAACACACTGTAAAAGAAGATGCCACGAACCACCACACTGGAGTGCCCCGGATGCCCTCCGGTTCGAGCCCTAACTTTCGACGCGCTTGGTCTAATCAAAGGTGATTATAATATAAATTATACCAACATCAAAGCTGCTGAAACAATTATCATTGCACAATCTTGAGTCTTATATTTTATTTTATTTATCAATTTTTTGGTTGGTGAATACAATAGTTATTGAAGCTCGTGGTGAGCACGGAGGCGTTCCTAAGGTGGTGGAGAGGTGGGGCGACCCCAATGCTTCCAATTGCGTGCTTGCGGCTTCTATTGACGACAGCCAAAACAACCCCGTATGCGTCCGCTTTTGTGTTTTATGGGCTCAAAATGCAAATTTTTGTTTCAATGTGTCCTATTTTTTCTCGTTGGATGTTGCCTTTTACTAGCTTGTGAACCAATTTTATTTATTTATTATTTTGTGTTAATTTGATTTTCTTCACATCTTTTGGGTTGCAGTTATTAGCGGTTGCAAGGAAAAATGGTTTGGTAAGTTGCTTTCAAAATTTGTGACCATGTTTATTGGTTTCAGTTTGAATTCTTTGCTAATAGTTTGAAATTTAATGAAGCTTCTCTTGAATAAATTGGTGCCAAATATTTCCTGTAGACTGATATTCTTAATCCTCTTAATGGGGATCTCCGGGTAGCGATTGCTGATGCTGGCGACGCTGGTGCCCAACCTGAAGATGGTGGTATTGTTGGTTTGCATTTGTTCAGAAGACAGAGAGAAGAGTCATCATCCAGGTATCACTTTTGCTTTATGGTTTCTGTGATATAAAAATATAAATATTTCAAGCTGCATTGCTTTTACATTATCTGGAGTTGGTTGTGGTGGTACCATGTTGGTCTACGTGGTTCTAAGTGCAGTCCCCTTTTTGGATTTTGGTGATGATCTTGGTTGAACTGGTTATTCTCAGGTCACGCACTTTGTTTACTTGTACTGCAAAAGGAAAAGCTAGCATGAGGTCTGTTGAGGTCACCAATGTATCAGCAGAATCTTCCTGTAGTACTTCTGTTAAATCCTGGAATGTGTGTGCATCTGGTACCATCGCATTTTCTAAAGTGGATATAAGTGAAAATTTTGCCTTATTTGGAGGGTGAGTGATTCCATCTTGAATCATTTTGTAATATGCTCTAAAATTGTTCCTTGTTATTCTGTATTGCCTTGTAATAGTTTCTACAAGCTTACTGGCATGGTAAAAATGGTGGATTTTCTAACTCAGGAAGGGTGTTGAAGTTAATATGTGGGATCTTGACAAGTGTGTGAAGATTTGGACTGCAAAATCTGTGAGCCATTTCAGCCTCTTTGAACACATCTTTTTGGAAAAGAATGATAATTATTTATACTTTTTGAAGAATTTCCTTATCCCTCCAATTAACTTTCTTTTAAACTTTTCTTTTGCAGCCCCCTAAGAACAGCCTTGGTATATTTACCCCCGCTTGGTTTACATCAGCGGCATTTTTGAGTATTGATGATCACCGAAAGTTTGTAGCCGGCACCAACAACCATCAGGTAATTAAAAATCATCTGGGAAGCTGACATGCCTACGAGCAGCTGCTATGAACAATAACAAAAATCCCCTTAAATTGAGTTATATTGGGATATTACTCATGTTTTCATAGTTAGTAAGGTGATTTGTAGTATTGGTGCAAATTTTATGATTGTGGCTACTCCTAGGAGTGTGATAACTGACAGTACAAACTATTATGGCATAGTATCACTGGTTGAACTAAAAACATGATAAGACCCACATGATTTTGTTATGGTTATGTTCCTTTTATCATTTTTCTAATGATAACTGCACAAAACAATGACAAAACCGTGACAAAATTTTTTGCCTTTTAGTGAATTTTTAGAATTCTTTTTAACAAAAAATAAAATAAAATCATTGAAGACAAATTTGTAAATTCACTTAAAGGCAATTTTTTTGTCATACTAGTTTTTTTTGTTATTTTTCTTTTTTTTTTTGTTTTATATATTTTTAATCAACCAATCATATCTTGTCACATCAGTTGTACAAGATTATTTGTACAGGTGTTTATGGCTCTATAATTAAACTTTATTAAATAGATAATTTTCTGTAGTCATCTTACTAAGTAGGTGAAAGAACTGTTTTATGAATGGTTACGAATATGGAACTTTTTTTTGTCTAAACTTTAATCAAAATTTCTGTTTTATAAATTATGAAATTTTTACTTTAGCAAGTTTTCCCACATGTTTTATTCTGTTTTTATTTCTGAATGTGGTTTATAAATAGATATCATCATCAGGTTGTAAAATCATTAGGATCTGTTTCCACTCTGTTATTTAGTATTCATTTTGTATTTTCTCATCTCTTTGTGACTTATTTTCCTGGTTCTGTATTAGGTTCGCCTCTATGATACTTCTGCTCAGCGGAGACCTGTTATTTCATTTGATTTCCGGGAGACCCCTATTAAAGCAGTTGCTGAAGAACCAGATAGCTATAATATCTATATTGGGAATGGTTCTGGTGACCTTGCTTCTGTGGATATACGCACAGGTATGTGCAGTTCTGTGAACACTTTAGAAATGTATAGTTCTGTATCCAGGATGCTGACATCTGCATCAACTTGGTTGGGTGTTATAGTTGACATATGTGGTGAATTTCAAATTTCAGTTAAAAGGGTTTGAGTTTTTCTTCGTAAAGACTGCTTTCTGTATTCTAGAGGTGATTGTATTTAGGTCTAAATTTTGGAGCTTGTAAGGGGGACTTTAAAGTTCATAGAGTTGCATTTGGCAATGCTGCATTATGTGTGATAATATGTATTAGAAATCACCTAATTTAACTTTTTAGGGTGAGCTGTTTAGTTCAGACAGTCTCAAATCTCATTTTCAGTGGACCCCGTACAACAGGGTAAACCTGGCTTAGTTCGGGCTTTAAAATTCCATCACCATTATTCCGCTAATTGTACCTCACCACAGGTTACTCAAATGTCTTAATGCTAATATTAAGTGAGAATTTTAAGTTCTGGAATGAAGTAGTTGGTGATGCTTGCTCTGATGAAGATATGACCCTCCTAACCGGCCCAATTGCTTCTTGTAGTGCCTAGCATTAATTAACTAATTTCTTTGAATGATGTAAAATGCTTTCTATCTGGTGATTGTGCTGAATTGAACCATCCTTACAGGAAAATTGCTAGGATGTTTTATTGGGAAGTGTTCTGGAAGTATCAGATCCATAGCTAGGCATCCCACACTTCCGATAATAGCATCATGTGGTGAGTATATTGCAAGGTCTTCACATTAGTACTACAATCTGTCCAGCCTTTGGGTTAACAGTTTTGGAACCAAGATTATTTCTTTTTCTATACAACTCAAGTAATAAATTTACTTGCTTTTAGGGTTGGATAGCTATTTGCGCTTTTGGGATATAAAGACACGACAACTTCTTTCCGCTGTATGTCCCTGAATTGCATTGTGAAGAATTGTTGACATTTAGTTTGCAGATCTTATATTATCTTTCATGATGGTCCTGGTAGAGTCTACAATTTGTATTTCTAGAAGAGATTATTTTTGGTTACTATTGTTTGTTATCACTACATTTTTGTTCCTGATTGAATAACATCTGAGAAGTGTACATTTTGAGGCAAAATTAATGATAATTTGTTGATATGTACGATTTTCTGATTATTACTTTGAATAGCTGAAAAGTATTGAAATTGAAATTATGCAGAGCTTTAAAAAAGCTAAATTTTTGTGTGCAGGTTTTCTTGAAGCAGCATCTTAATGAGGTGATTTTTGATTCAGCTTTTGCTGATAAAGGTTAGTTCTTTCTGTTCCTTGCTATTCATGGCTTGTCATAGTATTCCCAAAACTTTCACATGACATGGATACTGAGATTTATTTACTAGGGGTAGAGAAGATTTCTGCACTTGGTAACTGTTATGTTCTGTTAATTTTTTTTTTTTTAAACCAGTTATAGATGTGGCTTCATTTTATTGTTTCCTTGATTTTGAGTAACTGTTACTTCGTACGTCTGATTCTAGTCTAGCTGACTGTAATTCTGCACCGCTATGTACAAGCAGAGGTTGCCAATGCTGCTGCAGTTCTGCCATTGCTGGAAGTGCAGAATGGGAATGATACTCAAGAAGATGAGACAGAAACACTGCCTGTTAAAAGAAAGAAGGCACCTGAAAAAAAGGATGGAAGCAAAAAGAAGAAATCTAAAGAAAATGAAGAAAGCAAGAAATTAAAATCCAAGAAAAAAAGGAGAGTAAAAGGTGATATTCATGATGATGCATCGTAACTTGCCAAGAAATACATGCTCATGCCCACATTTTGTGCACTACTGAGGGCCAGAATCAAATCTGGCCTCCATTGTGATTGAAATGTCATGACAAGGGTAGTTCCTTGAACTCTAGAGAGGGAACTTCTAGATTATAGGAGATTTGATTTTACATTCAGCATATTTTGGTTCTAGAATCATAATCCATGTGTGGATAAAAACTGGTTCAGGCATTTAAAAGAGAAAAAAAATGGTCTGGCTAACCTAGATCTGTCATCAAATTTTGATCTTTCTGTTGTATTATGACAGCTGTTGACTTTAATTATAGCTTGGGAAGATGACTTTGTAGTACTTTTTCAGTTTATTGAATTATATATATACACATATAGTCTGTTGATCATGGAGGCCTCTGTCACAGCTGCAGATGATCAAATAATCAAATACAATTCCCACACTTTTTCAAGCGACGGAGTTGTCCACAATTTTTCTAACAATTTCTTTTACGTATAGTTTCTGCCATTTCCATCTCTGCCTTTCTTCAACTTAAATCAAAGCATTTATTATGAGAAATTATTTCAACATGATGCTTTTAATCTTAAGAAGTTAGCTTATCTCAGTCACGGAAGGCTCAAAAGGAAAATTCTTAAACCTGTCTATGCTACCAGGCCTCACATATAAGTTTTCGTTTTCCTGTTACTCCGATAATGTAAGTGGGAGTCGGGGAGAGGATAAAGGAAGAAAATCATGACAAACATTGCCTTCCAATATGATGCAGATTGTGACTACAACTTCCGATCAAATTTGGTGCTTGATCGATGATGTTGAACGGAGATACAAGAAGCCAACGTAAAGTTAAGGCACTTCCAAGTCTCTAATGACCAATAATAAGTTAAATAATACATGCCTCTTCTTCTGCTGAACAGCATATAAGAAAACAAAGTTAATTTTTTAAATCCATCATTTTCCAAATCATTAGTTACAATTTGGCACTCTGATAGAAACACACTGATGACAGGATCAGATTCAATTGATAGTGATCTGCTCAGTTATCCTTGAAGTCAAATCAAATACAAAGTATCGCAAGAACTCAGATTTATGAAACAATAATAATCGTTTGTGCTTAAATCACAGCAAAAATAAAATGAAAATGGAAAGGAAGAAAGCTACAAGAAATTACTGAGACGAGGCCTCATCCTTCTTCTTCTTCTCTGACAAATACCTACAATGAAGAAAATATGACAATGAGTTCATTACAATTGGCTGCTTCAGTTGCCAAAGCAAGAATTGAAGGCTAGAGGAAGTCAACAAATTAAAGGATCAATTCTAATCAAAATGGTTTCGGATGAAAAACAAATAAAGGTTGTTGAAAAGAAATTGGTGCAATTCCAATGTATTAATTTTGACGTGGAGAATTTTCAGAATCAGTAGAGTAGGTTCTTTTTAGCTTTCACAGATTGACAAATAAAAAATATACTAAAATGTCCATGAAGTCAATCTCTTTCTCGGGTTCTACAAAATAGATGATAGGTAAAAATATAAATCTACTTTGTACATTTTAACATGTAAAACAAACTAGTCTCTCTGGTCCCTAACAAGTGTGACTTTGATGACAACAGGTCATAGCCAAACCCTGAACAATCCTCTCACCAGTTTGAACCTCACTTTAAAATCAACTTAATTTACATCAGGGGTACCTTTTCAAGATGAAAATAATATACATATATTTATGGGGAAAATTTCCCAATCCAGACTTATAATCTGGGATTAAAATCCTGGACAAGTTGACAACAATGTGAACATACTTTTACAACATTGTCAAACAGTTTACAACAATGAAAAAGTATATTCATTCATCAATTCATTTCTGGCTTTAATAAAGTTCAAGATTCTAAACCAAATCACCACTTATTATATATGTGTGTGTGCACGCGTGTGTAGTCATTATCTAATAAGGGATCCCTTACTTTATTAAAATAAGGGATCAGCTAAAAGATTAAAAAACACATCTTCCAATACACTACAAGAGAAAATACTGCTATGTGTTTTTCTTGTCTTTTAGTTATTATAGTAAGTGATCTCTGACCAGAAAATTATTCATATATATATTGCAGAAACTTGTAAATTATGACATAATAAAAGATGATAAATAGAAAATTAATCAGCTGCGAAAGCAATGTCTAATTGCAACTCAAGTAATTCCAAAAAATCGACAAATGCAGATGCTTACCCCTGAGACCTTGCCCAGCGGGAAAGGTGATAGAGCTGTACAGTCTCATTTGAAGCATGGCATGCCAAAAGTAAATAATTGCGTGGCTGTACCATCCATGCAAACCTCATGAACAATGCTGAATAGATACACATTGCTGCACTCAATACGGAGCTTATGTTTAGATCCAAGCCATGTAATGTAATTAAAAATTGAAATAATAAAAGACGATCTCTTCAAATATACAATTTTTTTTTTACCTGTTGTCATGTTGCCGGAAATCAATTCTGGAGGTTTCTTTAGGTCCACCAAACCCTGCAAAATTCCAAGTGTCATTAAGTCAAGACTTTTCTAAAATTTGGCATAAACAAAACCGATATATTTTAATTACATAATACAAAAAACTCAAGGTCAAGAGACATACAGCAAGAACAAATCCCCAGTTGGCAACAGGTCCCCAAAAGTGAGTTGTTTTTGGACCAACTGGACTGTTCCAGAATGCTCGTAACGAAGCCATGGACAAATACTTTTGACTTTGATAACTCTGGAAAACTAGCAATTTCAAATTCAGACAATCCAGCATATACCAAATACAAACATCATACACACAGATTACGCAATGCACACAATTCTTCAAAGCATCATTAACCAGCATTCATCTTGCCCAAGCAATCACTGTCTGATTAAAAAACTTGTATTTGAAAGCAGAAATTAGACCAAAATTTCCAACAAACCAGCTAGTAAATGGAGCATTTTGGGATCAGTCAATGAAAAAAATATATATCTACGCTAGAACTATACCATCAACATAATCCAGTGCCAGCTTTTTTTGACTGGTTAAACAATCCTAATAAGGGAAATTGCGAGGAGATTTTAAACCAACATCGAAAAAATAAATCTTTAATGAATCTTGACAATAAAATTAAAAATAAATAAATTGAATTAGGGTTAAATTGACAAAAGCTAAGAGACGATTATATCATATGAGTACCGGCTGACTTAATCTGAAGTTTACCGGAAACGATGCCGTATCAGGTGATCAAAGAGAGTACCGGCTGACTTTCGGTGTCACAGAGACAGCAAGGCGATGTTTGGTCCGCGACGGGTTTCAATGGGAGAATGAGTTGTTTCAATAGTGTAAGCGTTGTGTGGAGTCAAGAGTAGTTCAGAAAGTTATTTTGGGGAATTGTTTCAAAACACGTGGATTACGCCGAATGACTTTCCCAGTAGAATTCAGTGGCAATAGTACTTAACTTGTGCTTGACTACAGGAGATTCTGATTTTTCTGGTGCAGCCTAATTTTGACTCGTTAGGTTTACGTATTTAATGGTATTAAAAATAAAAAGGTTTACGTATTTAATGGCAGTGGATTCGCAATTAAAAATTATGTAGAATTTTTAATTACTTAATTAGAAATCAATTCTCTTTTTTTTTTTTCTTTTTAATATTTTCGAAATCAAATCTATTGACACTGAGGAAAACATTTTTTTTCTTATTATTAATATTAGTGTAAAATTAAAATGTATCCAAAAGTTTATTTTGAAAATATGTCCGTCTTTCTTTTTATTTAAGCATTTATTCAAAATTATTATTTTCTTAAGAATTTATTTATTAGATGTTATTTTATTATGAGATTTAGATTTATTGGATTTAAAATAGAGTATTGCTATTTGGACAAAAAAAAACTAGATGAAATGCTCACGAAAATAGTGTGTAATCTCTTGTGAGTCTATAGGTTATTTTTGTCAATATTTAGTTCACTGAACATTTTTTTTTTAATTTTGATGCCACTTTACCCATATAATAATTAAAGAAAAATATTTTTATACAAAAAGTTTCTTAGTAGGCATAAAAAGTAAAAAACTTAATCTTGAGTCAACTTGAAAAATTGGTGTAAAATACTTGCTATGTTTATATTGATTTTTTTCCTTTGAGATTAGGGGTGGGTATGGGTTAAATTAGATAGAGTTTGTAAAAATCTAATTAATTTCATTATTGAATGAGTTGAAATAAAATTAATCAAATCAAATCCAATAAACATGTTCAACCCAACCTTTAAATTATTGGGTTGAGTTGGGTTAATCAAGTTGTAAATTTGAATATCAATTAAAATTAAATAAAGAAAAATATATGAAATTTGAAATGAAACTTATTAAAATTAAGTAATATTTGATAAATATAAATATATTACAATATAAAAATTTCATTTACAGTATAATATTTAATAAAAAAAACTAAAAAATAAAGTAACTTAAAATTAAGAAAATTTTGACAATGAGTTTCTAAATTTTATTTCTAGTTTCTCATATATCTTTTTTTAATTCTAAATTATGACATTTTAAATAATCAACTAGTTATTTTTTTTTTATAATAAAACAGAAGTAATTTATAATTATGTATTATTAAGGATTTATAAAAAATAAAGAGAAATTGAACCTAACTTCCTTTCAAAATTAAAGTTATAAAATAATAAATTTATGAAGTAATTATATGCTACTATGTCAATTAATAACCATAAATTAAGTTGAAATGTTTATCAATTATAAAACAAATAAATATTATTATTTACATGAGTTGGGTTAGGTTGTGTTAGATAAGTTTATCGTAATTAATCAAACCCAATAAAATTATTAATTATGTTAAAAAAAATTGATCCAATTAACCCATAATAACTCAATCAACTCGATAAAATTAAATTGAATTAGATTAGATTATATTTGGTTGAACTGGGTCTATTAAATTGGGTTGAGTTTGCCCACCTTATTTGAAATATAAATTTGCAACTATGTTGTTATATGGTGACATTTAAGGAGGAAATAAAATATAATTTAAAAAGATCCTTTAATGTCGACATACAACCTAGAGTCATACACAATAAGTCATTTGAGATAGACACATCATCTATGTAATAAAGTTATAAACCACATCACGTATAGTTTTTACTCTCGAGTAAATATTGTACGATATGTAATCTATGTACTGAAAATATAATCAAATGCCATACAAGTATGGTAGAAGTGCATGGCATGTCATCTCTGTGATGAATTTGTAAATGAAAGATCATACGATTTACTCCAGAATAATGACATGTCCTACATGCGATGTTCCGTAAGTTTCTATGAGTTGTCATCCATGTAATAAATTTCACAAACGAAAAGCATACGGGTTTTACTCGGGAGTAATGTAGTTATGACATCTTATCTATGTGTTAAAAATATAAACGACATGTCATATAAGTTTGCTAAACATAAACAATATTCTTTAATTTTTATTTTTATATAAAAAATTAGTTATATGTTCCTTTCCAGATTTTAATTAAATTATTCTTTAATTAAATGTTGTATCAGAAGTTGAAAATTAGAAATGAAAATTTGATGGATCAATACCAATAAAAATTTGAAGTTTTTATTACCGAAAATTATAAATTGATGGAATTACACAAGTTGTTAAGAGTACCATGATAAGAATGATTATAATATGAGTAATAATATAACCACATATTCTTATATAAATTTATTTTATATAAATTAATGTGACATGATTAAATTAATTAAATTAAAATTTTTTTAATCTACATAATTTATTTTTATTATTTTATGTTTTCACGACTCTTATAATATTATACACTTGTATGAATTACAAAAACCATATTCAAATTATTAAAATCAAAATGAGAGGAAACAAAATTGTTAAAAAACTTTTTTTTTTTTAAATTTAATGAATGGATAAATAGAAATGTCAAAGAGCAGGGAAGAGATGGCGGCATATTCGTGGTGAAAAAGACTCTTGAGTCCTGTTCCTTTGGACGACATTGATTGATACCATGTTTTGACCACCATAGGAATGCTGTAAACATGCCTGGCTCAAGTTTCATTAATTAATCGTAACACTTCCTTAAGTGCTCCATCATCACCCAAAAAAAAAAAAAAAAATCTAAATCATCTGTAGCTTAAACCAAACTTAATTAATCATCAGAAAGAATTTAACAAATTTATAATCACTGTAATTATTATATTTGTATAAATTAATACCATGGCTTTTTCAGCACCTTTATCATCACACATCGGGAATTCATCGCAAGCTTTACTTTCGATCTTTGCCACTGTTTATTTTTTGCTTTCCTGCAGCTTCTCCGTGCAGTGTCGTGGTATGCATTAATTACTATTAAGTAATGTATTTATTATGTGCATTAATTGTTTAATTAATTTCTTCTAATCAAATTTAAATTAATTTGAAAACTTTTTTTTTTCGTCATCTTCATCATTCTACGATTTTGTCAAAAGAGTTAAGGCCACTGTTGAAGTCGGAAGCTCACACTGCCCTCAATCCCAATCAATTGAAGAATATCAAGAGATCCAATTTTCCAACTAATTTCTCATTTGGAGCCTCAACTTCTGCTGCACAGGTGTGTGCAAATTATATATGACCCCTGTAAATAATTAACGTGTAAATTCTCAGATACAAACATCCGCACATTTTAAATCAAATGCGAATATATATGAATCCTAATTAAGTCAATTAATTTATAAATAAAATTTAGAATATGTGTTGTATTCATGTAGATTGAAGGAGCAACGACAGAAGATGGGAGAGGACCAAGCATCTGGGATGATTTCATTAAAAGATATCCAGGTTAAACAATCTCAATTAAACCCTTTAATTTATATGAACAGAAATAATTCCCATTATTATTGATACCTTCGATTTGTTTTTTCATATTTTAAGGGAAAGTTATGAACGGAAATGACCTGATCACAGCAATAGATTCATATAGGCGCTACAAGGTGAGTAACACTATATTTATATTGATTTGTATATACATTTTGGATTAATTAACTATTTTAATTTTCTGATGAATGCTAAATTGTAATACAATTGTAGGAAGATATGAAAGCTGTGAAAGAACTTGGAGTTGATTCTTACAGATTTTCCATTTCCTGGACAAGGATTCTACCCAGTTAATTTGATTTAATTTATTTTAACCTTTATTGTTAGCCTTCTGCCCACGCAAAAAAAAAAAAAAATAATAATAATAATAAAATAACCATCAATTTTTTAATGTTGTTAGATGGATCATTGAGTGGTGGGGTGAACCAAAAGGGTATCGATCACTACAATAGTCTCATTGATGAACTAATTAAATATGGTAACCAATTATAAGCCTATCATAAACAGTATATGTGTACTTTTTTTTAAAAAAATTAATTTAATTTAATCACTAACTTATTAATGTGTTTTACTTGTTTGTTATAATCTAGGCATCAAACCCTTTGTTACAATACTTCACTTTGATTCACCACAAGCCCTGCAAGAAAAATATGGTGGCCCCTTGAATCGGTCTTTTGTGTAAGTAATTCTTCTATACAGCCCTTCTTAGGTGTAGGGTAGAACTGCTGATTTAAGCTTACTGACGAATGATAATTATCTCTAGAATTATAAAACTGAAAATTCTTCAACTCTATATGAACTAAAAACACATAAAATTTATTGGAATTTGTATGTTTATTTTTCTAATATTAACTATATAACTGGAATCTATATTTTACAAAACATGGACGTCAGCATCTAATAATTTATAATATTCCATATATGTATCTATACGTGCTAATTTTTTTAAAAAATAATATAAAATGGGTGATTTTTTATTTCAGGGACGATTTCAAGGACTACGCAGAAATTTGTTTTAAATCATTTGGGGATAGGGTTAAGAATTGGATGACAATAAATGAGCCATTAATTGCATCAAAATATGGGTATGAATCGGGAACGGCTCCACCGGGGAGATGTTCGGACAGAAAAAATTGTTGGGCTGGTAATTCATCAACTGAACCTTACATCGCCTCTCACAATTTTCTACTTGCCCATGCCACTGCTTTTAGACTCTACAAACAAAAGTTCCAAGCTAAACAAGGTGGCCAAATTGGACTTTCCCTTGTGTCTCATTTTTATGAGCCCCTTTCAAATTCTTCCGATGATAAAGCTGCTGCAGTGAGAGCTTTGGACTTCCAGTTAGGATGGTCAGTTGATTTTCATCTTTTTGTGTGTGTATATATTTTCACGAAAATAAATTTGATGGGAAAATGATGAAAACCTTCCAACATCATTTGTCCTCTCATCATATTTCAAAACCCATCAAAGTCCCATATGTGGTTTTAAAAAAATAATTTTATTGAAACAATAGGGGTTCTCGAATTTTGATCATTTTCTTTCAATTTGAACAATAAATTATTTTGCTATGTTGTGTGATAAATAATGATGTCTTGCTTAAAATTTACATGTTAATAGTGTAGACATGGCATAATTATTTATGAAAAACGAGTTTATCGATCATATTTTGAGCAACTGCACACATGGCATAATTATTTATATTATCGCTTATCATAACATGAATAACATAGTGTATACTAAAGCAATCCATGTTGATGAAGGCAATGTTGGTTTTGCAATCACTTCTCTTTTTCATATTTATTGTTTTTAACTGGGAATTATGTGAAGTGGGTTGTTAATTAATTAGGTATTTAAATCCATTGGTGTATGGAAATTATCCAAAAAACATGAGAAAGTTAGCGAGGAATAGGCTACCAACTTTTACAGCTGAAGAGAAGAAGATGGTCAAGGGAGCTTTTGATTTTATTGGTCTCAATTATTATACCACCAATTATGCTAAGAGCATCCCAGTGAGTTCAAATGCCGCACCAGTCAGTGTCACTGCCGATCAATGTGTAAATCTCACAGGTAATTATTGAACTATGTATAACTTGTCAAATTAATTAACCCACTTGTATTTAGTTAGTTGGAAAAAAAAACTGCAAATATATATTAGAAGAGTGCATGCAGCAATTAATGATTTATTTACTGTGCATTGCGAATGTTTCAGTGGAAAGAGATGGAGTACTTATTGGTCCACAGGTATGATTTTTTTTTTTTTAATAAAAAGAATACAAGAGTTTTATAAAATTATTTTTTTTGAATTAATTCTTACTTACTGCACGAATTAGGCTCAAGGGAGCGGGTACATTTACATTTATCCAAAAGGGATGCAAGAAGTTTTGGAGTATGTGAAGAACAAATATCAAAATCCAGCAATCTACATTACTGAGAATGGTTTGAAATTGTTGCTAATATTCCTTTAATTTGTTTATAGAAACATTTAATGGCATAAAAATTAGGTATAAATATATTATTTTTATTTATAGGGGTTACTGAACAACGAAACGACAGTCTTACCCTTGACGTGGCATTAAAGGATCAACATAGGGTAGATTTTGTTCTTGGGCACTTGTATTATCTCCATGAGGCAATTAAGTGAGTAAATTAATTTTGGTTAGGTAAATCTTGTTTTGCAAAAATAAAATGGAAAGCGAGTTTATTTATTTAATTAGGTAATTTATTGGCTGTGAATATAATTTTATGTTGCAGGAATGGAGTAAATGTGAAAGGATATTTTTATTGGAGTGCATTTGATGATTTTGAATGGGGGATAGGCTACCTTCCCAGATTTGGGTTTTATTTCATTGATTACCATAACAATCTCACTCGTATTCCTAAAGAGTCTGCCAAATGGGTCCATGATTTCCTCAAAGGTATATAAAAACCCAGAAAAAATATTATTGTATTATTTTCTATATCTTGAAGGATACATATTCCATCGTTAATTTCTCTACATATATCCTTCAAAATATAGAAAGTAGTACAATGATCTTAATCCATATTCATGCACGTGTGCGTGTATGTATGTGTTCGACAGATATAGTTTTGCTAATGCATGAGGTTTATATTCGTTGCAGCATCCTGAGTTCGCATTAATGAGATTCTCCTCCAAATTATATGAGATTGGATGTATGCCGAGTTCTTTTGGACACATGGAGATTGCCTTGCTATCGTTTTTTAAGCGTTTATTGTGACGACTTTTTTTATATCTAGCTAGCATACTAGTTTTATTTTAAGCTTTCATAATGTTTCCTTTGTATTTGTAGAGAATTATGAGGAGCAAAACTCGTTACGTCTCCCAATTTTGTAATAATTTCACTTTTTACATCAATACCAACATACTTTGTCTAAGAGATCAATATCTTTATCTTTCTCTACTCAACTTTATCCTAATTCCTAAGGAAGTGCTTAGATAGATTGTTTGTAAGCCTCTAGAATCTACCATTGATTGGTACAGATTAACAGTTAGATGACACATATTGTACTAGTGATCTGAAATATAAAATAACATTCTCTTGCAGTTTCTTATTTCATTAGCTTTTCTCTGTTTTTCCTTTTACTTTCCTTCATTTTTTTTTTCATTTTTTTTTATCGTTGATCAGACACACCTTCAGTTATTCTGATGTTCTTGTACGGAGAGTAACTGATTAATTAATGAGCTTAATTAGTTATCCACAATATATTGATTTATGATTGCTCCTGCCAAGAGAATGAAAAGAGTTGGTTTCGATTTTATTATGCGGAGCAATTTTTTGATGTAAATCTAGCTAACTTGATTTGAATACCAGTGCTACACTGCAAGTGTAAGTACATTAGCAAGGTTTATTAAATTTCACCATGAAGGCCAATAAATGAAAATTTGATTCCTCCTGAACTAATATGTAATATAACAGCTGCTTAAGTTTGCTGGTTGTACAAGATTAGCTAGCTATATGATTAAGATTTGTTAATTTGATAATCTCCAAGCGTAGACTTGCTTTAATTGATTTAGCTAAAATAGTTAGTAAGATTGAGGTTGGTGAACCCCATTGCTGTCTCTCGTATCTAGCTAGTAGTTGCAATTTGCAAATAACATTAGGATAATTTTTGATTTGATTATTGGTTGTAAATTATGTTAAATGCAGGAATGGAGTGAATGTGAAAGGATACTTTTATTGGAGTGAATTTGATGATTTTGAGTGGGGATTCGGCTACACTCCAGATTTGGATTTTATTTCATTGATTCTAATAACAATCTCACTCGTGTTCCTAAAGAATCTGCCAAATGGGTTCATGATTTTCTCAAAGGTGATACAACAAATTATGCATCACAGAAATTAGTTTTGTTAATGATTAATGTTTCCTTCAAAAAGAATGAAGTTAATTCATTTTCTCTTCCTTTCATTGTTCTTCAATTTTCTGCAGGAAATCGTGTCGCTGAGCATCCTGAGTTTATTGGTTACAGGCTTACAGCATCCTGAGTTTCGTTGTTGGCACTCTCTTTCTCACGAGTCATGAGATTAGATTCTTAGTTCTTTCTTGTTTATAAAGATGGCCTTGCTATCAATTTTCTTGAGGAGTTTTTTAGTTATGACCTTTTCACCTTTCTGTATCTTGATAGGGTATTGTTCATTTCTAAGCTTTGTTGTTGCTACTGTTGTATTTGAGTGGAAACCCTACACAAGGACGGGTAAGATTCACTATGTTCTCTCTAACATATATATACATGCTGAAAATTTGAAAATGTATAGATTTTGAGTTGTTAGAGCATTTCAAATTGATAGGCATGCGATATACTTTTAGGTCAAAGTGGTTTGTAATCTCCAAGAGAATTATATAGTTGGTTTAGCCTTTGTAATAATCAAATACAAATAGTCAATAATTCTTATTAGAATAATGATATTTGCACAAAATCATTAAATTCAAATATATATATATATTTGTCTTAAATGATAATATATGTATGCGTGTGTGTATATATGTCCAACTTCAATTTCAAACGCACCCTAATACATATATGACAAGTGTAGTTAAATTTTATATAACTACCATTTGCATGATGATTTTTTAAAATAAATACATACATGTCATGATATTATTTATTTATTATATAGCAAACATAATCTAAAATTTTCTCATACGCTATATAATTAATTTAATTTATTATGATCATCTAAAAAGTTAAAAACATGTACGCAAGACAAATATTGGATTGTAGTTCTCTGTGCGGTAAAAAATCTAGAGAAATCTTAACTCAGAATTCACACGTCACAGTGGAATTTAATTTAGTCACCTATAATTTTATAAAAAGATCAAAGACTCCCCTCTTGTTTGTTGAAATTAACCATTTCTCTCCTTGTGGCTATAACTCATTAAAACTCACGTGACTTTAATAAAATTCCATTATTGCCAAAAAAAAAAAAAGGTATTACGTGAATCTAAGTGTTTACTGTTATATTGTAACGCAATGGGGTTCTAGTGGATTTTAATTAAAACATAAGGGTTGATTTAGGGAGGGGTTTGGTGGTTACATACATCAGGAAATTAAAAAGACGTCACCTAGCTAGAAAATCTAAAAATAGGTTTTTGTTTTTTTTTTTTACTTATAAGTTGTTACTATTTAAATAATTTAAAAACGATGGAAAATTAATTTTAAATCAGCTGTAATTTAACTTGACAGCTGCCCATTATACGATAAGATTCTGTAAGATGTGGCTATTCTTATTTTAATGCGGATGGGATAAAATATTGTTATATGAATTTAATTAAGAAAATTCATAACAAAACCATTAATTTTTCTGTTCGGACAATTAATACCAGCTAGTGTAACGAGGAACTGTCCTCGTAACAACATGTAAATTGATGTTGAAGATGAGTCAAAATTCAATTAGAAAATTCTTACGATTATTTTTATGTTAATGAATGTAACTATTAAAGCAACGAGAATGTCTTTAGTGCTCTAATTAGGGTTAACCGAAAATTTTCTGTAAGTAACAATATCATAATGATGAATCCTATTTATTCGGACATTAATATAACAACATAACGTAACATCCACCGAAAAGCAACGTACAAACAAAAACCTCAACTGAAGTGAATACCTATATATATCGGACCGATGATGATACAAGGAAACAGACACAAAAATACAGTTGTTGTATCGTCGTGTCTCAGTTTATAATCAGCTGTTTAATTAAATAAACCAATGGCACCAATTAATTATGAAACGAAGTTGAATTAATTAATTTGTTGTTTCGAGTTTATACATTGAAAACATAATGGCGATATTATTACCATCTTCATCATCAGCAAGCATTTTACAGGCTTTACGGTTAAGGATCTTTGCTATTTCTTATGCTTTGCTTGCATGCTGCTGCTTAGCATCTGTGCAGGATCAAGCCCACGGTTTGTTAATTAATTAATCGCCCTTCATTTATTTTATTTTTTAAAATTCACATGATATGTGTAAGCTTTTGTGGAAGCAATTTTCTTTACATCTTCAACTATAAATTCTGTGGGACTTGAAGGGATCTTATCAGCATCAACATTGGGACCTCAAATCCCTTTGACAGCTGGGGAAAAGAATATTAAGAGGTCCAGTTTTACAAATGATTTTGTGTTTGGAGCCTCAACTGCAGCCGCCCAGGTAATTAATTAATAAATTATCAATATATATTTTTTTTAACATTAATTCTTCAAATTAAATATGTTTATTTGTAAAATAATTATTAGATTGAAGGATCAGCAAAACAAGGAGGAAGGGGACCAAGTGTTTGGGATGAGTTCATTCAGAAATTTCCAGGTTCATCACATATAGACCATTTATAATCGATTTTAGACTTTTAGCTCTGGCCAATTCCTTATAAGTCTCATTTTTATTTTTATTTTTTTTTAAAAATAATTTTTACGTACAGAGAGAATTGAGGACGCAAGTAACATGGATACAGCCATCGATTCATACAGGCGCTACAAAGTGAGTTACATTAGTTAAATAAAATTTGTCATTAAAAATTAAAATTTCAAGTTACATACTACGTTTAATTAATTAATTAATTACTGCTAATTGGATTTTGCAGGAAGATGTGAAGGCCATGAAAGATGTCGGGTTAGATGCTTACAGATTTTCCATTTCCTGGACCAGGATTCTACCTCGTAATTATTAATAAGTCTTATATCAAGTTAACATTTTGCTCTTCTTTACTAGCAGCAAGCTAAGCTAGCTAATTAAATTTTTAAATGTAATTAACTAACAGATTAATTTGACTGTGTAGATGGATCATTGAGTGGTGGCATAAACCAAGAGGGCATTGATCACTACAATAATATCATTGATGAATTAATCAAGAACGGTGAGTCCTAACTATACAGTATTAGCATTTTATTTTTGGCACATTTTTGTAATTATATACGTGTTAAATTTATTGAACCCATATATGTTAATGTGTATATGATCAATGCAGGCATCGAACCTTATGTGACATTGTTCCACTTTGATTCACCACAAGTCCTGCAAGATAAGTATGGCGGCCCCTTAAGTCGCTCCTTCGTGTAAGTCTATTACGTCTATGAAAGACTAAATTTCTCTAGCTAGCAAATAGCTAGCTTGCTTAATTAGATTGTGATCAGTCTTGTAGTTAAATATTGATTAGGTTTATCTCAATATATAATTAAATAATCTCAGGGATGATTTCAAGGACTATGCCGAAATTTGTTTTAAAACATTCGGAGATAGGGTTAAGAGATGGATTACAATAAACGAGCCACTAATAATTGCAAAATTTGGGCACGCCATGGGAATAGCTCCACCTGGAAGATGTTCAGATAGAGGAAAATGTCCATCAGGAAACTCATCAACTGAACCTTACATTGCATCCCACAATCTTTTACTTGCTCACGCAGCCGCTGCTCGCCTCTACAAAAATAACTTCCAACCAAAACAAGGGGGACAAATCGGTCTAAGCCTTGTGGGACAATATTATGAGCCTTATTCAAATTCACCTCATGATACTGCTGCAGCCAAAAGAGCAATGGACTTTGAATTGGGATGGTTAGTGTGCGCGTGTGTCTGTGTTAATTTCTTGATTAATTGGTACTAATTAATATAATTCTGTAAAATCTAACGTAATGTTGGTATTTAATTAATGAATGAATGAATTATTAATCAGGTTTATGGAGCCATTGGTATATGGAGATTATCCAAAATCCATGAGGCAAATAGTGAAGGACAGGCTACCGAGTTGGAGTGATGAAGAGAAAAATTTGGTGAAGGGATGTTTTGATTTCATTGGTGTCAATTATTATACTACGAGGTATGCCAAGAACATTCCGATTGATTTTCGTGCCCCGCCCATCAACTACCTTGTCGACCAATTTGTCAATGCCACAAGTAATTGTTCACAGATTAACTCTAGTTTCAATTCCCATTAATTTCTCATAATAAGAAAATTAATTAATTAAATTAATTATGAAATTGATTGTGGCAGCTGAGAAAGATGGAGTGCCTATTGGTCCAAAGGTGTGTACATATATGAAATTGATTTCGATTCTGAATATAAAAAATTCATATTTTTTTTTATTTTGGTAATAAATAAATTTCCATTCCATTGCATTTTAGGCTGAAGGGAACTTCTTCATTTACGTTTATCCTCAAGGGCTGGAGAATATTTTGATGTTTATGAAGCGATATTACCAAAACCCCACAATCTATATTTCGGAGAATGGTATATAATTAGACCTTGTCCTCATTTTTTACCATACGATTTAATAGAGTTAATTTTTAATATATTATAAAATCATGTGGTTTAATAGCATGTCTAAACTGACTATATTAAAGTACATGATTTAACATGTCTACATAAAAAAAAAAAATGAGAACGCTCACATAAGAGAAAGACTATATATGTAAAATATTATTTGATTCAAGTTTCTGAATTTTATTAAAGTTCAGGAAAATTTTTAAATTATATAATTTAATAGAATAATATCATTACACTATTAAATTATATGGTATAATAGCATAAGAGAAGACTATATACATAAAATATTAATTTGATCCAAGTACCTAAACTTTATTAAAGTCCAAGAAAATTTTTAAACCATATAGTTTAATAGTTAATGTTATTACACTATTAAACTATGTTGTATAATAACTTTCTCAGTCATTACACTATTAACAACACAGTTTAATATATGCAGCATTAATTAAAATTGTTATATTGAGAATAATATATAATACAACATGCTATGTTTGTATATTAACAAATAAATATGATTGGGTGAATTTTAATTTGTGCGTAGGTGTTACTGAGAAGCGAAACGACACACTTACAATTGACGCTGCCTTAAAGGATCAACATCGGATTAACTTTATTCTAAAACATTTATATAGGATCCGACGAGCCATTGAGTAAGTGATCATCATCATGGATTAAATATATATATATATATATATAATGTACCCTGATAAATGAATGAATGAATTAATCAATTTGTCATAGCTAGCTAGAGAGAATAGTATATATATGTTAACTGTTATTATTAATCACTGCGATTAATTTAGTATTAATTAATAAATATAAATTGATGCACGGTGGTGGTGTTGCAGGAATGGAGTGAATGTGAAAGGATACTTCTATTGGACTTTATTTGATGACTTTGAGTGGTCGGAGGGATTTAACCCTAGATACGGTCTTTATTACACTGATTACAAAAACAATCTCACCCGCATCCCCAAAGATTCTGCTAAATGGTTCCAAGCTTTTATCAAAGGCCAGGGCCAGGCTTTACACTACAACTTCACATAATTGAACTCTGCTAATTGTAGACCTATGGTTTCAATTTTTATTGTTTTCGCACAAATATTGATTCATTACAAGGTATGTTTGGGATTGAGATCAGTAGACTTTTAAGTCTATAAACTGCTATGGAAAAAACTGTAATTATAAAATACAAGTTAATAATATGTAAAAAATATAATTTTTAAATAATAATTTTAACAAAATTATTAAAAACATAATAAATTTTACATCTTACAAGTGAAAAATCTTATTAACATAGCTAATATAGACTTAAAAGTCTACGATGAGCTAGTGTTTACCAAACACTTTAGTGCTGTAGCTTAAAAGCTACAGCTGCCCAACCTCAATCCCAAACATACCTTTAATTATGTTGCTTGAAACTCTATATGTAGTTGTACATTCTGTATGCTGATAGTTGAATAAAAGTGTATAAATTATTAAATCTTAATTTGCACACTTGCCACATAGATTTTTAAAAGTTGAGCACACTGTAAGACTGATGAAAATGGTATCCAAATCTTACTGAATTGGATGTTGGGTTACAACAGTGCTAACTTGTTGCCTTCGGAAAGAGGCCCCGGCCACTGCTAACAACCGTCTTAAAAAAAAAAAAAAGTATTCGAGATCTTATCTCGCTTTCAGCTCATGGAATTGATGAGGACACACACACACACATATATATGCATGTACCGGTTGCAAGGGCTTAGCGTTTTCATTTTGATTTTTGACATCAGTTCATCAGAGATAGTTCTTGACCTATATGGATATAAAATGGGTAGCAAAACCAAGAATCCTAAACCTGCTACTGATCCCCACCTTGCCACTAAGCATATCATATTAGCGCATTCTGCTGCCGCTGCTGCTGCTAAGCACTACAAGGAAAATTATCAGGTGAAATTTAAATTTCCTTTCCAAATCCTCAAGCGTGCGTAAATTATAAATCTAGATATTTTTTTTAGGTAGTTAGTTTTAACAGTTTTCCTTTCACAGCCTATGCAAGATGGAGAAATTGGAAATTCACCGGCATGCTAACTGTTTGAGCCTCACTCACAGCTTCCCCACGATAAGGAGGCAGCAGTAAGAGCCACTGACTTTCTCTTGGATAGTTAGTTTGATTACTGTCTCCGATGATTAAAATATTTAGAATACTTTTTCAGTTTCTCAATACAATTGTCACTTTCAGTACTGAAAAAAATCTTTCTTCAGGGGATGAGATTTCAAAGGGAACTCGCCTGGTTCTTTTGTCTTTGAATTTTGCTTTTTATGAAATGAATTCTGTCATGCATTTTCTCAAATAAATGCAACGGTCACTGAGACTACCATTGATAAAAGACTATTGCTACCTGATTTGATTGGGAGAAAATTTACAAATCAGTCTCAGATGAGACAAAAATGTTGAGTACACTAATTGAGTTTCTTAAAAAACACCGGTGCTGTGTTTGCGCATGCACTCGGGAACTGGATACGCAGTCACATCCCGGTCTCTCTTGTTAGTCCTTCGCTCAGGCTGCCCCTGAGATTTCCTGTGCATCTTTCTTATGATGCTTCCAAATTCTTCATCAGAAATAGAGGAGTCCTCAAAGAAAGGAAGCATGGCTTGCTTATTAGGCTTTATGTACTTCCGATGACCCACATAGGCACGGTGACCCTGTCAATTCAACCAGCAATCACCTTAAATTTTACTACAATATCTATAAGATTGTTGTATACATAACTAGGTGTTAAATGAACAGGCACAGTAGTTCTCTGTGGAAACACCAGCCTTAAATCACACAAACCTGCATGGCTCCGCCCATGTTGCCACCATGGGAAGGCACAAATACATTGCTGTTCAACGAGACAATGTAATCAATTGCAGCAAGAGAAGAGGACCTGTTGATATACGGAGAGAGTTCACCTTCTTGAGCCAACATCTCCTTGGTCACCAAATTTGGAAATTCTGCAGCAAGTGGCTGCAGTGCCCGGTGTCCCCCAAATGGCTCTCCTCCAGCGATGTATATTCTTGCACTACCTGGTGCCCCCAAAGCCTTCAAAAACCTAAAGCAATTACCATGTTCAAATGGAATAAACCAAAGCCTAAAACTTTGAACCAAATTAACCCCAGAGTTCTGTTTTTGGTTTCTGATTTAACTTACCTTGCTATCTCTGAAGCATTAAGGGGACATAGTCCAGCAAGTCTTCGCTGAATGTGGCTCATGTTCAATTTTCCTGTGAGATATTCAGGTTGAGATTCGCGAATCTTGGCAATAGTTTCATCATATTCCAAGCCTAAACCAGTGAGACATCCGGTTCTGACCCACACGTCCTTCTCCATCCGGAGATGGAGGGCAATATATGGACCTTCAATCCACATTCTCCTTGCAAGTCGATTCCCAAGTTCCTGAATTGGAGTTGCAAATCTTAAAGCATGGAAGGCTACCTGCATATACAGAAGAATTTTAAGGAATCAACACATGATGGCAATATTTTGCTGAGTAAATATGTTCATGACTTTCTAATCTAACTTTCGTGGAAAGTAACTTTAGAATGTACCTTGCACCGAAGCTTCTGCAAATCAAGTGGAAGATTCTTGGATAGCTTAGAATCTAACCCTTTTAGTACAAGAACACCTTCTTCATTTAGCTACATGAACCAGCAATGTGAAAAGAAGCGTGACTACAAGGAGAAACAATAAATAAATAAATAAATATATATATATATATATATTTCAAGCATGCTTCCATAGGCATCACAATGTCACATTAATTAGCTTAAAAAAAAAAAAAGAAGGTAAAGTTGCATGCAAAGAGTTTATATTAATATGTGAAGACATCGGGGAAGATTTTTTCCGCCATACTTGTTTGAAGAACCTGGCACGGATCCAAAATGGAGAAATATTGTAAGGCAGCTGATTCTCAATTGACTGTCTTGACTTCAAATGTGTTGAGGGAAGGGATGATACAACTCTTACATCTGCTTCTAAAGTTCTCTTGAAGTGTTTGACATTAAAAATGTCCGAGAATTCACTGCAATTATCATCAAACAAATGAATGTTTAACAAAACTTCACAAGAGACCTATCCCTCAAAAGCACTATTATGCATTGAAAGACACTGTTTCCTCTGCATCGATGAGAAGCTGAAGTGTTTCTTGAGGAAACACACATAGAGCCAGGATGATTAGTCCAAAACATTTTACAAGTAACAATCCTCACAGAATGAAAATAACACTTTAGTCGGGTCACATAATCATCCAAGAAAATACACAATTTGCAATTTTGTTCACCACATGATGAACTGACATGAAATGGGCTAACCAAAGACACAAAATTAACTAAAATTCTCTTTACCTCTCATCTCCCCAAATCAGATTAACCTGCAAGACAGGCACAACCAAGGCTGCTTCAAGAATCCTTGCAATAACAACAGCATCAACAATCTGATTCCTCTGCTGGTTCAATCCTCCTGAAGCCACCACCACCAAGAACTTCCTCTTCTCCTTGGAAATCTTGGCAGACTTTCTTCTATACCCAAGACTGAAATCCAAACAAGGCTTGTAACCTTCACCATCAGGCTGCTGCCAAAACTCCCTCTCCTCCTCGGACAAATTACCAGCCACTAGCTGTGCCGGTAAAGGCACCATTACGCTATTAGCCAAGCCCGCAGGCTCGTGGTCATCCTCATTGTAAGAGTTTGACGAAGCAAGTGAAGCAAGGAGCATGGCAGAGTTTGAAGAGAGTGAATTTTGTGAAGAGGGTGAGATTAGAGAGCAAGGGGTTGGAACTTGGTAACTTTGTATGAAGTTAAGAACGGAAATTCCCAAGAAAGTGAAAGTAAGCAAGAGTGAAAGAAAAATGATTGTGAAGTTTTGTGATGTGAAGAGTTTTGGGTGGCTTCTTGGGCTTTTCTTGGGAGATAAGAAAAGAGAAGCGAATGGAGAGATTGAGAAAAGGTGCAAAAATGGCGATGGTGTCAGTGTGATGAACGAGTTCTTGATGTTTCTTGCTCTCGCCATGAAAGCTTGCTAGCTGTAATTTCTTGGCAAATGAAACAAAATTCTTATGATCACGGAACTTTCTATTATTTTGGTATAATCGTGAATTGAGGTCAAAAGTCTAAAATGTCCTCAGTTTCTAGGGGATTAAAAGGTGGTTTTGGTCAAAAGAACCGGTTATACGGTTGTTATAAAATCGTTTTATTTTGCCGGGAAAAGGCCGTTACATTGCACTCTTGAACTAAAAAGTAGCAAAATACCGAAACTATCCTCCAATCAGTACCTTTCACTTGACGGTCGTTTGACTTCTGAATTCTTTCCCATCTCCTGTAAAGCGACGTGTCGTGTATTTTGTAAAGGAATCCGTCAATCTAATATGCAAGAGCCGAGAAGACCCAAAGGGCCAAAGCCCAAAGGCATGCAAGCATGAGTTCTCCTCGACTCACTAGTCACCATTCCTTGAATCAAACACCAATCCCAGCATCCACTATGTACAGGTGGAATGACCTAAGAAAGTATGGTCCAAATTTAGTGGTGAGAAAGATTAACGATTATGTTTACGTGCTCCGGTTGTCGGACCACTAGAATACCTCTCACATTTTTAACGTGGCTTATCTTATTCGAATGATGAGGAATTATATCAGCTTAACTAGATGGTGGTTCTTTTCTAAATAAAGATGACTGATGTGTGTTAGTTGCAATGAACGAGCAGTTGCCTTGAATGAGCAAGATATTTATCGGGAATGAGCCATCAGCTACCAGTAGGGTGGGCAAAAATGTACGGGTTGCCCCAATTTAAGCTCGGCTTGTATGGTAAGGCCATGAACGAGAGCTAAAAATTTTAAAATCCGTTGTGAATGGACCTAACTAAAGATTTATAAAAAAAAGTCTTAAGTTTTTATAATTTATAACTTAAAAAAAAAAAAAAAAAAAAAAGAGAGCGAGAGAGAGAAAAAATTGGTACTTTCACCATAAATAATTTGTTGATCATTCTTTTTGTTAATTCATTCTTCGCTTATGTGATAGGCAAGAACTCCGTGGGCTTGAAAGAAGAGGTGAAGAATATTTGGATAACAAAGGAGATTAGTCCAGACGTTGATCTCTCTTTTGAAAGTAAGTCTAGAAATTATGATTTTGGGAAAAAGGTGCTTCATTATAATACTTATTAAGAGTTTCAATTTCGGCCTAATTTTTGGGGAACAACAATACATTACTGCTGGTTTGCATAATACAATGAATTCCAATGGTTTGACATATATGTTCATAATAGAGATGCCCCTGAGTGCAGATTTTGTATATGGACTATTCAACCTGATGGCCCCTACATGTTAAATAAAACTGAAAATAAGTATGACAAAATAAGCCTGAACTTGTACATAGTGTCATTCCCTAATTGCTCTCTGCATTGAATATATATATTGAATGCTTCGATATTATGGGTAGTGCAGTTGTTTCAACTACATATGAATAAATAATGTATAACTTTTTTTTAGAGATAAAAAAAAAAGAAGTTAAATTCAAGTGCATGAATTTGTGGTTTATTATGTTATGTTGTTAGTATTTTGTATATTAAATTATTTATTTATTATGTATTAGATAATCATCTTTAATTTAATTTTTTTTAATTTATTAAAAATTAATGAAATTCTAAACTTGGTCCAAACTTATGCAAGCCCAACGAAAGCTTAATCCATCCAAGTTTAAACAGACTTTTGAGGCTTAGGCCTATTCTAGTAACGTAAGTTTGAGCCTAATTTAAAAAAATTTCGGTCCAAACTCACAATTTGCCATCTTAGCTATAGGTGTCCATTGTTTTAATATAATATACTACTTTAAAATTTGTAACAAAAAAAATAAATATAAACATAATTAAAGCCATTCTGTCACATGGTCGTGCTAAAAATTCTGTTTTTTTATGTTATTTTTATTTTATTTTTAAGTTATTTTCTTATTTTTCTTTTTACTTGTAAGATTCCCCCTTAGGAGTTTTATCCCTTTTTATTTTTTATGATATTAGATTTAGGTGTTGTTTATTTTGTTTTTTTAGAACTGGAGAATTTTATTATAAAAAAGTTTCATATGTTTAAAGTTAATATAAAAGAACACAAATCTAATTTTATTGATTTAAACTTATCAATAATATTCTAATTATTAGAAAACTTTTGTTTATCTATAGTTTATCAATCTGCGTCGGATTCTCTATCAACTCCATGTAAGTATCGTTTGGTAAGTTCTCCATCGATATTGCCTAAAGAATGGATGGAGAAGAACAGCAGTCGACTCCGAGAGCTCCAATTGCATCATCATCGAATTCAAATTGGTCTGATCTCATTGACGATTTGTTGATTTCAAATTCTGCACCCTCTATTATTGTGATGGTGCTGAGAATATTAGAAGTCGATCTACTGATCAAGTGAAGATTGAATGCTCCAACACCCTCCAAAATTTTCCCTTTTTTTTTTTCCTTTGTAGTAAGTAAATTGCAATATTATATTTCAACAAAAATGTATATATTATAATCCGTATTTCATTCTTGTAATTTGATTTTTTTTTTTCTGTTTTAAGTAATTAACGACCTTGAAGGTCAAATCAAGGGAGATAATAATAGAATGAAAAATGATTAATGAAACAATACTTTGGAGCTCCTATATGGATTTCTTCAGTGTCACTTTACAAATATCGGACTCAATTTCGATAAATTTCTCAGGCCAGTGAAAGTGACGCTACAGTTTTGAGAGTTTGACAACGCTATTGTAAAAAGTAATCTGAAGAAGAGAAAATGTGGCGCTCGAATAAACAAACTCATAACAACGCCAAAGTTTTCTGCTAATAAAACATTATCAATGACTTACTCTCATTGCGTGGGGCACTTGAACCTATTATAATACAACAAAACTCTATCGAATACTATTGTTAGGATTGTGAAACAAAATTTTATTTCAAGGTATACAGAAAATATTAATAAATTTATAAAAACATGTATAAAAAACTCTATGCTTATAAAACAAACAAACCAAACCAAACAAAGAAAAAGCGTGGATGTGTTTTTAATTATCGCATAAAACAACAACATAGGCACATAGCCCATAAAGAAAGGGCCAGCTTTTGAGTATTTGAAGCCTTAAGCAAATTTTTTTTATAAGCCTTTTTTTTTTAATTTAACAACTTAAATATTGAAATAAACATACAAAATTTCAAAATCTATCTATATTTAAATTTTAATTTCAACAATAATTAAAAAATCTTAAAATTTTTCAAAAACAAAAACTAAAAAAAATAGTAAAGAAAAATATCTTTTTTACTTCCATTAGAACTACTACAAAAATAAATAAATAAATAAATAAGAACAATATTATTTTCAAATAAAATATTTATAAATGTAGTGCTTAAAAAGTTGAGATGATGAATTGATGGTCAGATAGTAGATGTGGACTTTGTATTTTAAGAAACTAATTTTTTTATTTTTAAATTAACCAATTAACGTAATAATTTTCTTTATATATAAGACATCAAGAAATTTTTGTCATCCACTTATTTTTGAGATTATAAGGTGTTTAATATAAATTAAAAGAAATACTAAAAGTCAAATATTCAAATGTTAAATAATTAAGTTTTCTTAGGAAATTGAAAATGTAAAGAATCTAATTTTTTTTTCTTGAAAAGACTAATAATTAATGAATTAATAGTTAGGGGTGGGCATGAGTTCGATTGGGTAGGGTTTGTGAAAACCTAATCCAACCATTTATTGAATGGATTGAGATAAAATTAATCAAACCCAACTCTTAAACCATTGGGTTGGGTTTAGTTGATCAAGTTAAAATTTTAAAAATTAAATTAAAATTAAAAATTAAATGACAAAAATATATGAAACTTGAAATAAAATTTAGTAAAATTAAATATAAATATATTATAATATGAAAATTTTATTCATGGTATAATATTCAATAAAAAAACTAAAAAATAAACTATCAGAAAATTAAGAAAATTTTGAAAATGAAGTTCTATATTTTATTTCTAGTTTCTCACGTTTCTTTTTTGAATTCTAAATTATGATTTTTTAGATAATTAACTGATATCATGTCCTATAATAAAATGAAAGTAATTTATAATTATGTATTGTTAATTATTTATTAAAAAATAAAGAGAAACTGAAACTAAATTACATTCAAAATTAAACTTATAAGATAATAAATTTACTAAGTAATTATATGCTATCACGTCAATTAATACTTATAAACTCAATTGGAATGTTTATCAACTTTAAAATAAATATTATTTACGTGGGTTGAGTTGGGTTAGATGGGTTAATCTTAATTAACATAACCCAACCCAATTATTAATTGGGTTAAAAAAAATTGATACAATTAACACACAATAACCCACTCAACTCATTAAAATAAAATTGGATTGGGTTGAGTTTGTGCACCCCTAAATTTTATATTGTGTATGATTTTTTATGTAATAAATAAATTAAAATGGCGGAAATCTCATAAAAAAAAAAGAAGTTAAGTGACGGTAAAATGTTTTTTTATCAAATGGTGGCAATAATTTTTATTGTGTAGTTTCTATATATAAATAAGAGTATTATGTAATTAATGAAGGTATTTTTTATATTATATATATTTTAGAAAAACTCTTCAATTTCTACTCCCAAAATCTCAAATTTTGGGTTTTTACTAGTAGAGTTAAATTAGCTTATTTAAGCTTAAAATACCCAATTAAAAAAAAATCAAACACCATTTTTTTAAAATATTTATGGGATTAAATAAACACTTATGAATATTAGATAAGTCATAGCAAACAAGTACTTAGTAGATTTATAATAATAAACAAAATATTGATGAATGAATTTTTGCAAAACCAATTAATGTCCAATAATATTCGGATTAATTGTGAATTTTAGTTAACTCGTAAAAAATCTCAACCAGTGATACAAAAGTTATCAACTGGTATAAGTATTCAATATTTGCATATTATATAATATTTTGTGTGTGTATATATGTATAAAAGTGTTAATACATGGGATCCACCTATGTTGCAACTGTTGTAACATACAACAATGTTTTGTCTTTATGCGGAGAAACAGTTGGATTTACATTGAACGAATCCAACGGTTGCAAAAAGATAAATGTTAACAGATGTAGTTACTGGTCACCATTGAAGCTGGTTATATATTTATATATTTATTTTGTGTCTCTTTCACAAAATGCATCAGAATAAGTTTGTTTTAATTTATGAGCGAAAAGAAAAAGCAAGTTGGGGCGTAAGCTGTACGAAATCGACGGTGATTTCGTATAGTTGGATTATATATGAAGAAGGGATGGCTTCAATCTAAAACTAATTACAAAATTTACGACTGTATCGAAGAACTGCAGCCCAAGCTAAGCAATGGGTAAAGTTATCTATTTATCCATATGTGAAAATAGAGGTAATATTGCGACAGTTTACTATATCATGGTGTTGTTCGAAAAGTAATGTAGCTGGTAATTACTGATAAAGAATATTTATTTTTCTTTGAAATAGTATGAAGGGGGTAAATTGCATGGAGGGGTGGTTATATTCATTTGCTACAATCAGAGAAGGTAAGATTGGTAAGGAGGAGTGATTGTTGAGTTTCATAGAAAGAAGTGGTATATTGAGTAATTGAAGAAGGCATACTTGTAGGCCAAGTTATCATATGTTTGGGTTTTTTAATTTTGTAGTGGGAGCAAAATTTTACAAATGATAATTGGGTTATAAATTGTTAACTTAGTTATGTGGATGGCCTGCACCAGATTGATGGAAAAATGAGTTGCTTACTTATAAAAGTAAGTATGTTGTTGCGATTTAGAGACGAACCCCATTGAAATGATTAGTAAACTTAGTAAAAGAAGGTATATGGTGATATGTATTACATAATCAAATTTATTTGTACACCCTGTTATACGTGGTCCATTAGCGGTTATTTATGATTGTGTTGTATTGTAGGCACTAGCTTGTTTGTTTGTTATGGATGATTATGTTTGTAGAGTTTAATATATAATTCATTTGTTAGAAATATACTACAATTTACACCTGGTATCAATTATAGAAGAGGAATATAATGGGAGTGAGATTATCCTTGTAATATATATTGATTTTAACCTAAGTTGGTTGTTACAAATCTATCATAAGCTGGAGGTGGTGAATGAGCATTATTAGAATCATAGAGTAAAGTTGGTGGTGTCGTTTTAATTATTATTTTTAATTATATGCCTTTCGTATATAACTTTGTACAACATAATATAAATATTGAATATTTTTGTAGTTAATGCAATAATAGAGCATATTAAAATAATTTTGTAAGGTGTTGATAAGGGTGTTCCAAGTGTTGTCAGCTTATTTAAGAATGTAACACTTTCTTTATCTTTGACAGGTCGGTGTGGCCAGGAAGCGGAATCTAGAAATGAGAGTGTTGAGCAGCTAGGAAATCAAAGGGCATTTGACTGATATAAGGGGTGAGACTAAGAGGTGTTTTCATGTCCCATCATAAATGATAAAATCGATATAGAATATTAAAATGAGTTTCCAGTGTATGTTGAATTTATAAACTTAAACGCATTTGATAATGCAAATAGCCTTTGCTCTTCGAAGAAAGAAATTAAACATTGAAAAACAGGGTAGTGTTAATGCATCTTCAAGCAAAGGGAAGTGGTTTGTGGTAGTAATGAATATTAACTTTTGGTAGTATATTAGCTTGACGATGAGTAATTAGTTGGGTATGAAGTTGGTATTGTTATGATGATGATGAATGGAATTTTAGTAAGTCACTACCTTGCATTATAGTTGGATATTCGGTGACTTGTTGGTGGATTGTCGTTAAGAAATAAAATATTGTCAGAAAATTAAAACTGTAGTAGGAAATTAATGCACAATTAAGTGCACTGTTAAAGGCAAAGACTTATTTTGATTTGTTATATTTGGTATAAGCATGTTTGTTAGTTAGTTGATTTTGATATTTGGAGGGTGTTAAACGTTGCACGTAAATGTTAAATATTAATTGAAATCTATATGGTGGATTAAATATATAATATGTTGAAAGAATGAAATGGATTTAAAAATCAAAACATATTGTGATGGGTTTAGGGTTTTTTGTTTTTATTGACGACTAGTTTGGGGATTAGCGAGGACATCCCCGAAGAAGGTTGAATTCAAGTGTTTCAGGTGTGAGGTTGATTATTGTCATTTGTACTGGAATTGTGAAGGGATAGTAATTTGTTATAATAATTGGATATGCCGTTATAAATCATGGTGCAACAATTAAGGTTGGAGTTGTAAAGGCATAACTTTAATTTAGTGTATGGTCAAATGTGTATGATTAATGAATTGCAAAACATTTTCGACACCCGAAAAAGATTACTAGAAAAAATGCTATAATAAAACTGCATAATTTATGAAAGCTGAATCAATACATAGACCGATACATACTCCCCAATTTGTTGAACATAAATTGTATGTATTGCGGTAATTACGCAAATATTAGAGAGATTTGATGTTTTAATATTAGTATAAAATGATGAACTTGAACTGAATAAAGATGGATCTATTGTAAGAATCGAAGAAAATCAAAGTGAACAATGGAATTTACATCTATAGTAATAGGCAACAGTATTAAGTAATCCTTCTATGCATAACTCTGGTGATAAGATACATAATTTTTCAAAAGTCCCCTGTCGTGGATAAAATAGTAATAGTAAACGTAGAGAAACAAACCAACAAATACTTACAAAAAGAAGAACAGTCTATAGACAGAGTTTAAACTCTTGTTAATTAACTCTATAGTAAAAGAAATGGACTTGGTGCTGTATAAGAAAATATATTCACTTGAAAAGTAATTTAGCTTAAGTATGAGCATCATCCCTAATGCAAAGAAAAAAAAAGCACCATCCAAACGAAAGGAACAATATTTATAACAAAATAGTTCCGGCTTGATGTGCAATTGGCTAGTGATGTGGAGTGCCTTTCCCCAAGTAAAACAGCTGTCATAGGCCTGTCCAGTAACAAAAATGGTTAATAATGACATGTAATGGTGTTTTAAATTTAATTTTTTAGACAAAAGAAATAAATACGTAAAGGCAAAGTAAAAAGGAAAAATTTGGCCAAATTTAAAAAGAAAAAAGAAATAATAGGTAGTTGTAAAATATGATTATATAAAAAATGAAAGTGGAAAAAACGTGATGTGCAATAGTAGTAATTTGAAAAGAATAACATGAAGGTGCTCAACTAGCATGTACGTATGGGGCTGATAAGTGAATTGCCATAGACTCATTAATTACAGTAATCACAGACAAAGTGTGGAAGAAAATATTGTTTGAACACGAAGTTTTGTATATGTTATTTTAAACCTTGGATAATTAATTAAACTGCAATGATTAACAGGAAGAAGTACATTAATGGTATTAGATCTAAAAAGTTAAAATTATTGGAACAGGTGAAAAATAAAAGAATGAAAATATTCTGGAAGCCAGATACCAACAAACCACCATCCAAAGATAAAATAAAGCATGTATAATATCAAGGAGATAAATAAAACATTATAGGATTGTTATTTACGTTAACATAAAAAAATTTACCATGTGTAAAGCCTAGAAAAAAAAAAAGAATGCAGTGTTTACGATGGTTTAAAAGAATGTGGAACTCGTGAAGGATATATGAGATGAACTAAATAGGAGAATGAGGCGTACTTATAGTATCATCGCTAGTGGTAGATATAATCCCAAGGCTATCCCTCTGTTGAATAGATTTGGTAATAATGTTTTCTTGAGTTCCTTCCATCGAGTAAGAATGTAATTACAATTTGAAAAAATAAATTGCATTTTGGACACGTAATGTGAATGAATATAAATATAGTGCAAGGAAAACATGCACCTGCAGGTTATGTCTAGTAAAGGGGGAATGAATTGCCACGTTTACAGTAATTTTTTTGGACACAACGTCATCGGTGTCTTTGGTTGAAACAGGCTTCATACTGAAGATCATCGGTGAAAGTAACATGTGATCTGCGTCCCACTTCCAAGCATATTCTTTTGGTAATTGCGTCATGCCAAGTGCATACGTTGATAAAAAATTATGGACAGACATCATACTATCCACATAGTCTTCAACATTTTCCATGATAAGTTGTATTCCCCTACATGCATGAGCATATGGAATACCGGAGATCTACCACAATCTACAACTGTATGACTTTGATTCCATGTTAAGGTCATAACAAGATGAAGTGCTGTTCGATAGCTTGAGAATTGTACCATTCTACTGAACAAAGACGAAGCACTGACCATAAATGACACGGTCGTGAATTACATCCCGAATAGTTGGTGTTATTTTCTTCTTATACAATTTCCAAACTACCATTCTTCTTTGTTCAAATACCTCCACAGTTAAACGTGCAATTCTCACAAACCTTCGAGCAATACTCATATGTAGATATTGATGTAAGCAACTAAGAAGTTTTTGAGTAATAGTTAACGTAACACATGTGCACTTAACCCATTCGGGCATGGAAAATATGGCCCAACTTGACCAATTTGTCTGTAACAGCTAGTCATGGCATTCCTTATTTTGATGACATATCAAGTCCATGTATTTAAATAATGTTTTAGCAGTCGTACTACGACAAGCAGCCCAGAATAAGTGTTGCACAGGCAATGTACGGAATCGTTTCACCATTTCTGTGAAAATCTTATGGCATCATTATCAGTATGCAGTGTGCGGCAGGTATTCTTCAACGGCATAATCCATCCCATTATCTCCATCACCCAATATTTTTAGACCTTTACCATTCTCCATTCGTAAAGTATTAGTTACATTTTTTAGAAAATATACCTAAGAATCCAAGTCTTCGACTTCATATTTGCAAAAGGCAACAAGTTATATGCCGTTATTTCCATTAAGTGCAGCTGCCACTAGAATGACACTGTTGTCTAGGTTAATGATTTTCCAACCATCAACCATAAGCAAACCTCGGCAATGATTCTTAAATTCATAAGACATTCGTTCACAATATACGAACATTCTCTTGAATCTTTATGTCCCTATCGATTCATCCTTGTCAATTTTCAAAAGAACTATGTTATGCCTATCAATCCTCTCCATTGAATAACTGTCATCATGATCTATTCCGAGGATTTACTTCACTATATTTGCTACACATAATACTTTTCATTTAGTGCATTTAACCCTATAGGTTGATTCAATCTCAAATGTCAACTTTGTTGTGCTTAGATTTGGTTGTTGTTTCCATCGATAAAGATACATTATCGAAATCCACTTCAATACAAACTCAACTTCTTGAGCAAGTAGGGTGAATTTATGTTCCTGCACGAATTATGTTATGACAAAAGTCTTTCCGTTGCGAACTCGGTCTGCTTTGATTAACCAGTCGTCCAAAGATTGGAACACTCATAACTGACCAAATGACTTTGATTTTCATTACGTACAATTTGAACCCCTCCGAATTGCAAACACTCGAAGAGCCTTTCGAAATTTAGTGACATCTTTAAATCGCTGTTCCAAATACAATAACAATTTATGTCATTCAGATTTATTAAAATTGAACGAGTGACCTGTATCTTCAGCTGCATGGTTTCTTGATAATGCATACAAATTATCGTTGTCATTTTCTGATGAGTATCCCTCTAAATGGTTTTTATCATCATTTATGTCTGGCAACTTGTCTCCTTCGTCATCTGAATACTACCCCGTTGGCCATTGTGTGTTTTGTAAAACTTCTACTGTTGTACTCCTTCTATGATATACTATACCAACATTTTTTGCTCGGTGCGAGGAGCCTGGCCAGATCAATAAATGCATTTCCACCTGCCATTGTCATCCGTTTCTCTCTCCACATTCAATTCAACCTGTCTTCCACTTAGAATTGAATGTATTCTCCCTGTTCTATTCACCAAAAAAAAAGCCGAGTAGGAAATAACTCTTTCACAATCTTTCTCTTCTGTCTTCCATCATTCTTTTAGAACGATTGATCAGTTTTGTTAACCTAATTATTAAACTTTCCTTTCTAGCTAATGGTAAAGCTGCGACAACGAATATATTGTAGAGAATTATTTGAGATTACAAAATCGCTGGTAGAACTGACGATGCTCTGTTTATTATGTTTTTTCCTACTAATTTTTGCTGATTGATGATCCTCTTCCATCAGCTGGATCCTTAATGTAAGCACCTTTTATTTGACTGATACGAGAAGTGACCTACGTAGCAAAAGTCGTGACATCATAATTATACTTTCAAATCTCATAAGCAAGTTAATAAATAATGCACATAAAAAAAAGCCGATGAGGACCTGTTCCAACCAGTGTATGGACGTCTTTTGTGACAACAATATTTTGGGAGCAAAAAATAGAGCAGATGCATTAAATGCATTTCGCATAATTGAAGAATCACGACAGCTCCAAATCCAAATCACAGCGCAACAAACAACATATCGCAGTATACCATTAAGGGGTATGTCCGATATATGGTTTTGAAATTTTCCTACAAGTACGAACAGTGAGTCAACCAATCCGACCCCCAATACAAGCGCCTTTGCAAGTTTATCAAGCTATATTATAACCGCATCATCTGCTTCAACTTGATTTCAGTCAGACTGGAATTTTATGGCGAAATCGTAACTCTGGCTACTTATATGTGTGTATTACTTAATTTTAATTCCCTGGTTTGGTGACTACCTAGCAATTATTGCAAAAATTGTTTAATGTTAAATTTATGCAGTTTAACAATCAAGAATATTATTTTTCAAGTCACCTGCAGCGTGGGACATAGAATAAGTTTATTGTTTTTTTCCTATCCATATGGCATGTAAGTATGAAAATAACAGACAACTCTTTAAGGATTACATTGGTCAGGTAAATATAAATAAAAATATGAGTCGCAGCCCCATAATAATCTATTCAACTGCATGGTTTCATGACATTTAGACAATTCCTATCAAATTCATGATGTCCAGGAAATATATTTATTCCATAACAAAATTTCTGTATACAAAATTAACGTGCTTTGTAAATGTTCAAATAACACACATAAACATTTTATTAAACATATAACACACAAACCTTTCCTAATTGATGACATATCAAGATGAAATATTAATGGCGGAGACCGTAGCCCATTCGCCTCGATCTCCGAAGTCGATGTAATAGCCTTTATTCAATGGCTTGACGCAGACTATGTGCTACAATATCTAAATGGTTTTAATGTAGCTTAGCACTTGAATGAACCTTATTCTTCAAACAATTGAAGCTGTTGGTAATAAGCTGAATGATAGTGTATGCCCTCTCAGTATTCGAATGATATTTTATCTACATAGTATGTAAATACCCTTGAATGAGAATATTGTCCTTGTAAAAAAAAAAATTATTGTCTATTTATACGCACACATACAAGCAAAAAGAGACACATATACATGTTGTACCAAATAGTTTAATTTAATATGCATCATAAATAAAACTACACCTCCGGCTGACTACAGCATGCCTACAGTTTATGCCTCTCCATCATAAGTTCAACGTAGAGTGCACAATCATATTCATTGACTATACTGGCCTCTCTAGTACAAATCTCAACAGTGAAATCCCTTATTTGTAATGAATTGGCATACGAAGCAATTGAACCACCATGCTGTAACAACATCTTAATTGATCTTAGCTGCAACAGAATAATTATTCAGTATGTTAGTTTAAGTAAATCCAAAACAACCATTTATTACGAATCACAACCATAATCAACACAAAGGTAGCTTTGTCTTATTATAGCATGAACTATGTTAACCATTGTTACAGGTCATTAACCTAGGTCACTCACCGTGCGTCTGTATTCTTCAATTAACAAATCAAAATTTGTATCATTGGGAAGCATATCCCATTTCTCCACCCGCATTTCAGAAATTATTACAATTAGTGTATACCAACATGCATAACCATTGTTATCACATTTTACTGTTCGATTGCCTTCCATATCTCGAGTGCAGCTCTTTACATCCCCACATTTCCACTTGCGATCCCCCTATTTTCATTGCTGCAATTGGAGTAAACAACAATTCCTTCTTACCAAACAAAATTACAGTCTATATGTCAAAGACGACTAATAATATCACACTCTAGAAATAGATTCATCTATAACACAAAAACCCCGTAGTGCCAGCAATGTCAAACCATTTCAACATCCACTCATGGCCCATTAAAAACATGTTATAAAATGAAATTTAATTGTTCTTATCAATATATGCCCTGTTGTATGGAATTTTCTAATTATTTCAACGGAGTTCATCCCCATAGTACAGCAACTTCCAAGTTTACGGATTGAGCAAATAATTCATTTTTTCATCAACAGAGTGCATGACATTACTATAACTAAATTAACATTTCATGAATCAAATATCCTCCCTACACAATTCTATATATATATATATATGTGTGTGTGTGTGGAAATCAATGGTCCATTGTTATTGTTGAAGAAAACCTGGTAGTGGTGGTAGCATCTCCAAGGTTATAGAATAAGAAGGTCCTACACTTTGAAACCCAAACCACTTTGGAATTTCATTCCCAAGTAAAATGACATGACTACTCTTTTCTAGAAAATACCATTGTAAAATATATATATCCTCCCTACATATTTGATCAGCAGCAAATAATACAAAATTCAAGGCATTTCATAAAATGCCTCACAACTAACACCCCCAAAAAATACTAAATATCTCATAGTTAGACTTTACAAAAAGAACCAATTATCTACTTCTAAAGTTTGTTCAAATGTCAGTACCAGATATATATATATATATCCTCCCTACGTATTTGATCAGCAATAAAAAATACAAAATTCAAGGTATATCATAAAATGCCTCACAACTAACACCCCAAAGAATACAAAATATCTCATAATTAGCCCTTATAAAAAGAACCAATTATCTACTTCTACAGTTTGTTCAAATGTCAGTACCAGATCATTCTTTATATTCTTCTCTAATAAATTCTTTCCTTCTACCTCGCCCCTTTCCCTCGCTCCCTCAATACAATGCTTCGAGCAATTAAATTATAATATGAATCATTCCTACTACTCTGACCTTCTTTTATTCTAACATATAAACATAACCGGCCCTCCCAAACTAAATGTCATAGTCTTTTTCTCATTTTTAAGAATTACCTTCTGCATCCTCTCCAACTCCACAACAATAGATCAAACGGATGTTATAATCACTTATAATATGTGCATGTTTCCTCAACTTCCACTAGTGCCCAAAATCGTTTCCACTTGGTTACCGCATCCACATCTTCAACTTCACTATGGTAATTTCTATGTGTTTTTGTACCAGACGCGGTTCCTTACTTAATCTGCACACATCAAAATTGATACTTCACAACCTCAACTTCTAGGGCGACATTATTTTGCTTCTCAGAAAACTATATTGAAAAGATTTCCATGATTGGAATTCCTAAGGAGTGGAAACTTTTAAAAAAGGTTGAAATTTCTAAGGTTTCCAAAATATGTCAATGATAGCCTTTCAAAAAAGAGGAAGTCAGTATAGTCTTCTATAGTTCCTTCCAACAATCGACTATAACATATTATCCACTTTCTAATTTCAACCATTGGATTCATTCAATCTAAATCCGACGGTTTATCCATATGAAGACAAAAACTGTTGTACGTTGCAACATAAGTGGATCTTAATACATGATATCGATAATTAATTACTAAAGTAAACTAGTGTGGTGTCAAGGTTTAAGACTACCGTTCATAATATGATGATTTGAAATTAATTAATAACCACAATCCCCATCGTTAGAACTAGCATAGAAAAATTGAAACAATATACATATTAGGAAAAAATACAAATTGCTGCTCCCAAATTTAGCTTCTTGGCAATTTTGGTTGGAGAAACTAGCATTGCTTGTAGAAAATATTTACCGACTTAGCTCATAAGTCAGACCCAAAACCAAGACCAGCATAGCTGTATACTATGGACTCAACCTGATGATCCAAACAATTAGTACAAGGGATGTCAAGAGTTGGTCTTTAACACCCCCTCAAAATTTTAGAAAAAACTTGTGTGAAACTATCCCAATACCTCGTCAAGCTAAAGTGGTAGGATAACTTAATAATATTTTATTATATGATGGGATTCATTAATATTTTTAATATTAAATAATTTAAATATAGTAAGTCTTACGGAATCCACATAAGGTCCAACATTGACAGAATCCTATTAGTTTATCCCACACAATTATTTCTCCAAAATTCTTCATAAAACTCTTTATTAATTGAAATTACTTAAATAACATAACACAAATTAATTCATTTCTTGTTTTGAACGAAAACTGAATTAAACACTTAGATAAATTATTCTTTTAACAAATATTTTACACCCACCTTATATCATAATTTATACTCATATTTTTAATTTTTAATTTTTTTAAGAGTTTAGAATTATGAAAGATAGACATTATATAATAAAAATAAAAAATTTAAGATAAATTTAATATTTCAAGATTTGCATACAATTTTAAAAGATTTTTTTTTGGTAAAATTTTATGGGAAAATGATTAATTTTAGAGCAATGCTAGACACCTAATATTTAAGTAATTTAATTTATAATTGATGTGACATTCATTCATTTAATAGCAATTAAATAATTTTAAAAATTATAAAATTGATCATCTAATAGATGATTGACATATTGTATTTAGACTCAAGTTGGGTTCCCTAATATTATAATTTCAATATATGAATTTGTATTTTATCAATTAAAACTGGAGATATTTTAAGAAATAAAATTTAAAAGTGGTGTTATAAGATTTATTGATATACAAATATTAAATTATTTTACTTTCTAAAAATCCACATTTCATATATATAGACACACACCCGCACCTCATTATCTAATGAGTGCATGTCATTATTTGTATTTTTTTTTATATCTACTAATAAGAGAGGGAGAGGAAAGGTTTTTTGTTTGAGTGGAAAAAAATACTTAACTTGTAAAATATACTTTTGTAGTAGAGTTATCATTTTACTTTTCTCGAAAAAAAACAGTTATGTGCTCAAATAAAAAGTTATGAACTATCAACTGTGCTACTGTAGCATAGCTGCTGCCCACCCTATATTCTATGAATTGTGATGTGATAGCGTAATTGTCCCAAACGCATCCTAATTAGGATTGGTAAAAGTCTGAGCTGGGTTTTTTTTAGGACTTTTTAAACCTCTTTTTTAATATGTATAATTTAAATTTTTATATTTATAAATATATTTTTATTTATTTTATAATTTTAAATTTATTTTAATAAAATAAAACATGAAATATGAACTTTAAATATTTAAATTTTTAAATATATTACATAAATCTATACAAAAAAAATTAGTTAAAACAAAATATTTTTTATAATATTTTTTTATAAAATTCAGGTTCCAGATTTCTCAAGTAATACCCAGACATGACCCTAACTAATACTCGGCCAGCATCATCTGGTCCAAGTCGGATAGGTATTTTTGCTACCCCTAACCCTAAGCCCTCCAATAGGCAACAATATTCTCTCTTAAACAAACAAACGTAGTTTGGATAACTAATTTTTAACTTCTGAATTCTTTATTTTTGCATCAGAAAATGATGTGTCATGTAACATAAGGATGCATTGACACGTTGTATTGTATTATTTAATGTTACAATAAACTTTATTGCATTAACACTTTATTATATTAATATTATACAATGTTTGATGGTATATTGTATTATATTAATATAATATTGTGTTAATTCAATAAAGTCTAATGTAACATTAAATAATACAATGTTTGATGGTACATTGTATTATATTAATTTTTACTTATCATTATGTTTGGTGCTACACTACATTGTAATGTATTGATTCTTTTAGTGATTAGTTTGAATTATAAATTGGGAAAACACTTTTGTAAGTATTTTAAAAAAACAAATATAGAAGTCAATTTTATTTTTGTTACACTAATTATTTTTAGCATAAATGTAAAAATTATTGTAATTGGAATGATCATATGTAAAATTAAAAAATTTTAAAACTTTTGACATCACAACCTTTATTTTTTTTCCCAATATTTCTCAAATGTATACCTTGTGAAATAAAGATCTAAGCAACTAATTCAATCAAATAACCTCTAAAAAATATCTCAACATAAATAAACAGATAAAAAGTCATTTTTATAGTAAAGATGACAACATAAAAATTTAACAAATCACTTGATAAAATGAAAAAATTATATACCAAGCTCCTTGTCCAACAATGAAAAAAAATTCACAAATTTTTTTTAACCTTATTCATTAAAGAAATTTTACAAGATATATAATAGGCACGAATCATTGGCCACATTGATGCTGAACCATATGGCCTTAACCTTAGTCAATTCTACCTTATCTAGAAATTCAATTTTATTTATTATTATCACCATTAACACTCTCAATAATACTACATACCTCAAATAATTATTTTAAATGATATTTATTTGGAATAGTTATTTAAAATAAAAATTTTAAAATATGTAGGACTACTCTAACTCTTCTCTTAATATTATTTGCTTGCTATATAACTTATATAGTACTTATAATGTATTGTATAAGTTATATAGCAAATAATATTAAGGATTTGTTTTATTTTTTCTGAGGTTCAATACTAAGACATCAATAAGATGGCCCACAGCGCAAAAGCAAGCATCAGTTCAAATCACTATTCCTTAAATCTAACGCCAAGCCAGCATCCATGTACAGGGCAGAGATGATGGAGAATTAACATTGGAGATTTTAGAATCCCTGCCAAAAATTTTGCGTTTTCATTCTGTATTTTTAATCAAACAAGTTATTCATTAAAAAAAAAAAAATCAAACAAGTTATAATTCAAATGACAGGATTACCCTTTGCCTATTGAATTTTTTATGTTGCCGGGTATTCGTGCTGTAACTTAACACTAAAGATTATTTCAGTCATTTTAATCGGGCTGAGGACCTCTTTATTAATAAAAATGGAAAAACTATGGATTTATTTGACGTATCATAAAAAATTAGGGATCCATGTGTTATTTACGCTATCATATTATATATTTCCCGGATAGCCTCTGATGAAGAAGAAGAAGAAGCTGAGACTGCACTGAACCAAGGTGAAACAGAGGCAATGGCAGAGGCAAAGGCAGAACTAAACGGTGAAGTAGTGAACTCGATCGTCTCTGATTTTCTTCATTTCTTGAACGCTTCGCCCACCGCTTTTCACGCCGTTGGTAGTCAATCACCATTCACCTTCGTTCAGTTTCGTTTTTAAACTCGAGATTTGGATTCGATTTTGCGTGTTTTCATTCTTGAATCACCAATTAGTTTCGAAAAAAAATTATTTATTTTTAAAATGTTCCAGATGAGGCGAAGAGGCGTTTGCAAAAAGTGGGGTATCAGCATATTTCAGAGAGAGAAGATTGGAAATTGGAAGCTGGCAAGAGATATTTCTTCACTAGAAATCATTCGACGATTGTCGCTTTCGCCGTTGGTAAAAAGTAATATATTTCGTTTATCATAATATAATATGAATTTTTCTGTTTACAGATTTGAAGAATTTGTAGCATAAAAGGCTGTAATATTTGGATTTTCAAATTGAGTTACATTACATGTGATTTTATGCCCATGTGGTAAAATTTATGCTTTAGATATGTTGCTGGGAATGGGTTCCATGTAGTCGGTGCTCATACTGACAGTCCTTGCCTAAAGCTGAAGCCTGTTTCTAAGGTCATTCTCTATTTGCATTGCTACAATTTTATTTCCATGTTGTGCTTTCTTTTGGAAATGACTCAATTAGTTTTTAAATATGGGTGGGTTTATTAGGTAACAAAAGGTGGGTATTTGGAGGTTGGCGTCCAGACATATGGAGGTGGTTTGTGGTATACATGGTTCGACCGTGACTTGACAGTTGCAGGAAGGGTGATAATTAGAGAAGGGAAAGATGGTTCTGGTCCCTATTCTCATAAACTAGTTAGAATTGAAGAGCCCATAATGCGAATCCCTACGCTGGCAATTCACTTGGACAGGTTCTCTACTTAGATGACTCTCTTTGTTTACTTGGTGATTTCGCCTTTGCATTGTTTGGGTTTAAGGAAATATAAATTTCTCTGTCTCAATGATAGGAATGTTAATTCTGATGGATTTAAGGTGAACACCCAGAGTCATCTTGTTCCCATCTTGGCAACATCAATAAAGGTATTCTTCATACATCACACTTGTTTTGCGTTTAATATATTTAATTCATAACTTTGCCTCATTCGTTTGGTGATAAGACATATATTTGCCACTGATGATTTACTGTTTGTGGAATTGGAGTAATAGGCTCAATCTTACTGTATACTTCGTTAGTGTTCCAATTAAAATTTAGAATTTAGAATTTGAATAAATGTTTAGCAAGTTTCTCTGTTATATGGCAATGTTTATCTGTTAGGAGCTGGAATGAACTTCTGTTGAGTGGTCGTGGACAAAGATTGCACTTGCCTTATATTGATCCTTGCATAGAACTAGTTTATCACTTCAGTTGCAAGAGAGTGTTATTGTGGTTATTTGGTTCAATACCCTTATGTGGGAATGCATTTTATTTGTTGTTATCTACAACTTGCTATTTAATAATCGTAAAAAGTAAGTGAACCTTCCTTGGATTTTATATATTCAGAATGATGGATTCTCTGCACTCATCAAGTGTTGCCTATTCTTATCCAACTAACGATTTTTTTTACAGGAGGAGCTTAATAAAGTGGTAACAGACAGCCCCAATGAAAGAACAGACACGTACAGCTCGAAGCATCATTCGCTTCTGCTTCAGGTTTCTTCCACCCCGCCCCCTCCCTGGACGATACAAGTAATTTCTATTTAAGTTGATTGAAGTAGAATTTGGAAAGTAATAGAAATGACGATATTTTATTTTTTCTCATTTTACCTTTAGATGATCGCAAGTCAGATCGGCTGCAGACCAGATGATATATGTGATTTTGAATTGCAAGCATGTGATACTCAGCCAAGTATAGTAGCTGGTATTGAGAAGGAATTCATTTTCTCAGGAAGGCTCGACAATCTCTGCATGTCGTTCTGCTCTCTGAAGGTATGAGTAGTGCTGTGGCTTGCATCTTCCTTTCCTAGGATGCAAAGGGTGTATGTGCATGGGAGAGTCAGTAAAATGTTTTGCGAAATGTGATGCACTATCCTCTTGTTAAAGTATGAATCTTTTTAAGCCTGATAAGAACAACTCTGTTTGATGTGTTGTTTATAGTCATTGATTTATGAGATATAAATAGTTCAAATCACCTTTCTGATGACCTCATTATTGTTGCTTATCAAGCTCTGTATCATCCTCTCGTCATTTATAAGATTACTCCAATATGAAACATTATGGCATCATCCTTTATCCTTCTCTTATATTGTTTTAGTGTCTTTGAGTGTTCATTTTTATCATTTCAGGCATTGATAGATTCTACATCTTCTGAAAGCGACCTTGAGGATGAGATTGGTGTTAGAATGTTGGCATTGTTTGATCATGAGGAGGTTGGATCAAATTCAGCTCAAGGAGCTGGATCACCAGCTATGTTAGATGCTCTATCACGAATCACAAATTCCTTCTGCCCAAATTCTAAGGTAGGGACAGCTTCATGCCCATTTTGTAGTTTTCGGTTTTGCTAATACATATGATGTTTTGAGGCTTCAGAGGGCCAGTTACGGGCTGCCTAGCTCCTTTTGTTCATTATTTTTACTTTACACAGATCTAAAGCTGCTCTTCATTGTTATCTGATTTTAAATGAGTTACTTATCCATGAAATTCTAATTTGATTCAGCATATGGTGACAGTGAATCCTAGCTGATTAGAGGTTTTCTGTTCTGATGACGAAACTGAGAAATGTAGCAAAGATTGGAATGAGATTGCTTATGCCCTTTTTGGCTACTTTTTATTTTATCTTGAATGTAGTCTACTAACATGTTCCCTTAGATAAGGGCTATTAGAAATATTTTATTGGGTCTTGCTGTTAGCAATAATGGTAGTATGATTAAAACAAGCATGCCCCTCCCCACATATTGTGCTCTAAATATTTCCGTGCATGTTCTCTTCCCAGCTGATTGAGAAGGCAATCCAGAGGAGTTTCTTTGTTTCAGCTGATATGGCACATGCCCTACACCCTAATTTTATGGTATGTTGTTGCCTGTGCCAAGGATTGGTTATTCCAGGTTTCATTTTATTTTAGTTTTTTTGGGTAACATGGATTATTTCTCAGGACAAACATGAAGACAATCATCAGCCAAAGTTGCATGGAGGACTTGTCATCAAGCACAATGCAAATCAACGCTATGCAACCAATGCCGTAACATCCTTTGTTTTTAGGGAGATAGCCTCGAAGCATAACCTTCCTGTCCAGGTGGGTTTCTAAAAATTTTATGGTTGCCAACAATTTAAGGGTGCAAAATTTCTGGTAAATTGGAAATTACCATTATGTTGGTGGTATTACCCTCTTGCTTTTTGTAACGATTCTTGGCACAATTCCTATCCATTTGTTATTGTTATCCTTCAGACACTGTTCTGAATTTTTAGAATTGAGGCCCTTGGACATTAGCTCAAGTTGCAAAGGGATGAACAGAATTGGGGTAGATCTTGAGTTTACATCTCGAAGTTTGAGAAAGGAAAAGAGGGTAAAGTGAACCGGTCTAGTGTTGGAACAGAATTATCACCAAAACAGGGAATCATTGCTTCAATCTACTTGAGTCATAAAATTCATCCTATGTAGGAAATGATGAGTGTAGGCTGTACCGTCGATATGGAAGCACACTCTTGTTAATTTCCAGTTGTGCTTTAATGCATTGTCTTAGGGATTAGAGTTTGGGAACATGATGTACATAAAAGAACTAGAATACTGCTTGTTGCAAATTCATCCTGTGGATGAACTGATCATCTAAGAGAAACTTCCATGAATGCAGGATTTTGTGGTCCGCAATGACATGCCTTGTGGTTCGACTATTGGCCCCATCTTAGCAAGTGGTGTTGGAATTCGTACAGTTGATGTGGGTGCCCCTCAGTTATCAATGCACAGTATAAGAGAAATGTGTGCCGTTGATGATGTGAAGCATTCCTATGAGCATTTCAAGGCCTTCTTCCAAGAGTTCTCTGAGCTCGATGCCAAGATCAAGGTTGACATGTAGATCTCCCTTCCTTATTACTCAGCAGACTGTTGAACAGCTGCTCATGCTATTAGTTTGCCCTGAATGCTACGCAAGTGCTGTTATGATGTAATACGAGCTACATTACTGAGCAATCGTTGTGCTGATAAAATCAGATATGACTGCTGTAGAATTATTGAATCAGTGGATCCTTTTACGTCCATGCTAAATTGCTAATAAGTATTTTTATCAACTTGCTAATGTGTTTCTTGCTATTTAAATCACATTATTTGGGTGGTAATATGATATTCTTTGTATCTCTTTAGGCTTCTGCATCAAAACCATGAGAGTTATATGGTCGTTATTTTTTACCGTGATCTCTAAGTAGATTTATTGTTAGGTTATGTATATGGCAAGCATTAGAATTCTACTGGTAGTGGCAAGTTGCTGTTCGAATCATCGAGAGGTTAGATGAATGACCGTCGTGCAAAGCTTTGCTAATCAACCTCTGCATGCACATATTCAAGACCAGGATCACCTGAATTAGTTTATAAATTTTGATTAACATTCGTACAAATGACTAAATGAAAATACAGCAAGAGCAGATATGGATGTATCATGAATCACCACGCAAAAGAAAAATTTAGTACAGCCATGAGCATTGGGCGGTAAAATATAAAGCACCCGCAGCCTTGATAAACAGAAGAGGTGAGGGGCAGAAAGAAATAAAGCAATTGAGATTTAATTCTAAAACTTGTGATGTTCTTATTCAAAGGTAAATCAGTTATTTATCAACTCAAGAAAGGACAGCCGCAATATTCAAAGTCAAAATAGCAATGGATATCAATGGATCAGCATGTTTGACAGTATCAAGTACATGCGAGCAAAAAAAAATAAGAAAGTTCTCAGATGTTTCATCTGCTGAAATTTTAAATGAACCACATAATGAACCTCAGTTGAGCCAACATCATGTGGAAAGTGCTTTCTGCACCTCAGATGTAACTTCGTTAGGAGCCTTCTCAGCATGTAGTTGTGCAATAATGCCCTTCTTGGAGTAATAATCAATTACCTGAAAGTGAAAAAAAGGATAAATAAAGAAATCTCAAAAAGTGGACACAATTAGTTAGATTAATTAGTGGCACAATGGAAATATGTGCGGATTGAGTTGTAAAAAAAAATTTCGGCAGTAATTAATTAAAAAAATTAGAACTTACATCAATATTAGTAATTAAAAAAAGAAAGTCTACTGAAACGCAGAGTAGGGTATATGAGTCAGAGGAATGAAGTTTTCTTTTCCTCTCGAAGAAGTTGGCTTTTTCAGAGTAGGGATATCCTAAAAGTTTCACTCCTAGGCTAAAAGCCAAATCACGTAATTTTTGGTGTCCTAGTTTGTGTTTGTTCTTTATTTTCTTTCAATTTCATTTTAGTTGTGGCCCTACTTCACTCATAAATTTCTTAACAGTAGTATCACAGCCTTGGTTGCATTTTTTGGAATCAGGGAATTATATGTGAAAACAGTGAAGAGGTAATTGTTATTTATGATTTCACAAAAACCACCAAAAATTTTTCTATGGACGAAATAGTGAGCAGAAACAGCTCATGATTTCAAGTGAACTGCATCTAATGGATAAGCAGCATAGAAGGATTAAAGAGTTGAAGCATTAACAAAAGGTACATAACAACAACTTATACCAAAAGGAAAAAAACAAAGCAGATAGTATACCGGTTCAGTTTGCTTGTGGAAAGCCTCCAGCCTCGACTTGAGAACAGCTGCAGTGTCATCTTTACGTTGAATTAAAGGTTCTCCAGTTACCTAAAAAAAAGGGGAAAAAAAAAAAAAGTAGTCAAGAGTTGGTCAAACAAAACTACAAATGCCTCATAGAAGCCACTAGGGGGAAACATATATGAACAACATTCATTTGAACCAAACTGCCATGAAATCAACAAATTTCATTGTAAAATATACATGCTTGAGCTATACAACTAATTGATTAGTAAAACAGACGAATTATGAGAGAATAATTCACATCGACTTACATCGTCAACACCAGGAACCTTGGGAGGTGCAAATTTTGTGTGGTAGGTCCTGCCACTAGAAGGGTGGATCCAGCGACCAGTGACCCTCTCTTCCAAAATCGCATCATCAATGGCAAAGTTGAGAACCTTATCAACTTTTTTCCCCTGCTTCTCAAGCATCTCGTCGAGCTGCATATAGATGGTAATTAACAGCATGGTTAGAAGCTCATACAACTTAACTGAACAGATGCACGCTAAAAAGCATTCAGATGCTAATTGACGTTGAAGAAAGTGACACCTTCTGAGCTTGGACCACAGTTCTGGGAAACCCATCAAGAATGAAACCTTTCTGACATGAAGGTTTCTTCATTGCTTCATCTATGATACCGACAACCAAGTCATCAGAAACAAGTTCTCCCTGCAAAACCATTATAAAAGATCCTCTTAGCATCAAATACAAGAACCGTGTTATTGAACTTAACAAGAGGCACACACTATAAAAGAATCTGACCTTGTCCATAGCCTCCTTAGCCTTGATCCCAAGAGGAGTTTTAGCAGCAACGGCAGCTCTCAACATATCACCAGTAGCCAAGTGACACAAGCAATATTCATCTTTAATGATGGGCGATTGAGTACCCTTTCCTGATCCGGGTGGGCCTGCCAACCACACAATAATCTAATGGATACAAACAGCCAAAAAAGAACTAATGACTTGAATCATTAGTCAAACTCATCTCTATGTTCGCAATCAATCACCAGGAATTTAAAAATTTGTCCCTTTTGGTTCTTCAACTCCATTAATTACTTTAGGGGGAAAAATCTAAGTTGCTAAAATACAACAAACAGAAAATAAAAGAGCAACAAGTCTGACTCCAAACAGGCCTGCCAGAGTTTCCAGTTTCATTTCAATCAGTCATTGACATATTGAAACCATAGTATTCTTCGACTAAACAGAATCACAAAAATAGACCTTCCGACATGGATATCAACTCAAGCATTACTCTTCATAAACTACCAAAAGTCTATACACCTTACATAAGTAACAATGCTTATTACCTTCCTGTGTTTAACTTAGCATGCTACAATGTGAATAATAACTATTAAGAGAGAGAGAGAAAAAAAACTTGCGAGCCACGACCAAACAGAATTCAACCTTTTCAAAATTCGTTTTTTTTTTTTCTTTTTTGAAATTTCAAAATTCGGTTTTAAATCATATAAACAGAATCAAAATTCGAACTTTTCGACAGAGACTACAATTCAATTGCGGATCTGAAAGTTTCGAAGAAAATAGAAACGGAAAAATGTTATCTGCATGAATTAGAAGGAGAGGAGGTAAGAGTTACCAACGAGAATGAGGCGCTTGTCTGGCTTGGGGGCGCACTTCATGCGACGGAGGAGCTCAGTCATGAGATCCACCGACGGCACATCTTCCAGGTTCGCCGCTGAACTACTCGCCATTCTCGTAAACGGTGCCGTTTAGAGTTTTCCTCTCTCTCTCTCTCTCTCTCTCTGGACGGAAGAGAGATTCTGATTTTGATTTTGTGTGTGAATAAGAAAGGGTGGTAGGTGCTTTGCTTCACAGCCTTCGGACCTTCCAATGCTTCAAACTCAAGCGGCGTCGAGTTGGTCTTACTGGCTTTAAGTCATTTGACTGTTCTGTCCTTGGACTTTGGCTGGTGTTCCCTCCTATTTTGCTCGACACTTCGTGACTATTTGTGGTATTTTCGGTGTTATAGACGCAAATTTTGACTCGAATAAAATAATGTTGTTGTACTGAAAATTTTTATAACTATTGTATGCTTAATTTTCCTAGTTATTTTGTTTTTTTTATTATTTTATCAGCTTTTCTCTTCTTTTCTCTTTTCTCATTTTCTATTTTATTTTGTTTTTTATTATTTTATCAGCTTCTTTTATTGGGCTTATTGTTGTGTTGTGTTGTGTGTGTTTTTTTGCATGATTTTATACTGTTTCTATGGCATTGTTTCAGTGTACGGATGTGTTTGGATTAAAAGAATATGTCCGAGCCCGAGTTAATTGATATTGAGACTTGTTGGTGAATTATACAGGTGATTTTGTTACGGTTTCGTGATTTTATTATTATCTATTTGTGTTCTATAATTAAAATTATGTTGCTTTGTGTTGTATTGCCATATACTGTGAATTTTCTTTTTTTTTTTATAGTTGGAAAGTGATTTCACCTACAGTAGTTGAGGTGGATTCCTCTAGTACTTTATTAGATTTTAAGTGTGAAATTTGAAGTCATGTATTATTATTAGGTATTGTCGTAATTTTAGCTCTGAGTCATAAGTATTATCTTATAATTATACTTTCTTGATGTAATATTGTATTTATGTTTATATGACGTTGTATTTTAAATCATTATTAGTGTTTAATGAAAAACGTACTTTTCCTCTCAAAATAAAAAATTATCCTAATTATCACTTCATTCAATAAATTAATTAAGTAAAATCGTAAAACGAGATTAGGTGGCTCATTTCCCTCGATTTAGTAATGAGTTTTTCAATAATTTCCTAATTACATATAATAATAAATTTCTCAATAAATCTCATCATTCCAACCAATGGCATCAAGGAGTTCATTCTGAGTATAAAGCATCATACAAATTAAGGTGGGATTATTTCAACTCATCAAAATATTTATTATATCTATTTTTTAATTAAAATTTAGATTTTTTTTTTAAAATTTACGGGACTTATCTTTCTTTGAATGTATTACACTTACCTCAACTACACTTCAGTTGTTGAAATAAAGATTCGTCTCATCGCATTTGTTTAGCGATTGAATTTGGCCAAAAGTTCATAGCTGGTAGAGTTCCTCTCAATTTCATTCAATTATTTCTTCCTGCAAATTTCTTTGATTCAACAATAAATTGCTATCTCCTCGGTTAGGAGTTCCACATATGAACATGCAAAAGTTGGCAAACAACAAATTTATCAGTTGTTGTTTCTTTAATCCGACACAAATTTGGAAATAATTTGTTGGAATTACGTTTAAAATTCAAGAGGGACAAAAAAAGTTCCAACAAAAATGGAGAATGAATTTAGATATAGAATGATGACTGACTGATAAAAGGTTGTGGAAAGAAGAGATGGGGAAAAGGCTCAAATTATGATAATATAAATTTAGGGCATTTTAGGTATTAAAAATGGATTGATTAAGTAAACTTTTAAATTTTTAATATTTTTTTGTGTGGTAATTAAGTAAACGGGTATCATGACTATTTTGATGAACTTAAATAAATTCCCTCACCCTAAGACGACCAAAGAGCTTGCCTATGCAACTTAGAAGCATGTAAAGTGGGGGCTTGTCTGTCAAAACACACAGACAAAAGTGCCCGAGGCAATTCACTTGATCGAACGATAGTACCAGTGTTTGCTACTACAATCAAAACCTAACTCGAACACGGTGATGGAAAAAAGACAGAAACTAAGATAGAAGTCGAAAATTTTGACAAAATATCTTAGAGAATAGAGCCCAATTTCTACTGGGCTCCCTTGGGGTTACAGAAAGAAGATCCCATTTCTACAACTAACAACTTGAAGACATAAAAAACGCAGTAGATATCAACACTCAAAACAGGATTTTACTCCTCATCATCTTTGCTTTTTGACTTCTTCTTTTTCTTTTTCTTCTCACCTTTGGCTTGCACAACATCCTCTTTGTCATCCTTAGCCTTCTTCTTCTTCTTCTTGGCTGTTCCATCTTCGTGAGCATCAACACCATTGACTCCATTCAAATTCTCTGCTAGCTCCGCATCTAAGTTTCGCTTATCCTTCTTTCTTTTCTTTTTCTCAGATTTAAGTTCCTCTGAAGCATCTCCATTTGTAGCAGCAACTTCATCCACAGAAATAGGTTCACCATCCACCGCAATCTCAGATTTTGATTTCTTTTTCTTGCTTTTCTTCCCCGAAGCTTCAGTTGCTGCTTCTTTCATCTCTGTATCTGCACTTGAGAAAGTAGTTATAACTGCCTTAAGCTAATTAGTTAATAATATGAAGCTGAAAAGAATAATATTGCAGAATGTCAGCATGCTAACAACAATTAAAAAGCTTCCATTTAAGCCTGAGGGCCAGAAAGTTTTTGAAGGCCAAACACATCTGAAGGTAAGCATGAAGCATCCGGACTATATCCTGTCCATACATCTTTTCAATGACCAACCATAAATTTCAATTGAATTTGTTTAAGGAAAGAAAAATGAACAGTTTAAGTCTCCACCCACCATTGTTTTCAGTGCCTTCCATTGCAGCTTTCATCACATCAATGTTTTTACGAGGTGCAACTCCCTTATCGTAAAAGTCCAGCCGCTCTTCAACTTGTTCACGGAGTTTCTCCCCAAAAACAGTAGTGCTTTTTTCTGAAGCAAAAGAAGATGAAACAAAGTTAATTTGAAAGGAAACCACTGAAGTTCTAGACAGAATAATTTATCATACTAACAAAAGTAACCTGCAAAACAGTCAATGCGAGATGCAATAGAACACTTGTTCGCAAGGTATCGAGCCATTCGGCCCTTGTTCCGGGCAGAAGCTCGACCAATGAAAGATGAGTGGAAAATCAGACCATACTTTGGTGTGTTTCCTCGAGTTTTTAATGCTCTGGAGACAAAATTTCATGAATCATATGAGAACTTAAAAGCAATTAGGAAATATCTTAATGGCAAATACATCATCTCACAATCAAAGGAAACAGTATAAATAATAGGTTTAAAAAATGCAAAGCTATTTCAATTCCAATTTTAACTTTCACAAAAATTTACAAGCAATCCAATCAATAGAATAAAACACCTGAAGAGTGCTTTCTCAGCGCCAAGGATCTGAAGGGTAGAAGATGGACACTTAGCCAGATTTGTGAGACTACCTGCATGAGAAATCAACCGAGCCCCAACAACTTCACCAATCAAGGAGGCCAAATTGGGAGCAATATCATTCATTTTAGTAACCAGATACTCATAAAGTTTCTTCCTGTACTCAGAAAGGTCCATCACCCTCTGAGCAAACATCTGGACATTAACTAAGTCAACTGCAGACAAATCCTGTCCTGCAAGTGGGGAAAAAGGTGAACACTATAAATGCTAAGTTCGACATGTAATATCAAAAGACTATTTTATCTTTGACATGCAATTTCTAAAAGAGTAATTACCCATCGATGCTTTGCCAGCCTCCACAATCTCTTTGGCCTTGTCTTCATCCCCAAGTATGTCGGTTAAAGCTGGCACCATGTCATCAGTCAACTTTGACTTGTCCTCTATAAGTTTTACAACTCGGGCATAGAGATAGTTGTCATTGATGATCTTGGCTAATTCAGGGAAATGCCATGAGTACCACTCCCTACAGGATATTATAAAATAGAGAACAAGTTTTCAGCAAGGAAAATTGAAAAACCAACATCTTTTTTATACAACAGCAAAATTTCAAATTCTTTACAGATAATAGATAAAGTTGACAAGGTTTAGTTACAAGAGAAAGCCTATAATTTTGTTTCCATAGATAATGATAGACTAACCTTAGTTTTCAAGGCATATAACTTAATTAAAAGAATACTTATGGATGGTAGTAACAAACCTCACACGCATGGAGAAGGAATTGATATCCTTGTCAAGAGTATCCAGAAGAAAAATTGCTTGAATAACCATATTGTCAACTCGGTTGACATTGAATTTCACCTTTGCTCTGCTGTAACTGTGCCCCAAACCCAGCTGAGCTTTTTCTAAGTCACCAGGCTATGAAAGTTGAGAGATAGAAAGACAGTGTCTTTATGAGAAAACCACCTTCATTCCTTAAAAAATTATCAAAGAAAAATACATTGAAGGGAAAGGCAAACCTTTAAGTCTTTAATGAACCTATCAAAATGCAGACGCACACCACGAAGAAGTTCAAGAACAAACTCATTGCTTTGACAAGGGATCTTAGTCTCCTCAAATATATGGGACCCAATCTTAGGCTCGGAAACTCCCAAACTAAATTTTGCCTTCTTTCCTTCCTTAACTTTTGGGAGATTAAGCTCCAAAAAGTTCCTCAATTCATCGGTCATAAGCCCTGCAAACCCACACAATTAGATGCCATACTAGGCCAAAGCTGAACACACAGTTGAATCAAACTGAGAATAACATTGAGATAACTTTGCCAAAAGCCAAAGAAATTACTAAAACAAAATCTGAGAAAAATGTGCTGCATGAAAATCTTCATCTAGAGAATTTTTTTTTACCACATGCAAATGAGCACAACATAAAGCAGGCCAGATAAACTCATACTTTGCACAAGAAAAAACAATTTAACTGCCACACTATATCTACCTCAGTAACCAATTATCAGAAGCTAAGAACCTAAAAAAACTGAACAGAAGCAAAACCAAGCCACTGAAACTGTTTCAGTGAACTTGAACATAAAGAGGCACTACAACAACAACCTCAAAAGAGAAAACAAATGCATGCCAACAACAAACAGTGTATTCTATTAACCTAATAGAAGAAATGGAACATCCGCTAGCATTAATTTAAACACGTGATGAATCAGAATGAGCACGAATAAGGCATGGTACTCAACGAAAAGAGAGATTTTGAAGCTAAGAGGAGTTGAGCAAAGTCACCTTCAGAAACAGAGTTGCACTGATTAAGAGCATCGAGAGCTGACTCGAATGGGTGGAAGGCCGTGAGCTGAACGACTTTACCGAAGCGGTTCATATCGGAAATGGAGCTTCGAACAGCCTCCGTGTTTTGCCCGATTTGGTCGAGACCATGAGCTAAAAACAGAGAGTAACCAGAAGCCGTCTCGTACAACAAATACAGAGCCATTGAAGCGGCTCGAAATATGAATCACACAAACGAATAACGAACACAAAAGCAATATATTCTCCAGGTGTTGCGGTTACCCGGTGATTGAAAGCCCCTCTTTTTCTTCCTCTAGAGGTGCAGCGGGAGAGAGAGGATTCAGAGTAGAATTAGGGTTTTAAGATATTAGAATCTTTATAGCTTGTTTTGCTGTGCATTTTAAACGGGTTGACCCGCATTCACCCACATTTCAGCCCAACTTTTAAGGGCTAGGGTTTTAGGATTTTTTTTTTTATTTTTTTAATCAGATGCAGGATTTTAGTTCTAGTTTAGCACAAGTTTAGATTTAAAATATACTTTAAATTTTTTAATAATTTATATATTTATTTTGTTGTGTTTGTTACATATACATCAAAGTGCTCCAATAAATATAGTTAATATTTTCTTTGTGTGTGTATGTTCTTCTATGGATTCAAAACACACAGGAACTATTATTTAAAAGTCAAATTGATGTGTAGAGTTCAAAAATATTTTTTATGCAAACAAGTTATTAGTTATAGGTTAATTCCAATGTGTATTTCATTTTGATAAATATTTTTTATTCAAATAAAATAGATGAATGGTGTTAAACTTATTAAGATCCAAATGTTCATTGGTGGGCAAAAGAAAATTAGTTCAAAGCAAAACATTAATGTGACCTCAAACAACTAAAAAGTGAGTTGTGATTGAGTTAGTTTTGAATAATTTAACACTTCTTAAGTATTTATCAATTTTATAAGTCCTAATCATGGTGGGAAAAAAAGGTTATATTTATCACATAAATATTTTAAATTGTATACAATTTTTCAAACAGAACTTATTAAGTAAAATTTTTGTAAGTAAAGCTTTTGCCAATAAAATTTTAATTATTTAGTTGTTAATGATAACTTTTATTACAAATTATAAAATTAATTTAATAGACAAAATTTTAAAATTATGTCATGAAAAGAATGAAATACCTAATATACATTTTTTGGATAATTTTTACTTTAAAAAAAATCTCCAGCTTACTCTTAAAAATCTGAAATTTAAGATTTTGCTAATATATATAAAATAACTTATTTAATATCTAAAAGATCTACTCTAAATAAAATCAAACAATAAAAATATTTTTATGATTAAATAAATTTTTATAACTATTAAATAATTCATTCTCAATAAGAAGTTAAAACCCAGCTTAAAGGGGCCTTAAAGACATAATTGAATGGCCCAAACAAATGGACTTGCCTTCCTCGGCCTAAACCCCTCACAGTCTCACTGTCAATATGTTTACTCAGAATTCAAGCAATTCTTGTAGGGCACGCACAAAATTTTGAAATAAGTGCAGAGACGAGGGAGAAAAGAAGTCATTGCTTCAACCAAATTCACTGTCACAATCATCAGCGAACGGGTAATTATTATTTACATAATTAGTAACTCTTCGTTCGTGTTGCAATGATTCGCTTGATTTGCCCAGAATTGTTAAATGTTAAGCCTATAGCTTCGCCACTTAGCTATGGCAACTTGTTCTCGACATTTTCTCACAGACCCGTTTCAGAACTTGGTAAAATCACTGGCACACAGTCTCTCACTGTCTGTTATCTCCAAATATCACGTGGGTTTTCATTAGAATCAGCCATTTCAGCTTCCGAGAAGCTTCCTGTTGACACCACTGACAAGATTGACTCAGTTTTGAAGTTACTGAGAACTCATGGGCTGACTCAGACCCAAATCAAGAACTTCATTACAAAACGCCTTTCGGCTGATTTGGGCAATACCCTTGAGCCCAATTTGAAGTTGTTCAAGTCCTTGGGGATTACGGGTGCTAATCTTGCTGAAATGCTCAATAAAGACCACAGGGTTCTTGAGAGTGATGCATACGCAACAGTTGAGTTCTTTAGGACTAATGGTTTCAGTGACAGCCAGATTAAAAGTATCACCGTGAAACGTCCTACATTTTATGCATGCAATCTCGAAAAATATATGAAGCCAAAGTTGGAATTTTTCAAGTCCCTGGGCTTTACAGAGCTTCAAATGGCAAAATTTTTGTCTTCACAGCCATATATTTTAGAGAGGAGTCTGGAAAATCACATCATTCCTTGTGTCGAGGCCCTTAGGCGTGTTCTTCACACTGATGAGAATGTCCTAAAAGCAATAAGGGCTGGCTGTCTCGTACTTGAATATAATATTGAAAAAGTGCTTGAGCCTAACATAGCAATCTTGGTAAATCATGGTGTACCAAAATCATTAGTTGTGAAATTGATGGTAATTCAACCGAGGACACTGCTTCAAAGTTCTGCTCGTCTTAATGAGATCATTGACGAAGTTAAGAAGTTGGGTTTTGACCCCACTAATCTGTTATTTGTGTTAGCCATTCGTTCCATGGCTGTAATGAGTAAAGCACTTTGGGAGAAAAAGTTGGAAGCTTATATGAATTTTGGTTTGACTAAGGGTGAAATTTATTCAGCATTTAGAAAGCAACCTATGTTAATGATCGTATCTGAGCAGAAGATAAAAAAGTTGATGGATTTCTACGTGAGCAAATTGAGCATGGAGCCTTTAATTATTTCCAGGAATCCACATCTCTTACTTTTTAGCTTGGAGAAGAGGATTTTGCCAAGGATTTCTGTTCTGCAACTTTTGATGTCAAACAAGGTGATAACGGAAGATTTTAGCCTTTTGTATATGTTCAAAATGACTGAAAAGCAGTTTATAGAGAGGGTTGTGAAAAAATATGAGCATAAGATTCCTAAAGTTGTTAAGGCACACCAGGGCAAGATAAAATTTCAAGGATTTCTCAAATAACCAAGCTAAATCACTTTTGAGTTCAGTTTTAGGTTGTTAACTGTAGGTTGCCAGGACAACTTGCTTTTTGTTCATTTTCTCATATGACCAGGAAGCAGATAAAAGGATTCAGCAACTTTTATCTGCATTATGCACCAAGCTTAGCCTGCATTGTATTTATTATATTTAATGAACACAAATCTACAACTGAAAAATGTATGCCTTATTTGAGATTTGAGAATGACCTGATAAATCAATATGAAGTCTTTTACCTATTTCTCTTTCCATATGCCACTGCATTTGAGGAAGCTCAGGTGTGAGGCTCTTCAGATTTGATTCAACTTTGAACAACACCCTTTTAGCATTTTGTTGTTTTTACTCAAGTTGTTGTTATAGTGATTTCATTTTTGTTTATTTCGCAAAGATGTTTTCTTCTTGAATAGCACTAGATGAATACACAGTTAAGTTTACGAGTTTGTTTCTTCTCTCTTAAATCCTTGTTTTTTTATTTTTAAAGTTTGCGCAATTTTTTTTTTTTCCTAAACGAAGCTTAAGTTTTCTCTTCAGAATTTCACCTCTGCCGGTTTCTCTTGAATTATTTCTTTCGATTGGTAAATTAATTCAAAAATCCTAAGAGGCTAACTCTACCCTCATGGAAATGGCTTGTTAACTGTGGGTTCATCTGGAAATCATCAGTCAGTTAGGTCATTTCTGTGCATTGCCTAAGAATATGCATGAGAACTTCAAACATCTGTACACTAGTTCATCAGGGTGGCATTACATCAAGGTGCAATAGCATTGTTAACCAACTCAGCGGTAGATGAGCTTCGTTCTTACCATGGGCACCATCCCTTCATTCTGATGCTCCTAATCTACTATGTGAGATTTATATATATAATGGGGGGCTAGTATGATACTAGTCTCGATTGATTTCAGTACATTGTTTGATCAACTGAATAATGTAGTTGTATGAAGTACTTTAAATGTGGCCTGGCTTTGTTAAGTCACTTGTAAATTATGCCCTTACCTTGATTGTCTCCACCATCTCCTTTCTGGTTTCTCACTGGGTTACTCCCTGCCCAATCAGAACCATAATTTGATGCTGCCAACCAAGTTATTATCCGTGAAGAAATAAGTGAATTTTAATCACATTTTGTGCAATCTTACATTGTGAATAGGGGCAATAAATGTCACTTTCTCCTTTTTTCAGTTGTGGTGATATTCGCACAACAAATGGATATTGATAAGAAATTTTTGAATTATGTCTTGGTTTCCATTCGCAGAAGATTCCTTTTGATATCCTGGCAATATGATAAGAATCAGATTGGAACTGGGTCCATGTTTGGGTTCTTTTATATTTGTATTCTAGTTAATTTTATTACTTGGTGACCTTCGAAGAACAGTCCGTTACATTTAATCCATATCTGTATGTTCTTAATCATTTGCATCGATAATGTATTTTTTTTCTCCAGGAAATTCTCTTTGATTCTTGGTCATGCAGGCATCGACTCCAAAACAAAACAATTTGTATGAATTCTGCTACAAAATTTATTATCCCCAAGAAATGGGAACATGTTTTATAAACTTCTCTTAGGCCGTCTTTGTGTTTTAACCCTACAAGTTATTGCAACTTGAGACAAGTGAATATATACATATATCATCATTGCTAAGAGCGGTGCAATTATTCAAGGGTGATACCCCTGGGGTCCCCTGATAGATATCTCTTTGACAATGTCTTGCAATTATGAATTTCATCTCCTTATTTTTTAATGTTTATTTGAGAAATGCCAATGGATATTGTCATGCTTCAATTATCATGTAGTTATGATGTCTGTATTGAGTAAATTATTTGATAAAGACCTGTCCTGCTGCTAAAGATAAAAGCATTGCCATCGTAGGCCCCTGCTTTGTGTACAAGAGATTGGGAAATGCCGGAGCCATCTAGATATTGAGTCATGACACCTTGCGTCGCTGTAAGCTCTCATTTGTCAAAAGCTTCTCAAGTCTCATTCCTCATTTATTATAATATTGAATGTTTACCATTATGAGTAACCTAACTTGGCTGTGTAGCTAAAAAATTGCCCTGAATTTAGGGTTACACTTACACATTAAAGAAGGTGGGGTCTTTAAACAGTAAGTAATTGTTAAGTTACGGGGTCTACGTAACTTATATCCTTATAAAAATAATACAAAAAACTATAATATATGTGAGATCTATATGTGTTTTTATAGGGTGTGCAAATTATATAAACAATAATTTAACAAGACCTTAAATAATAATAGATTGATATTTAACAGGTAATAAAATCTGAAGTCTACTCGTTGCTGCTCTTAAACAGCTTGAGGTCTTGGCCTACCCAATTAGTTCCTTTTTGTGTGGGGCGCTTACTTTCCTATCTCCAGTTACTATCAGCTTTCTCCAAAGCTCCGAAAAAGAAAGTGAATGAAATTGCAAAGCTTACTTTTTTCTTTGTAACAAAAAATCCATATTGAAGACAGAAATTAATGGATAAACTCACTTTTGTGCGAGATTTTGATGACATCAAATAACTAAACTGTTAAATGTTACATAAACTTGTTCGTGATATAATTGCAGAGATTGACGAGTTGCCAGGCAGTAACCCTCATCATTCTACGTCAAGATTGTAATGTTTTTCAAGATTTTAGAGAGTGGTCACAGAGGGTCTTCATAATTAAATATCTGCAATTTCCCATGCTGCAAAACAGAAATGTATGGGCAAAATGCAACTTGCCAATTTCAAATTGGAGACAGTCAATCCTGTTACAAGTAGCCACTAACCACCAGTTCCAGAAACCTGCGCTATTAGTTTATTAGCCACCCTTCAATTGGTTATAATTACATTAAAAATAGGGAATATGCTACATGAACAAAAGGGTATCTCCAAAATTTAGTATGAAAGCGATGGCAATTCTGATGCTATGTGAAGGAGCTGAAAGACCTACGGCTTACGGGGTTATGAGGTTCAGAATCAGAACTATCCATAGGACTTGCCGTAAAGAAAAAAACTGACAAAAACATTAAAGAGGTTGGACTCTCATAAAGCTATTGGACAGCTAAAACTTTCTGAAGAGGTATTTACTATTAGGCATGTAAAATGACAGATTCGTTTGCCCCTTTGCTCACCACAATGCACATCAAAGCTAAATATTCACTCCATTTATTTTGGAAAGGGCTCACAATCTTCAAAGGAACCACCATGTAGAAGCACTAAATGCATTAACTTCAGCTACCCCACCTAGCAATTCCTAAGAATTTCAGTAAAAAAATTTTATTTTTATTGCTGGCTATTACTCTCTGCTGGGACATCAGAAATTGAAAGAATTAAAAAAATAATAATAATACTTTCATAAAGCGTGTACAATATAATGGAACTTCTGCTTAGTACTTCAGTTTCTCCTTCATTTGAATCACCCAACATATCCACGGAAACATGTTCTGTTGATAAATTCTCTCACCAGTCTTTGCATTTTCTATGTTTCTGCTCCATGAGTTGTCCCTTACTTTAAAACTTTGAGATTACTACAAAATTTCACTTTTCAGCTTCTGAGGTAAAGTTCTCTCAGTGTCCGCATTGCTTTAATGGGTTGCTATAAATCAAGCAAACTCACATTTTCAATCTGAACTTTCAACGAGCTGGTTTTGACTCTTCTATTACTGTTTTGCTAATACTTTCATGTCTCCTTTTTCGTTGTTACAAGAGTTTATACTAAATTTGTTATCGTTTTGTTCTCAGATTCTTGACTGCTCAAAAAGTGACTGAAGCAAGTAGTTAAGATTTATATGGGGCACTGTAACTTGTTACTGCTGTTTTGTCTTACCTGGAGTTTGTTCCCGCTTGGAACCCATGAACTGCAATCTTCACAAACACAAATGCTTCTTCAGTTAAGGAAGCATTTGGAGTACCCGAAACAGCTAGAGATTTGGGTCAATCATGGCACTGATTTCTGTTACATATCTTCATCTACGCAAGTAAACATCACATGTCAAGACAACTTTATCACCGAGCTCAAAATTATTGGTGACAAGCCATCAAACGTTAGTAATTTTGACGGATTTGCAACAGCTAATGCAACTTTATCAGAGAACTTCTCTATGGATTCTTTTGTCACAACTCTGGCAAGGCTAACAAGCTTGAGAGTTCTTAGTCTGGTGTCCTTGGGCATTTGGGGTCCACTTCCAGACAAAATTCATCGATTGTCTTCACTCGAGTACTTGGATTTGAGCTCCAATTTTCTCTTTGGTTCAGTTCCTCCCAAGATTTCTACAATGGTGAAGCTGCAAGCTCTTATATTGGATGACAACTTTTTCAACAATACAATCCCCAATTGGTTTGATTCGTTATCTAATCTCACATTTCTAAGCTTGCGAAACAATAAGTTAGCTGGTCCATTTCCATCTTCGATACGAAGGATCAGCACTCTCTCTGGTCTTGATTTTTCTCAGAATGCAATATCCGGTAGCTTACCAGATCTTAGTAGTTTAGGTAGCCTTCATGTGCTGAATTTGAGTGACAACAAGTTGGATTCTAATCTACCTAAATTGCCAAAGGGGTTGGTCATGGCTTTTCTCAGCAACAACTCCTTCTCAGGTGAGATTCCAAAGCAATATGGTCAGCTGAACCAGCTACAACAACTAGATATGTCATTCAATGCATTGACAGGAATGCCTCCTCCTGCAATCTTCTCATTGTCAAATATCACTGACTTGAATTTGGCATCAAATGTGTTCAGTGGGTCACTTCCAAGAAATCTAAATTGTGGAGACAAACTTGTTTTTTCTGATATATCTAATAATAAATTAACAGGAGATTTACCTTCTTGTTTAAGCAATGAATCAGACAAGAGAGTTGTTAAATTCAGGGGAAATTGCTTATCCTCTAATGTACAGAACCAGCATGCAGAATCATATTGCTTGGAAGTCCACACGGAGAGGAACCTAGCTGGGAGCAAAAATTTTGGAAAACTAGTAGGTATTATTGTCGGTGTCCTTGTTATATTGGTGCTCCTGGCTTTTGGATTTCTCGTTGTGTGTAGAAGATATTGCCCCCGAGGTATATCAGAGCAGCATTTACTGCAAAAATCTGTGCAAGATAACTCAGCAACAGGGTTCTCCTCTGAGGTCTTGACAAATGCAAGTATGTCATCCCCACCTTCAACACAATTACAAGCAAAAAATGGCAAAAGCAAGGGCTAGTCGCTTTAGTTCGCAGTATTTTAGAATTAGTGAATATAAACAAGTAACCTTATTTTTGCTCCTTTACTTTTCAGGGTATATCTCTGAAGCAGCAAAGTTGGGTTCAGAAGGTTTCAAAGCTTGCCGGTCCTTTACTTTAGAAGAGTTGAAAGAAGCTACAAACAACTTTGATATCTCTGCAATTATGGGAGAGGGTTCAAATGGAAAGGTAATGTCATCATTAACATCAAATGGAAATTCTTAATATCACAATGTAGTTTTGACTCTTGTCATTTGATTTGCCAGCTTTACAAAGGAAGATTAGAGAATGGTACCACAGTTGCCATAAGATGCTTACCTTCATCAAAGAAATATACAATTCGAAATCTTAAACTCAGGCTGGATTTGCTAGCAAAGCTTCGCCATCCGCATTTGGTTTGCCTTTTGGGGCACTGCATTGATGGAGGAGGACGAGATTATTACACTGTGAACAAAGTCTTTCTCGTATATGAATTCATGTCCAATGGCAATTTTCGTACTCATCTCTCTGGTAAGTTTAGAACACTTATTAATCAATCTTCAAGGAAGTGAACCTTTCTAACTGCAGTTGCATATCATATGTATAGAGAACACTCCAGGAAAGGCACTCAATTGGTCGGAGAGATTGGCTGTTCTAATTGGAGTTGCGAAGGCTGTGCAGTTCCTGCATACCGGAGTTATTCCCGGTTTCTTCAACAACCAGGTGAAGACAAACAATATCCTGCTCAATGAGCATAGGATTGCAAAGTTGAGTGACTATGGACTCTCTATTGTCTCAGAAGATATTAACAGCGTTGGTGTAAGGCCCCTCATTTTGATGCTTTTTATTTGGTTCAATGAGTTCTTGTTCCCAACTTCTTATGACTGTGTTCTTGGTTTTTAGGGAAAGCAAGAAGATCCCACATCATGGTAGGTATCTCATTTTATCAAAACTAAAATTTTTCACGTGATCCACTTTATCAGAAGAGTTAAAACTTTCACGTGTATGATAAGAAGAAGAGTATTTTATTTACTGAATCCATGTTCTCAGGCAAATGACAACGCTAGAGGATGATGTTTTCAGCTTTGGATTCTTGTTACTTGAGTCAGTTGCCGGACCTTCGGTGTCTGCTAGAAAGGGGCAATTTCTGCGAGAAGAATTGGTGAGTACTGAAAGATGCTATTGTAACCTCTGTGACGTTTTGAGGTTCTCTTGGCTATCTTCTGCAATCTCGAAATTTCTTGATGGCTTTTAGGATGTTGATTTAACAAAGATAAAATACTGAAACTAGATTCTGCATTTTACAGGATTCTTTAAACAGCCAAGAAGGTCGCCAAAGGATAGTGAACCCAGTTGTAATGGCCACTAGCTCACTAGAATCCCTCTCAATTGTGATTTCCATTGCAAACAAATGCGTTTGCTCTGAATCATGGACCCGTCCATCTTTTGAGGACATTCTTTGGAACTTACAGTATGCAGCTCAAGTCCAGGCAACAGCCGATATTGAACAGAGATTTTAAATCCGTTTCGCATTAATTTGTTGTTTATGCCCTGAGCAGCTCCAAAACTTTTCATTCCATCCTTGTAATCCTGGAAACATTCTCTATTAGATAGCCTATTTTACATCGAGCTGAACATATGCTTTGTTATAACTGTGCCACAAATTGGGTAGTCATCAGTTTCCGAATTTTTTATTTACTCTCTGGAGCTACAGAAACAGAATATAATAAGATTTATATGTGCTTCACCATCAAGCCGACAGGCAATTCCAACATGCCATTCAGACCAAGAAAATAAAAGAAGAGCAAATGAAAACTGAAAATAATAAAGTAGATCTCCCTCATGTTAGCGGCAGTTTTAGCTGGGTCCCCCTTCAACATTTAAACCTAAAAATTTTGTAGCCTTCAATTTCCAAGTTAAGCTGAACTCCAATAAAAATCGAATTTTAGTGCTAAAAAAACAGCAAAAGCTCTAATATCTCTGATTCTTAGCAATGTTAAGGCTATATTAACCACATATAACACTTATTTACACAAAAACACTGGCTGACGACTTTGAATTGTTTTATTTACAGAGAAGTTAACACTAGAATGAAAAATTGGTAACATTAAGTCTAAAGTAAATGGGATCTTTTCATTAGTTCTTGTGAAGAATGGGAAGCATTTATATGCTGTAGATGCAATGCAGTCAGAAGCCCTTGCCAAGTCTCTACAGGTGCACTGCCAACTTGAAACTCAAGAAGTCTTTTCTGTTTCCGATAATAATCCTCCAGTGGCTTGCTCTGATGAAAGAAACAGTACATAAAAATTCAATTGATTTTCCTAAAACTCAGAAAGATGCACAATATACAATATTTTCAACAAGTTGTCATAACAACTTAGAGAAGATCAAGCCTCAGCGAAACAAATCTAGATTTATGAACTCTTTTGGGAAATAACTACTATAAAAAAGAAAAAGAATAAATTCGGGTGTCAGCAAACCTGGGAGATGGTCTCACTCGGAATATTGAACCTACTATAAGCAAAAGTACAGCCTTTAGTAACTCATCATCATTTTGTTGAAAAGAAAAATATATGGCTTTAAGCCTGAGAGTTGCAAATCTGCAAGGCCGTGACAAACAGGAAGAAACAAGGTGCATGGACAGCCAATTCAACAATTTTTTTTCTTCTCCAAACTTGTCCATTGTTTTCTTACTATCTAAGCTAAAATATGTTTTCCTTCCAGATTGAAAAAAAAATGTATGCAGGATATCTGCAATTGAGTTCATAAATCAAGAAGCTAATGAGGAATGCAACATCAAAATCATAAAACCAATAAAATGAGGACTGACGACTACCAGTTCTGCGTATGCTTGAAGTTTTTCCTTCAAGAAGCCTCCTGCAACAGTCAATAGAAGTGGAGGGCAGTAAAAGAAAATGCAACAAGGAGCTGCTTGTATCTTAATATTCTGCGAAAAGGGGAAAAGGGGAAAAGGATAATACCTCGATTTTTCACAATAACATTGTCTGCGCATTTGAAGTTGACAACCAAATCAATCTCAGCTAGTTGGTCAAGAATCTCCTACAGTGGGTACAAGATATGAAAAGAAAGAAGAGACTTGACATAAGCACTGAGCAGTCCTTGCAGCATAATCATCAAAATTATGAGAAAACGTATGCATTTGACTATCTGCAATCTATAAATTTGACAACAACACAACATTTTCAACCACTGATGCGCATTTAGAAAAGGACTTACAGCTTGCATCTGCGAACGAGGTAATCCATCCAGAATAAAACCAATCTCACCTCTGTAATAACCATCTTCCAACCTCTTTGACAACAGTCTAAATATTATATCCTCCGAGACAACTTCCCCTCTATTCACTGCATTTGCTATCTGAATTACATTTTTAAGGACAGATAATTATAAGCGCGTGCACCGCCCATTAGTTACATAAAAAGAATAAGAAATTATAGATAAACTAAGGAAAGCCTTCTGGGAGTGATTGTGTAGAAAGCATCACTTCTGTGGGGGGAAAAAAAGTGTGAAAGCATTTAAAAGCGCCATTGCAAATGTATATATAAAAATAAAAGCAATTTTGTTTCTGTTAATTGTGCGATAAAGGTACCTGTTTGTATAGAGAAGAGCGAGGACTGAAGTCCTGGCGGACGAGACTGGACATAGAAATATGAGGAACTTGTAAAAGCTTCGAGAGCATTTCAGCGTACATGTGCTTCTTAGCGCGTGGGCTTCCAATGAAAGCCCACTGCACTCCCCTTCTTGTTTCCCGGCCTTCCGTGTCAGGTAATGTAACCAAGCGGAGCCAGTCGCGGTTCTGCTCCGAGTCCGACTCGGCTTGGTAATACTTGTAGTAATTATCAGGATCGAATAGCGGCTCGGCTGCTGCGACGGAGCCGTAGAATCGGCTCGGAGTGAACTGGGAAAGCCGATCTAATAGACGCGCAGCCGTCACTGCGGTGGCTCGGAAGCAGCTCAGCGGCGTCATGCCAGTGAGTGCCAAGCGTTCGTTTGAGACCTTGAGATCAACTTGTGGAAATCGAAAATGTTAAGCATATCTAATTGCAATTTGTGAGAAGGTGCCTGTCAGATTAGCTGCCACGTCATGATGGACCTCGTATGGTTTTAAATTAAAACATCAATACTTTTAATCAGCACAGTTTAAATATCATTTTAAAATATAAAAAAATCACGTGTCGATTGTTGATCCCTTTTACAAGTGTAGTACGTTTTTCAATCATATCCACACTGCTAAGCAAAAGTATACTCAATTCATGATTGGCTAAATGCCCATAATCAAAAGGCAAAGCTAACTCACGGCAATATTTCATGACAAGCCAAGCTAAATTTTCCATAAATAATATCTAAAAGGATGATAACTTCGAGATTAACTCCAGAGCCTCAATGGAATAATACAAAAGAAACCAAAATGTAATCAGATACCCCTCTCAAGCATTGCCCTAACCCTCATTGGAAGGCCATACAGACGAATGAATCCGGCAGCATCAGCCTGATCATATATCTGCCCGCTCTCAAACGAAGAGATATCTTGCCTGTACAGACTGTTGGGGCTTGTCCGCCCTGCTACAGAAATGGATCCTTTATACAACTTGAGTGTGATAGAACCAGTCGTCGTCTTAGTGATCTTCTCCATAAATGCGTCCATTGATTCGCGAAGTGGGTCAAACCATCTTCCTGCATAAACCAGCTCGGCATACTTGAGAGCCAAGGAGTCTTTAACTTGCATTGTTTCTCGGTCAAGTGTTAAAGACTCAAGCTCCTGCACAGCACTGAAGAGGATGGTGCCGCCAGGAGTTTCATAGACTCCACGGCTTTTCATACCAACAAGCCTGTTTTCAACCATGTCAATACGCCCTATTCCATGTCTTCCTCCAATCTCATTGAGTTCAGCAAGAAGGGATGCTGGAGATAGTTTCTTCCCATTAACTGAAACAGGGATTCCTGAGTCTATACCAATTTCAATGTATCTACAAAAATAGAGTGCATGCAAGAGAAAGTAAATAGAAATTCAAAACTACAGAATGAACTAGAGATGTTGAATTGAAATATATGACATGCAAACTTACTCAGGTTGGTTAGGTGCATCTTCTGGATTAACAGACATCATGTACATATCCTTTTTCGGCTCATTTTTTGGATCTTCCAAGATGTCCCCCTTCAATGCCACAAGTATAAAATAATTTGAGAGATTGAAAACAAGATGAAAAGACTGCACAATGGTTTTCAATCATGACATTATGAAGGAAGATGTGTCAATGTCACCTCATGGCTCAAGTGCCATAAGTTCCGGTCTCTACTGTATATGGATTTTTTCGTTACAGGAACAGGCACGTTGTGCTTCTTGGCATATTCAATAGCATCTTCTCTTCCCTGAATATCCCATTCCCTCCATGGAGCCACAACATTCAACTCAGGATTTAAAGCAAAGAATGTAAGCTCAAAGCGGACCTTAAGATAAATTACACAAGCAAGGTTAAGTAAAGTAAAGCATGAGGTTCTGAAAAATATTCGAAACTTGAAAGTTTGAGGCATACCTGGTCATTTCCTTTTCCTGTGCATCCATGAGCGACAGCATCAGCACCAACTTCTCTGGCAACATCCACCATGGCCTGCCATTATTGGTACCAAATAATAAGGTTTAACAAATGTATCATGTAAAATGAAATTAACTAATATCCTAATGTGATAAAATATGCATAAACCACGACCAACAAACGGACGAGTATAGTAAAACCCTTGATAAAACCCAAAAAAAAAAAAAAAAACCTATTAGATTTAGTTATATATCCAAGAAGGGAAAGGTACCAAGAGAATGGACAGATTTTCTCCTCAATAAATAACAAATGAAAATCAAGGCTTTGATGGACCCACAGAATTTATAATTGGAAACAACTAGCTTATTATGACTTTCAGAAAAGGATATTCACCTTGGCAATAACGGGGCGGGCCATTGATGTTCCCAGCAGATACTTTCTCTCATATATTGCACCAGCTCGCAAGCAAGGAAATATGTAGTCTTTAACAAATTCCTCCTTCAAATCCTTCACCACTAACTGACAAGCTCCACTAGCCTTGGCCTTCTCTTCCAATCCATCCAATTCCTTGATTCCCTACAAAATCAGCACTTGGTACTAAGCAAAAACAGTGACCAAATATGCAATCCCCAAATGAGAAAAGACACAGTCAAATGGGGTAGAAGGGCACAAGATACGCCTCAACAATCATATGTTGATATATTTGACATACTTGACCAACATCTGCAGTGAAACAAACAACCTCACAACCATAATTCTCCCTGCAGAAGCAAAATAATTAGAAAACATATGTGGATAGGAAAAGAAAAGTGATAAAAAACAATAAGCAGATGGACTTTGAATTCTGAAACAAATTAAGCGCATATATCAAGGGACATGAACGATAAAAAGAATCCTATTGGCAGTGTGAAAGAGAGCAGAATGTGTGGTCCGTGAAGAAAACTTGCTCGACCGCAACACTCTACAGATATACGATCAAGTCAAGTAAACATACAGTTCTTTGTCAACACCACTAGGATTTGCCAGAATATTACTTTTATCAACCAGCAAATGCACAACCCAACACAGCTATCACTCGCCATTAGACAATGTTTGCAGACTTCCAAAAGTCAAGTATTTCAAAGAAAATAAATTATCATCTAACTTGAATATGCAAGAACATCTCATTCAAAGTAAGAACAGCCCTTCTTGACTTGTGAACCATGGGCCAAGTTCTAGAGCGAAGCTATTGTGAAAACACAAAACAAGGGGTAATACCTTAGCCATGGCACAATGACTGAAGTGTCTAAGCCACCGCTATAAGCTAAAACAACCTTATTCAACTTGCCACGTAGCCCTCCACCACTTATAGGTGCAGATTCCACCTCTCTCTCACTTGAGAGAACTGCTTGAATGGCTGCAGCTCAGGCAGAGACCATCATTTGTCAAACATTAGTAATGAAAAATGGCCTAAACAACACCAAAGACAAAAATACGCCGCTGAGTTGAGTACAGTGGATATCAATATTGCAGTTCACATTCTGACTTTTCAGCATTTTAAACAAAAATGCATAAACCAAAATCATATTCAAATTAAGAATACATCAAACAAAACTAATTCTCCCAAAAACCACACCTTTTGGCTTACAAGCTTGAATGACATTGCAAGTGCTGCTAACAACTGCACAACCATTAAGCTTGCTTGCTCTCAACCCGAACTGAAAACAGATATTCAAAGTTGCCCCATTAAAGCACACACAGAAAAACAGCCATGAAGCATAAATCAAACTGTCAAATGAAAAGCTAGTAATCTAACTACCTCTTGGAATGAATGCAACTTCCTTGGGCATGATACTTTATCATGACAAAACAAGGAACCTGCAAAATAAATCAATTGCCCATAACTCAAGTGGATAAAACGAGAATCAAGCATTAAAAATAAAATAACTGTACTGAAGTAACGTTTTGCTAATAACAACTCAAAAAAAAAAAAAAAAACTTTTTGCCAAAATAAAACGCGCCCAGAGAGAGAGAGAGAGAGAGACACTTTAAGGCTCAGTGTATCATCTCATAAAATACAAAAGCATTTTTTTTAAGGAATAAGCATATAACGATTCGTGGGAAAAAAAAATATATATATATATATATATGAAGCAAATGTAGGGATTGAAGTGTAGAGAAAGAGAAAAAGAACCTCTTTTGGGGGCATGAAAGGCGAGATTGATCGATGAACACGGCGACACTGCCTTCAATTGAGCCATGTCTCTGTGATTCTGGTAACGCCGCTCAGGATACTCGACGCTTTCTGTCTTGGTTATGAAGAGAGAAATCTGACGACGATAAGTTTTTAAGTGGGCAAAATTAGGGTTTTAGATTGTAAAAAGGGTTTTTTTTTTTTTGTGTAAAACAGTCCAGTTGTCTAATTGAGGAAACTAGGATCATTATTTATAAACAGTCGCTCTTTCTATTCTGTTTTTCTTTTTTTATAATTATCGATATATAATAAATAAAGATATACTATTTTTTACATTACATATTATTTTTAACTTAATAAATATTCAAGAAATTTATAATTTTTTTTACTCTTTTGAGGAATATTTACCACTCATTAAAAGGAGAAATTAGTTTTACCTTCATAAATATTCCACCTTCAAATCACTAAAGGGAGAAATTATTTCTAACTTTACAAATATTCGAGATTTAAGAGATATTATTAAAGGAGAAAATTATTTTTATTCTCACAAATATTTGAGGTTCAAGAAACGTGCCTACCACTCACATAGGGAGAATACAAATATTTGAAGTTCAAGAAATGTCTACTAGAGAATTGAAGTATAAGGGGAGAATATAAATATTTGTAATTTACATATTATTATGGGGATTTAAATTACAAGAGCTTGAGTTTTGACCACTCGGCTGTAGTCGAGTGACAATAAAAGATACATTAATATTATAATTAAAAATATACTTATATTTATGAAGGTTAATATTAAAAGAAAATCTACTCTCACTCTAATATTAAAAAAAAAAAACTTATATTATCTCAAGTGTAAAGAGATTTATAAGCCTCTACTAAAAAGGTGAGACGAGTCCTAATTATTACTAAAACTATTAAGCTCGTGAATTATTAATAGGCTACTATCTGTAGCACTAGGAATTTTCGGGACCAGATTGCACACCTAAAATTACTCTCATGCACACACAATAATGATAAATTCATATACAAAATATAGGTAAATTCTTTATATTATAAATTCATATATCACCAACAGTCCCCCTTTTATATAAATTCTTTATATTATAATATAGGTAAATTCTTAGAACGATAGCCTAGTTTAAAGTTATATTAATTCTTACTCAAGATTTTAAAGTAAGATCAACTCACAATATTACAATAAGATATTAATCAGAATTTCCTTTATATTGTAATGATAGCTCGAAAAATCTAAGGTGAGATCTTCTCACATTTTTTATAAGAATTAAAAATGTTAATTTATTACAGTATTGAACTTAATTAAGATTCTATTTAGATGTGAATTTATCATTTGACAAAAAAAAAAAAAAAAAACTCTAAAAATCAGAATTAATGATTCTCGATTTGGTTACTTTGCCTAAAAGAAAAAGGCCATTTAACAAAATTGTTACTAAAAGATCTAAAAAGGCAGTGAAAAGTTATGGAGTTCTGGCTGGATTACTCGGAAGTAGCTGCCACATGTGAGCCGAATCTGCTGACAGATTCCTTATATATGCTATTTTTTTTTATAGAGGTGCCACTGAATCGTTTGAAATTTTAGATTCGAAATTTAGAATTCGCATAGGGATAGGGTTTTATCTGAAATTCAACTAATTTTATGTAAAGTTTACGCGTTGAGTTCTTGTGTTATGCCTTCCCAAGATTTGAGTTTCCTCCACAACCAAAATCCTGAAATCCACCACTACGCTGATTACCTTTCTAGCACTTTCAAAATCAGGCGTTCCATGTTATAAACTGTTGCTTTTTCTTCATCAGAAGATAATTATTACACATTAAAACTCTAAAATGGGACGAATTATCCGTAATGGAATTTTTCAGTAAATAAAATTTCTTATATATTGTATGCACTGATAGTGTTCCACTACGATGACATTTCGCAAAGCTAGCGAAAAACTTTACATGCTTCAAATTAAGATTTTGCAATTTCCTCTTCAAAACCATAACCTTCAAACACCACTGAATTTGTAATTTGTATAAACTCTGGGTAGCAAAAATATATTTTAATTGATCACACATCTGTTCAAAGATAAACGAGAGCGGCAAAGTTTCCTTTGAACCACTATTTAACCTCCAAATTTGTAATTGTAAACTATGCAACTGAGTTTTATATGGGAAAATTAACCTGAGGACTGTGCTTCTTTATTCACATGCAGTGCTGGAGGTTCGATCTTGCACTTCTTTCTGCATTTGGTTGAGACCGAGTCACTTTCTTTGTACCATAAAATTCGACACTGCATCAGGTCTAGTAAACGAGATTGCAAATGCTTGTTAATTTCCATGACATGCTTTGTCATTTGTGATGCCCATGTTCGTTGATTCATGTTTACATCTGCTTTCATTTGCATAGCTGCCGGGGTTCCTTCTTGCTGCCCACACATCAAGACAAGAAAAAATAAAACAAAATGACTTTATGCGTGCTAACAAGCAACAAGTGCAGTATGCGATAGAGAGGGAGAAACCTGCAATTCAGGCATATGCCGAAATAGTGACTTGGTTCTGAGAATATTAATGGAACATTGATCATCTTTGTTGAAAAAACATGACTGAAGGAGAATAACCATTTCCATTGACAAGTTATTTAGTTGAGGATACTTTTCAAGTGAAGACATACGGTCCTTTTTCAATTTTCTCTGACGGTTTGACACTTCTGAAAGCAGTGAAGACTGCCGGATTACTACCAGATTAGTTACCACTCCTGCTTGTACATGAGCGCAGCATTAATTTTGTAAATCCCATTTGATTATACCCAAAAATGGAGTGAAACTCGGAAATATTCAAATGTTTTTGAATAGTAAGTCGAAGTAATGTTTACCTTTCTTGTGATTGAATCTTCGAATGCTCACCCTTCTAGTGACATCCCAGAGGCAGACAGTTTTATCTTCTGATGCAGATATCAGATGGGATGCACTAAAGGCCAATGCAGTTATTGATCCACTGCAAATAGATGAAATTTAAAGTTACATGAGTATTTGGGCGGACAAAATGTTTGTGCGAGATACGAACTATTCATAATCAAACACAGGAAGGCAAGTGTTATGTCTGTATTTTAAGTGAGCAGCAAGATGGAAAATAAAACAGAAGGGGAACAGAAATTAGCTTAATGGCTTCAGAGTATGAATACTCCGTTTGGAAAGCCAAGCACACAAAAATTTAAAGTTGAATCGGTTTGAGAACTAAGTTCAACACTTAAAATGCTGTGTGGAAATGATAAATTATTAGTAGAGCTCATAAATTTCCTTATCAAGAAAAGTATAGTAGAAAAAAATCTTCTTCGGCCTAGTTCCCAAGGGATTCATGTCACAGGATTTATCTCCAAGTGATTTCAAGAAACTTAAAGCATCACACATTAAACATTACTTGTGTCCTTTAAGCACGCTGTGTTGATCATCTCCAACAATGAAATGATCCTCCAGCAACAAGAATTTAAGTGGACTAACAAATATTCTTCCATCTACACTTCCAGCAAACAAAAGCTGCTCTCCTGAATGAAAAGCAATTGCAGTTACTGCTTGTGGATAGACTTGTGTTTGTATGAGCATTCCTGAGCTTAAGTCCCAAACCTGCAAAATTTGAAATAGCATCCATTTTTAAGAGGAGATTTGAACTTTGAAAAAATTTATAGCCACTACGAGTTCAAAACACAATGCATCATTTACAGACCTTGCATGTTGAATCTAGTGAGCTAGATACAAAAAATGTTGTGCCACCTGATATAGTTAGCAAGCCAGTCACAGAGGACTTATGCTCCAGTGAGTAATGTAACAAAAACATAAGCTTCCCAGTTCCATTTCTATCAACCTTTGGTCTAACTGATCAGAATGACGTATCAATTCAGAAGTTTGCTTCAATAATCTGAATTTTTACCATGTTGTCAGTCCTGGACCAAGAGACTCAAGGAATAAAGGGAAAAGAGTTGGGTGTATACCTAGTCATAGGCCAAACACAGATCATACCATCATCTGAACCAGAAACAAGAAGATAGCCATCATCAGAAAACACCATGCACTTAATAGATTTATAATGAGCGTGCCACATCTTGAGCATTCTTCCACTTCTGACCTGCATGTATCTCAATCAAAATAGAATTAGGGCTCGTTTGGTATATCGGATTGAATTTGATTGGATTGAATTAAATAACACTGGATTATATATAATATTATGTTGTGCTTGATATAATACTGGATTGGATTAAAAATAATCATGTCTTCTGTTTTGTACGTCATGTGATTGACTAGTAAATAAAAATATGTCTTATATATTAATTTATCAAAATTACCTTAGACTTATTTTATAATGACATGGAACATAATCTAACTTAAATCAATAATTATGGATAAATTTATATAAAAAATGCAAAATCTTCCCTTATTTTTTGTATATATTTAACATGTTATAATTTTTAAACTTATATTTTTCTTAATTATATTATCGTAAACATAATAATAATATCACCAACAAAATTAGTTTATCTCTCCAATCATATGAACAGGGATAAAATTATTGCTTAGAAAATGTAATCTCAAGGGTCCCATGGAATGAAATTTCGTCACTGTTGAGGATTAAATAGTAGGCCTATTATTGTTATCATACCTCTACTTTATTCACAGCATACATGATATAAGAATTATTTTATGCTAAAATTATCTAATCCTATGATATATAACTACAACCAAACGGGCCCTTAAGGTTGTGACAACGTATCATCATGCAGTATACACAAATGGAACAGAATTCTGTAGTCCTAGCCAATATTTCCAATGCCGTAGTCACTGACTTAAATGTCTCCTTGGAAGAACTCATCTAAGGGTATTGACTTGGCAGAAGAATATTTTTTACTTTAAATTAGAATCGAAGGGAAAGCTTTCTCTGTTTTTGGACAGTAAAGAGAGTGCCTTACTAACCTCCCAGAGATAAGCATTCCCTGATAGGGCACCACCAGCAAGATATGTACCATCCTTCGTGCAAGAAATTGGCCCCATGGCTTCCATTGTGTAACTTCGACGTGGTGGGTGAGGCTGAAAAATATGAACATAGAAGTGAAGTGAACTTTGAGTATGCAGAGTTTTGTGGGCAACAAATTCAAATTCTCTAACTTAGTTTCATTTAATTCTCCGTTTTAATTTTCACATTGCACAATAAAGTTACACACAAGGCATGAAGGGGAAGTACAAGCAAAACAGCACTGGAATCTTTGATAATATCCTTTCAAATTTTACCCAATTCCTTATCTACTTGCAAATTGTACAAAGAGACCATTCACATTGATGTATCACTCTGCTTTGTTTTGCTTCCACTATATGATAAGTCTTAGAATTGCATCAACAGGAAGTTGTTTAACACACGCCATTACCGTCAGAGAGATATGCTTAAATCAGTCTATCACTGCCCCTTTTCAGACCACAATATCCTCTGTTTTTATACAAACAAACAGCCCATTTATAGCCAGATATAGAGTGATATACTTCATCACTGACTCAAGCATCCACATTATTTGAAATCAAATTATAAAAGAGGTTTGCTGATTTGCAATTAGGAAAATTGGTTTTAATTGCCTATCGAGTGAGTATGTACAAATTTTTGCATGAACGATCAATCATCAACCTCAAATTGGTCTATTTTGATCAACCAACCTATTATATAGTTGAGCTCCCTATTTCAACTCCTCTGCAGAGCCTTAAGCCTAATGGATTAGTAAAACTGAAAACTTTGTATAGTTTTATTTACAATAAGAATTTTGACAAATTCGTTAGTCTCAACGTTGAATAATTAATAAATGCATAGTGAAAAGATAATGAAAAGATTCTACCACATAAAAAATGTTTACAAGGAAGAATATAAATAGCTAATCAAACATGTAGATCACCCAGAAAGACCAAACTTCGAAGAGAAACAGACAAATCACACGACTCATCATCATCGCATGATACATTGGCTTGCCAGATCAATACAATCAATGATGATCAAAACTGTCCTTAACCAAAAATGAAGATAATATAAATAACCTGCATGAAATATGACAAAACTGTACTACAAGAATCCAAAATCAAAACCAGGTACTTAAAAGAGAGAATATGAGGCTGTTACCTTATTCAATGCCCACATGAAAATAGTCCCACCACCAAGAGAGCCATGCCTGTTAACCAGAGAAGCAGCAAGACATTGGTTTCTCAAGCAAAGAAATCCATAAGGAGAAGCAGCACAGCTTGGTATTTTCAAAATCTCATCTCCTGTATCAACATCCCAAACCGTTATCCCAATTTTCATACTCTTATCACTACACACTACCAGCGCCTCTCTTCCCAGCTGACCCATCATCTTTTTTTTTTTTTCTTTTCTTTTTTAATCTCTGTCTGCATATTCTTAAACCTTAAAATGTAAGTGTATAATTAATACAACTGTGTTTCTGAAGCCTTAATTGCATGCAGAGGCTGCTTTGGGGACGTGAATGGGATGGTTGACGCATGGCAAGCAAATTTGAGAAAGTGACAAAGTTAGTTGAGAATTTTCCTTTACACTATCATCAGTATCATATGGTCAGCTTCTTGAAATAATCCCAACTGATGCCCCGTGGTGAAATTCCACTTCGCTGTGTTCGTGGCCCCGACGACGAACACAAAATTGTGCGGTGTAATTCATGGAATGCATGAACGTTTTCGAATGTGCTCACATTATGTCTTGCCGTTCTGCGTAGTCGTTTAAAAAAAATTTTGACACTTGTAAATGAAAATTTAAAATAATTTAATAATTTGATACCATTATATTGGAATTATTGAATTGGTCTTAATTTTTCTGAAATTTGAATGGTTTGAATACGAAAATATGAATGATATGTTTATTATTTATTTTAATATCCGAATATGAGTAACATCTTATTTATTTTTATAATAAAAAAATATTAAACTTAGTTACTTGATATATATATATATATATATATTTGTAAATTACAACCAAAAAAATTATTAAGTTTTAAAGTTTAGGAACTAAATTATTTTACAGAGATATTTTATAATATAATATTTACTTATTATTTAGACATTTTCAATTCAGATAAAAGTCACAAAAATTTACTTGTAAATGACTGAAAATCAGACATAAGTTACAACAAATAAATAAATATATTTTAAAAAATATATAAAATTAATAAAATTTTAGACTTAAGACATTTAACAAATAACCTCGATTTTTCAAATAATTTATAATTCTTTTCATATAATACATTTTTATCGAAAAGTTAAATAAAAAATTTGATGTTATTACTTTTATTTATAACATAGATTTACAAAGTTGAGTAAAAATATCAACAACGATTACTGGTGATTTATGGGGTGTATTTTTCTAATTAAAAAAATAATAATAGTGAGTTAGTCAATTATGGTCTAACATTACAAATTAATAGTAAAGTATGACAAATTGACAATAATTAACAAACGGGCGGGCCAAACTCAGAAAGTTGGGTTCATCATTCATCCACCTTCAAGTTGCCGGGTTTAGGCCCCTTAATTTCAAGCTGGGCCCAGATGCTTGTCCAAAGTTTGAAGAGTAATAGTGTTAGAACCCCTCAAATCATATCAATTCGGCCCTATTTCTCAATTGTATCTATTTATTTCAAAAATACACCTAATTCGTATTTTATAGCTCAACAACTCCTATTCGTGTTGGATTCAGTGTTGAGATAACCTCTTTGCTAATTTTTAATAAATATACAATTAGTAGTTATTGAACAATAGTATAATATTAATTATATATTATTATACATACATATATGATAAAAAGTTATAAAGAGCTGAGCACATATTATTTCAACACTTGATTCAAATCCCCTATTTAGTCTCATCTTCTTATGTAGTTGTGCTCGTGAACTATTCTAAAAATTTACCACTTGGATGTTGAAGTTGTTTCATTTGTTAAAATTGTTCACGTCAATACAATGTGTAAAAACGAATGATTCACTAAAATAAATAAACTCTAAACTTTAAACCATAAATACATATTATAAATCTTTGAAGGAAATGTGCTATTCTTTTATTTTTAATCTAAAATTTTTATATTGGGTGTTTGGTAAGTGAGAGAATGAAGGCAAGTGGGGAAGAATGAGAGAGGAGAGAGAAAATAAGGGATAAAATTTAAAAATCTAAGTTATTGTTATGGGTATTGTAGGCATTTCAAGTAAAAATGTGAAAAAAAAAAGAGGAGTTAATGAGATAAGTTTAGCAGGTTAAATATTACTACTCAGATTTGAAACAAATTAAAATCTTACACTAGCGATGATCAGTATGCACGAATAAAAGCATAATATACGATTAACTCCGTGCATGAACATTTTAAATTATGTTAACATTTAATGACATACACGAGTTGTTTGATTGCTAGATAAAGACTTGCATAAGATAGACGTGTTAAGATTTATTGTTCACTCATCTAATATTTTGACACATCTGTAAGCTTTAAAATAAATATCTGCATTATTTGACATAGTTTTATTGGGATCATTCCGCGAAAGATTTTTAACTTTATTAAACAATTAAGTTACAATGAATTACCAACAAGTTATTAAATTAGATAAACACTTTTTTTATCTCTCCTTAAAAGTTAAAGGTTTAAGTCTCATAAAATTTAAGATGGACTATAATTAAAATACGTCAAAATAGCTATCGGATAGACAAGCTTAAGATTCTAACAGTACTATTAAGTTTCATTTATCCGTATTTGTATTGAAATATTTAATGTATATTAAAAAAAATTAATTTCAAATCACTCTACTTATGAATTGACTATTTTTAAATTTATCATCTTACTCTTGAAAAACTTAATTTATCTGTCATATTTATTAAAAAAAAATCAATTTATTATATTTTCTCTTATTTTTTGATTAAATATAAAGATAATTTAAAAATTTTTTAAATAAAAAAGACGATTTAAAGATAATTAATTAACGAGGAGGTAATTCGAAATTTAACTTACTAAAAACAACAGAAGAAAAAAACAAAAGATTGCAAAGGAGTTCGTTTAGAATACTTTCGATAGGTGGCCCAAGCGGGGGTTGGGCCATCCAATACGCCGATACGCAGGTCAGGTTAAGGTCCACCTATTTCATTATTAATGCTGTAATGTATATCCGACAAGAGAAGAGTTTCATAAATTGCCATTATTAATGCAGTAATGTATATCCGACAAGAGAAGAATTTCATAATTTTCTTAAAGACCGACCTCGCCTGCGAAGTAATTGTATTAGCTATTATTTATTTGAGTAATAATATTATTATTTTAAATAATGTATTATTTATATACAATTAATAATTATTTAAAAATTAAATTAAATTAATTAGATTATTTTAATTAATTAATTAATTAATAACATATTATTTAAAATGTATTATCTTATTTATTTTCATTAGTGTCAAACATGTTACTCGATGACATGGCCAGTGTATAAGAACGTGAAAAATAGCGACGAGACGAGATGATCATACCTGTCACTGGCGGTACCACTACCGGCGCATTGTAGACAGGATCCTGAAGCTCGCTCACACTACTCAGTAGTCACTTCACTTGACTTTGAGAAAGATCACAGTGAAATCAACACTACGATCCAAAATGGGCGGTACTTTCGCATTTCTCCTTTAATTAAATCGATTCCATAAGATTTGTATTTTCCAAAAATTATTTCCTGTTTAAGGACAAACGTATTGATGAATGAATGATGAATCCGTTTTTGAAAAATGAACAGTTGTAGAATTGGATGGTTCTAGTTCTTCTTCCAGTTTGTGGTTGGCTCCGAACCCGAGCAAACGATGGGCCGAGCTCTTCTTCCTTGGCTACACACCGTTTTGGCTCACCCTCTGTCTCGGAATCATTGTTCCCTACAAGCTCTACGAGGTAATTTTTTCTTTTTTCTTTTTAATTTTATTTTATTTTACTTACATCAATTTTCTTTTTGTAAATTCAATTTGCATGAATTTAATAAATTTTTTGTTCAAAATGTATGATTTGATTGAAGTTTTTGTTACCCCCCAAAAAAAAAGAGGACATACGAGCAAGTATGTGGAAACAAGTTTAAGTTAATTTTGATATTGAAAGTATCGTTGTGATGAATTGACAGAGTTTTACGGAATTGGAGTATTTGCTGCTGGGTTTGGTTGCAGCAGTTCCTTCTTTCTTGATACCGCTGCTATTTGTTGGAAAGGTAAACTATTCACTTGGTTGTTTCAGAGTGTCCGGTTCAGAGGATATGCCTATCAGTTTTAGCGTCTTTATTATTTGGTGTTCTAAAGTTCTATCTTTTGCAGGCTGATAGCTGCCTATGTTTGAAGGATCGTTTTTGGATCAAGGCAAGTGTTGTGTTCTTCTTGGATAACTTTTTACTTTTGTTTCTTCACTAAAGAAAAGCTAGAGTTTTATGGAAGTTCATCTTGTCCTTAGATGTATTTCGGTTGTTGTTGCAGGCAAATCTGTGGATAATTATTTTTAGTTATGTTGGCAATTATTTTTGGACCCACTATTTCTTCACAGTTCTGGGGGCTTCCTATACATTTCCATCATGGAAGATGAACAATGTAAGCCACAAGACAAGAAACACGTGTACCATATGCAGATAGGCCAATTCCCCCTATTTCTTCTGCTGCCCTTTTTCTGATATCTGCTATTCTCTGTAGGTACCTCACACAACTTTCCTTCTCACACATGTCTGCTTCCTGTTTTACCATGTTACGTCAAATTTGACACTCCGGAGAATACGGCATTCTGTTGCTGACTTGCCAGATAAAATTCAGTGGGCTGTTGAGGCTGGATGGATTTTGGCTCTTTCTTATTTTATAGCATACCTGGAAACATTAGCCATTTCAAATGTATGTTTCATCATGGTTCAGCATATTCTTTTATTTAGCATCCTTGCCCTTCTCCGACAATAATTAAGACTTAAGAAAATTTTTGTGATGGAATCACAGTAGAAATTTTCGATGATGGAATCACAGGAGATAAACCCTCATTAATTTATATGAGAATATTCTATATTTATGATGGTTTACAGATTCTAGATCTGTACAAATCCTTAGTGTACTCTATCTCAGGTCTTTTCTTAAGGTATAAATATGACAACTTAACTCGTTTAATGATACTCAAATTAAGTTTACTCTAAGCAGCTATTTCTATACTGGGAAAATATTCAGTCCCAATGAATTTTTTGACACTTCAAGTATGATTACTCTCTTACATTGCAACTAAATGTTGTTTCTATTAACAAAATGGCTAACAGAATTGAAGATATTGTTTCATGGGTTTTGGATGGATAGATATTTTGTAGTTTTATCAATGGAATAGTCTTATGAGCTTTTTGGGATCTGTCCCTAAATATTATGTTCTGTGTATTTGTGGACTTTTTATGTGTACTCATTAAAAATATAGCCCATATGGTTCACAATGCAGCAAGGCCAATAACTAACTAAATAGGCCATTGTCTCTGACATTTTTCTTTGGAATACGTGCAGTTTCCCTATTATGAATTTGTGGACCGAGCGTCCATGTATAAAGTTGGGTCTTTGTTTTATGCCATCTACTTCATTATAAGCTTCCCAATGTTTCTAAGGTGAGAGCCCAATCCATCTGCTAAATGTGAACTGTGTTTGTGTAGAATAATATGAGACCATTTGCTAGTTCACAAGATGTTGAGCTCAATGTAAATTATGTATTGCTTTTATGCGATTCCTGTTATAATGTGGCTCATATTTTGTTTTCTGTTCTCATCTTTCATCCTAACAATGATTTCTCACTTGTGTTCTCAGAATTGATGAGAAACCTGGTGACCTGTGGGACTTACCCCGAGTGGCTGTTGATGCTCTGGGAGCTGCAATGCTTGTTACAATAATACTTGATTTGTGGCGAATCTTTCTGGGACCTATTGTTCCACTTCCAGAGATGAAGCAATGTCTACAACCAGGACTTCCATGGTTTCCGGGACACGCCAATCAAACTTGAAAGTATGCATGTGTGGAAAACGGAAAGTTTCTACTCAACTGAGAAAACATGCACTGGATCTCTTTCCAATGACACTGAGCTCATAGTTGTAGTTATCTCTTTTGTACTTGCTTTTCCTTGGATATTTAACAAGAATGTTGAGTGCTATCTTATTGACACTTATCTGAACTTGATTTTGTGGGATTGAGTGTCTGCACCAGCTCCTCTAGATTAATATTTGGATGATTTGAGGAAACAGTGAGATTCTTCTGGGCTCTTAGTGTTTCCAAAGAACGGAAGTGGTTTGCAACAATGACAGAAATGTGGTCTTTAGTTTTAATATAATGTAAAAAGTAGCATAGGAAATTGATGTGTTTTGTAATTTTTATTGAATTCAAAAGTGCTTTTGAGAACTTGAGAAACAAAACAAGCTATTGGATTCGATGTTTTTAGAAAACGCGGACTTGTCTTCTACTCTATTTTAATTGATATTTTGAAAAGTGAAACCAGCACGAAAATGTGTCGAATATAACATCATTTTGAAAATCAAGAATGTGTTTTTTTATCTTTTCATTTCATTGGGTACAGATTTTTAGAGTCGTTTTTGAGAGACGAACACCAAAAATGTTCAATTTCTTTTTTAAATTTTAAAAAGAATAAATATCCCACACGTGTTGGGAAGAAGTAGCATTGGTGGGCACGTGCAAGCGTTTATCAAATGCTGCGAGATGATAAGAAAGGTATTTCAATTTCTTCTCAACCTCTCATACATAAACATCTCACGCAGACACTCCCTCCATTTCCCGCTCCCGAGCTAAATAAATCACTCTTTCCTCGTCTTTTAAAAGGCTAAAGCCCTATACGCCAAAGATAAAGAACACAAAGTTTCTAGGTTTTTTTTTTTTTTTTAATTTTATTTCACAAATTTGAATCTAACAAATCTTCTTAACACATGCAGATAGGTTTATTAGGAAGTTACTCTTTCTCTCACTCACTATACTTGGCTTCTTCTTCTACACTAAATAAAGTACCAGCAAACATGGCTACTTCGAGTGCGCTCTCCGTCTCTCCGTACAATTTTTTGTGCAAGCCAATTCCAAGAAGAAGGCCTTCCATTTCTTGCTCTATTGATACTCCAACAACTACAGGTGTATTGTATTCTTTTTTTAAAATTTTTTTATTTTACTTTCATTGTACTATTCCACGATCAAAGTACTTGTGCTAATTGTGTAAAATACTGGAACTGTTATTTCGTAAGTTATTATTGTACTCACTATTGCTTTTGTTTGATATTAAATAGCTTACAGCTTAAATTGGATGTTTTGGTGTTAGAATTTATGTGCTTTTTAATCAAACGAATTCATGAATTTTTTTTAATATCCTTTTCTTGGCAATTAGATGGATAGTTTTGTTAGAAAACATTCGTTACTTCTTACGAGTGTCCCTGAATTTTTTTAGTGTTACAATTTCTTATTATTTGTAAATTATGATGGTGACTAAGTTGTTTCTCTCTTATTTTAGGTGCACGTGAATCTAAAGTTCCACGGAGAAGAACAGGAAGAGCCGAAGGGCCTAGGAAAAGTATGGAAGATTCTGTCCAACGCAAGATGGAACAGTTTTATGAAGGGTCTAATGGCCCGCCACTGCGTATTCTTCCAATCGGTGGCCTTGGTGAAATTGGGATGAATTGCATGCTTGTTGGAAATTATGACCGATATATTATAATTGATGCCGGTGTCATGTTTCCTGAGTAAGTTGACCACAATTGTTATTCCTGAAAAAAATTATATCTTGATTACATGCCATTCTGCATGTTAGTTCTACATCTACCGTAGAAAGATTAGTTGCTTTTGAAGCTGTCTTTTTTCAATTATTAATGAATGTTGACTAGGGGATGATTAATGTGTTAACTGGATGTAATACTGTTCAATGATCATTTTGGTCAAGGGCAAACAGTTTTTGAAGATTATTGGTGTTCCAGTAGTACCATTTTTTCTTTTGCATTCTGCGTATTCAAATCTGCAGATGAAAAGTACTGTGAAGTTAGGTTCTCCTTCCTCAGATCTTTTGCTAACTTTGTGCTATGTGCTTGATATGAAATCAGCTATGATGAACTTGGCGTCCAAAAAATCACACCCGATACCACATTTATCAAAAGATGGAGCCATAAAATTGAAGCAGTTATCATAACTCATGGCCACGAAGATCACATTGGTGCGTTGCCCTGGGTAAAGTTTCCTACTACTTGGAATTTCATTTGATTGAAAACTGAGAGGTTAAATTTCTATTCTGTTTGGTACATGACTTTTCAAATCTTAATTATTGACTAGCCAAAAATGATGCCTAAAAATTTATGGGGAAAAAAAAAAAAGAAGTTTATTTTGATTTCCTTATCAGAGATTATTCAATTTTCTAATGTTCTAACCTTTTAAGGAAAGGTGAATTGAAAACTGATATGTCTTGTTGTTCAAGGGCTTGTTGGAATGTTTGGTTGTGCCGTGATTGAAGCAAAGATTTCACCTGTTAAACATACATGCAATGTATCTATGTTAAACATCAGCAAACATTTAGCATGCCCTCTATGTTAATGCACGCCTAGGCGACTGTGGTAACAACAATAAAACAAAAATGTTGTTTGATGCCTTAACAACCGTCCCTATAAATCCATAGTCAAGATACTGAATCACGGTTGCTAGTAGACTTGTATAGGTTGTCATCAGTTTATTGAAGATAAGAAATCAGACTGGGTAACAATTACAAACTCATAAAGCTGCACTAGTTTTGATTTCTAGTAATGTGCTTTCAATTGATTAAGGTTTTTTAGGTGAAACTTGACTGTCTAAATTTCAAATAAATGTATGAACATAAAAAATGGTACTGCCTTTAGGCTGAAGGTGCTGTCATCTTAATGAGCCTAATTCTCGTGGAGATATATAGAAGCTGTATAAGTATGCAGCTGGTTCAGCTGCATTCGTTCATTATTATCTGTGTTCTTTCAGTAAATTCTCTTTTAGTTTTATTATTATTATTATTTTGGTTGAATTTCTTTTGACTGTTTTTCTTGATGCTAACCAGGTGATCCCGGCTTTGGATTCCAATACACCAATATATGCATCTTCGTTTACAATGGAGGTACTTGTCTTGGGTATCAATTACACAGATGTTTGGCAGTGCACAAACATACACACTCTATAACAGATCCTTTACCAACTTGCGCTTTAGCAAATAATGTTTATTCCTGACAGGCTTTAATTAAAATACTTTTTGAATTCATTTAATATTGACCTGAAACTTTAAATTCTCTCTCAGATTTAATTGACTGTTCCAAACTATCGACACTGGGTTGGTAGCTTGTAAGATTGTTTCTTTGATCACCATGGCTTTAATATTACTTATCGTTCTACTTCTTTATTATCCTGTGTAACTATTTGTAGTATCATGTTGACTTGATTGTGCATTTTCATCCTCATTTTGCTTGTCTATCATGGTCTAGAAAGTTGATTCTCTATTCCTTGTTTCAACAGCTTATCAGAAAGCGCTTGAAGGAGAATGGGATATTTGTTCCATCTAGACTTAAAACATTTAAAACAAGGAGGAAATTTATGGCTGGACCATTTGAAATAGAGCCCATCAGAGTGACACATTCTATTCCTGATTGTTGTGGATTAGTTCTTCGTTGTGCTGATGGTACAATACTTCATACTGGTGACTGGAAGGTAGGTTTTTCTCAATCTGTTCGCTTTCTACTGTCCTTTTGTCTACCTCTACAACTGCATAAGAATTTAACATTCAACAGATTGATGAATCACCTTTGGATGGGAAAGTTTTTGACCGTGATGCTTTAGAAGAACTCTCAAAAGAAGGAGTAACATTGGTAAGTCTCCTTGATTCACCTGTTGGATGTTATGTTGACCTGATTAAATGAGCAAATGTTTCTGGCAAACTATTGGGGAGATGCAGTGGTTTCAGTGGGGGCTTAGGAAGAGAATGTGGGTTCTATTTGTTTATATTGCCACGGGATTGAAGATAGATATAAATTTAGTACTATTGACTGAAGCATTCTAAGAATTTGGTATCTTCATTGTGGAGTTGTAAATATATGGAATAAAAGAATGTTTCTTGGTCTGCCATCAATAGGAAAAGATTTATGCTTAAAAAGAATGACGGAAATTCTTTATGTCTTGTGAAATGATTTTCCCATTGTTGGATATTCTAAATATAGTTCCATTCAAGTTGCTTGATTCCAGAAATTTAATAATTTGTCTTGAGAACTGGAAAATTGAAATTTTAGGTTGACTGGATCCTGATGATTGAATCTCTTTCTTTTGTCTGAGTGCTCTTAGGAGGTTATTGTATACTTGGCCTTGTCATTTGTCTCTTTGCAATAGATTCTGGTCACATCAAAACTAAGTATATCATTTGTTCGTGTGTATGTGTCTATTGTATATCTAGGAGGTATAGCTTGGTCCTATAGATTCCAGTAATCTTAATTTAGGTGCAATTTAAATTTATAACTTCATTTATCTATTCACAAAGATTAGTAGCAAGCTTGTTAATGCCCAATCCTTTTCAGATGATGAGCGACTCAACAAATGTACTGTCACCTGGAAGGACAACTAGCGAAAGTGTGGTAAAGGATGCATTGATGAGGCATATTTCAGCTGCTAAAGGAAGAGTTATAACTACTCAGTTCGCATCGAATATACACCGCCTTGGAAGTGTAAAAGCTGCTGCTGATTTAACTGGTAGAAAATTGGTATTTGTTGGCATGTCCTTAAGGACATATCTCGATGCAGCTTGGAAGGATGGAAAGGCACCAATTGATCCATCCACTTTGGTAATAACACTTAAAGACTTTGTATTTTGCTCATATCTATTAACTTGACAGTTACTAATACTTCATCTAGTTATATGTTTAATCTGTGATGGGTTGTGATACTATGCTTTTAGCCATATTTACTAAAATTATTTCAGCTCAACTAAATCTTAAATCGACTTCTTGCTGGGGAATTTTTGGATCTGCCAATTAAAGACCTTATAGTTTGGAATTTATTTGCTATTTGTCTGACATATTCTTCTTTTGTTGGTTAATGTTTATCATAATAAGCTGTGATATCATCTTCTCATCTGGCTCCTTTTATTGTGAAAATTTAGCTTCCCAAAATCTTCTTGACTTGTTTTAATAATATTGTAGGTGAAAGTGGAAGATATTGATGCCTATGCTCCAAAAGATTTGCTTATTGTTACAACTGGTTCACAAGTAAGTTAATCTTGATGACTGCAGCGATCCCTAGATGTGTTGACCACAATAGTTTATTGCACTGTAGCATCTTGCTGGTATGTGACTCTACATGCTGTTGTGTCAGGCAGAACCACGTGCTGCCCTTAATCTTGCGTCATATGGAGGTAGTCATTCTCTCAAATTGGCCAAGGAAGATGTAATTCTGTATTCAGCTAAGGTAATAAGATGTATGGTATGCAGTTGGTTTATAGGCAAATTCTATCTTAAAAATTTATTCTTTAAGTTGTTAGTTCAACAGTTTACGTGTTATTGAATTGAAATTGAGTGGTCAAGTGTTGTGTTTTGATTCAATTTCATGACTGCTTTAGTTAAATGAAAATTTCATAGAAAAGTTTTCATACGCAGAATACGGGCTTTGATATGACTTGCTTTTTGTTCTTTCTTTCTGATTTCTTTTTCAGTAAAGGAAGAACCCATGTTCCTGTTTTAAATTTCAATAAACTAGTGTTTAAAAAAAAAAAAATGTTTTTAGGCTCAAACATTTATTCTCTTTTATTGTTTTTGTTGATAATAAACACAATTGATTTTTTGGATCATTCACAACCTTGTTAGGGATTTTGATGTCTGAAGTTATGGTGATCATGCCGACATGTTAAATGTTTAGCATTATGATTGATTTTTGCATTTTACCTTTAGGTGATCCCTGGTAACGAATCTCGTGTAATGAAAATGCTAAACCGCATATCAGAGATTGGATCAACTATTGTAATGGGTAGAAATGAGGGGCTGCACACATCTGGGCATGGTTATCGTGGAGAACTGGTAAGAGTTCTTAATGCTCCTCAAAATTTCTCCTGTTGCATCATTTTGCCTTTTGTAATTTATCAGTATTTGTGAAAACCAAATTGTAGATACCATGAGGATTATGTTATAACCCAGAACACTAGTTGGTGAATTGATGTAGCTTGAAATTTAAAATTTATAAAATCAGGAAAGTGTGAGGAAAATCTACTTTGTTTAAAAAAAAAAAATTAACAATTTAGGTATTTTGATGTGTATTAATTAATGACTGCTTTATTTTATTATAATTTTGACTGTGGATGTTCTGATCTTGCAATTTCTTTCTGGAGGAGGAAGTTCTTAAACTGGTGAAGCCACAGCACTTTTTGCCCATACACGGAGAGCTATTGTTTTTGAAAGAGCATGAGTTGCTGGGAAGATCAACTGGGATTCGACATAGTACTGTGAGTCTGTTTTGATTGTTTTATTGCATTGTTAAAATGTGAGATATGCCTAGGAAAAGATTATCAGCATTCTATAATGATAACACTGGCGAAGTAACATTGATTCAGACAGAATACAGTGTGTTGTGTGAAGTAGACAGAAGAAGGATTAATTGAGTTGAATGGTGTTGAGTATTTTTATGCTGCAAATGTTGAGGTTTGCCAAATTTGGAAGCATGTGTTATTTCTCTGTTTTGTTAAATTTTAATGATGGTCATCATTATAATTTATTCTAGAAGAATCATTAACAGGAAGCAAGCTCTTGTAGAGCTATCAGCATTATGAAGCAAGATTGAGAAGCTTTGATGTGTTTGCATAGTCCAGCCTAGAAGATCCACCATATGGATAAAAGAAGACTTCTTTTCTTTTTTTTTTTCACTTTACCTGAGTGTAATATGATTAAAGCCTTCTCATGAGAAATTCTATGAAATTGTAGCACATTTTGTCGATGAAGCTATAGGATATTAGAGGCTTTTCCTTTTGGAGCATGTTAAAACAATCACCTGTCTTTACAAATAATGATCATGATGGACAAAGTGAGCTTTGCCTAATTGCCTGGTGCATGATATGCGTACTAGGATTTTAGTATGCTTGACTTTGGATGGATTCTACTTTGACTTTTTGATACCAATTGTTTAGAATTTAAATGCGAATATAAAATAAAACTTAATAACTCTTTGCAACTATATCAGGTCATAAAGAATGGAGAGATGCTTGGGGTTTCTCACTTGAGAAATAGGAGAGTTCTATCTAATGGTTTTATTTCTCTTGGGAAGGAGAATTTGCAGGTTAGTAATTCTTTGAAAATGTCTATTATGAGATGGTAGTTGAGAAATTTACTAATAAATTTGATCTTATATTGCAGTTGATGTATAGTGATGGTGATAAAGCATTTGGCACGTCAACTGAACTTTGCGTTGATGAGAGACTAAGAATTGCATCAGATGGTATCATTGTGGTCAGGTAAATCTATTATCTCTGTAAATCAAGAACTTGTCTTCGTTATATGTGTAATGACGGCGTCTTGACATTTGGCATTGCAGCATGGAAATTTTACGCCCTCAACATACAGATGGACAAAGTGGAAACAGCTTAAAAGGAAAAATAAGAATCACTACTCGTTGCCTGTGGCTTGATAAGGGCAAGCTTTTAGATGCTCTCCACAAAGCTGCCCATGCTGCACTTTCAAGCTGCCCAGTGAATTGTCCTTTAGCCCACATGGAAAAAACTGTCTCCGAGGTATTAAGGAAGATGGTGAGGAAGTACAGTGGTAAAAGACCTGAAGTTATTGCTGTTGCTATGGAAAATCCAGCAGCAGTTCTATCGGACGAGCTTAATGCAAGGCTATCTGGCAATTCTCATTTTGGATTTGGGATACCAGCACTGAGAAAAATGGTTGACAGGCATCCAAATAGAAGTCATCTGAACAAAACACAAGCTGAAGGCGATGGCCGTCAACAAAATTTGCAAGGTATCGTCTCATCTCTCGCTCTCTCTTTCTCTTGCCATGTGTCTGTGCTTCCAAGTGTGTGATAGATCTGCTGTAAATTTGTACAACATGTGTCAAGGTTGGGAGACGTCTCTACACTTCCTATTCTGCCATGAAGCTTTTCTGATCTAGCATAATTAGGAAATTGAAGAGTTTTTACATTTTCACGCTACAGATTTTCTGATTACAGGTCAAGGAAAAACACTTGAAAATGTTTTGAGGTCCATCCCATGAAATTTAAATTTTAAATCCAATAAAAGTATCAGTTATTGAAGTTGAAGAACTAGCTTCCTTTGCATTTGAAATACGGAATAAGAAATAAACAACTGGGCCTTGGCAGCGAAGGCAGATATATCTGCCTTTGCATAGGAAATGCTTAATCTTCAAGCAGTCTTCATGAAAAAATTCATTAATGTGTTACTTTCCTTTTTGAGACCCATGACTTATCTTTTAAATTCTCGGGTGATATATTTACCGAGCTTGTTATTCAAATCAAATGTTCTAACTACATGTCCTCTTACCATTATTATTTATTTTTTACAGTTGATGGAATTGAAGTTGAAGAACTACCAGAAGAAGAAACCACTAATTCAAGTTCAAACTATGGTGAAAGACTTTCCCTTGATTCTGAGGATTCAGATGAGTTTTGGAAATCATTCGTAGCTTCACCAATTAATAATCTGGTAAAAGATAACAATGTTTTGATCCCACAAGAGGAAAAACAGATGTCGGAGCTTGAGGAAGATGGTACTGAAGGCAGCTACGATGACTCCTCAGATAGGTCAAGTTCTCAACCAAAGTCTTCGAAGGGTGTAAGACGGAATAAATGGAGACCTGAGGAGGTGAAGGAACTCATTAAAATGCGTAGGGAATTGCATAGCAGATTCCAAGTTGTGAAGAGAAGAATGGCCCTCTGGAAAGAAATATCAACACATTTAGCCAATGAGGGATTTAATCGAAGTCCAGGCCAATGCAAATCTATGTGGACATCTTTGCTTCAGAAATATGAGGTTTGTTCTTCCACTCTTCCCTTAACAAGAATTTCAGTTATAAATTCTGGTAAACCATAACTTACATGATGAAGAAAGTAAAAATTTTCTGGTGGTATCAAGATTTGGAACTCTGAAAATGAAATTTACAGACATGTTTTATTCACGTGATTGATTGTTTGAAACAGGAAAGCAAGAGTGGGAATAGCCAAAAAAGTTGGCCATACTTCGAGGAAATAAATAAAATTTTATCCAACTATGACTCAGAGGCGATGGCAACCAAATGATTGAAAAAGGTAAGAGCAGTGAGCATTGAATTCCTGGGAAGAGTGTCCAACAACACATTTTTAATTTAAATTAAGAAGCCTGGGTTCGCTGACATATTCGTTGCATCATGGGCTGCGTCATAAGGAAAGCTCCATGATAAAGGAGAGCAGAATGACCGATGAAAAATGGTTTTCGGTTCAAAATCGGAAGGCCTCTGCGAATTGGCCAATCTGATGATATGCAAGAGATGGATCGTGTTAAATTTTGTATTAAAGTGCCCTTGTGTAAATTGGAAACTAGGCCAGCAAAAGAAGAGTAGTGAGTGGGAAACAAATCCCACGAGAGGAATTTAATTTTAAATTTCTGTTTTCCTCTCCTTTTAGATTACTCTTCAATTATAGCAGCATCTCCAGTTCTTTTTGAGGTGACTTTGAAAAAATTTATCCTAAATGGTAGAAATTGAGTGGAAGAGACGAGATGCCCCGGAGAAATTAACTTCTCTTTTATTATTATTTATTATTTTTAATTTTTAATTTCCCAACATCAATCAGCTAAGTTGCCGAAACCAAACCAGTTGATCGATAAATAAAAGAAAGTCTTTAAAGAACATTTTCGATCACTGGGCAGTTGTTAAGCCATTAACCGCCGTAAGCACAGCAGATTATGCAGTGGGGTCCATTTTTATGGCTGTATCATCAAAATTGTAATGACACGTTCTGCATGTGTTATGACGGAAGCCAAAAGTAAAGGAAACACGCAGTCATTTTGCAACGATCGTCTAGAAATCGGAGCCGTGAGCCACGTAGAAAACTAATCTCCAATGACAATGTACGCGCGTGATATTATTTTATTTAAAAAGAAAAGAAGCTAAAAAAAAAAAAAGAAAAAGAAAAAAAAGAACGTATCGTCTTATTCTGCAGTTTTTGACCGTTCCGTTAATTTTATGATTCGTTCATTCATTCATAAGACCGTTGAAATCGTCGCCAAGCTCTCAGCTGGTTCTTCCTTGTTTCCTCAGAAATACCAAGTACACGGAACGGATGATCCTCGTCTTTATCATTTTTCTTCTTAAGGTTGAAGCTGAAGCCTGAAGGGGGATAACGCTTCTTTGATTCTTCTGAAATTTCATAGCAGTTTCTTCCAAAGATCACGGACAGGTTGTGACAGACTTAGCCTAGATACCCCCTGTATATAAGCATCGATTTTCGCCAACTTTATTTGTTCACCAAAAGCCGAAGCTACCTCGTCTAGCCTATAATCGTTCCTTCTGCCAAAAAGAAGAGAACAAAAAAAAAGAGAATCCCTTTCTTTTTCTTTGCACTATTTGCAGTGCTCTGAGAATCAAGATGGTGAAGGGGAGAGAATATGAGCGTGTATTCATTTACTTTGATGAAAACGGAGATGGGAAAGTTTCGCCATCGGAGATAAAGAATCGGATGGGCATGATAGCTGGAGGTGGGGATGTGTTGCTGCAAGAAGTGGAGGTAGCCATCGAGTCTTTAGACAAAGATGGTGATGGGCTCTTGGATTTGGAGGATCTTGTTGGGTTGATCGAAGCGGCAAGTGCAGAAGAGAAGTTGAAGGATTTGAGGGAGGCTTTTGGCTTGTATGATTTTGATAACTGTGGGTTCATCTCACCTGATGATTTGAAGAGAATGCTCGCTAAACTTGGGGAGTCCAAGTCTATTGATGAATGTAAGATGATGATTAATCAGTTTGATTTGAATGGCGATGGAGTGATAAGCTTTGAGGAATTTAGAATCATGATGCAGTGATGATTGATCTGCAAACGTGTAACTTTGCTATTCATGTAATTCTTTTATGCGGTATGGTTAAATTTCTTTTTGTTTGGTGTAATTATTGGAATGTTCTAATGATTCTTTTTTTAACTTCAAAATTTCGTTGTCTATTAACTATCGAGCGGGCTGTATGTAAGCTCAGAATTGAGCACTGTAGATAAACGAATTAAAAAAAAAAAAAAAAAAATTCTTTATCAGGCCAATTATATATAGATGATAAGGGAGTTGTATGCCCACTGTTTTATATATTTTCTTGTCTGTTTTCTTTTTTTCTTTTTCCCTCTGTTTCTAAGGATCCTTTGGATAATATAAGTTGAAATGTGCGCCCTCTTCTTTCTTATCTTCTTTAGTTCTAAGTTTGGAGAAGACGGTACGACCAAGTTGAGACCCATCTCGTAGCCATGAGTTCCAATGGTTCAGTTATTATGCGTTCTAAGATATAACACAAATGCCGGCTCATCCTTGCACTACACAAGGCAAGCGACAATTACAACTAGGTCCCCTGACTTAGGTACGGAAAATAAATTAAACGTCTTTCTGCAATTGATAATACAATAGTGAATGTGTAAAAAGGACAAGAAAAGCTTGTGAAATTGAGGGGCCTCCTTTGAAATTTCCAGCAGTCGCCTGCCTTCCGAAGTATGTTTTCAAGATATGTTGATTTCTTCTGGAAAACTAGTCATCTTAACATCTATTAATGAATTCCGTAGGTTACAAGTTAATGACAATTCTCACGTCATTTCACTTTCACTATTTTTTGTCTTGCTTTTGTATCTGCATGATGCTTGTGATTTGGGCACACGTAAGGTCTTCCCATGCAGATAGTGATGAAGAGGTGACCTTTTTTGATTGTCAAGATCGGTTAGCATCAGACTCTGAATATGATTTTTCATAGCGTCACGGGCGGTTCGAATGCTAAATAAAAACTTAAAAACTCAAAAACTCCATATTGTTATCGTGCGAGCAAAATGATCTTCCTGGCTGATGAGAATTTTCTCGGTTTTTGGCAGACTCCATGGGCCCTGCCCCTACCCTCAATAGAGCTCTGCCCTTGCTCTCAATAGAGCTCCTTCAACAAATGGAACCTCCGCGATTCGACCTCTTGATCTTGTAGGACCCATTCTGGAGTGACCAAGTTGTCGAAGTCGATGGCCATGATCAGGTTTTAACAGTTACTTAAAGAGAAAAAACTGGCTCAATTTTTACACGGTAGCTCGTGGATCAAACAAGTTGTTGCTAATGCTTATACTAAGAATACAAATCCATAGCCTCATGTTCGTAGTAAACATTCGACATGTAATTCTAGAAATCAGATTGATGACCTCCAACACAAAGGGCATACGGTCAAGGCTACTAACTGCTACAGCTGCCTTCCTATTACTCCAAGGCTTGGTCTTAGAAAGATCAACTTAAGCTATAATGAGACTTGTCTCTCTTTCAGCTATCTTTTAGCAAAACAACGGTACCAGTTCATTCAGAAGTTAGATATTGATGCATGAGAGACATATACAATGATCTACCATTACTATCTAATTATCACACCAATTTCATGAGCTATTGAAGGAGATACGCTAATTTATTACTGTGCACTTCAATGATGAGTTGAATTAACAAAATTTGCCTCATTATACAACATTAACTTGGAATGAGTGTCTGATGCAACCTAATTACTACCATAAAGGAAACAAATGAAAAAATGATTGTCAAAATGAAATCAACTAACATCGGTATGCTTTAGAATCCAACATAAAACACTAAATCTACAATCTGCCCAGAGCCAAAACTCTCTTAGAACTTAATCACACTTTGCCTATCAGAAGGTGCAACACATTGCCACAAGGAACGGTATGGGGGAATATCAGCTGCTTGAACCCCAAGAGCAGCAAGGTTGCGCCCATACTCCTGGTAAATAATGCAAACTCAAATGACATGAGATCTGATTCACTTGCATAAATATCCAAAATAAAGTGAAATGAGGGGAGGGAGGGAGAGGAAGCAGTAAAACTGAACAGTTGCTCACAAGAACCATGTTTACCTGAATATCAAGAAACAGTTGTGTACAAATCTTGTCAGTGTCCGATACATTGTGGTCTGAGACATCTGAGCTTGCTCCAGCTCGCCTTTGTGCACCCTGCCGTATCTTCAACAGTGAAGATTCCGTTTTCCTAGCCTGGGCATCAAACAAAGGTAAGTCCATGAACATATGTCAAAAGGGAATACTTATAAGCAAAAATTTTCACTTAATAAACTAACCACACTGATAAGTTCAGCAGCTAATTCATGATAACGACCGGTTATCTGAGTTACAGCACCAAGCAATAGTTCATTTTTAGCCTCTGGTGTCAAATATGTCATAGCTCGATCTCCTTCCAATAGAGTCTGCACACATTGGAATAGTTTAATAAAAATTTTGTAACTCGTGTTACACATTTTTATTCAATATACTACATTAATAGCTCAAAGATCTAGTAGTAGTAAAATTGTACAGAAAGAAAAAGTTACTCAAGCCACACCCCATAGCCTTAGAATTGATTTGCCCAATCTAACAACTATCTAGACACCAACCCAAATGCATGTCAAAAGCATTAATTTAATTTGCACTTTCATTCATTAGGTTTTCCTCCTGTTCAAAACTCAATATTCAAATATCTAAAAGCATAGAAAGGTAAGAAATCCTTTGCTGAACATCCAAATTCTACATTGATCCACTAACAAAAGATAATGGATTCAAGACAATGGTCTATAGTTCAATACTGCTCCCAATTTGAGAATCATCAACCAGATTTAACGGAGAACAAGTTAAGAATATCTACTCTGTTCATTTATTAACTAAAACATAGAAAGGTAAGAAATCCTGGCTGAACATCCAAATTCTATATTGATCACTAACAAAAGATAAAGGATTCAAGACAATGGTCCATAGTTCAATACTGCTCCCGAACTGAGAATCATCAACCAGATAACAGAGAAGTTAAGAATATCTACTCTGTTCACTTTCTTATTAATTAAAGCATGTTTTGGTGAACATCACTAGTTGCATAAACCCAAAGATATCTCATGTTATTGGATGCATTATTTATGAAAACCTGTCATTTACAACTAATATATACCATTATGTCAGAAGGATAAGAGTAAATAATCAATCCTGTAAACAGCATTAGGTAACAAAAATATTACAATTTCAAAAGAGTGGTGTGAGCTATAAACTAACAGGACAACATACCTTCAAGGGACGCAACACTCCAGACACATAAGGGGAGTGTCTGACAGGAAGGGGTTTATTAGTCATCCTATAAGTTGCAGTTATTCCCTTCAGTTGTCTCAAGTCCTACGGTAGATAAACAAAGGGCTTCAAATGAAAAAAGTTTCACAATTAAATAGATTTTCAGGGTCATAACAGAAACAACTAACTCAATCACCCTGCAATTCATCAAAATATATCACAGTAATTGTCTTTACAGGAATCAAAAGAACACAAAACCAAAGCATCCCCTAAATCATTGCATTATAAACTGGTGCAAATTCCTATACAAATAAGCTTTACCTCAACAGCCTTCTCAACAAGTGCATCAACTATTGTGTTGATGACTACTGGTAGCATAGAACTCAACGAATTTCCAGCATCTAAAATACTCTGTTTTACAAGACCAAGAACTTCACTAGAGCATGAAGACAGGAGCTGAAGTACACAAGTCAGATAGTCACCAGAAACTTCTGTTGCCAGACAATTAATGTCATGAATAATCTGCAAACCAGAGAACCTACATAAATATGCAAGTTAACCATGACTATTTTCATGCATCTGGCGTTGAACCATGACTATTTTCATGCATCTGGCGTTGATGAATTATAATCTACAGTATTTCGTTGGAGCATGTATAAGGTCATTTCAAATGCTAGATACAGGTCAGGTCTTAACATAGAAATCATAATTATGGAACAAAATATAGTACTAAAAGTATTACAACAAGCCTTTTATCACCGGAATCCATTTAGTAGCATGTACAAGATTTAAAAGTTGAAGTTAATGTTAGATATTGGACAGGACGCATGACGTACGTAAATAAAATCATCAGGGGCAGCTGAAATAGCCCATTCATATATGGGATTGGAGCTTGCATGGCCGGAGCTCCGAGCAGCCAGTCCAGATGACAACCAATTTGAGTATCTATCAGAAATTTATCAGTGGGAAATCAAATGATGATTCACATAAGCTGAGTACGAAATCAAGTGGTGATAATTATGGCAGAACAAACTATTATTTGCTCTCCAAGCTGACCTTGAAAGAAGCTGCAAGGACAGACGAAGAAATTTGTCAGAGCAAGGGAGGAGAAAAACGTCTTCTCTCCAGCAGGATTTCATGCTGTCCAAAAGAGTAACACTTTGTTTTAATGTTAACACCCGAGAATTCCCTTGATCGGAATTTGAATTCTGGACAGGAGCTAGACTAGCTGCCGTGAGAGCAGAATCCAGAGCCCCAGCTATTTCCTGAAACCTGAAGGAATTAAAGTATAAGATCAGCCAAAATCATAACAAAAATAAAGGAAGTATGCAACCTTGAAACATTTGCACTGAATACCTCAAAGAGAAATAAACTCCAACATTCCATTGCTTCATGAACTCGACATAGATGGCTTCCGCTCGGAATTTAGCAACAGCAGATCTGGATGGACAATAACCTTGCATAACAATTGGATGTCATAACTATAACGAACAACATTTACAAAGTACTGTAATCCTGAACAGACACGTAAAAATACATAGATAAATATCACTGCTTTATTTATTTATTTTTTCAATATCATTAACTCCGTCCCTCCTAAAAAATCCCACAAAATAAAATTTTCTGTGTGAAAAATTATTTTTTAGCAAAAAGAAAAGGAAAAAAACTACAGTTACTACCTTCGAGATAAGCCAAGAAATCCAGGCTCGATTTGTAATTTCTCAAGAATTCTGTAGGTCTTCCAGGAGAAAAAGCCCCTGGTTTTCCCTTCTGAATTGCTGAGAGAACCTCCTTCAGGATGGAATTGGCCAAGAAGTCAAATACATGCAAACCGGAATTTTCTGAAGAAACAAAAGGAACAAGTCGTATAACAATAAAATGTCAATGAGGGATAACATAAACATAATTCATAATTTTAGTTACAAGCTAGCTACGTTATGAGACTGCCTAACCAGCTTTGTCATAATAACTGGGGCATAAGAGTGTTAATAGAAAAGCATTGGTTTAGGTACAAAATTATCGCAGATACAAAATATAATGGCCAATTTTTTCACAATAGGTCCAAAGCAGAACACAATAATCAAAAACTTCACTAGCAACTCAAATATATGAAGCATTTTTCAGTAGTTATAGGAAAGAAAAAGGTGCATCGTACCTGCAGAAGATATATCCAACAAAAATTTACAGTCTTTTTCAACACATTGCTTGATTTGTTTATAATCACTCTCAAGTTCATCTCCAGATGCCCCAGCCACTGCCTCTATAGACCCATGCGGGAGAATTTTCTGCATCAACGGAGCCACAACAGAATTGCAAAAAATTTCTTCTGCATTCCTGGGGTTATCGATGGCAGCATAGGCACGCAAACAGTTGTAAATTACATTTGCATCCCGGTGCTCAAGACCATGCACAAAACAATGTCCCAAGCTAGCATCCAGTAATAGGCTTGCACTTTTAATCCTCTTCTCCATATTCTCAATGAAAGGCAGGTTCTGTACTGGCAAAATAGAAAACGGAGATGAGCACATAATGTATGAGCTCCAAATAATTGAGATTGAGCTCATTAATCCCCCATTACTTTCCTTTAGTGTCGTATACCTTTACCTCATTTTACATTAATAAAGTATGACATGCAACAAAATGAAAAAATAAGATCAAGAAAGAAGGAGACCTGTGCATGAGCAATATAGAACTTCAACCGATTCATCTCACTGGCAATTCTCTCCAAAAGCATGCTTTGAGTCTCTCTCACATTTGTTCCATTCTCAACATGTTGAAAGGTAGTGGCACCGCTCATTGACTTCCTTTCTTCCAAATTCACATCAACATCTGACCCATCAGCAGGCACACTAGGTAGCTCCTTTATCAGTTTTTCAACCTGCATCCATCAAAAAAGTTAAAAAGAAAAGGAAAAGGAAGACAAAAGTTATTGCACTATAAATTCTGCAAATGAACCCCCAAAGACGAGAAAGTTAAAAGATAATTCACACACTGAACAGAACCTTATACACACATGCATTTTCTAAATACAAAGCAACTTAAACATTTCATTTACAGGTACATTTCTAACTCTTATTACAACCCTCAATTTGAATACAAAACCTGATCTTGCAACCAGGAATCATCCCACAGAAATTAAAAGAATCAAAATTGACAGTCAAAAGTTAGATTGATATAGAAATCGAAGCTAGTGCACTATTTGTAGAATTGTTCTTTCGAGCATTTGCAGTGTATGAAATTTTAGACTCAATCCCATTCCAACGAAGCCATTATTTGTTAAAAAAACACTTAAAATAAACAAATAAAACCTAAACCCATACAAACTCGACAAGCACAACAACCCAGCACACTTTTGAACTTATAAATTATTTAACCGTTTGATTCTTGGAATGCCTAATGCTAGAACTGCTAGATCCAACACTGAATTCGTCAAATACAAACGCTAGAATACTAATTTTCATCAAATAGCATAATCAAAGCGACGTCGTAATTTACCTTAGAAACAACATGAAACGTGTCGAGCAACAATTCGAGAATCTCTCTAGCGGAAGCAGCCTCGGATCTCTGCTTCAGACCGTTCTGCAAAGCCACGAGGGAGCCTTCGACAGTCGCTCTAAACCCGTCGATCTTCTCTCTGAGTTCCAAAAGCGGGGCCCGCATGCGAACAACGGCGGCGTCGACATCAACGAGCTTGGTGCTCAAGTTGACGAAGTCGGCGTAGTCGCGGTTGATTAAGTCGATGAGTTCGTGGTTGAGGGAGGACAAGTGGGCCTGGAGCTCGGATCGGAGGGTTTCGAAGGGGACGAATGTTCGGAGCTCCGAGATGTATGATTCGGAGTCGAAGTTCGGGGAGAGGAAGAGATTGGATTTGAACCAAAGCGGGTGACTGTCGGCCGGGTCCGAGAAGAGATCCGTCGCAGATCGTGGCGGTGGTGCCGTTGGAATCGGATCCATCATTTTTCCTTTTTCCTTCTTTGGAATTATGGGAAAATTTGAGAAGTGAGTTTACTGATGAATTGGGCTTTCGTTGAAAGTGGTGTCAAGATGAAGCCAATGCAAGTCGTTAACACTTGCATAACGTATTCCATCAATTTATCTTTTCTTTTATTACTGATTCATACATAACATTACGTAACATGACGTAAAAAAGAATCCCACTCACAATCATACGTTAGAATAATCACTTCACTATTTTTTTTTTAGAAATTAACATAAATAACCTCAAATAATTTTCATTTTCACAAACAACTTTCAAAAATTTTAACTATCATTATTAGCCAAACATAAAATTTTAGGATAAAATTATCCTTCTCATCTTCTCTCGTCAAAATATTTCTGGTAAAAATTCTTTCTCACAATTCGTTTTGAATGATTTATGATTTCTCCTCATCGCTTCTCCCATTGTAATTAATCGAAATGAAAAGCGTAATCCAAATAGAAAAATTATAAATGAAATATTATAATTTTTTAACAAATTTTTTTTTTTATGAAATTAGTGTTGCAGCAGCACCCATCGGAGGGATGGGGTGCCCATCGTGCCAGATCGACGCGATGGTACCCATCGCACCAAAATCTAGTGCGATGGGTGCCCATCGGTGCTGCCCATTGCGCTAGATTCTGGTGCGATGGACACCCATCGCACCAGTTTGGTGCGACGGGCATCGTTGCTGCAAATTCTATATTCTAGAATTTTGTGCGACAGGTACTCCGTCGCACAAGTTTTTGTACGACAGCGTGCCTGTCACACATAAACTTGTGCGATAGGCACCCTGTCGCACCAAATTCTTGGGTTGCAATTTCTGAAATTTTGTGCGACGGTGTGCCTATCGTAACGACATTAGGTGGGACAGACAGCTTGTCTCACCAAGTTTGGTGCGACATGTTGCCTGTCGCAAAGACATTAAGTGAGACAGGCAGCCTGTCACACCAAGTTTCACGCCAAAAGCACACAAAAAACATAATCCTAAAATGCTCGGCGGCACATGAATAAAAAATGTTTCTTCACATATTTTTAACATTTTGTTATGCAAAATACACTACATAAATTTATAACAGTTATACAAATATTTAATATAACAGTTATATTAAATATTTAATATTTAATACAGAAATTTTTGTAATTGGACTTAATGAAGACGCGTCTAGGTAAAAATACGGTTGGGTGTGAATGTGTGGTGTGCTGGCTGCTAGTTAATCGTGCCTCGTGGGTCTGGTTTTTTGTTGCAAGGAAAATGAAGTTTGCCGGACGATGAAGTTTACAGGAACGATGAATGTCAAAGGGAATAAAAATTAAATATCGAGGGTAATTTAGGATATATGAATTTTGTTTGGTTATATTTGATATAATATAAAGTGAATGGTTAATTTTGAAATTTAAAAATTAAGGGTGGCTATTTGTGTCAATTTCTCATTTTTTTTCACATTTTATTCCAAGAAGATGAATGAATAGTAATACATGTAATTTTAGAATACAATGTCCGAACAAGAAAAAGAAAATTTAATTAAATAAGATTTAATAAGATAAAATTTGTTATTTGATTAACACTACCCCTTGTAAGAATCTCAATTTATGGTATGTTTGGGATTGAGGTGTTGTATCTTAAAACTACAGTTACTGTAAAAAAAAGTTATATTATTTTTAAATAATAATCTTGACAAAATTATTAAAGACATAATAAAATTTTTATCATACAAGTAAAAAATTATATTAACATAACTTCTAAAGTACAGCAGTTAGTGTTTATAAAATATTTTAGTACTATAACTTAAAAATTACAGCTGCCTAACCTCAATTTTAAAGATACCCTTACTTACCTATATATTTAAGATTCATTTGTGATTAAAATTAAACAATTGTAAATATTTGATAAATATTAATTAGTGTAACTTCGCTATAGTTTAAAAATTTATAGTATTAAAATATTTCATATATATTAATTAATGTAATTTAAAATAATATTGATATTATTTTTCAAACTCAATCCTGAATAGGAGCTTAATCACTATCTATGTTTATGCATATTAACCAATAAAAAGCGAAACTCACGAGCAAAACCTCAAATTTTGAAGCTGGGTTCGACTCTTGAATGATACTTACATTCGGGAGTCATGAGCATACTTCACCAGAGTCGTGTAATGTTGGTAAAATTATGGTGATTTGGTACCCTAGGGTCGGTGTGGGCATGCATCAAATAAATGGGTTAGACATAATTTGAAACTGAGTAATAATTTAAAATTAACGGATTGTTCATTAACATTTAACTTTCATGACGAAAGAAACCACAAGAAAAAAATTAATTTGATTTGTGGATGTAAATTAAAAGGGTGCGTGAATAACAGCTGTAAAGACATTTAATAATTAAGGAAGGATTGAAACTAACCCTTATAAATATTTTTACGACAACTCGAATTATTGTTCTCATTATTATAAGTGCAAAAATTCTCCCGCTAAACTACTAAGCCTATTAGTAGCGTTTGATAAACTACGAGCCTAAATTATATGGATGTTGGCACCTCAACTACGTTCATGTCCTTTTTGGGTTTTTATTCAATAATACTCTAAAGTTTCACTAATTTATAATTCAGTCAAAATATTTTAGTTTTGAGTAGAAAAATTCAAATTTATTTATATTGGATCCAAGCCCAATTTTGGTTGTCAATTGGATAATATAAATAGAAATCTGATAAACCCAATAATGATTATTTGTCTAAATTTATTTTTTGGCAGATTAATAATTAAATTTATTTGGTTTAAGAATTTTTGAAAATAAATTCCCAAATTTATTTTTAAAAATTGAACCAATGATAAATTTAAAAGCGCAAAAGTATCCAAGCTAATAGTTATAAATATGGGAAGTACAAGGAAGGAAAAGAAAGAAGATGGACATTGACTTGAAGCCCAATAGATATTAAACTTGTATATTAAATCAATTTTTTTAGGAAAACCAATAATTGAGATTATTTAATTACTTTTAATATTTATGCTATGTTTGGATAATAATATGCTATGATAACATGTCATATAGAATAGGTAGTGCCACTCTATAATAATAATACATGACATTTATAGATTAAAATATTATATATATGTATGTTTGTATGTATGTATATTGTTTAATACTTGCATGTTTTTAATAATATTATATTTTATCTATATAATATTATTTTAGGAAGCATGCAATTAACAATATAAGACATAATCTGTGTATTGTTTTAAAAGAAAAAAATCAACTTTAAAATATTGAGTGAGAGAGGGAAAATTCAAGATAATTTTTCCACAGACTCCATTGTTAGTTCAATAATAAAATTATATATATATATATATATATATACCTTAACTTCATGATATGGTGATGCTCCCTACGGAGGGTATATATATTAAGTACTTTATTTGATGAACTTCTTTAAAGATAAGATCGAAATATTGTTCAATCTATTGATCATCCTAACGGTGGCTACATGATTTGAATGATACGTAGTTTGAAACAGTAGTTATACACTCAACAAAATTTGTTATTAACCTTCCTAACGAAGCTTTGTTAACGAATTTTAGTCCTAAAAGTTAAAGATAATTATTTATCATGTTTCGACATGAAAGTAAATAATCTAGTAGTTAATAGGGTCTAGTAAGTGGAGGCATGACTTCCCCAACGGATAGCTTGCCAAAGCAGTATTAGAATATCGTTACAATAAAATAAAATGCATTTATGATTTTTTGCATTTTAAGTTTTTTATTGTGAATATTACTTATTTTAATGTGTTTATGCATGTATGTTTTATTTTTCAGAAAATATCTTCCCTAAGTCCACTCACTATTATTCTAAGTAAAAATAAACTCATTGGCGAGAACTATATAGATTGGAAAAGAAATCTATTTATAGTCCTAACTGCTAAAAATTACAAATAGGTCTTAACCCAGCTATGCCCTCCTGAACTAGTAGGGGACGCTAGTAGAAATCAGATGAGTCTTTATGAGAAATGGCAAAAAGCTAATAAAATGGCAAAATGCTACACATTAGCCTCGATTTCTAATATTCTGCAGATCAAATATCATAATATGGAGAGAAACACTAAAATTATGGAAAGTCTTCAACAGATATTTGGGCAGAGTACTCGTTCTGCGAGACAAGCGGTACTGAAAGGTGTTATAAACTCCAAGATAGGAAAGGGCACAAGAGTTCGTAATCATGTCTTGAAAATAATAGACTATTTAAATGAGGTTGAGATTCAGAGTGTACAAATCGATGATAACTCAAAAATTGACATGATGCTAGAATATATACCTGAAGCATTCAAGGGGTTTAAGGTCAATTATAATATGAATAAAAGAAACATGGCCTTAACAGAATTAATGAATGAACTTCATTCAGCTGAAGAGATTTATCTTGCTGAAAAATCTCAACGAAGCATTAAGTTTATTAAAAAAGATATTTCTTCTAAAACTAAGTTAAAAGGCAAAGGTAAAAAAAAAAAGTTTGGAATAAGAAACCGTCTACTAAGAAATACGGTAAGCCAAAAGGCAAGTGTTTTAAGTATGGACAGAAAGGTCATTGGAAAAATGATTACCCTAAGCTTGTGAAATCAAGTATGAGAAATTTTTTAGTCATAGAGGCCTGTTTAGTTCAGACTCCTATCGACATCTAGGTCTTGGATTCTGGAGCAACTAATCATATTTATAATTCATTTTTTTGGTTTCATGAAACCAGAAAACTAAGTGAATGAAGAGTCAAGCTACAGTTAGGAACGAGCCAGTTTGTGTCATCAGAGAAGACTGGATCTGTTTTATTAGTTTTTAATAATGAGACTTTAGTTTTGAATAATTGTCTTTATGTTTTAGACATTAAAAAGAATTTAATTTCAGTAGCTTGTTTATCAAAACAATGATATACTGTAAACTTTCGTTCCTTTGTTTCTATTTTTAAAAATAATAGACTAATATATTCTAGTACATTGGAAGATAATTTATATCATCTAATTCCTTTGATCCATTCTATGCATGACACAGTGATTAAAAATAATGAACATATACATTTATTTAAGAAAAAAAAAAGATTTCTTCTAACTAATGCCACCTCTGGAATTTGCGCTTGGGTTATATAAACCTAAGTAGGATACTGAGAATGATTATATGGACTTATAAGTTCATTGGAAAATGAATCATTGTCACTCTATGAATCTTGTTTAGAAGAAAAAATGACAAAGGCTTTTTTCGGCCAAAAAAATACGTGTAACCTACCACTTGAATTGGTACATACAGATATATATAGACCAATCAATGTACAAGCTCGAGATGGTTATGAGTATTTCATCACTTTTACTGATGATTATTCAAGATACGATTATGTTTATCTAATGCGTCATAAGTCGGAAGCTCTTGAAAAATTCAAATAATATAAGGATGAGATAGAAAAGCAATTAGGTAAGAACATAAAGAAATTTTGATTTGATCAAGGTGGTGAATATCTCTCAGGAGAGTTCAAACAGCATCTAGTTGACAGTGAGATTATATCTCAATTAACAGCCCTAGGAACACCACAACAAAATGGTGTGGCTAAAAGAAGAACTAAAACTCTTTTGGATATGGTGAGATCTATATTTAGTTATTCTATATTGCCTATCTCATTTTGGGAAATAGCATTAAAAACTACAGCATACCTATTAAACTTAGTTCCATATAAATCAGTGCCTAAAACTCCAATAGAATTATAGTTAGGTCGCAAAGCAAGTTTGAAACATATACATATTTGGGGTTCACCAGCACATGTATTAAAACCAAAGGTTGATAAAATGGATTCTCGTTCTGGGGTTTGTATATTTGTTGGGTATCCCAAAAGAACGAGAGAGGTTTATTTGACAGTCCTCAAGACAGAAAAGTGATTATGAGTACACATTTCACTTCTCTTGAGAGTAAGACAATATTGGAAAAATTATTAGGAAATCATATTGATGCTCAGATTTCAGTACTTCTTATTCAACAAGGAGAAGAGCAATAACATGAAGATTATAACACTATCCCTAAACGGCAACCACCTATAGAACCTTATTGTAGTGGGAGGGTAACTAGATTACTAGCAAGGTACATGTTACTGGGAGAAACTTATACAACTATCTCAAATGGACAAGTACAAGATACTGAACTATAGAAAAATGCTATGAGCCAAGAAATGGAATCTATGTATTCCAATAAAGTCTGAAAACTTGTAAAGGCACCAAACGGGATAAAACCTATAGGGTGTAAATAGATCTACATAAGAAAAAAAAAGAGTAGATGGAAGAGTGGAAACATTTAAAGCAAGATTAGTAGTCAAAGAGTATACTTAGAAAGAGAGAATCGATTATGAGGAAACCTTTTCACTAGTTGCTATGCTTAAATTCATCAAAATTCTACTCTCTATTGCTGTAGTGTTAGATTATGAAATTTGGCAAATGGATGTCAAGACTGCATTTCTTAACGAACATCTTGAAGAAGACATCTATATGCAATAACTAGATAGATTCATTAAAAAAAGGCCAATAACACATGGTGTGTAAGCTGTAAAGATCTATTTATAGATTAAAGCAAGCATCCCGGTCATGGAACATCAGATTTCATCAAACGATTAAAACGTTTGGATTCATACAACATATTGATGAACTGTATGTGTACTAGAAAATTCAGGTAAAAGCTATAGTTTTTCTTATTTTTTATGTAAATGACACTCTCTTAATTGGAAACGATATAGGAGTATTATCATCAATAAAAAATTGGTTGGCTAAAAAATTTGATATGAAGGACCTATGAGAGGCCAATTATATTTTTGGTATCAAATTACTTTGAGACCAGAATAATAAAATATTAGTCTTATCTCAAACTATGTATATTGATAAGATACTAGCTAGATTTAACATGAAAAATTTCAACACTGGTTTATTACCATTCAGATATGGAATTATACTTTCTAAAGATCAGTCACCGAAGACACCTGAAGAAAAAGAAAAAAATGAGGCGAGTTCTTTATGCAGAAGTTGTGGGAAGTCTCATGTATACTATGCTATGTACTAAACCAGACATATGTTTTCTAGTACGAATGGTCAGTAAATATCAATCTAATTCTAGTCCTGAACACTGAACTGCATTCAAGTATATAATTAAGTATTTGAAAAGAACTAAAAATTATATGCTTGTGTATTCTGATAATGATCTCATTCTAGTGGGTTATACCGATTTTTGACTTCATGTCAGATAAAGATTTCAGAACATCAACTTCCAGTTATGTATTTACATTGTGAAGTGGAGCTGTGAGTTGGATGAGTATGAAACAAAGTTGTATCGCAGACTCTATAATAGAAGTTGAATATGTGGCTGCATTTAAAGTTGCTAAAGAAACTGTTTGGCCCCGTAAGTTCCTACAAGATCTTGAAGTGGTACTTATAGCAACTGCACCTCTTAAATTATTTTGTGATAATAGTGGTGCAGTAGATCAGTCTAAAGAACCAAAAAACCACAAGAAGCAAAAGTATATAGAAATAAAATACAATCTCATAAGAGAAATAGTGCAGAGAGGTGATATAGAGGTTACCAAGATTACCTCGGAACAAAACCTGGCAGATCCTTTTACAAAGGTCATACGTGAAAGATCTTTTAACCAACACTTAGAATGTATGGGCATGCGTGAGTTACCACATATGCTTTGAGAGCTAATGGGAGATTGTTGGGATTATGTGTTCTTTAAAGCATATTAATTTATTTATTTATGATAAATACATTTCCTAATTAATAAAAATATTTGAGACACTTTTACAGACATATTAATTGCATAAATATTTTGAATAGTCTCCATTTAATCATATTATATGTATTTATGTGATTATCATATGGATTCACAGAAGATATAAATACAAGTTATCTTATAATTAAATAAATTGAGTTTACAGTGGATAAATAGAGTTGGACGCTTTATTTATATTTAGACTGTAGTAAATTCATTGAATGATTTGTCTGAATCATGTATGAATTTACTGATGTAGTTTGACTATATTGAACTAGATTGCATATGAAATTTAATTAACCTTGGAGTAACTGTCAGACTTATTAAATCTCATAGGCATTAATTTTATTGCAATCTCAATCTTGAGTTAATTATGTTTCATGTTTATGATTGTTGTTTTATTTGAGTTACCAATGGGCGCAACAAACATTTGTAATCAAGATTACCCGATATCTTGGTGTGACCAATTATGAGCAATGAGATTATAGATTAACAATAAAGAATTTATACAACACACCTCTTGATGGATTTTCGGTACTTGATTATAGAATTCTCTGGCCAGAGTGTGTCAACATAATTAGTATGTTGAAATTGATCATTAGAGAAAGCCAGTAAGAGTCAAGGAACAAAATGTAATTAAATTAGTTGGACAGCTGAGATATCAATTTAATTAATGATGTGGTACAAAGAATTGTTCAGTAAAGAAATCAATGTGGCATGGGTCAAATTATTATTCGAGAACACTATCCTAGATAGCATACAATTACGGAGGTTAGTTCCAATCTTATAGTGGAGTAGTTTTAGAATCAAATAATTAGACTAGTTTAATTACATGCCTAATTATTATAGTCACCATTGTACGTACCTATATGATCTCTGGGTTAGCTCATTTAATTGACTGTACCACTACTGGATTGATAAGCAAGATAACTAGCTATTTAGGTTAAAAGCCTAAATATATTATTTGGTGGGAGGCTCTAATTAATATACTTGTGTATAAGGGGTTTTGTGTTATTTTATAAGGTGGTCCCCTATAACTATAATAAGTGTAATGCCAAAAGTTTTGAGTTTTTATCTTATTTTAATTTAAATCAATTATTTTAATTTAATAGAATTAAAAAAGAGATAAATAAGGAGCCTAGGGTTTTCCATCACTACAATATAAAAACGTTTTTTTTTCTCCACAAAAGAAAAGTGAGAAGCCATAATACAAAAAAAGAAAAGAGAATTTTTCTTTCTGACTTTCAGAGAAAAATATTTTTTTACTAGTTGCTTTCAGTGGTGAAAAAAGTGCCCACACATCAAGTGAATATCAAACTTAAGTCATAACCTGGAAGATCATTGGTGACAGATCGTGGTCTAATATGAGAGGTAGTGATAGTTTGTGACTTGAGAGCCTTAATTACTACAACAAGAAAGCAAATGTACGATTTCAAGATTATGGTAATTCTATATATTATATGAGAAAGCGATCATATTATTTTTGCTATAAAACAATTTTAAAACCAACAACTTCAACCCCAGATTAAGAATAATCCGCTTATGACCAACCTTATGATCGTCAATCAACTTCTGATCAATATCCTGTCCGCAGTAAAGTTGCACCAAAATAGAATGATAGTATCCTTCATGAGCTGCTGATTGATCTTCTTTTGTTTTTTCAGACTATTGCTCATCACATATGAAATCAAGGAAATCAAATTAGCATAAGGATAATTATTTAATTAAAAGACAGCTACCAAATGAATCCTTGGAACACGAAAGTTTTTTTTTTTTAATAACAAGATAAATATAAAAAATTTGAAACAAATTCGTGCTTATGTTTCAAAATTTTCACACCCTTAACTTTTCTGATTCTTTATAAAATATCAAGGACTAGCTTGTGTGTATGTGTATTTTTTTTTTTTTACATTGGTATTACAATCAAACTATAACTTATATTACATGAGATTATTACTAATATTTATAATCAAATTATTATTGGAATTAATTTACAATATTAAATCATATAAATTATTAATTCGAATGACGCTTAATCCACTCATATTTTACAAATGAGAAAATCACTTCACTCAATTAAATAAAAAATTATCCTCACAATACTTTTGTGGGTTCAAACTAGCTTGTTGATAGCTAAATAAAAATATCCCTATCGTTAGAAAAATTTTTGCAACCATGAGTTTGTTCGATTAGAAATAGATAAATATATGGGTATCTTAGCCATTGGGTGGGCAAAGTAATTGGACCTTTCGGTTGTGTTTGGCACTAAAAGTATATTGGAATAAATATTATAATCAAACTGAATTAGATTAAATTAAATTAAGTTGAATTATATAATATTGTCTTATGTTTGGTACAATATTGAATTAAATATTATTAAATTATATTTATATAAAAGTATTTATGAGTACTTAATATTATTAATAAAATGAATTTGAAGTTAATTAATAAAAAAGTTAAATATATAGTAAATTAGTTATTATGTAGTCATAGTTATAATAAATAAAAATATAAATTAATAAACTATTTAATTTTTTAATTATTTTTTCAGATATTTTTTATATTTTTTATTTTATCAAAAAGTTAGCAAATAATATATATGCAGTCAATTAATTATTGGTATTATTAATTTGCATGGTTATTTTTAATATTACATTAGTGATTATCAAAATTTAATACAATTAATTATTGCAATACATTATCAAATAGTTAATTTTATTAAGTAAAAGTACCAGTATAATTAGACTATAAAAATAAAAAATTAAATTTCAAGTAACTCATGAATAAAATAATTAATATATTAATTAAATTTTAAGTAATACATAAAAATGATATAATCTATGAAAGAAATATTATAAATGGACAACCTTTTTTTTTAATCTAATCCCATCTAAAACCACATTTAAATTAGGATTGATAATTTCATGATTTAAGTGTTAAATTTGAATTTAGTTCCCTTAATCCAATCCAAGAAAAATTAGCTAAACATGAGATGAATATTTAATTATAGAATTAATCCTAACTCCCAGACACAGCTTTCAATTTTATTGCACTTCCAAACCAATAATACATCTCATTTTCAACTTCAATTCCAATAGCAATACCAACATAATTTAGGGCCAATTTAATAATATTGTAATATTTAAAATAATTATTGTTAACTGTATTATAGAAATATTTAACTAATTAACTAAAAGAATTAGTTAAATATTTCTTAAAATTTAATTTTAAAAATGTTATGAGTTTTTATCAATAGTTGTCTTAAATCTATGAATTTTTTAGTTTTCATCAATGGTCGCCCCATTATTCGTTTTGAGACTACAAGGAGGCTAAGACAAGGAGATCCTTTTATCTCTTTTTCTATTCATTCTAGTAGTGGATGGTTTGAGCAGATTAATGGGAAGAGCTCTTAAAGGAAATAGTAAAGGGCGTTGAAATTGGTAAGGAGAAGATAATAGTTTATCATCTCCAATTTGTTGATGATACACTTTTTTTTTTCTTTAGGAGAGATTCAGAAAATGGATAATCTTCTTAAAGTGGTTGAATTTTTTTGTCTTATTTTTGGGCTTTAAGTAAGTGAAGCTAAAAGCTTTATTGTGGGAATCAATTCTGCTCAAGAGAAAGTTAATGCCTTAGCCACGCAATTTGGGCTGTCAATAGAGAGCTGGTTTATTAAGTATTTAAGCTTGCCTTTAGGAAATAACCTTAGATTTTCAAATTTTTGGGACATGGTAGTGGAGAAAATTGAAAGAAGACTTGGAGGATGGAAAAAGGTCTTGTTGTTTAAAGGTGGCAAGCTTACTCTAATTAATTTTGTATTGACAGCTCTTCCTATTAACTTCCTCTTGGTGTTCAAAATTCCTATCTAGGTAGCTAACAGAATAGAACAGTTGATGCAAGACTTTTTATAGAAAGGATTTGATGAATTGAATGGCTTTCACCTTATTAAATGGGATATACTTTCAAAATCTAAGTCTAAAGGAGGGTTAGCAATTGGAAATGTAATGAAGAAAAATAGAGGCCTTTTATCTAAATGTTTATGGAGATTTCCTCTTGAGAAAAATTATCTATGGCACTCAGTGATTAGAAGTAAGTATGGTCTCCACCTAAATAATTGGGACTCTAATGTGGTTAACAATGGAAGTCTCGAGAGCCCCTGGAAAGCAATCTCAAAGGAATATCCTTCTTTTCCTTCTCATGTTAATCTAAATGTAGGGAGTGGAAAGAATATTCATTTTTGGGAAGATAAATGGTTAGAAGAATTTTCTTTAGGTAAGCGCTTTCCTCGTCTCTATAGACTATGTCTTACAAGAAATATTCCTATAAATTTTTGTACATCTTCTTCCTTTTCGTTGAATTAGCACTAGAATTTCAACTTCAAAAGAAATTTGAGTAATAAGAGATTCAAAATTATGCTTCTATTATAGAGTTGTTAGAGAATGTCGAAATCGATGAAATGGAAGAAGAAAAAGATTGTGGAATTTGGAGACATCAGGATATTACTCCTGTAACTCTTACTTTAATTGGATGGTTGATGATATCTCGTTGGCTGATTTTCTTCCCTCTAAAACAATTTGGAAGGCTAGTATTCCTACTAAAATTCAAGTTTTTTGTGGGCTTTGGCTTAACAAAAAATAAACTCTGGAAAAATGATTCAAAGAAAGTTTCATAATATGTGTCTATCTCCTTCTTAGTGTGTAATATGCAAAATAAGTGCATAAAATTTTAACCATCTTTTTCTTCACTGTTGTATGGTCTCAAAGTTGTGGAGTAGATTGTGCAAAGAGACAAATATTTTATGGGTCATTCCAAGTTCTTGTTACTCTATTCTTATAGATAATTCTTATGTTTTTTATAAAAGAAAAAGGACAAAAATTCTTTAGATATGTGCCATGGCAGCATTATTTTAGGTAATATGACAGGAAAGAAATATTTTTATTTTTGAAGGAAAATCTACATATAATATTGAAGAATTATGAGATATAATTCATCTCCTTGCTTCTCTTTGAGCTTCAGTTTCTAAGGATTTCCAAGATTCATATTTTTTTTTTATTCATCTAAGTTAGGAGAATGTTTTGAGATAATTATTTAGATTGGTCTGATAGTATAGAGGGGATTGACATATTTTTATAGCAAAGCAAAATTGTTTTTGTTTTCCTTCCCAGTAAACAGTTGATTCACTTTTTTTAATGATTTTTCTTCTTTAATATAATTTATAGTTTCTTATAAAAGAAATTATGAATTTTAAAAACAGTCGTATGTATTTAATAAATCTTACTTTAAAATTATTGTAAGAATATCAATAACCGAATTTAACATAATATTAAATAAAATTTATTTACACATTTATAAATATGTATGTCAAATATTTCTTATTTTGTATATATAATCATTGATAATAAAAATAAATATTTTTATTATTAATTTTATTATTTTATTTTATTATCTCAATATATTTTGTAATAATAATAATCTTTTTAAAATTAACTTTATTTCTTAACTAATAAAGATAATTTTAAATTTTTATAATATATATAAAGATATATAAAAAATTATATTGAGTAAAAATTAATTCTCAAATTCAAATTTTAAAAAATTATCATTTCTTACTTTTCAAAATGTGCTATAGAATAGAATAATTTTGCTAAAAATAATTTTTTTAAAAAATAAATATTAAAATTAATTTTTAATTTTTTAAAATCCATTTTGACTCTCCAAAAAAATAATCTCAACCGAACCCTTAATTTTTTTCATTGTTGTTCCACCCACAGTATCATCACAAATTCTACTTTTAAAAGATTTCATTCAAATTCTTGAAAAATCTAAATGTCGAATTCACGGTATGGTGAAATTTATGTTCAATTTCAATACCCATTTTGATGCAAATACCAACACCAATTTCTTAAAAAATGAAAATTTAAACATCTGCATTGACCGATGTCAATTTCAATACCAACATCAACATTCAATACTAATACATTACCATTACCATTACCATTACCAATACTAATACCAACTGATACCAAAAATGCAAAAGAACAGAATACCAATTCTTTTCATTCTTGTTTCACCAACAGTATCGCAGCAGATTCCAGCTGTAAAAGGTTTCATTCACATTCTTCGAAACATGACATTGCATCATGGCATGGTTTTAGGTTAGAAGAGTTTATTGTTAAATTCTACAAACTCCAAGTAATTACATTTGAATGATATCTTACACGGGCTTCTTCTCCTTGATGCTGATAACTTACATATAAAATACTCTCTTCATGTTGGGTACAAAACAAAAGCAATGCAGCCATCACAACTTCCGAAGGCCTCGCATCCTTTATACCAAACATTCCAAACTATCATAATTATATCAAATGTAACTTAAAACCCTATAATTCATTTTACACAAAATGGATCTCCTGTAAGAATTGTCGCAAAATTACCCGAGCACCAGCTTCAGGAGAACCGGAGAATTAAAAAGGAAAAAAGAAAAGAAGTTGAACCATTTGTACAGTGAACCTCACATGAAATAGCTAAGAGCCTTCTTTCTTCTCGAACCCCCTTCGCCGTACAGTTCGTTCCATTGCAAAAGCTCACTCATGTTTACGGACTCCGATGAAACACTTGCGCATACCTATTTCCATATGACAACATCCAAAACAGATTAGCAATAAAGCAAAGAAGAAAAGTTGAAATTGTGTTAAGTTCCATCTTCACTTTACCCGCTCATGAGCATATTTAAAGTCGTCCATGTTTAGAGGCCGTATATCAGCACATCCACTCAAAGCTGGAGCAGGCTTACCTTCTGCCACTGCAGCAGCTCTTTCCTGATATGAGTTGAACATATTAGATTCAGGACGATACGCTTCTATAGAAAGCAATCTGATTTTGAAACTAAGATAGGTCGAAGGATATGAGTAGATTTCAATCATTTCTGATTCTTTTTGATAAATGGTTGAAATTAATAGAAAGGCATTCAGTTAAAGAGACAGGAACTGAGAAAAAATCTTATTGGATTTTAGCAAATACTTGGTGACTTTCAATAGTTATTTTTATGTGATAAGTCCATAATAAGCTCTCACGACCTTACAGAATGAATGTGACTATGAGCTTTAAATATCCTCTTATCTTTTAATCAACAAATACAGTACTAGAATTGTTGTTGATGGTTATATGACTGCACTGACTGGCCCTCAAGAATAAAACTAAAGTGCACATTCACCACATGCAATAAACATACCTTTTTTTCTTTTTCCAGTATCTCTTTAATTGGACGGTGTGCAGCAGTCACACAGAGATTCTGCAATACAATTAAGTAAACAAGAAGCCAGTCACTCCACAAATTCAACAATAATACATCACATATCAGAGAATGAATTAAAAAAATAACCTTAAGATCACTTCCGGAATATCCATCTGTCATGTTTGCAATTGCATCAAAATCAACATCAGGAGACAAATCCTCCTTTGCCAAAATAACCTTTAGTATCTTTGCTCTATTAGAAGCATCCGGCAAATTTACCATCAACCTGTAGAAGAACATACACTATAAGAACACTCAATGTATCCCGTAGGTCAAAATGAACTAAGTTAGGAAAAGACATCAGAGTATGCTTGCAGATATGATGTATCTGTAGCTTCATGTAATAGGCCCTTCCAAAGTGATACTATACCTGCGTGGAAGCCTTCTAATGACAGCTTCATCAAGGTCGAAAGGTCTATTTGTGGCTGCAAGCACCAGAACTCGTTCTGTATCCTTTGTCCGCAGGCCATCCCAGTTTACCATAAATTCATTTTTCATCTTCCGCATGGCCTCATGCTCCCCTGGATTTTCTCTCCGGCCCAACATGCTATCAACCTATAAGACAGAAAGAAAGATGAAACGAGAAAAGATGGGGGAACAGTGATTTTGTGCGTGAAATAAACCCAAATTCAAAATACTAAAGAAATGCCCAAGAAGCTTACCTCATCAACAAATATAACACTAGGTGCAATTTTACTGGCAAGTGAGAAGACAGCTTTCACATACTTCTCCCCCTCACCAAACCACTGCAATAAAATAAGTACAAAAGTTTTCAATGATCAAATAAAATCAAGTGTAAATCTCAATTGCAAAATCCAATAAGTTTTAGAAGCTTCAAAGAATCAAAGAATCAAAGAATATAGACCTTAGATGTGATACTTGACATTGAAATGTTGATGAAATTTGCACCAGCTTCAGTTGCAACAGCCTTTGCAAGCATGGTCTTCCCCGTTCCAGGGGGTCCAAACAAAAGTATGCCCTTACAAGGCTGCACCAAGAAGAATTGAAGTGAGACCAGTCCTCCAAAAGCTCATAAACCAATATAAGAATGCAATCAAACAATAGAATGAATACAACAATAATCGATGAATAAGATGATGTTGCATTGTAAAAGATGCATTATCTTATATTATTTACTTATGGATATGTAAGATCAAAGGTCTTGTATGCCTTGATCATAAACTATTAGCCAAATATAACCCAAGAACTTTGCCTTTGCTTGTGACTGCCCATATTACCAATTACCCAAGTGGTAGTTTAATTGTGGGTGGACAGTCTGATTGGAAGAGAATTACACCATTTTGTAGATCACCACTGCTATTTCATTCTGAAAGAAAGGATCCTTTCATTCGTGTCAGAATGCATTGAACTTGTAGATTTCAAGTCTAATTAGACTGGACAACAATAAAAAAATGAGGAAAAAACTTGCGAAGCCATGACCTAAGTCAAGAAAAGGAATCTAAAAATAGATGGATAATTTCAGCAAATTAATTAAGGCTAAGGACCTTCCTCTGCCAGAAGCCAGGGCACAAATGCAGTGTATAGTTCAAATAAATAAAATCTTCCAAAACATAATATCAATGGTGATATTTGGAAAATATTAACAAGTATTGTCATAATAAAACCAATTGGCTATCGGAGGATCATAAGGAATGGTGAAAGAATACAGTCATCAACCTCATTCAGAGCTAAATGTGCATAATCATGACAACGTGACATTACACAATAAAAATGGTTCACTGGTGCAACTCATCTTATCAGAACATAGGAAAGGTTATCACCTTGGTCAATTGTCCTTTGCAGAATAGTTCAGGCCTCTGTAAAGGAAGCATCACCAACTCCTTCAATGTATCTTTAACATTCTCAAGTGCTCCAATATCATCAAATGTAACTCCAATATCACTGGGTGGAATAACATCAGCTAAAAGCCTTTTCTCAAATTCATTCTCAGTTACAACATCCTGTTTTTAACCGAAACATTCACCATGAAGACTGAGACATTGTTCCTTTCTAAAAAGCTGAGAACAGCATGACTTTATTTAAAAAAAGTCTGCATGCATAATGCTTGAAAGATTAGCAATAAATTATGAAAAACACAATAATCACCTTAAGAGACTTCTTCAAACTCTTAGATTCATTCTGTATAGCCTGAAAGATTCCAATCCCATACTGGATGCTGTCAGAATAGCAACATCGCATTACAACTGTGTAATTACCATCCGAAAGCCAATAATTCAGCTGACAATTATTGGAATAGATTTTGGACAATGAGCTATCAGTTACCTCTCGCAAGATAAAACAAGTCTAGCGTCAGGATCTGCTTCAGGGCTCTGCATCAGATGGTGGCTTAAGGCCCATCCAATAACCTTTTCTGCACCTGTAGTGCCACATCATAATTTCACTGGTAAACTGAGGATAAAGGAAGTTCAAAGAATGACTATTATCAAGAAACATCAAAGTAAAACATACTTTCATTCGTGAGTGATTGGTCCCTGATGCACAATGTCTCCAGTCCTTCACATTCCAATCCACTCCGACCCAAAACCTATAAATGGAAGTTGCAAATTATAAAAAGAATGATCATTTCTCAAATTAGCATCCTTGATCATACACAAATAAGAAAGTTCAATAGGCAATGCTATGAAGTACAGCACTTTTGAACATTTAATACCGACCATGATAAACGAGGCCATCACAAGTATCCACCCAAAATCAATCAAAGCTATACAAATTAAAAAACAATATCAATCCCCAAAAGATTGATTTAACCCAAAAGATACTGCCCAACTCTATACCAAAATGAGCAGGAAACACTCTAAATCCCTAACACACCTCTCCAATTAAGATGAACGAAGAAAAATGAAGTGTCTTGGAAATCTTTAGTCATTGAAACCCAAAGCAAAGCTAAAAAGTGAACTCAATCCCACAAGCTATCAAAACTGGCCCTCTTGACCCTGAAGATTCTACTGTTTCTTTCATTCCACATTACCCAAAAGATTGCATATTCTCCAAAGAGTCTTAGCTTTCCTCCCTTTCCCAAAAGCAACAATACACTTCATTAACAAAAGCTTCACGAGAACACGAAGCAGTCCTAACTTAGTGAAGACAAAGAAATGATTACTCCCAATTAAATTGCATTTAAAACCATAAGGATTTCCATCAGAATATACAAGAGAACCATCATAAAGCCTATGATAAAAATAAACAACAAGAACAATGAAAAGAGAGAAAAGAAAGACTGAATCAAAGCCACAAACAAATCAGGACTTCAATATATATAGCACTATAAAACATTTTACAGTATTGGTGCCCATAAATTAGTAAAGCAACAAATACTCACCGTGCGCAGGTGATTCAAATTTCCCTTCATTTTCAGGGTTTCGGCATCTCGATCCAGTTGATGTTTCCAAGACACAAGAAGCGCCTCATCCTACAATCATTTATAAGCTTTCATAAAATGCTGTAATACGAAATAACTAAACTAACAATAAAGTAACAAAGTTTCCAATCTGAAACAAATGTACAAACCTGTGGCATGTGAATGGTTACTTTATTGGGGAAAAGCTTAGTCAGAAGTTTGGTAGCTTTTGGAATTTCCTTTCCTCGGTCATGCAGTCTCCCAAAACTATCCTGAAAAAAAAAATCAACAGAAAACAACATCAAGTCTGAATATGATGGTCTCACAATTTACTTTTCATACCCATATAATAGAATAGCAGGTAAAGTAAGAGAGAGAAAACCAGAAACATAATTAATAAAATATAATAACATCATATAAAATACATAGACAAAAATGAAGAAAGGGGGAGTTATAATATAATATATTTAAGAATAGCTCAGAATATGACTAGACGCTTGAAAGAGAGGGAACCAGAAGCATAATTAATAAAAGATAACATCATATATATACATAGATCAAAATGAAGAAAAGGGGAGATACAATATAATCAATTTAATATGAGCTCAGAATAGGACAACACTTGATAACTACAGTAAAAATTGGAGTTGAGAAGAGATCATAGATGAAAGACAACAAGAGGCATGTATTCTGTTGGAAAAGGAGAGGAAGGGTGCGAAGCAGGGTGGAAAAAATTATTATTCCAGTATAAATACTGAAGGGTATAAAGGAAGGAAATTCTCAGCAAATATACAGGGGAGGGGAGGGAAAAAAGGAAAGCAAAAACCAAAATTCATTCTTCCCTTGAATCCACGATGGGCCATAATTCCTTCCCCATTTGGCTCAATTTCCAAGAAGCTATAATGCTGGGGTTGAAGTCTCTACAAGGAAACTAACTTTTTCCAAGACATAATGTGAATAACTTAAAGCACCTTAAACATAAAATGGCAAAACTCTCAGTTGAAATTTTGATTTACTTTCTTTTTTACTTTTAAGTTTCAATTAATGGAAAACCTCACCCACTCCCACCTATGTGAGTGGGGTTCAAAACTCAAACCTCTTGTACCCCCCCCCCGCCCCTACCAGTTGAACAAACTAGCACCCGCTTATAGAACTTTCTCTAAGGAACATATGTCTACTAATGAAATGAGGGATATACAAAAGAGAAAAGCCATGAGTCCGAAGCAACCAGGATCAGCTTGAGACAAATCTGGATCTACACAATGCAAAAGAACCTCCAATAACCAAGTCCAACAACAACAGTAACAATAAACCATCACCAGCATATTTCACTAAAGACTCAACTTTATAAGCATATTTCACAAATTCTTCAAAAAGTGAAGCAAAAGAGTACTACACTACTTCTGACCAAAACCAAATATCATGGATTCGCTATCAAAGCAATTAACTGTGAAGCATCTAGTATCTTAAAAGTGAGGAAAGGAAAGGGAGGGAGGGAGGGAGGGAGGGAGGGAGGAGAGGGGGTGGGATGGGGGTGTGAATCAAAGGTTGAAGAGGGCGTAGTAAAGAGTAGGTATCAATAAACTATACAAGTATGAAGATAAAAATTTAGCAGAAATTCCTCTAAGAAGTTCGAAGAATGAAAAAGCTGGATATCATCCAGATACAGATCCTTCTCAAGAAGTATTATTTTGAAACATGTACTTTTCAAGCTTTCGTATTGAGGAATTAGCTACAATCCCTTTTCCAGATAAGGAACCATCCCCGTACCCAATTGCTGATGCTAAAAACTTCAAAAAGACAAGCAACCATACACAACAACTTAAATTTAAAACAAACAGTATCAATTAAAAGTTATGGTCATTACCGGAAAAGCCAAGTCAAGTAGAGCAGTTTGATTGCTGCCAAACTTTGTGAAAAGCAGACCACCAGGATGTGACTGCAAAAGAAAAATACTGCAGTGAAAGGAACTCAAAAATCTTTTTGGTGGTAAGAAAGGCTAAATCCATGAACATCCAAATGCGGTTAATATAAAGCTTTGAAATTATTAAAAAGCAGCTCTATGTAAAGGGAAAAATCATGAAATTAGAAATACGAAAAGCATATTGTAACTAAAGCACAAGGTAATTTAAAATTAAAGTATATCAGATGTTCAAATTAGCACAAGCTTCACGGTCAATTATGGCATGATCGGCTAAACCAACGTAGCATCTTCAGAATATACAACTTCTAGAATGTCGTCAAACATTTTTACTTATTATTTCTATCTAGATTGTAAGGAAGCATGAAATTGAGTCACATGCTAATTAGATATGACGTCTGAAGAAGTCCTTGCATTGCTTATTTTTAAACCCAAGAATCCTCCACCCTGCGAATGCATTCACTGAGTTCTAAATAGGGGAGTATCACTCAAAGAATTCTCACCATGTTAAACCTATGAGATCAGATAAAGATTACCTTCTCCTTACGATTGTCAGTATGAGTGTGTGAACCAATTACTATCACTTTGTCAGGAAGCTTTTCAAGTCTGCTTTTAAACGTAGAATATGAATCTGAATTTCCTGCGATAGATTTCTCAGCATCTTTCATGAACAAAATGAAAGGACAACTTCGGCTCTCACTGAAGACAACCTGATAGAAAAATTCTAATGAAGTGGAGAGATTGGAATAGAAACACAAAATGAAATAGATATTTTCTAGTAAAAGAATGCTACCTCAAATAGCGTGTTAATGAGTAACTTGTCCAAATCTTCTGTACCCGAGTTTTCCAAACGAAGATCAGTGACTAGAGGGAGAGAGAAATCGAGAGGTTAGAAATTTAAGACAATGGACAAAAAATATAGGGCTAATTCACATGATCCAATTCATGGACTGTTAATAGGAGCTTAACATTACCATTGCAAAAGAATCCATAACCTCCTTCACAATGATCACCAAGGTCAACACCATCAGGAATAGGTTTGTCAAACCTCACACCAATTTTCGACGAAGGATTGTCCTCAAAAAGCAATGCAACTTTTCCACGAGTGCCACAAGGTGGGCCCCTAGATTATAAGTTTAAAAAGCATAAATTACAGAAACTTCAAACTTAAACATCAAGTTACAACAGAAAAGTGTGAGAGAAATAAGTCTGAAAAATTTTGAAATTGGATGTCTATTGAGCCCCATATGACGTGACTAATCAATAGAAACACTACAACCTACAATGGAAGATTAATTGCACATTATATTCACCTTCTGCAGAAGGTACACACATCCATCAGTGCTCACCAACAAGAGTCCTTACTCCAGCCCTTTATTTGCCAAATTTCTAGTGATAGTATAAGGTTCTACATTCCTTACTCCATTCAATCTATTGGTCATATAATCAGCTTTTGACTCCTGCCATTTTGCTAAATCTAAACTTGGTTATATGCTATTTCTTTTCAAATAAAAGTTAAATTAATTCAAACTAAGTCTTTGAATAACTTCCTCTTTAGGCCATATTAGGCCACTTATGAAATTTGTGTCCACAATTCTTCGAAAAGCCCTGAACCTGTTTACGTTTCGACTATGCTCTTCTAGTTATAATTTGCTATGTTAACATTCTTCAAAAACCATCTACTGTAGTCAGTGTGAAAGTCAGATTGCCATCTCAAGGAACCAAAATTTCAAATCACCCAGACATAAATACTAGACTCCCAGCCAAAGCGACTCTTATCTCGACGGTCAATCCTCCCCCAGCTCTAATGCATCAAAGGAAATCCTCATCAATATAGAAATGAACTACTTGTTAAGCAAAAAACAATAGTATGTCCAGAAAGTAGGCATATATCCACCTTGTAGGAGATGCTGTCGGGTATAAGCCACCAGTAGTTGAACCCATGAATCTTACTCTGTCACCTGCATGTTCCATTTAAGAGAATTGTCACCAAAGTCAATGTCCAAGATAACTCAAGCACTTCAAGATGGGAATCCACAATAAAGAAAGGCAAAGTGCAAAAAGGACTCTCAAGCACAAATTTTAAGGGACATACTGTTTTGTCTTCTTTTTTAGGTCCAAGAGCATACCTATTCTAAGCATGTGATTCTTAGATGTCCCAGCCGATGTGGGAGTTGTATCAGTCTCCATCTTGGTTTGAGATTCAGGACCCTGTAGAGGGGGGTTCGAAGAGCTAGGTATATCAGATTCACTGACAGGCAAATTCATGCTCTTGGCCAAATCAGTGGATGTAGGACCTTGTTTGACACAACCACACGATTTTTCTGCATTCGATCCATCCTTCAGCAGCTCAGCTTCCTTAGAAGACAAACCCTGAAACACATTTAAAATCAACAAATTATACAAAGGTAATAGTCATCTCCCATGGTTAAAGTTTTAATACCGGTAAAGAAGAAGCTAAAATAATGACGACCATACAAATATGACTCTCATGTTCTGAGAATCAGATTACCAAAATAAACATAGATCCCAGCAAAGCAGTAAGAGTATTAATGAAAGTTTATTCCACTTATCAGAATCAAGCAGGTGATTTTATCTTACACCCAAAAGCGAATGACTATCAAAAATGAGCAATTTCGCCCCAAAGTAACAGGCAAGCGCCTTAGCCAACATCTCCTGATAGATCTCAGACCCTACAAAACGTATTCACAAGATGATTCATTACAGTGTACTAGTTCAAAAATAGAACATGTGTATTTAGGATAATAAGGTAAAACACCAACACACCTGCTGGACCAGAAAGCAAAATACGAGGATTTACAGTAGTTAGCTCCGAAGTGTACTTTGCATGGTCTTTGTGCTTCAAATGTATATATGAAGCAGCAATTAGCACATTCTTGGTGTTCTCACTGTAAGAGAAGAAGCCCAAAAATAAACATTGCATTTATCAAAATTAAAAAAAAAAAAAAAAAACTATGCAACATATAACCCCACAGTCAGTCAACAATGAGCACTCCCACTTTTTTCTCTTTTCCTCATCTGATTAGAGCAGAAAGAGATTTAATAAAGTAATATGTCATGTCTTCTGAAAGTGAACAATAAAGCAACCAATGAAACAAACAAGCTGGAAGCAACAAGAGGATCATAAAGCAACAGCATCAGAATTAACTGGGAACTTGGAAGAAGAAAACAGTAAATCAGCAAACACATAAAGAAGCACAAATCGAACTTGATCCAACAATCAATAAATTTAAATTCTGAACCATTGCAGCCTATCCCCCTCCCTCCTCTACAAGCACATTGTTTCTTGTTGATCAATAAAATGCATGAAGACAGCCCTAGACTTGCTCAAACCATGTGGCATGATACCAAGAAAAATTAAGCAAATCATCAAAATGTGGAACCATGCATATCACTTCTATCATGTGGCTATCAAGAGATAAAGATGCAAATGAATTGGGGAACTATAAATGACATGGTTGAAAACATCATATCCACAAAATAGAATTTGGAATAATAAAATATATGTATCATACCTTAGATAATATGGGAAGTTTTCAAATGACTCTTGTAAGTTTGTACCATCAAGAATTCCGGCAAGAATGTCTTCTCTGAATACCGCACACCGTAGAGACATACCCAATGTTGATGCTGGCTGAGAATCCCTTCTCCACTCGTTTCTTCCGTCCAATACCTGTTTACAGATACTTTTGCTCAATTTCAGATTACAACTACTTGATGGAGCTAACATCCTCAAGAAAGGCCTTAGCAAATCATTCACCCCAGAGAATTTTACATTGCCTGCCTCTATGCCAGCATCCTGGTTGCATTCTACAGGAATATTCTTGGCAATTGATCCAATGTCTGCAGCTTTATCACTGTCTGTATTTGCAGTTGAATTGCCTTCTAAACCTTCAAGATCAACCTCTGCACCATCATTATCAGCAGATGGCGTAGGCAACTCGGACCCTAGGTGGATTTTACTGGTGCTCTGAGCAGGAGACTTCCAACGTGATAAATCTGACCTCAGGCTGGAAAGAGATGCCAAAATGGAAGCCCCGGCTACAGCTGAAGGATCCCCTGACCTCCGTTCTAGCTGCAGAAATTTTCCTGGGCCACTTTGAACCTCTGCACCTTTAATTGCAACCTCATTCAAGAGTTGCTGAAATATCTACATTGACAAAAATTAAGGATTTCACCTGCCTAATAGCTATCGTGCATATCATTTGCAAGAGAATGCAAGGGAAGAACCAAAAGGCACTCAAAAAAATCCAACATGCAAGAAAGAACTAGATAAGTGTACAGCCCTTATATCGCAGGAAAGGATACATAAGCATGATTGCCCAGTGAACCAAAGACAACCTCATCGCCCGACCTCAGCTCACAACTTGTGTTCTTCTTCAAAAATTTTCCATTTACTTGCACTGAACCCTTGCTCCCTGTGCTTTCTACCACAGCCACAGCACTGCCTTCGCTCTGATCATGTCCACAAATAATGAGTACTCATACTGCATGTACATATTTAAGGAGTTTATCCCCACAAATAAAATAAAAACCATCCATTGCCAATAACAAAAACAAAATAGACCAACACTACATCCGATGGCATCCTAATAAGCCACTCCAAAAGTACATCCAAGAATCGAGGAACAAAAGTCTAGATTATAGTCATTTCACATGCAATCAAATTTTCTAAGATCATATATCAGCAATCCAAGAAAATTAGAAACAGTTTCCGGCAAAAATTCATGCAATACCTGCACATGCTTGATCTTGCATAGAATATTACTAATGGGCTGGTCTTTTAGTGGAAAATTGCAGTGCCTGTGTGATCCAATAGTGAAAATTGAAGCGCAAATAGGCACATTTGAATTCTGCATCAAATAAAGTGCCTCAATAATAAAAAACACACACATGAAGCCCAAGCATAAACTCAAGAATAAGATTATCAACAGTAAATTATAAATAGCTACTTTAGTGTTATATTAGAACTAATGGCAAAATCACCTGCCCAGACTGTGACAAAAGCCTGCACCAAGGTGTAGAAGTCTCGAAAGTTGGGTTTTGCTTCTGATATAAACTCCAAGAAGAGATGGAACTTCTTGGCTTCTCCATCACCACCGGGGTGGACCCTTCGGAATCAACAATAACAGAACCAAGAAAACAAACAAAAAACAAAGTACAAGAAATTCAAATTCTAATCCAAAATCCGCTGAAGAGAACACTTAAAACAAACAACAAAAGACTGCATAATCTTCCTTTACAATAGTCGAAAAATGAAAACAAGTACCTTCAGCGATCGGTGCAGTAACGGAAACAGCTGGAGTGACCTCCGTCTTCCCGCCACTCACGCCCTCACCAGCGATCGGAGTATCGCCGGTCCCGCATTCTCCGGGATCCGCCGCCGCCGGAGTACACACTTCCTTAGAATTCTCCGTCGACTGCACCGACTTCTCCACCGCACCGCCATTTTCGACCTAAAATTCCACAAAGTCAGAACTCAAATCCCGTTATTTCACCAAAGACAATACAAACTTTTACCAACACAAAGAAATCCAAGAAACCGAAACGAATCCAAAAACCTTCTGACGCTTCGGCGACGGAGGCTTATCCTCCGATGATGACGATCTCTTACTATTGTTACCAGAGAGAGATCCACTCCGTCTCGTTGAAACCATGACTCCCTGGTTTTGGTTTCTCTCTGTTCAATGCTTAGAGAGAGAGAGAGAGAGAGAGAGAGAGAGAGGGGGGAGAAAGAGGAAATGAGGCAGAAGAAAATAACAAGGTTTTAAATTAAATTATTTTGTAGAAGAAATTAATAATTGGCGTTATTTTAATATTATAAATTAATATTTTATTGAATTTGTTATTTGTCTGGGTGAGTTGGTGCACAGAAGTTTGATGCATCCGTATTTATGAGAGAGTGGCCTTAGGTGAGCGGTATAAGATAGCAAATTATCAATATTAGGTTTCGTGTTTTGTGATTGGTTTGTTGGCATACGTTCTACGAATATTTTGTTTTGTTGTGTCTTAGGATGCGTCACCGCAGCAGCAAGTCTTGAGTCGTTGACTCTTTAACGGTTGGGTTGGAGTGGAGAAGTGAAAATTTAGACGGTACTAGGTATGATTAATATAAATTTTTATATTAATAATAATATGATTTATAAATATTAATTAATGATTTAGTATATGTGCCAGTTATAATATGATCAATGTATTAGTATAAAAAAAGAAAAAAACTTCAATGTATGTTGTGACATACCTACACCGTGCACCAGATTATAGCTTTCGCTTCTTCACTTTTCGATCGAATCAATATTTATTTTACAGTGTTAATTATTATATTCTTACAAAGTATTTCTTGTGATTTTTAGAGGAATTTCTTGTGATTTAAAATAAAATAAATTGTGAAAAGTATAGTAAATAACAATAAATAATAAATATAGTCATTTTCCTGACAGTAAGACCTTAGACTCTGGGTCAATTTGTTCCCTCAACAAAGCGAATTGAGGTCAAAAGTTTAAGTTTTCATAAATTCAAAATATTATTCTCCCACAAAGTGGATAGGGATAAATGTTTTTTTTAATCCTATAATTTTAATTAATTTGGAGTAAATATTTTTTTCAATCATTTCGATCTTATGACAATGGGTTTGCCTATTTTCATGAGATATCAATGAATAGCGAAATAGACTAAAGATTGACAATTCGTCATTCTAAATTTGTTTAGTCCATAAATAGAAAAATCCATAATATAAGACCAATTTCTTATTAAAAAAAGAGTTTGATAGTCAATAAACTTTGTTGTTGTAATCACTGTGAATTTAAAAATTAGTGTATATATATTTAGTAAATTTTATTATAAACATATTGTTTTATTATATAATGATAAACATATATATAAGTTCAAATTACATTTTATTTTTTTAAGTATGTTTAATAATATTTAGACATGTCTTTTTCTTTTAAAAATATATAAAATTACATAAAGTAAAAATATTAATTAAATAAAATATAATGAACTTCATAATTTATTACATAAAATATGATAAAATGTAAACTAATACATTATTAAAAAAAACATTACATTGACATTAAATTGTTGCAGAGAACACCACAAATATAAATAGATTAAATGTTAAAAGTCATGGTTATAAAATTAATTTTAAAAGTCATTGTTAACTTTCGTATAAATTATTTATAGTTACAAAAATAAATTTACGTAATCATATGTAAGTTTTATTAAATCTTATAATAGAAAATAAAAGTACAATAAAAAATATATTAATTTATTATATCAAAACTTTGATATTAAAGAGAATAAATAATAGTTGTGATAGTAATTTGATTACAAGGGTAATATAATATTTAATGGCTTGTATATACGAGATATATAAAAATATAGACATAATTATTTTTTAAAAAATATTAAGATTGTAATATAAAGTTAAAAATAATGTGACGACTTATTTAATAAATTGTTTATGAAAAACAATACTCTACATGCTTTTTAAAATTGTTGTTAAAATGAAAAAAATATATAATAAAATAACTATTTTTTACAAAATTTATCAAACACTATTCTTGTCGTAAATTTGTAAAATAAATAGCTTATTAAATTTGAACCTTAATCCCAAATGAGGTGATAATATGGAACAAATATTACAGCACTTAACCCAAATATAGATTATCAAGATAGAAATTATCACTCAAAAATTTTTGTTGCTTATACATTCACATAAAAAGCTACCAAATACAACACTTTTATCCGTATGATTATAAGTAAACATCACAAAACTTGTTTGGGTAATACCGAACAGAAGACTTGACCGCTGGCACGAAGACACTATTGCTAGGTATCAAAGCTGATCGAGCCCCAGCGTCAACACGGAAGGAAGGCAAAACACGAACAGAGCCGGCTCAAAACAGGTTGGCCCCTCCTCCCGACAATTTAACACGACGATCGATGTTTGGCAGACAGCCCACGCCGTAGGGCTTCATCACTGTCACCGATGGCCGGCGCACGCCCCCACAATGTCATCATTTTATATACGCGTGCACGGCACCATTATTAGACCCCAATAACCCATACCCACCTGACATTCCGCATTCCCAGGGGCCCAGGCACAATTAATGTGGGGGACGGCTGTCCCGGCAGATAAAGGGCGGGAAAACAGAAAGATAAATATCAGCCGAAAAGTAAGTTAAAAGGGGTTCTCTTTTTCTGACTCTTTTCTTCATTTTTTTCTTCCCTTCATCTCCAGAAATCTTTTAGATTCTCTATACTTTTATGAAAAATCATCTCACTTATCCGGTCTTTCAAACAAAAAGGGATACAAAAAGAATCACTCGATTACTGACTTGAACGTCGGAAGGTTTTTACCGAAAAAATATCCGGCCACCCCTGACATTGTTTTGTAAGCGCAGACCAACTAAAATCACTGTTCCAATGAATAGAGAAGAACGGAGGTTGGTAAGGAATTGTGCTGGAGCATCCGACAAGCAGAAATTCACAGCTTTACTTAAGAGCGAGCAGAAAATTGCATCAACAAAACTCTAAAATAAAAAATGAAGAAAAAAAATCTATCGGTAAAATGTTGATTTTTAAGATTATGTTTGAATTTTTTTTTTATTGAAAAAAATGTGCGAGGGCTATGTGAATTTTATTAAGAATGTCGTTTTTTTTTGTAGAATCTCATAGTGCTTTTAATAAAGATGGGAATTTTTTGCTAAAGACAACAAAATATCAAACACATTAAATCCTACAAATTATGCAGTAAACCTCATTTTATCACGTACATAAATAATAAAATAAAGGAAAATTCTTTCGTTACGACAAATTATAAATATGTATATATATATATTGTAAATTACACATAAAATTAGTAAATATAAAGTAAAATTAGTAAATTCATACAAGATTATTAATTTTTAAAAATTTAATAAATTTTCTACATAATTTTAGAGAACAAATTTTATTCGTTTACAAAAAAAATATTTTCTTTAATTAAATAAAGAAAAAAATACTTATTAATTAAACAAAAAAATATCCTTAAAAAGTATAATAAGTTTTATTGAACTGGTTTAACTATACTTTGTTTTCTTATTTTCTATAATGATACTTATTTGTTACATAAGTTAATTAAGTACAATTATTTATCTTGATGTGGATTAAGTAAAAACAAAATAAAAAAATATTATTAGACACATATATAATATATCAATAAAATTAAATATCATTTTGAGTCTTATTAATATTTCATATAATTTCAAATTTTTTTTTTTGTATTTAGAGATCATTTAGGGTTATTGTTAAGAAAGTGTAGAAAGATACAAAATAACTTCATCTTTCAACAACTGTGAAATATATCAAAATTATTTTTTTTTAAATATAATTTTGATAATAAATTTCATCATTAATAAAACATCACATGTATTACATACATACAAAATTAGCATTATTCAATTTAAATAAAAAAATAATAAATATATTAGGTAATAAACATTGTAATAAATTTTTATTTTATAATTATGAAACTCTTATATTAATTAATTTATTTTAATTTGTATTCATCAGTTTTAGGCATAATCTACAAAAATTATATTTTATTTTGTACTTAATATTGATTTACCTGTGTTATGATATGTTTGCAGGTTTTTATTTTATTTACCAATAATACATCAATTTACCAGTTTTATAATAATTTAGTTGTTTTGCCTTCCTTTTATAAGTCTTATGTTTTATTTCAAAAAATTATGTTTTATTTTATGGTTAGTGTTGATATACTATTTTATGTTATATTTATAAGTTTTTTTTTTTTACCAATAATACATTAATTTACTAGTTTTACATTAATTTACTTATTTTATCTTCCATTTACAACTCATATGTTCCATTTCTAAAATTTATATTTTATTTTACATTTCATATTAATTTACTAATTTTATGTTATATTTGTAAATTTTTATTTTATTTACTGGTTACCAGTTTTATAATAATTTATTTGTTTTATCTTATATTTACAAGTTTTTTGTTTCATTTTCAAAATTTATGTTTTATTTTAAAGTTAATACTGATTTATTGGTTTTAAGTTATATTTATAAGTTTTTGTTTTGTTTACTAGTAATACATCAATTTACTAATTTTATATTAATTTACTTGTTTTATCTTCCATTTACAAATTTTATATTTAATTTATAAAATTTATGTTTTATTTTGCACTTAATGTTGATTTATGAGTTTTAAGTTATATTTACGAGTTTTTTTATTTACTAATAATACATTAATTTATCAGTTTTATATTAATTTACTCATTTTATCTTCCATTTACAAGTCTTATGTTGAGTTTCTAAAATTTATATTTTATTTTACAGTTAATGTTGATTTACATATTTTATATTAAATTTACAAGATTTATGTTTCATTTACATAATTTATATTTAATTACGGTATTAATGCCGTAATTTTAATCACTAGATTATAGAATGACCTTTAAATAAATTAATAAAACTTATTCATGGTCACTATAACTTTAAGTAATGGGAAGTAGATGGATTTAAATTCAGCTATGACCTTAGTTCTTGTTAATTTTCTAAAAAGATACAATTGATGGTTTTTAGATAATAATATAAAACTAATATTTTGAAAAGATATAATTGATATTTTTTAGATAATAATATAAAATTAATTAAATATTAACTATATATTGTTATGTGGTAAAAGATTATGAAGAGTTAAGTACAATTTGATTTAACACTGGATCTAAATTTGATATAATATTATTTTATAATTAAAATAAATATTTTTAACAAACTTTGAGTTTGTTCTACTTATTATTTGTGCAAAAACAGCAATGTTACGTGCCAAATTGATCATTGCATATACAAGCACTCTATTAATTTATTTTTGTTTATATATTTTTATGGCATATAAAAAAATAAATTGACAAAAAAAAAATTAACAGAGATAGGGTGTTTGTACATGAAACGGGCAATTTGGCACATCGCATCACTGTTTTCCTATAAATAAAGTGAAAAATAAAGAGTTATGCATAAAAAAGGAAAAAAAAACAATTGTATATAAACAAGTTGAAGTGACCGTTTCATGCCGAGAGAGAGGACGATAATTGGAATGAAAAATAACGTGATAATATTTGCACAGAAAGCAAAACTTTTGGCTCTTGAGATTGAAATTATAACAGTATTTTGATGGGGCTTTTATTTGCGGCTAATTATGAGTGTATCACCAAACTAGAACAATTTATAACCAGCAAGTATTATGACCAACTTTATGCAAATCATACACGGAAAGCACGATCAAACTAGATTTGACATTCAATTTACAACTGAAAATAACATTATGGGAGTTTGGGAAATGTGAAAATAACGTTAAATAAAAAAAGAAAATAACATTAATTAAAAAATACAAAAAATAATTTATGGGAATTTGGGCTTGAGAAATCGTCAAACCAAATGCAAGTAGGGTTGGAAAAAAATCCTTGGGCTGGCCCAAGCTTAATCAAGCCCGTGAACTTTTAGTCTGACCTATATATAAAAATTTTAAACATAAACTTAAAAATATAGAGCCCGTCAAGAACGAGTCCGGATAAAGATTTTTTATAAAAAATTTGGACTTATAAATTAAATAAATAAAATATATATATATATATATATATATATTAATTTTTTAAATTAAATTCAATTAGATTATATTAAATTAAATTAAATTATATATAATATTATATTTTATTTGGTGTAATATTAAATAGAATTACATTAAATTTAATTTAATGAATTAAAAATATTTTTTTAAATAGTTTAATTATTTTTAAATTATATTACTAATTGTTGAATTTAATAAATAATATAAAATAATATTATGATGAATCAATTGATAAATTTTTATATTTAATATTATTTAATAGTTTATATAAATTATTGGATAAACTTTTATTATTAGATTAGTTTGTTTTTTATATTAACATTTATATGTTATTTTATTGTATTGTTAATATTTTATGTATTAAATAATTATGAGTAATTTGAGTTTTTTAATTTATAATTTTATAAAAAAAAATATTTTAAAAAAATTGATAAAAATTTAAGCCCAGTCTTGACTTTCTCAAGCTTGGCCTCGTTAAGGCTCGCTCAATATAAACAAAATTTTAAAAGATTTAAGCTTATTCTTAAATACATAAATTTGAATCTAGACTTACAAATATTTGTCAGACCTATAAATTATCCAAGCCCGTAAATTACCCGCCCTAAATACAAGGTAAAACTTTTAACCTGGGCAGGTGTATTAACTAACACAGGGCAAAACCACGCAAATAGAAACACACTCCACTCGAACATCTGGGCCCAAAACACTTGTATTTCGGTCCAAACCATGCGAGAATATCCTATTGTGATGAACCGTGTGCAGCGGGTCGAGTTTTATTTAATCTTCACGGGCCGCGAAACACTAGCTCGTGCCTCGTTTACTCTCCTATAAAACCCTAGCCATCACAAAACCAGCGCACAAGCCCTAGTAGAGACCTCGCCGTTCTCACTCCGAGCAAAGTACCCCATCGCTCTCTCTCTCTGGTAAGCCCAAGATCTGTTCGTTTTTATTGCTTTTCCCCATAATTATTGTCATGCTTTAGCTCAACATATTTGCTTGTGCACTTTGGCATTTGCAATACGGTCTGAATTGTGTTGTGACCAATAACAATAACAAATCACATTCAAAATAACCATGTGATTTGTTATTGGTTTTTGAATTTTACCTTGACATTTTATAGGTTTGTGTCTGGTTGTTAAGATCATGTTATGTTGGAATCGGGGATTAGTTAGCTGTATGTTTGATTGCTCAACTGTGCGTACAGTTTGATGTAATGAAGATACGTTCCAATAGTAGGATTTATCTGGCTCTCACTTTGATTTTTGCCCTAGTTATTTTCAGTAACATACCACATACAGTTATAGCAATGGCAGTTGCATTCCATGATGTCAACTCAGCCACTGGTCTGAAGAAACTTGATGAGTACCTTCTTACTCGCAGTTACATCACTGGGTAAGTAGATGTATATTTGTCTATGTACTGTTTGAAATAGAACTCATTGGTAACTGAGGTGGTGACCACCATGGTTTATTTAGTCTCCCTACTAATTCTGCTCTTTTCCTTTCCTTTCCTTTTGTTTTTCGGACCAGGTACCAGGCTTCAAAGGATGATATTACTGTGTATTCATCTCTTTCAAAAGCACCATCGTCTGAATATGTCAATGTGTCTAGGTGGTACAAGCATATTGATGCACTTTTAAGGATCTCGTAAGTTCTTGTTTCATTTGATGGTCAGCTCATGTTGTCATCACTGCCTATATAGTGATGTGATAGTATTTTAAAGTTTACCACGCATTGCCTTGTTGTATTTTTTTAATGATTTTCATGTACCATTGATCTGTGTGATATTTCAGTGGCGTTACTGCTGAAGGCTCTGGTGTCACTGTAGAGGGATCTGCTCCTGTTGCTACTCTCCCAGTTGCTGACTCAAAGGCAAGTAGTGTTTTGTGCTCATTTTGGTGAACTTGACTGACAGCCTCTATACTTTTAATCAAAATAATGCAACTGTTATACAATTTTGAGGCAAAGCAAGCATTTTCAATTTTTTTTCTTTTTGAAAGGTGGGGGGGTGGGCAAACCACTTAACTCTCCCAAGAATCAAACCCGGGTAGCCAGCAACTCATTGTTCACTGGTTACCAACCCAGCCACGCCCTTGGGAACATTTTCCTTTATTTTTGGTGCAGCGTCTGCAATTGCTTTTGACTTTATATTCATAGTTTAAGTTTAATTTGTAGTCTTAAAAGCCTTTTTTTTTGGGGATATTTTTCTTTCTTGGGTTTTGGAGACTTTGTATGGAGGCCATAATTATTATTTATGAAATGTTTTCCAGGCAGCAGCTGCTGATGACGACGACGATGATGTGGATCTATTTGGTGAGGAGACAGAAGAGGAAAAGAAGGCTGCCGAGGAACGTGCAGCTTCCATCAAGGCATCAGCCAAAAAGAAAGAATGTAAGCTTAGTGTCTTGTTGATCTTTTAGTTTAATTATTAACTAGAGACCTGACTATTTGATTTGTCGGTTCTCTATTTTATGAGCTAAAACTTCTGCATTTCATTTTCAGCCGGCAAGTCATCAGTTCTATTGGATGTGAAGCCATGGGATGATGAGACTGACATGAAGAAGCTCGAGGAAGCAGTAAGGAGTGTTCAGATGGAAGGATTACACTGGGGAGCCAGTATGTTCCTCATTTCTGTAACTCAAGTATATAGTTTTCTTGATTTTAGGTGAAGATGAAAAGGCATTTGTAGTGTTTGTTACCGCACCCAAAATCATCTTTTAGAAGAATTCAGGTTTTTCTGACCAAAATTAAATAATAACATGGTTGGGCACTCTAAATAGCTACATTATGGAAAAAGATTCACCAAATTTCTGCCCTTGGAAAAAGGGGAAAAAAAACAAAAAGTCATGTGTTATACATTCAGATTGGTAATTTTAGTTTCTGGTTAGACCTCTCATCTTGTACATTTTCTGCAAACAATTACTTCTAAGTGGTTTTTAGTCATCTGAAAGTCAAATTTTATTTTTATTTATAGTGCTGAACTGCTGATACTGAAATATAAATTTGTTGATGTGGCAGGCAAACTTGTACCTGTTGGATATGGTATCAAGAAATTGCAAATAATGCTTACAATTGTGGATGACTTGGTGTCTGTTGACACCCTCGTTGAGGAACGCCTGATGGAAGAACCAATTAATGAATATGTCCAGAGCTGCGATATTGTAGCCTTCAATAAAATCTGTAAGTATCAATATCTACTCTTTATATCTCCACAACCTTTTCCAAGTTATTAAGTCATCAACTTATTGCAGTGCATCATTTTTTTCCCATGAAATTCCTGAAGAGCTATATTAAAACTACGTGAACTCATGCATTGTATTTGTCTTCTTGTTGCAGAATTTCTGGATCCTTTGGCCAAGTGGGTGCTAGAGAGGCTCCTGGGGATGTTATCTTGGATAATGATCATATAGCAAAGTGATGTTTATTTTATAATTTTTGTTTTTGTTTCAGGAGTCTTGTATGTTCCATTATGGATTTGTTCTTCCATGGTTGCTTTCTCTTTAGTGGTTTTTTTTTTTATATACCATGACTGAAGTTGGAATGCCATATTTGCAATGCAAAACTATTTAGGGCGGTGATGATTGAGAGTGGCTTTGCCTATTTTGAGTATTTTAATAGGCTTCCGTTTGTGATAAGAAATATATTGACTTGATATCCCCATTTTCGGTTTATAGTGTTGAAAACCAAATCTAGCACAGAACAACCTAATTAGAATTGTAAATAAGTGTCCTAGGAGATGTGAAACATTCTTACTTGTGATATAAGCCAACATCTGTGGCGGGTTTAATTTGGAGTTTAGACAATGTGGTGGGAAGTGGTTTTTGGAAATAAAATAATTTGAATTGGGATCTGATTGGCGTCGTTTCACTGGTAATTGTTTCTAAAGTCTGCATTATCTTTTCAGAATACTTGAAGGTTGTGTTTGGTTGTGCGGCAAAAAGCTTTGTTTGGATGCTTTTTAATAAATTAAAATCTAATTTCATGTTTGATTCAAACGTGAGTCGAGATAGTTTTCCTTGGGTCCACACACTAATAAAACAAAAGTAACTACAGAAACTTTCATCTCATGGGATGCTTGTGATGCCTAAACAATTTTAAGTTCTCAGGTTAATCAAAATAAATAATAATTATGATATTATTACTTTAAATTTAATTTTGGATATTTAGTTAATAATTTAAGTATTAAATAATGATATTTATATTTAGTTAATAACATAAAAATATTAACTCATTATTTTGTTGATTTTTAATCCATATATAATAATTCAACTTTAAATTAGTTGAATGAAAAATTATTTTAATAAATAGATAATTTAAACGACATGTGATACTAGTTTAACTGTTTCCAACATGTATTATAAGATAAAACTACAGGTTACTTATTCATCAATTCTTACCCTGAAGTCTGGAGGAAAACATTTATAACATGTGAGATGAGTTTTATAAACAGTATGAGATGCCATTTATATTATGAAGTGGTAAATGACATGTGTCGATGGTAGAAGTATACGGTATGTCATCTATTATAAGAATGTATAAATGACGCGACATAAAAATGCATAAAATTTCATATACTACATGCCATACATAAGTGGTTAAAGATTTTTATTTTATTTTTTATCTCTTCTAACTAACTTAATACGAATTAGCAAATTGCTAATTCATCAAATGGCCGCAACCACTTCGCTTCATTTTTTAGGCCTGCTCTAATAATTTCACTTCATGGCGATTTTTTTTTTCTTTTTTTGGGCTACAGCAATTTTCACCTCCATGTATCAATTTTTCTTTCTAAGAATAAAATGCTAAAAGGTAAGAAAATAATTGAAGTAAGATAAATATTAACATTATGAATTGAATATTTGAATATTCAAAATTTTAAATATTATTTGTTTTTAAGAAGTTAAAAGATAATTGACGAAGCATGGAACGACACTACTATAAATATGTTCCGATAGCTACGAAGTAAACTATAAGAAAATCATTAAAATAAACATAAATATTAATATTATCAATTGAATATTCGCATGTATGTATGTGTGTATATATATATAATAAAATAGAATATTTAAAAACTAAAATATTGTTTATTGGCGAAAATTGTAAGACAATTGACTGTGCAATATCATACGATAGTTATGCGTTTTAATTTGAAGAATCATGTTTTTTAAAATATTTTTATCTTTAAGTGAAACTGTTATATTTGGATAACAGTTAAATGAAATAGGTCATTTGCAGAAATTTGATTCAATGCTACTGAGCAAGGAATCATCAAAAGAGAGGAATCTCCCATCTCTGAGGACTGCCAGGATTGAAGTATCCAATCCTTCTTTAGTCAGCGGCTTTATTCCAACTTGGATTAAACCTATATGGATATAATTGAAATTTTTTTCTTTTAACTTCTTTATAGATTGTTCTGAGAATAATTGAACTGTCTCAAATGAATTTGAAAGAGTTATATCACGCTCTTCGATTTTAATAACACAATCATTTTTTAAAAATCAAGTTTTTTAGTTTTGTATATAATTTCTTTAGAAACTTTTGGTAGTTCCCAACAATCAATAGCTTTATTAAAATCTTCAATTATAAATTTTTTTGAATTCACAACATACTTTGAATCACTAGTCTTTCTGGAGGAAGAACTATAAAATGATGATGCTCTACATAGTAGAGAATTCATAATAGAAACCTATGGTCAAGTTTTAGACAGACAGGAAAGACTACAATCCACGGCTAAGAATTGGTTTTACTGCCCTTCAACCAATGGGGACTTACGACCAAAAACTATTGCAGCACCAAGTAGGTAACACTCACTCTCTCCTGCAAGTGTTCAACATTTATACAGACCTCTAACCTAAACGCTCTAAACTATACAACACTATACTCCCCTTGACTCTGATACCAGTAGAGAAATAAGACCGAAGGATGGATGTGTAAACAAAATAAATAGATAATCTCAGATTTATTATTATTATTATTATATATATATATATAAAATAAAATGGAATATTTAAAAACTAAAATATTGTTTATTGGCGAAAATTGTAAGACAATTGACTGTGCAGTATCATGTAATATACTAACGTCTATTATATACCAAGCTGTGTGTTGCGGGGTTTTTAATTAAATATGCCTAAAAAATAAGGTATTTATGTAAATATATCCCATACTCAAAAATTAGGTAGGTATGTCATTTTATGTGGTGTATTGACTAAAATATCCTTAAATAAAAATATAAAACACACAAAACTCACTTTCATTTCACTAACACCATTTCACTCAACACAACAAAAAATCACTTCATCCTCTCAAAATCGCTCATGAATAGACAATGTATTGAGATTTTGCTTTGCAACTAAGTGTATTATTCATTTAATTCATAAGGTAATTTAAACTTTACATTTATTTTGTGTTATTTATGTATTTTATTGATATTATATTATTTTTAGGGTTTTGATCAGGTTGTGATAAACAACAAAATAACTCACTTTTTCATTACATTTGCATCATATAAGCTGCTATCTCGATGAATTTTCTAACACATTGGTTGTAATCTTATTTTGTGCTAAAAATTTTTGTTACTGCTTAGTTGTACACGCATCGCGATCGTGTATGCTTGAATTACACAACTACCGTCGTGTATTTCAGTAAGTTACACGGCTGCATTCGTGTAGACATGAATTTACACGACTATAGTCGTGTATTTTAATAAGTTACACTACTGAACTTACACGACTATAGTCGTGTATTTATGAACTTAGACGACTACAGTCGTGTATTTATGAAGTCTTGCAAGTGTAAAAAATATTACAGTTATTATAAGAGTCTAGCCTAGCTTTGTATTAGTACAAAAAAAAATATATTTTTTCACTAAATATGCCCTTAATTGTTTATTGGATATAATTGTATATTTTAGTAAGTTACATGACTGTTGCCATGTAAATGAGCAGGGTTTCAACACTTTTATTTGTCTTGTTTGATTTTATTATTTTTTATTGTAAAATTGTGTGTTGTGTTATTATAGGAAATGAATCATGTACGCGTGCCTATCATGTTTTGTGGTGAATGGATTGAGCAAAACGGCCATTATAGATTTAATGGTACAGAAGCAAGAGGAATTATGGTGTCTCGTTCTACAACATACTCACAATTAATAGAAAGAGTATCTCGGGTTATTTCCATTGATATTTCTGAATTTGACATTGAAATGAAGTTCAAGCTTAAAACATTCGATCCAATGCCACCTGTTCCAATTATGAATGATGATGATGTAGACTATTTTTTGGAGGAAACGATTAGTGGAGCTGAGTTAAAAATTCCTCTTTGTATTATATACAAGCGAAAACAGAGTTTGGTTGCTCTTATTGCTGATGCTGACCCTACCTTCGGGCAATGTGGCTATCCACAAGAACCTGTTGAGCCATGTGTTGGAGGTGAAGGTTTAAGCCTAAGTAATATTGTTGCTGAAGATCAACCAGTATTCGAATTTGTTCCTGAAACACAACCTAATGATATAAGGGGGCCAAATTTGGAATATGTGAATGTTAGTACCAGTGATGATTTTGATGGGACAACGAGTTAGTGATCCAAAACAAGGAACCCACGACCTTGTAACGTGAGTTTCCGCCCACTAATGCTAAGTATATGCCTAAAGTCAATTTATTTGTATGCAGTAATTCATTAGACAAGGACAGCTTGCACTCAAATAGTAATAACTCGCCATCCATGGAAGTTGTTCGTGATAATGATGGGTTAATAGAGAAAAAATTGTTTAGTTCGAAAGATGAGTTACAAGAAGTACTTTCTATGGAAGCTTTGAGGAAAAATTTTGAATTTAAAACCTTTAAGTCAGGGAAGAACATACTTGTTGTTACATGTATTGATGATAATTGTAAGTGGCGACTTCGGGCTACAAAGCTTGGAAGTTCGAATATGTTTGAAATTAGAAGGTACTATAGCATACATACTTGCACACTTGATGTTCATAAGAGAGATCATCGTCATGCTTCATTTAAGCTTATCGGACAAAAGATTTGTCACAAGTATGATGATGCTTCATCCTCATACAAGCCTGGTGATATTAGAGAAGATTTTCAGAAACAGTTTGGGTATGAAATAATTTACCATAAAGCATGGAAAGCAAGAGAATATGCAATGGAGAAAGTTAGAGGCACGCCTGAGGATTCGTTCAAGTTACTCCCTTCATATATGGTAATGTTAGAGAGGAAAAATTCAGGTACCCGTACATTTCTTGAAGTTGACCATGCAAATAACTTTAAATATTTCTTTATGGCAATTGGGAGCTGTATACATGGATTCACGTCATCAATAAGGCCAGTCATTGCAATTGATGGCACGTTCTTGAAGGGAAAATTTAAAGGAACTTTGTTCATTGCGACAACACTTGATGGTAACAATCAACTTTATCCAGTTGCATTTGGTATCGGTGACAGTGAGAACGATGCCTCATGGGGTGGTTTTTAATGAAGTTAAGGAAACAATAGGTGAAGTTCCTAATTTGGTTTTTATTTCGACCAGGCACCCAAGTATAAAGAAAATGTCAACATTGCATTCCCGGATCTCGCATATGGTATTTGTACACACCACTTAAAGCAAAACTTACGGGCTAAGTTTAAAGAAATTGAGGTTGGTGCAATTGTTGAACTAGCTGCAAAGGCTTATCGACCACAGCATTTCAACTACTTTATGAATGAGATACAAAAGGTAGATGAAAGAGTTGCAAAATATCTTTATGATGTAGGCTATGACAAGTGGGCTCGTTCTCATTTCAACGGAATGCGTTATAGTATTATGACAACCAACATTGCAGAATCCATGAATTCTGTCCTTAAAAATCCTCGACAATTGCCCATTCATAAGTTATTAGATTCAATCATTGATAAGCTTCGAGAGTGGTTTTGTGATAGGCGAGAGGAGGCAGTTAATTGTCACACTCGACTAACAAAATGGGCTGAAAAAGAGGTGTTTGAGCGTTTTATATTGTTTTAATTCTATGTCGATGTACACGACTATAGTCGTGTATTATGAAGTTACACGACTGTGTCGTGTATATATAATTTTACTTTACAACATAAATTTACTTTACTACACAATTAATAGTCGTGTATCAATGTAAATATCCGAATGTAGTGATCTATGAAGATACACGACTATAGTTGTGTATCTATGAAAATACCAGACCGTGGTCGTGTATTTGTACTAACCATTCTTTATATATAGATGATCATCCTATTATATGACATACACTGTACAAAACTATATTGTCCTCTTTCATTAATACACTTAACTAATGATATTTTCTTCAATATTATGAATGCGACAACCAAACTGATTAATCTCCTCCTCTACAATAGAACCATGAAAAACACGGGAGGCATGTCGAGATGGACCATCCTGAAATGAACAAAAAATAAATTATTAAATTTGCAGTAACTATCCTTTTTAGACATGTACTTATTAACTGAAAATATATTAGACTTACTATTTTTTTTTTCATTGGTACTGATGTTGCTTCATTTAAATGTTCTGGAGGCAATGTTTTTGAAGCATTACAGGTGGATGGACCATCTGATTCACTGTCATCATGAGAGTCAGTAGAGCTGCTTAATTCAATATCATCTGATTCACTATCATCTTGTGAATTGTTACTCTCTTTATGACTATCTGATTCACTGTCGCTATCCTCTTCTTCACCAATCTCTTTAAACCACTCATCTTGACCAAAATACTGCATGTAATGTTTATTTTTCTCCACAGATCCAGTAGCATGTAACTTTTTTTTGAAAATCATCTTGGAGGATTTTTTATTAAAGATTTTCTTTTGAATATCACCAAAATCTTTAGGTTTCGTTGATTTCCATCTCAAAATTCGAGGAAATAAATTTTGACATCCGTTATCTCTCGCACATTTCTCGCTAATGATGGAAACAGCTTCGTATGCCCAAACCTGTGTAATCAATGACATAATTTATAAATTATATAAAAAAAAGATGATAAATTATATCAAGTAACTAAAATAGGGAAGTCATGTACTAATTAGTTTAATTTTATTACCAGAAAACCGTGAGGGAACCCATGGATACTATAGGTTGCTCCTTTATATTTCCAATCTACGTTGGATCGCTCTTATGTTTAGCCACACGATCTGCAACACCTTTTCTCAGACTTTCAATGGTCATCTTGAAAGAATAGCATCCCCATGGATATTCATTAAACTCGTTAAAATTATCCACAAGGAGTACTTGAGTTTCATTTATATAGTTTACATTATCCTTTCCAAGTAATACTGAGCTCTACAAAGTATAACATGGCGAGCTTGACCATTTTCATATCATCATCCGAATCAGCATTCATGAATTTTTCACGGAGTTCTTTTGTTGTGATTGCACAATTTCCATCTAAGAACTCATCAACTATTCTCTCACTATCGTCAATATCTTCAGTATCGGGCGTGTACGATGGATTGCAACTCGATCCATGCTACAAGGCAAACTCCTCCATTGAGAACCAAGATATTTTCTCGTCCAATCCTAAACCACATTGCCTTCTCATCTGATTTGACTTCCCTTAATAATATCTTTGTGGAGTAGCTGGCTAGGAAAACTTCAACTCTTGCATGCTCAAAAAATGGCCAAAACAAGAACACTTAAAAATATTTTTTTGTTGATCAGAGAGTTTTCTTTTGATGTCCTCAATTGCATCTAGAGAGGATCAGTTAGAAATCTTTGCTTTGAAATAATCAGATTCCTTGAATTTCGGTTCCATCTGCATAAACACAAAAAATATTAAATCATAATACGAATACATCTAAAAAGTTTCATAATAATATATTCTAAACTAATTAGATAAGTTACATGTCATACTATTTGTGTAATGTATCCTTTACACGACTGCAGTCGAGTAAAGTATTCATTACACGACTGCAGTTGAGTAAAGTATTCATTACACGACTGCATTACACGACTGCAGTCGAGTAATGTAAGAACTCATTTCGCTTCCTGAAGGTAACTGGGGAAGTTAATCCCCATCAATGAAAGGCAGAAGACAGCAACATCTACAAATGAAAAGTTAAGGGGTGTCAGCCAATGAGCGCAAACAATGAACTACCAGTAAGGCTATTTTACTACCAGTCTCTAAATACTTCCCAAGGAGAAAAAAAGTTCCAAAGCATATTTTTGATAGTCAACCACAACATTCCAAATAACACAGTGAAAGCCATAGATATCGTAATGCAATTTAGCATGTGCAGTTGGCATATCTGTTTTTCACATATATCCTCAAAACCAAATCATGAGGTATATCATTATAATAATAGAGCATAGAGGACTTAGCAAAAACATTACTTCTCAGAAAATATGTAGAAAAAGTGGTTTATATCCACTGTAGAATTCTATATGTATTCTCTTAGTTCATAAATTTACAGTGAAATCTATAGATGAATCTAGTTTATGATTTGTGTATGTATAGGCGTCATAATCAATCGTTACATCTACTATTTGACACTTAGCATCTGCCTCTTGTAAGTATAGCCTTAGCCCAAAATAACAATGGCCAGACATGCAGGGTAAAACTAGACTATCTGCATTTTGGTTACCATATAAAACAAAAAGAAAATTCGACACTATCCATTGGCAACACATGTTCTGCCTTCAATAATAACAGAAAGGCACTATCCTCAACTACTTTAGCCCTAAGGAGTGAAGATTGATGTACTGAAATTGAAATACGTAACGTTCAGTCTCTCAATTAATCTTTGACATATAGTGGCAGAATCTCCATATAGCACAAAACGATCACTAGTTACTATTTAAATATTTTTTTGCGTTTGGATATAGCAAAACAAAAAAATTGTACATTCTCATATAACTCTATTATATTAGAAATTTAGCAAATATAGTTGTACTCCCCCATTTGTAAGCCTCTATCAAGCCAAAGATGCAACAACTGTTATATGACAAATTAGTAAAGCAAAGTACCAAGCTTTCCCCTGTTATAACTAGTTACAAAAGTGAAAACGTCAACTTATGTAACAATATAACATTCATGAGGTGCTTTCAATTATTGGGCACAAATTGAAGTGTTCCAATATGTAATTGGATAAAAATCATTAGAAGAAGCAAAAACAAATTCTAATGGCTGAAGAATTCCAATGAAATGCATTTAGTTAAGATTTTGTATATCCTTGAATTTTTAATACATAATTATTTTTAGATTGAAAATCAAATACACATTATTAATTTGATGCCGTACACTTCTTTAAGATTCTATACAAATTATAGTTCTCTATCATCGTTTGAACGAAACCAAATAACCCATTTACCATTTCAACAAAAGTCATCAAACAAACAAAAATTTTTTCAGTAAAAAATAAAAATAAAGTATTGATTGTTGTGGTGCTACAACAAGCAGTAGCAAACTTGTGAGGTAACGACATCAGAAGCGTAAAGTAACAACTTATCGAAACAACCTCACCGGATGATAGCTTATTCTTTTTTTATTTCTTTTTCTGTTTTCGACTGGATTAAGATAAGTTTGAAATATAGGAAATTGGCTGTTGAGTATTCTGGTCGTGAATAATGAATTGGGCTGTGAAGTCGTGTATTGTCGTACATGGTTTTGGGAATTAGGTTTTTAATTAGGATAATTGAGTAATTACACAGTTAAAAAGACGTATATGATGAATTTTAAAATACGAGGGTGTGTTTACATAAATATCCTATTTTAAGGGTATACTGCGAACAAATATCTTGTGTGTTGCACTTTGTCTAGTGATTGAGGTGATCTATTAATTATTGGACAATCTTTATAAGGGCAAATATCCATTGATCGATGTTTTCAGATTTTATAAAAAATATACAAATTTTTTTTTGGCAGTTGTTAACCCAAAATTTATAAGGTGTATATTACTCTATTTTTTTTTTAACATAGTGAGGAAATTTAACAGAATAATGATAAAGTTACTATTTTACTCCAAACGTGAATTAAACAATTTTAACTTAGTAATTAATTCCAATTGGCCAACTAATATACATATTTTTATTAGTAGCCGTCTCCTTTTGATTAAACAGTAGCAAGTGCGTAATAATATTACGCTTGAAATGACGTTGTTTTTGTCTACGAGTGTTAAATGACATTTTTACTTTTATGATGTTATTAATTTTCTAACGAAATTAAGGTGGCAACGGCGTAATGACACATATTATAAGTTTTTACATGAAATAGTTTTAAAAAAAAATATTTTTGTGTATTTTTTATACGGTCTGAAACGTCATTTTGTCAGTAAATATTTTATCCTCTTTATAATTACCATGTGTATTGGTTGATTTTATTTATTTTTATAAATGTGATCATCTTCACCACGTATGAATGATGCATCAAATTTCAAGTCGACTCAGAAACGGTGCGTTCTAATCATAGCAGCGTATTCATCATTAACCATGAGTCACGGTAAAAAAAAAAAAAAAAAATTTACGGCCGAGGAAAATGTTGCCACAGCCACATAGTTCGTATTAATAAATAAATAACCAATTCCTTTGCATAACGGCGCCGTATTTTGAAAAATAGAAAAGATAACTAGCGAACGATTCGAGGGAGCAGCAGGCAGCGCTGAAGCAAAAACTCGGAGGCGCAAAGAGAGAAAACAGGAATGCCGAAGAGGACAACGCACACATACTCGAGCGAGGACGCAGCTCCCGATGGCCCTGACTCTGATCTTTTCGTCTACTATTGCAAACACTGTGGATCTCACGTCCTCATCACTGGTTCTTTCTCTCTCTCTCTTAAAACTTAAAATTGAATTGAAAATCGATTTTGCTTTTTAGGTTATTAATTATTAAATTATTTGCTCCGTGCTGAAATATATTCGTTACAAGATACGCAATTGCAGAAAATGCCCAAAAGGAAGACTGACAAATCCTATGTGTTGGACAAGACCAAGCATCTTGCTAGACTGAACATCAAGGAAGCTGGCAAAGTTCTCCTAAAACGGTAACTTCTAATTATTATTATTTTTTTATTGATATGAATTAAGAATTTTGTTTTTCTGTCCATTACTAATCAAGTGAATGCAAGATGCATGAGAGAGAGAGCGCTCATATTATACAACATGTCTTCCTGTCCAGGGGCGAAGGCAAATTGGAGAAGCAATTTCGTATGAACTGTATAGGCTGTGGGCTATTTGTTTGCTATAGGTCAGAGGAAACTTTGGAAGTGGCTTCTTTCATTTATGTTGTCGATGGTGCTCTTAGTACGGTTGCTGCTGAAACCAACCCACAGGTGGGGTTGAAAACTGAATTGCTTCTTTGTGTTCCTTTGCTACCATAAAACATAGTTGTAATGTCTGGAAAAGCTAGCTTGGTTCTCATTGATTTGTGCTGTAGGATGCTCCTGTACCACCCTGCATTTCGCAGTTGGAAGGAGGGCTTGTTCAAGTGGCCATAGAGGTGGAGGACCGTGCACAACGCTCGGCAATTACAAGTAACTTGTTTGTTAATTGCTTCTTTATTAGTATGTTTTGATAATGATTCCCTTTTACTGCCCTGATTTTTATATATATTATCTTTATGTTTGTAAAGGTTTATTAATAAGCTTTGAGTAAGATGGTGTTTATAAAAATTGTAAATTTCTGCCCTGTCTTTGTATGTTTATACAAACAGTATTGCTATGTTCGACACAGTTGTGCTGCTTATGGCGTGTACCTGGGCATGGTGCTCAACTGTGTAGAGTCAGGTAATTGAGTTTGAGGTTCCTTGTAGGTAGCATGGCACAGTGTGCTGTTGTTGCTTACTAGAACATATGTGACATCGCCCATAAAAGGCATATGTAATAGGATCGGAAGGGGATTTATATTACACTTCCTTGAGGAGTTTGGAGTTTAATGGTCTCTTGACACTCATGATCATCTCTCTGTGCCCTCATTGGGTGTACCAATGACTTCTCAAGTAATTTGAACCATTTTTCTGAAATCAAGTTTATGCTTATTTTATGTAGTTACCGAACCCCATCTTTTCATTTTATCCTTTCCAGGAGTGAATGCTGATGATGTTCGAGTTACTGTAGCTGCACCTGCAGCCCGTGGGGAAGCGAACAATGAACTTTTGGAGTTCATGGGAAAGGTATTCCTAGCGTTCTAAACAAATATAATGATGAAAAAGCTGAAATATTAAATTATCACCTTTTTGTTTCTGATGTTAACCGCATCTGGAATTCATACAGGTATTGGGTCTGAGATTGAGCCAGATGACTCTTCAAAGAGGGTGGAATAACAAATCAAAGCTCCTGGTGGTGAGTTAAATCAAACAGTCTTCGTGTGTGTTTTTTTATGCGTTGTGTATGTGCTTTCATTTCTGTGAATTAGAAGCAGGTGATGTTTTGATTTGGTGAACAAATCTAACATTGCATCAGCAACAAATTATCAGATGTAATAATACAGTGAATAGTTCTAACATTTCAGCCTGTCTGGAACAATTTGAGGACTGATTAGAATTGTGGTCTCGTGTGTAGTTTGTTGTTATTATCTGTAATCATGGGATTCTCTCATTTTCTTTTGGCTAGATTCTCAATTATTGTTTAAGATAGCTAACAATATACTGTTTATTTCAGCATATTGATGCATGAAGTTGGTTGGTCAATTAAGCAAACTTTTTTTGGTAGTATTTAACTGCTATAAGTTAATATCTCTATACACACTGTTGCACAAATACTGCACATAAATAACCATGGTTGAAGGTATTGGTAACATGCTGGAGTGGCTTTACAACTGCCTGCATATTGCTGCATGAAGTTGTGGTTGGTCAATTGAGCAAAGCAAACTCTTTCTGGTAGTATTTAACTGCTAAAAGTCAATATCTCTATACCCGTCTTTGCATAAATACGGCTTATAAATAACCAGGGTTGAAAGTAATGGTACATGCTGCATCGGTTGTCTTCATAATCATTATGAATCAAGTTTTGGAATCTTTACTGTGGAATTTCTAGTAAGTTTGCTTTTGGGTGTGTTTTTCTTTCATTTTGATTTTTTGGATCACTTTTTCATCCATATTGTCGGGTCAAGGACAAAATGGCATTTTAGCCTCAAACATGAAGTGTAGTGTACTAACATTTTATTTAATCTCAGGTGGAAGATCTGTCGGCAAGGCAAGTGTATGAAAAACTACTCGAAGCTGTACAACCTTGAAAGTGCTTACAATCTGTTTGGTATAAATTTTTTTCTTTTTCGGTTGGTGTTCTTTATTGGTATTCCAGCAGACAGTTTGTATTGATTCGTTGTAATATCAAGGAGTACTGCCAATGGAACCTCAATAACCATGGGTTTATTAGATAAATGGCAATTGGTTGCTTCTCGCTGTGCAAAAATGGGACATGCATCTGAAATTGATGTTTGACTTATTGAGTTATTAATCATGAGGGATACAGAAATGAATCTGAGTAACGATCAAGGGCTCTACTTTGTAAATTGAAAGCTAAAAACTTTGTTTAAACTTTAATTATTAGTTGATGCTACTGGTAGCTTTTGTACCATAACCATGGTAACCGTAATAGCAGGTTTTCTAGTGGAGTTTTCCTTAAACTTTGCTGCTGCGATGAAACAAATTGTATTAAGACATTACGTTAATTCGTAGCATGGCTGAAATAGTTGACTTTCATTGCCAGCACAGTTCAGTGCTAAATCCAACAGGTACATGCTTAAACAAGCATGTGAGAGTGCTGAAGGGATGCAAGGATAAACACCCAACAGCTTCCATTGAGAGATCTGAAAGCTGAAATGAAAACTTGCGGCAAAAAAAACACCAATATTATCCATTTAAAGATCATCAAAGATCATCAAAGATATTCCAACTCCAGAGGTATATATGGACGTTAAAGATGATCAAAGATATTCCATCAGCAGTGGTATGTAACATATAAAAACCACATCTCCGCATAACTAAAAGAACACAATAGAACATTAAATAATCAACAGAAAGACCAAACAAGCATTGTTGCGCAAAGACAACCTCAATATAACCACCATCAAAATTCCACCGGGAACTATCACGATAAGCCAGCCATGGCATGACAGAATAAAACTAAATACTGAACCAACAGAAGTTTTCAGGAACAAGAATATTGTAAAACTTGTATGTTATCAAAGTAGCACAGAAGGAAAAAGGGGAGGGGACGTTTGGGGAGGTGGAGAAGAAATCAACTCAAGACTGACATTCAACATGAAGCACCACTATGTAACTGTCCTTGGTTTCCTGGAAGCCAACTGGGTCTCGGGCTACAAAACAAAGGAATAAGATGCAATGGAATATTCAACTGATTAAAAGATCTAAAACCTTGAATAGAAATGATAATAAAATTAAAAGTTCCAACAGAAGTTTTCAGGAACAAGAATATTGTAAAACTTGTATGTTATCAAAGTAGCACAGAAGGAAAAAGGGGAGGGGACGTTTGGGGAGGTGGAGAAGAAATCAACTCAAGACTGACATTCAACATGAAGCACCACTATGTAACTGTCCTTGGTTTCCTGGAAGCCAACTGGGTCTCGGGCTACAAAACAAAGGAATAAGATGCAATGGAATATTCAACTGATTAAAAGATCTAAAACCTTGAATAGAAATGATAATAAAATTAAAAGTTCCAAGAGATTAAAAGCAAGCATGTCTATACCCCGCAGAAAGCAAATCTGATCGAACTTTTAACTAAAGAACGTACCTCTTTCTTCACAGGTTCCTCCTTTTCTGAAAGTGTCAGCTCAATATGACATGGAGAAGACATGTATGCTGCCAAAAGTAATATTATATCACCATTTAAGTGCACACACGTGATTAAAGGTAGAAATAGAAAATGTCCCAAGAGAATAGTAGAAAGAAGCACTCACGGTTAATTCTTCCATGTGCACGATATGTCCGACGTCTCTGCTTCTGGGCTTGATTCACTTGGATGTGAGAAATGTAAAGTGCATCCACATCTAAGCCTTTCACCTACAGAGTACATGAACGTAATCAAAAATAAAAAAAACACCCATAGAGTACATGAAGAAAGAGGGACTTAGAACAATACACAAGATAAACAAGGTAAGAAAGCAGATACATGGTCAAAATAACAAGTAAGCCAGATTACACGATACATACCTCTGCATTACTCTCAGCATTCTTGAGTAAATCCAGAATGAACTTTGCAGATTTAACAGGCCAGCGACCTTGACCATTTGGATGACGGTTCTTAGCCTGTGCAGTTCGCCCAACACCGCGACAAAAGCGGGTGAATGGTATGGCTTGTTTGTGAGCCATAACATCCTCCAGGTACCTTTTAGCCTTGGTCAAAGACAGCTTTCTAAGAGCATGGGCTGTCTCCCTAGTGTTCTGTGAATAAAGAAAAAAGGTACTAAGTGACAGATGATTCAAGAACATAAAAGAAGACATTATCACTAGCACAATTACAGTTTACTATCCCAAAAATTATTCCTCAACGCAGAATGGAAAATAATAATGTAGTTAAAGTCCTTTAGCCAAAAATGTTGCTACTTTGAAGGAAAAAAATTATAGTCTAACCTTGGGAACGGATTAAATTCTACAAATTCTTATCAGCACGGTGAAGTTAAACAGAACAAATAAACAAGCAGAAACAGCAATGATACCAGAATAAATCAAATGTTAACAGCTGAGAATTATCAAATTTACATCAGCATACCTTGAAGTGAACGCGGAGATCAGAGCCTCTAGCTTTGCAGGCTACAATATAATAAAAAAATAATACACAGATTATATTTCAAGATTTTAATACTTACCAAGATTTTAATACTTACCAATTATAAAATCTACCACTCAGCATACAAATCATCCACTAGATAAAAATTCAAATTTTTTTAACATTAACACTTCTTTTTCTTTCCCCTAAATTCTCTAATGAAGCTATGAACCCATCAAATTGAATAACAAGGATGAAGAAATTAGGCTTACACTTGGTGGGATTGTCCGGCTCTTTCGAATACTTGACCTGAAAATAAATCAAAACAAATACATAACTCTATTGCTTTTGAAAGCATAATTTTGTTGCAGGAAATCAAACAAATAAAATCAAAGTGCTTCCAAAACGAGGTCAAGAAACTCACCATGGCTGCTGCTGCTGCTGCTCCTCTCAGCGTGTTACGTTTTCAGCCAGTTGAGAAAGGCGGGTAATGTTATGACAGAGAAACTCTAGGGTTTATCTATCGATATTGAGCCTGGACTTTATTTAATTGATCCAGTCCAATATCTAAAAACCTTCTTGGGCTTTTATCCATCAATAATGTCATCCAATAAGCTACTGCCACGTTTATTAGTTTGAAATTAGTTTAGATTTCCGAGAGGGTAATTTTGTAATTCAACCATATGATAGACAGAGAGATGTAAAATTAAAAATAGCGAGAAACAGAAGCAATTTGGCTCCATAAATTTTTCGATCTCAGAAGTCAGAACAGAGTGAGAGAGAGAAAGAGAGAAAGCGATAGGAAAATAGAGGATTCGACGACTGCACAGTTCTTGTAAGAATATTTGTTTTCGGATATTTTTTATTAATATTTTTTGTAAATTTATGTATATTTATGTGTATTAAGGTTAAAGGTTTTTATTAGCTGTTAATTGTGTTTGTAATGTGCTTTGAATTCATGCTTTGGTTTATTATGTGCCCAATTTTTTATTCCTGTGTTTCTTTTGATTTTAGGGTTCGCGTTTTATTAAAAAAACTCGTCTTGTGAAGACTCCTGTATAAAGTTGGGAATTTTAGCTCGAATGTGTGAATACTTAGGAAAATAAAGTTATGTGTAGATACCCAAATTTGGCTTTTGGTGTTTGGATATTAAATTTAGGGTTTTGACAAGTTGTTCGGGGGTAGTATTTGTTTTTTGATGGAATAGTTGAGTTTTGGAAAGCAAAAGAAGGATTGAGATAATGATGAATAACAACAATACTCCTATGAAGAACATAGGGATGCCGTCAGGTTCACAAAGTATGGCCATGAATACTCAATCCCATTTGTTATCTCAAACACAAGGGCAAACACAAGGTGGGTCTCCCTTTCCTGGCCATTTTCACTTGTCTGAACCCCATGCTCATGCGCTTGCCCAGGCTCAGTATGCTCATGCTCATGCCCAAGCTCAGGCTCATGCTGCGCATGCTCAGTTCCAAGCTCATGTACAATCACAAGGCCAATCACAATCACAATCACAATCCCAATCTCATCCGCAGTTGCAAACCCCTAATACTGGTGGTAATGTTGGGGTGTCATCCCCTTCTGTTTCAACCCCTGGAACTGGGGGCAGTGCCAAGCGGGCTACTCAGAAACCACCTTCTAGGCCTCCGGGTTCGTCGTCCACTGGTTCACTGTTTAAAACCATGGAATTAACCCCGGCTGCTCGTAGAAAGAAACGGAAGCTTCCGGAGAAGCAAATACCTGATAAAGTTGCTGCTATTTTGCCTGAATGTGCGCTTTATACGCAGTTACTTGAATTTGAGGCAAGGGTTGATTCTGCTTTGGCAAGAAAAAAGATTGATATTCAAGAGTCACTTAAAAATCCTCCCCGTGTTCAAAAGACACTTCGGATGTATGTTTACAATACCTTTGCAAATCAGGTTGAGACAAGTCCCGAGAAGCAAATTGGAGAAGCCCCATGTTGGTCACTGAAGCTTATAGGGAGGATATTGGAAGATGGGCAAGATCCAGTGCTGGCAGGACTTACGCAGAAACCAGACACTTCGTATCCAAAATTCTCATCTTTTTTCAAGAAAATTACAATATACTTGGACCAGAGCCTTTATCCTGATAACCATGTAATCTTATGGGAGAGTGCCCGATCACCTGCACTTCATGAGGGCTTTGAGGTGAAGAGAAAGGGGGACAAGGAATTCACAGCGATTATTAGGATAGAAATGAATTATTTGCCTGAAAAATTCAAACTTTCGCCTAGTCTGATGGAACTTCTCGGAATTGAGGTTGATACTCGGCCAAGAATTATTGCTGCAATTTGGCACTATGTGAAAGTTAAGAAGTTACAGAGTCCAAATGACCCTTCCTTCTTCTTTTGTGATCCGCCTCTACAGAAAGTATTCGGGGAAGAGAAGATTAAATTTGCTACGATTTCCCAGAAGATTTCACAACATTTAATACCTCCACCACCTATACATTTGGAGCACAAGATAAAGCTTTCAGGGAATAGCCCTGCTGGAACTTCGTGTTATGACATGCTTGTCGATGTGCCTTTTCCACTAGAAAAGGAAATGGCTGCCTTTTTGGCAAACATGGAAAAGAACAAAGAGATTGACGCTTGTGATGAACTAATATGTGCTTCTATAAAGAAGATACATGAGCATTGTCGGAGGCGGGCTTTCTTTCTTGGTTTCAGTCAGTCTCCAGGAGAGTTTATTAATGCTTTAATTGCTTCTCAAAGTAAGGATCTAAAGCTTGTTGCCGGAGATGCCAGCCGTAATGCGGAAAAAGAGCGTCGGTCTGATTTCTTTAATCAACCATGGTAAGTTTCTTTTAGTTAACATAATTTTAATTCTTATTTTCTTTTTTGTGTTTCCCTGCATTAGTTTCGTTTGAATTATGTCATGAAGTACAACTTTCTCACCCTGCTGGAGCAAGACAATGACATGTTATTTGGTCCATAGACATGTATTATACAATGTGGTTTCCCTCATTTATATGTCACTGGGTAGCATGCTTTCAGTATTAGTAGAATTTCGCTGTGGTGGCATTGGAAATATTTCATCACCTATATGCATCAGTATCTTATTCTATTATGGAGTAGCTCGATAATTTTTATTTGTCATTGTTGTTGAAAATAAAGACAAGAAGATGGTGATTGCTTCCATCTTGATTTTGGTTGTGTTAGCTGCCAGGTGAAAGAACACACCCGTCCATTTACATAGTAGTAAAGTTGCCATTGTCTTTTTGCTTTTGTCTTTCAATAAAGCAATCGTGAAATATTCATTTAGTACCTTATTGTGAGAGCTTCTGTTTACTATTGTTTTCCCTGCTGAAAATAATCCGTGCTTCTTTATGTTTCTGAACAAATGAATATATAATAATTTCTTCCAATAAAAAGCATATTCTCACATTTTTTTTATTTTTTTTTTGTGTTGGGGTGAAATCTTAGGGTTGAAGATGCTGTTATCCGTTACATGAATCGCAAATCTGCTGGGAGTGATGCTGCTGGAAGCACTTAATATGGATTCCATGAGTTGCTAACAGGTGGTAGATTAACTTCACTGCATCATACTGTTTTCCTGATCTGATTTGTTGGGTAGAGTAGTGGATGCTTTAGGACCAAAAAGCATACCAAGAAAATTTTCCGGCTGGTATTTTAAATAACTTGCTTAGGTTTTAAAATATATATTTTTTCCCTTGAGAGAAAGCGAATTGCTGTATTATTATTAGTATTATTATTTTTTTTGGTTCTATAGTTGTCATAGGGTTATTTTGTTCTTAGTGATATTGCATGTGGAGACTTGGATGCCAATCTGTATTGCCATCTACAAACTCAAATGCTGTTGGATGTTTATTTTGTTATTGGTAGTAGAGGCTTTTCCAGTTCGTGCTAATCTAATTGCTGATGGTGATATGATTTAGTTTTCAAATTCGTACATGTCTATCAAGCAAGGAAATTATAGTTACTGTTTTCCATTCCCGATGGATCCGCTCAGCTTAATAAATCCTATGGGCAACTCCTTTTCCTTGGCTGCAAACTTCTTTCTGACCAGAAACATTTATTATTATTCTTTTTCAAAAGGGTGTGACTGGAGACTTGCAACAGTGAAAAGAAGCAGGCACTAGTGTCACAGTCATATGCCAAGCTTTGAACCCTAAACTTAGCATGTACTATTGCAACTATTCTTCACAACACCATGGCACATTTGTGTGAGATGGCAAATCTTGAATTATTCTCTTATGAAATGAAATTATAATCTTTAAAATATCTTTTAAACAATTGTAAATTTCAACTTATCTTTATTTTTGTTCAGAAGATTAGAGAAAATAAGGGTGGGTAGATGAATTTCTTTTTTATATTCTTTACAAAAATGAAGGATAAATTGAGGTTTATAATAATTTAGGAGTATTTTAAAAATTGTATTAACCAGGGTTAATCCAAAATTACTTTAGGCATCTACCAATAATGCTGCAGCCCTGAAGAGTGTACCTCCACGCATGTGGCCTTCAAATCCATTGCCTGTTCAAAATTTGTATGTTTGCATTTTAGATTATTGCATATTTGTACGATAATTTTTCAAAACAACTGCACATATCGTAATATTATTTATTTACACATATATTATAATATTATTTATTTATTATATCGTTGGTATAATTCCTAAATATTTTGCTTTTGATAGATCTTAATTTTGAATTTATATAGACTGTTTCACACATTTCAATTGAGAAACTTTTCTATATAATTTTAAAATCGATGCATGTGTCGTTTTCAAACCGCTAGGAGGTTTCTAGGCTTCTTTTGATTATATGGTTATGGAAGCAAATGGGTTCTCGGAAGAAGACGGACATGAAGATTGAACTTGAAGAATGTTAACTTTGTAGACCGACTATTTTAATTAAATTAGCTTCAAGAATCTTTCTTACTTGTTGGCATTCGAAGGTCTCGCTTCTCTTGAATTTTAAAATAATTTTAGTATATTTTTTAATTTAAATGGATTTGATTTTTTTTTTTTAAGTATGCATGAGGTTTAAATACAAATAACTAAATGATTTTTTTTAATACCTAAATATAAGTAACATCTTATTTATTTTTATAAATAAAAAATCTTAAACATAATTATTTGACATTTATATCCTTACAAATTAAAATAAAAAATTAACAAATAAATATGTTTTATAGGGATATTTTTAGAATATAAAATTTATTTTCCATTAAGATTTTTTCTCATTTAGATAAAAATTATATTTTTTATTATTATTTACATATGAGTGTCTAAAAATCAAACATAAGTTACAAAAATAATAAATAAGTAAATTTTTTTAAAATAACTAAAATTAATAAAATTTTAGACTTTAACGTTGAACAAATAACCCATTAGTTGTCTAGTTTGAACAGCTCTTCTCCTATGTGTTTGAGTCTTTGACAGCAATGGTTGGAACAAGCTACATATTATATTTAATATTTATATGCAACATTATATTAAATAACAAATTTATGAAAATATTCTTAACAATTTTTAATATGTTGAAAGTTTATAATTAAACTAAATGAATTTGACCAACTCTCTAGCACTGGAACCTAATTATGGAGTTAAAAAGTATGCTAATTTAAATCATACCAGCAGTTTGACTATTAATTAATTTTATATCATTTATTCAGCTTCCTTTTCTGTTTTTTTGAACCGTATTAGCTTTGTCCTATATAATAAATAAATAAATAAATTATATGATTTTGTCACGTTTAACTTCTATATAATTCCTTTACCAAACAAAAGAAGAAGAAGAAGAAGAAGAAGAATCCGTAGAATTAGATATTAAAATCAAACCAATTCAAGTTGTAAATCTTTTTCATTGACTAATTTGATCATAGCAATTAGCAAGCAAAGTTTGAAAGTGGAATATTATTTAGTCAATATTTCTGTTATAGGTTGAGGTACGAATATTCTCTCTAACCAAAGAAAAGCAAGTATAATAATATGCACGTGGTGGAACCTTGCCACGATTTAGTGATAATGAAATTGTCTAATGCCACGTAGCACCTTTAACCCATGGAACAAGTCCAATTTAATTCAAATATAAAATTTGGAGCAATAAATAAATAACTAAATAATCGACCTTTCAAACTTGATCCAATCACAAGGAAATGACAATAAATAAAAATCCAAAGCTTCAGAATATGAGTTTAAAATGTGATAATAAAATAAAATCTACATTTTAGTTTAAGTGGACTTACTGTATATCATAACTTTTGTCTTTCCAACTTAACAATTCCCCCAATATATATATTCTATCATATGACTTCTTTTTTTTTTTTTTTATGTTTGGTCATGTCTATATTTATTCTTATGTAAATTGAATGAAAAGTAGATGTAAAAAATTCAACCAAAAAAAAAAAAAGGATGTGTACGCTAAAAAACAATCCAAGGCTTTGTCGTCAATTTATAAACAAATTAAATAAAATAAGATCCCCTAACTTATCCACCACTTCGTTACTACTCATTAATTCTTTTAGAGACTAAAACTTTTAACCCGCCAATCATATGACCCGTCAGCAAAGGAACAAAAACCGGCGGACTCCCACAAACAGGTTTGATCTCGAACCGCCTGAGTACTGAACCAACCACATACTTCATTTGAATAAACGCCATCTCCTTACCAAGACAAACCCTCGGACCGGCCTGAAAAACCGGGAACTTATACGGACTAACAGGCTTCAAAACCCGGTTCTCCGACTCTTCACCCACATCATCAAGCCATCGGTCCGGTTTAAACTCCAAGTGATCCTTCCCCCACAACGTCTCCATTCTTCCCATCCCATATGGCATATACGTCACTCTGTCTCCCTTCCTCACCGGAGTCCCGTCCGGCAGCACGTCATAGGAGGCGGCGTGCTTGGAGTCCCATGCAACAGGAGGATAAAGCCTCATGGACTCGCACAAGCAAGCTTTCAAGAAATTCATCTCCTTCAAAGCTTCAAAGTCCAATGCCGTTGCCCTTCCGTCGTTGTTTTTATCGATCACTAGTTTCACTTCATCCACAATCATCCTCTCTGCGGCTTCGTTTTGAGAGAGCAGCCAGAAAAGCCACGTCATGGCCGCTGAGGTGGTGTCTCTTCCCGCCATAATGAAGCTAATCACCATGTCCCTCACAACTTGCTCGCCGTGTCCAGCTAACAACATTCTCGACAAAAGATCACCACCCTCATCGCCTTTAACGCTGTCGTTCGTCTTCTTGTTTCGAATAATTTCTAAGACGGACTGGTGAACGAGGTTGATTGACTCTCTGAGCCTCTTCTCAGAGCCTACGTTCAAGAGTCGTTTGATTTTCCAAAGGAGGAACACCGGGGCCATTCCTCGCATCGCGCTGGTCTCTGAAGCCGCGTCAAAAGCTTTTACAAGGGGGGGCACTGGTCGAGAAAGATCCAGGCAAAACGGGTCGGTACCCAAAGTGACTTGGCTCACAACATCGAATGCGAACCTCCTCAGAATATCTTGCAAATCCAACACTCTTTTGCTCTCCGAAGCTTCTTCAAGCAACGGTATGAGGCGATCATCAACTTCCTGTTGGAGGATTTTCACGGTGAATTCTCTCAACGACTTCGTGCTGAACTCGTGGCTAGCAAGCTTGCGCTGCGTGCTCCACAGCTCGCCGTCGACGTTAAATATCCCGCAGCCGAGAAGGTCGCCGAGGATGTCGGTGAAGGGCCTGCCTTTAGGGAAGTTGATGAAATGGGACTTGAGCATGTACTCCACGTTGGCCGGATTAGCCGTCACAATCGTGCGGCGTGCGCCTAGGCGTTGCACTATAATGGTCTGAGTTGGTGATTGTGACAGAAGATCGGTGTACCAGTTCAAAAGTTGATGGCGGTTTTTGTAAAAGGAAAATAAGCAACCGACGATGGGGTAAGAAGGAGGGTGATGGCCATGATGACAAGGAGTATATGAGAAAATGAAAAACCCTAAAGAGAGTAAGAGAAAGAAGAAAATGAACATCATTGTTAATTAATTAATTGCTTAAAGCTTCAAGGTTTCCCTTGAAGAGAGTATATGGGAAATAATGTGCGACCCATGCGGTGTTTTATATACACGTAGATGAATTACCGATAGACTATGCTGCTTGCTCGCCTTTATTTATTTATTTGTTTTTGTTTTTTGTTTTTTTGCAAGAGACATGAGAGTTGGTCCTTTTTGTCACGTGGGTAAATCAACTTCAAGCTTGCAACTGGTCTGGTGGAGGACAACTTCGTTTGTGTTCAGTTCTGTCATTTTGACTTGACTGGAACGTTGTTGTTGTTGTCGTTATTATTTTTTATGGAATGTCCGCCCAGTAAATTATTTTTAGATTCACATTAATATCAAAATGCAATATAAACGTGAAAATAATAAAATAAAATAAAAGAGTGATAATAGTGAACTAAAACGACTTCTTTTTGTCAATTAAGTATAAAAACACCTTCATTTTGAGTTTATTTTTAAGATCGTTTTGTCCCAATTTGTTATGTTTATCATATTTCATGTCCAAATGAACCAAAAAAAAAAAAAAGATTTAAAATGAGTCTTGAGATTTGGGTTGTGATGGATGTGTTATAAATCATCGGGATTTAGTCTTTTAGAAATTTGATTAATGATTAATTATTCAATACACATACAGAAATGATCCAATGAGTAACGCAACTCATTATAAAATATGGTTTTATACGTGGCATGTTTTAAATAGAGTTGAATTTATGGATTAACTGGATTGTGATATATGTATTGGGAGAAATTTTTGAATACATTGGAGGTACTATATCAACCACAAAATAAATAAATCATGCTATACTATGTATGTAATTATTTTAAAAAGTTATTATGCAAATGGTGGTTATATTAAATTCAAATATACATGTTATTCGTAAATTATATGGTTCTATTAACTCTAATGTATTCTAAAGTTTAGAATTTTTCATGTATACTACAGTGCCACTTATGAAAAGACTATATTTTTTTTTTCTCCTAATTTTTTTTATTTTTCAATAATTGATCAAGTGTGTATATTTATTGAAAAAATAAGTTTAATTATTACACATTTAATTAATTATTAAAAAAATAAAGAGAACGGAGAGAAAAAAAAAAACTATAAGAGAATTCTTATCCTTCGTAAAAATGTGAGCAAAGTCCTAACTAAATCATTAACATCGGATTTGGTCTTTGAAATTCTATATAATATGCCAACCTGATATTGCGGTCTTCGAATTTCTAATATGCAAGATCGAGTACCGACATTTAGGTTCCGTTTTATGACCATAAAAAAGGATGTAATTAAAGTCTTTCAATTTCGTAAACTATAGCACACACACATTTACAACATTTTATTGCAGCACACGTGCAAAGGGAGAGGGCCGAATAATGTATGAGAAGCAAGCATACCAAAATTTCTGGGTAACAGACAGTCACTGACAGTGCAAGAAACTGTTGGGTCACTGAAAATGAACGCAAAATAGAAAGTAACATACTATTAGTTGGGGGTGATTTCACAGGCGTGCCTGTTGCGACGTTGATACTGTCATATCATCATCAATTCAAATTAAATTATTAAAGCTACCCTTACATTTTGCATTTTCAACGTGATCTCTGCGGATAAGATTTACAATATATGTGGGCATGCAGTCATGCAGACGTAGGACTGCAGTTGCTACTGCAAACAAGTGCGTGTAAATGCTGGTGGTAGCTATATATATATATATATATATATAGCTTTTCAAAAATATTTACCGAATGAATGTTACAATAAATAAATGACTATAAAACAAATACATTACAAAAAAAAAGTTTCGTTTTTAGTTGAAATAAAATTTTTCAAATCGGGACATTATTAATTAATTTATTATAAGTCTTATTTAGTACCGACATAATAAATATATCCTCGACTAAGATGTCGATAAGTCAAATAATAAAAAAAAGAAAAATAATTTATATATTTAACTGTTTGTTTTATTCATTAACTTAACTTAAGCAGCGGGAGCTCAGTGTGCGGAGTCTGGGGGTCTACCCATAAAATTCCAACATCCAGTTAGGCCCAGGCAGGAGTCGATAGCCGCAATTTAAAAAAGGCACGTGAATCTTTAAACACACGTTTTAATTTGCATTAGTAGGGAATATCGTGATTCGTTTGCTAATTTGTACAACTGGCAGCTAAGCTTATCTCTTTTGCTCGTAGTCAATTTGTCTTGGGAAAAGAGGATTGCAAACTCAGAAAAGGCCCAAATAGCGAGATTTTTAAGGCCCAATGTAAGACTTGATAGTCATTCGCCGCTACACGTATTCGCACAATCAACGACGTGGCGTTTCATTATTGTTCTCTTCGTATTTGTAAAATAAACGGCGTGGAATATTACGCTATTTTGGTCTTCAATTGAGGTTGGTTTGGCACTTAGCTTAATAAAAAAAACATATACATAATTTGTTTTGGTATTAGAATAGAATTTGTATATCAACAGAAATTCGTGCCAAAATAAGAAATTTCAATTGACAAATTGAAAATTTTCTTTTCACTTTTGGCATTGATGTTCTTTTTTTTGGAATGCAATTGCAATAGCCCACCTCTATCAGTAGCCATCATAAGACTGAACAAGCAATCTCGGCAATATTTTAATATTTTTGGCCTAACGGAGAAAGTGAAAGTCAACCACTAGCCAATCCATGCGCAGCACCGTCCACAGACTACCACAACTCTTTGTAGTAAGTTTTTCACACGTGGCTCTATTTTGGCGATTCTAATTTTGTCACTCTGCAACCAGGTTGTAAGAGAATGTGATCTCGACGTGCCCACGTTGCATGATCAATGGGCATCCAATTCCTCATATGCACGTGGAATGCTGGCAAGAAAGAAGCGCATGCTCATATTGATAATCCCTGCACATTCCTTGATTCTTAAAAATGTGATGAAAATGGAGACACATTCAAAACGGCCTTACAATCGAAGGCTAGAATGACTAAATGAAGTGATTTTTCAAATTGGCGTTATTAACATTTTCACGAAGTTGATTGAGTTGATATCCCTCGTGGGCCATTCCCTAGATTGCGTATCCCAATACTTTTGTCTTCATTAACTTTCATAAGAACAGTCAATCCCAATTGACACACAGATTTTAACTGACGCTGTCATGCACGGCAATGCCTAATTGTGATGCTTCTTTCATTGAAGCTTCCTTTTCATATAGCTTGATCCTGCCAATGGTTGACACAGGTGAATACTTACACGTGTACAATTTGCTATGCAATGTCGTTATTTAATCAGATAGTTGAATATAAAATTAAAAATAATATTATTTTTTTAAAATTTTTTATCTCAAATAATTATATCAAATAATATAATATTTATTAATTAATTTATAAAATAATATAATTAATTAATTTTTATTTTATTAATTCTTCAATAAATATCACATTATTTGAGATAAAATATTTAAAATATATATCATTATTGTAAAATTAAATCCAATTTCTGACATTAAAACCAAGGTATGACAGATTCTCTCCCTTAAGACTATCAGTTTCAACAGACAGGTAACACTGTACGAACAATTTCAAAATTTCTCCTCTATTTCTCCTCTTCTGGCCATGATTGAAGTACTTAAAAGGAGGAGGAGGAGGAGGGGGTGGTGTTTTGGAGACCATTATGCAAAACAACAAATAAGCCTCTGCACTTAACACAAAACCACAAAATTTAGGTTTTGGAAAGAAGTTTGTCATTATCTCACTACAAATTACAACTACTTCCAGAAAAACTATTTGTAAGATACAGTGGCTCCTTATCCAAGGTTACACAAAAAAAAAATGACAGTCTTCTACTTTCCTTGTCCCAGATGCATCACATGCAGAGAGCAATTTGCCGCTCTCCTCTTTTCAACTTTACTTAACCATTTACACTTTTCAAGCGTGCAATCAGCTCATCCTGCACAAGGAACCACGTTTTTGCAATTAGCATGGCAGATGCGAAGAGATATATTATTATCATTTCGCTGCTAAATACTGAACTTAGCAAGCCCGTATATGGGATTCTCATCAACCCACGGATAGATGAGCTGGTTTCACTTACCTTGAACACTTAGAAACCACAATTTACCAGTAGTCCTATCTTCGACCATTAAAAAAATGAACTAGATAGGCTTGAAAGAAGAAGAAAAACACAAAGATAGAAATTCCAATAATTTCCAATACATGCCTTCTTTCCCTTGGTTGAAAGACCTTTTTCCTTGAGAAGCGCACGGAGCCTCTCTACGGTCAAACTGTGGAAGTCCCTCTCAGCTGCACGGCTGTTAGATCCCTCTGCATGTTCAGAAGCTATCAGAAACTTAAAAATATAATAAGAAGGTTATAGCATGGTTTTCTGATAAGATAATAAAAAAGTTCAAAACACATAACGTGTGAAAAATGTGGAAATCTAAAGCAGATTAGATTGCAACATAATTTTGAACTTCTTCATGTTAATATTAGATAGCAATTAATACAAACACACACACACACACACACACACACAAAGGTTGCAATTAAAATAATTAGAACTGACCATCTGCAACCACAAGTAACAAACAGTTATGAAGTATTAGAACCTGCTTCAATTTTTATCATAATTTTAGCAAGCGAAGCTCATCTTCTGAAATAGCACACTTTAAAGGGATGACCTTGGTACATTATGTTGTATGCAAAGTGAAATGAAGCAATAAACTTTCTACTTCCCATCCAAAAACATAAGCCAAAGTAACCACAATGGATCAATCAGCCCAAGGATAAAAAGAGAGGTAGCAAGAAACTAAAAATGTAGCAAACTGACTTCAAGTCAAGTAATCATTTGCATCGGCACTATAAGTTCATCTCCGGTACAGCCATTATAGATCATTAAGCATATCAAGCTCTTTGAAGAACCAGGAATGAAACTAAACATAGTCAACCAATAATGGAAGCAGTTCTATTGCAAGTTTATAGTTTGATCATCAGAAAAAGTCAACGTGAAGGAATTTTAATTTTTTATTTTATTTTTTCTTATTGTTTTTTTGATAGGACTAATGGAATAAATAAAAAGTTAGGAAGAAGCAAATTATATACAAAAAGAATTGTACGCTTAAAGTTGCACCTAATGCTGATTTTTATTAGGTTAAGCCCCTCTTGCACCAAACATAGTGACATATTCTAGTTTTTTAAAGATGACAACCACATGTATCAAAACACACAAATAACTAGAATGTTACAAGTTACCTTGTCGAGAACTAGTTTGAACATTTGCTCTCTTGGCTGAAGTCCTAGTATCCAAAATTCTTTCTGCAGTCCTGAAATTTAAGATAGCTTATATTAGAAAATAATTCACAGATGAACCAGCTCATGGTTGCAAGGAGAGGATTCTCCAGAGAATACTCTGTAACTAGCTACAGAGCAGATTAGCAAACCAGAAAGTGTCTAAATCTAAACATTGAAACAAACCAAAGCTGACCCATTTCAAATGTAATTCATTCAAAATAATTGGGTCAGTACCTCTTTCTATCAGCTGCAGTTGCACCTTTCACATCCTTTGAACTGGGATCGCCCTTTTGTTTCTTAAGAGTGAGCGATCTAATCAGTATGTTCTGTTGATTTGTTTTTATCAGTTGTTCCTCTGGATGTACAAGTAAGAGTCAGATAATTAAGTTAGGATGAAAAATGATCTTAGAACAAAGATCTATCAGTAAATTTTCACCCCAGCCTTTCCTTCAGAAATTCTACAAAATTAAAGTAAGATGATAAATAACAGACTCCACAATATGAATTCAGAGAATTCTATCATGGTAAATTTATCCTTTCCACATATGTACCTTATAATAAATTAGTATCTAATTAATGACGTAAAAATGTAAATCTGACAACATCATAAGTTAGGGTTCTTTTAAAACAAAGGATTAGAAACATGCAGCAATCAAAATACAGAATCCATGCTTCGCAAGCTCATCAAAAGTTGAGAAATATATACAGAAGGTTTAGAGCATATGGATACCTGGGGGTGATGTGTCATGCTCACAAATGTACACTTGCATCCCACCCTGCACAAATATTTGAACGTTCAAACAAAGTCATTGAAACTGGTTCCTAAATCAGAAATATGAATTTCAATAATTAACTAAACCAACATATTAAAGCCCATAAATGAGCAGGAACATCTTTTTTCAAGAAAATATTAAAGGAAAAGAACAAAATAAGTAAAATTCTAATCGACCTCAATCTTAGAAATGCAACAAGTATGAAGAGATACTCAATCTTGAAACATAAAGAAAGACATTTATAAGGCAAATTTTGCAAATCGAGGGATTGGAAATGTTAGGTGTAGAAATACAAAACAGCCCCCAAAATCAAAATTCGAGTAGCAATGCCTAAATCCTTAACATCACCACCAACATACTGATAGAGCTCTCAGGAAGTGGGGGCATGTAACATTTTTACTGTACCAAATGCATCTCTACAAATATTCCAGTGACAGAAACTCTTGCAACTAGAAAACAAACTTGCACTCCCCATGGAGAGAAACCATTAAAACCAATCTATGTTAGCTCTAAAGATCATTGGTTGATTTTTCCAAAATGAAAAAGAATAAGTAGAGCTTCTAAAATAGATAATATTAGAAAGGAAAGACATAAATACACTTTTTAACACCCAGTTAACTAACTTACTATTAGAAAAAAATGACACCAGCATAATTACAAGATAGATGCAAGAAAAAAACACCGTAATCCCTGAGCGAGTAAATAACATAAATACACTTTTGATACCCTGGAAAAGTCACTGTAACAAAAAATGGGATCAGCCGATTATTACAAGACAAATTCAATCAAGCACAATGCCTAATAAATCTAAATTTCCAATCAACTTCTCCTATGGACATTTTTTTTTGGGGGGGTGATTTCACGATAAACTGCCTACACTCTCAAATGAACGGACATGTTGTGGACTTTCACTTGGAGTTTGCTCCGCCACAAAAAATTGTACACAACACAATTCTTGTACACAACACAATTCTACTTACAACTTCAAGCTACATACACAAATAGATACTAAACCATCACAATAAAAATCCAATTCAATTAACAATCACACAATAAAAATCCAGCACAAAACATCAAGTAACTAGCAATCTACCAGCATAGCACACACATACTTATGCATCTGCAAATGTGTTGGCATATGTCAACTCAAAACCCTAAACGCAAATCCTCCATTTCGTCTCCCATAAATCGATTCAGAAGATCTTGACTTTTTAAAACTATCTGATAGTTCTCTTCTTTATTTTGACTCCCAAATAACCATATTGATACAAGTGAAAATAGAAACTAAAAACAAAAACATGAAACTAGACTGAACTTAGCACTTGTTTCGGGCTCAGTTTAACGGAGATTCAACGCAAAGTATTTTAAATAATTATCATAATTTCCCACATTCTGTCGACAGCAATTTGAAAATAGGACATCACCTGATTTAGGGAGAAGGCGGTGGAGGTGAAGAGGCCGCGACAGGGGAGATTGGCGAGGAAATTGGAAGCCGTTTGATCTGAATCAGACGGCTGAGATTGAGAAGACGACGCCTCCATGGGATTTGGCGCCTGAATAATCCTCCCGAATTACACAGAGAGAGTCAGAATAGTGCAATGTGAGTCAATTTGGATTTTTCTTCTTTTTATTTTTGGGTTTTGATTAGTGGACTGATCAACACTTCTCTATATATGCGGGATTTTTCTTTTGTAATGATGTGGTTAATGTTTTTTATTAGCAGTGGTAATTTTGTAATTACCAGAATGTTAGTTAAAAGCAGGTGATTTTTTATTGTGTGCAATTAGCCATTAGCAAGCAGCCGGCTGATTATTATTTGCATATTCCATGTATCATTTAGGCTTGTTTGGGATTGTCTTTTAGAGATTTTAAAGTGATCTTCATAAATTTAAAGTTTATTTTTATGTTTGATGAATATCTTTAGAAATCACCTTTGGTATATATATTCATACTATTTATATATTGATATCAAATCAACTTTATTGTATAGTTTTATTCAATCTCGTGCGTTAACACAATAGAAATAAATAGAGAAAAAAAAAACTTTGGTGAAATATGTGTTTGTGTAATTTGGTGTTATGGTTACTACTAATTTACAATCCAATAAAATTTCGAAAAATAATACCAACAATTTAAAATGAACTCATCGTATAATGAGAAAATGTGAGAATAAAAATAAGTGACATGCATTTTTAGAGTATCAATAATACTATTTTTTATGATATGTATATATATATATATATATATATAACAACAAGTATTTCAATTTTTTTCAATATATTATTATTCTTGAACTATATGTATATAAATTGACACAACCTATAATATTGAAGAGAATGTAGAAAGTGAAAAATAAAAGGTATTCACAAAACTAAAATAAATTTAAAGGTAAAATAATAATTTTTTATCTCAAATTATTTAACAGTAGTTAATGTAATTAACAGAAAAAAAAAAGTTAGTTGATATAAAATTAAAATTATAGGTGATTTTGATATATTATTAAAAAAAAAAAAAACACTCATGGCCGCAAATAGTATTCTTTAGCTGGTTAGGAAATAATTTTCTTATATAATTAGTGGGGTTTCATAAGCTTTTTAAAGGGGTGTGTTAGACCTCATTGTTTCACGGTCGGCCCGGCTAAGTCCAATTACAATGAGTCGGGCTTTCGACGTATGTCTAAAGTCGTTATAACGCCCAGTTCCTAAAGATGGTCAATTTATATAATTTAAAAGTCATTTTAAATTTAATAACGCGACTAGTGTTCCAGAACTGCCCTTGAGAATATATTTCTCCTTACTCATTACTTTTTCTTAGGAAACTCTGTGAGTTATTCTACGTCAATGCCAGCTCGCCTCATTGCTTCAAATCAGCGTTCTCTCATGAAGTTCATAAGAAAAACATTTTGGGCTCCAAATTTTCAGCCCCTCCAGCCGTATCTAGGGCAGTGGAGTTGACCATCTGGAGACCAATGGTGAGGGTTTATGAATTTATTATTAAATTGACGTTGTTTTCTTTTATTAATGAGTTCAGAATTTCAAGCCTTTTAACTCCAATGCTGCCGCCAACAAGTATTGTAGCAGAACCGATGAACTCGTAAGGGCAGATAATTCAAATATTCAGGATTCCAAGGAAAAAATGTTAAATTGTCGATTGTGCCCTGTGGATTTTACGTATTAATACTACTACACATCTTAAATTTGTTATCTCAAATAACTATTTAAAATAATATATTATTCATTAATTAATTGGTAAAATTAAAGTGAATTAATTATATTATTTTATAAATTAATTTATTAATATTATATTATTTGATATTGTTATTTAAAATAAAAATTTAAAATATGTAGCGTAGCATTACTCTTTATGTATTTAGTCGTGAGATTTCAATTTTTTTATTTTTATTCTCAATTAAACTTTTTTTACCTCTATATTAGTCATTGATGAATGACAAAGTGGAATAATGGAAATGTTTTAATAAGATTAAAATTAGACAAGTAAACGTGATTTTAAAAAATAATTTTAAAATATTATTATAATTGAAGTGTGATTAGATATTGTTATAGTATAAATGAATGAGCATGTTATAATCTAAATAATAAGATAAAGAGATTTTTAAAAATAATCTTAAAAGAAATTTTGAAAGATAAATTTTTATTAAATAATTAAAATTATAAAAATAATAAAAAAGTATCTATATTTATAATAGAGTAAATTTATTATCAAAATTATTTATTAAAAAATAAATCTAAAACTGAAAAGTAATTTTTATTATGGTTATACATACGATTTTTGGTTGTACAACGCCACTGAAGCAATGACCCGATAACCAGCAGTAAACTAAACCCATACTAGGAGAGGTAACAATCCAATTTAATAGTTTATTATTTTTGTAAAAAGAAACTGAAAATTCCATTACCGGTAAACCAAGAACAGAACAGGGCACAGCCTTCCATCACCGAAACAAATAAAATGAGTACAAAACCACGGGCAGCCGCCGCAGGGCAGCTCTCCACGTCACGAACCCAAAGTCTGAATCAGCACATTTGTCGTTAAACGCAAGTGTGCGCCAAGCACGGAACAGCACAAGTTAGAGTGACACGCCACTGGCCTTCATTAAATATCGGATAAGCAAGGGGAGAGTGTGTCTATATTATATTATTATACTAATTATACATATTTTTTAAATTTTATTTGCCAAAAAGGGCAGTAAATAAATGAGCGAACCGGATAAGCTTCAGCGAACAGTACGTCAAACACAAGCCATTGACCACGCAGCTCCATGACCAATCATGCAGCATCCGCATCAGGAGTGTCCACGTGTCCTGCTTCCACCGGTCAAACTGACAAGCATGCAACTCTAACGTACAGATTAAAAGCAAGAATTAATTGTGGTATTTAAAAACGGGTTTGTTTCTTTCGTCATTAAAAGAATATACTAAGCTCGTCAACTTTTTGGAGTTATATAGAGAGAGACAGAGACGCAGACAGAGAGAAGCGATAATTAAGAAAAAAGAGTGTGTTGAGTTGAGATCATTCATATTGATGGCGAGTGCGCAATTACAGAGACAAGAGAGTAGCCCAAGGCAACAGGATAGTCCTCGGAGTCCAGAAGCGCAGCTGGGGATGAAAGTGGAGGATTTGTGGGACGTTTTGGAACCGCAGCTGAGTCCCACGGAGAAGCTCAACGCGTGCTTTGAAAGCATCCCAGTTGAAGCTTTCCCTCCTCCGCCTTCTCAAGGTACTTTTTCATATATATATATGTATATATATATATGGTTATGGTTATAGTTGTAGTTATAGTTATCAGTGAATCAACAGCTATAGACCTATAGCACTAGTTGCAGAATTGTGTCACGTGTCCAGTTAATCACAATATGATGGGGGCAAATTGCTCAAAATTACTATCTAGGTCATTTCTGTTTACCATATATATGCTTTATGTATGTACGCAAGAGAGCTGCCTTGATCAGAGTCTCTGATATTGTAATGGGTATTGACTTTAATTTCAATAAGGATACTAGTTTTGCTTTTGGGAATCTCTTTCATAAATTCCTCAAAAATATGTTCTTTTCTTGTTTGAGCGTTTGGAACCATGACGTCTTGTGATCGTCATCAGGGGAGCTTTAAGCTTTTGCATATGATCTGTTTGTTGAAATACTAGCATAATTGATTTAAGTTCGGTATTTTGTGGTTTTTTTTTGGGTTGAATAATAATTGTTGATCATTGTGTGCAGTGATTGAGATTAAATCAGACACCAGTCTAGCTGAAGCGGTTCAAATACTGGCCCAACACAGAATTCTTAGTGCTCCTGTAGTGGATGTTGATGCACCACAGGATGCTACTTGGATGGACAGATACATTGGCATTGTTGAGTTTGCAGGAATTGTTGTATGGATTCTGCATCAGGTAAGAGTCACAATCAATCTTCTTATATTATCTATTCAACTGGCATTACTGAGTGGTTCCATATATGTCTTAAATTTAAGGGTATCCATGTTCAAAGAGATTTGTGATTTTTTGGCTTCGTATTTTTCTGATTTGGTGAGGAAACTGAAAGCAATTTTTTTTTTTTCATCTTCTTGACAGTCAGAACCTCCTTCTCCAAGAAGTTCGTCCTCTGGTTCTGCTTTTGCCGCAGCAGTTAATGGCATGTCCAAGGCTGCTCTATTTGGGGATTTAGGCCCTGAATCTGCTTCAATGACTTCCGGAAACTTTTTTGAAGCTTTGACTACTTCTGAATTCTATAAGAACACTAAGGTTGTATGTAACCTTCGTAAATTGTGTTTCTTTTTGATGTGTTTCACATTTTTATTTTTCAACAAAAATTAGTGGCACTTACTAATTTCCAAACATACAGGTACGAGACATTGCAGGGTCATTTCGCTGGGCTCCATTCCTTGCTCTGCAGAAATCCAACTCCTTCTTGACCATGCTTCTGTTGCTTTCAAAGTACAAAATGAAGAGCATTCCTGTAGTTGATTTGGGTGAAGGGACGATTGATAACATCATCACCCAGTCTTCTGTTATTCACATGTTAGCAGAATGTGCTGGCCTCGAATGGTTTGAAAGCTGGGGAAAGAAGAAGATATCTGAAATTGGTCTTCCCATAATGTCAGCTAATCATATTATCAAGGTACGTCTGTAAATCTCTATTATCTTCAGATTATCTATAAACAGAATAGTTATTTTTCATATATATGATCAAATTTATCCTAAGAGGTTATTTAGCTGATACTTGTCGTGAATTTAGAATCACTGAATCCTGTTTAGGTCTCAAAAATGCCCATATACGGTACAAATCTTTCCTTTGGCCCCTTGTATCTGCTACAGATGTCTTTGTCTATAACATTGAAACAGAAGTAAGTCTCTTCATATTGTCAACCCTGCATTCCAGCTTTTATATGTTTCAGTCCTAACTAATTTTTTCCCCCAAAAAGTTTTAACTTTTTAACTTTGAAGCAAAATAGAGTTTCTTTAAACTATTAACATGTTAATGTCCTTTTGAAATGCTTGTATTATTTGTTTTAGGTGTACGAGGATGAACCAGTGCTTCAGGCATTTAAGTTGATGAGGAGAAAGAAAATTGGAGGTATACCTGTTGTTGAAAAAGGCGGTAATAAGGCAGTGGGTAATATAAGCCTGAGAGATATTCAGTTCCTTTTAACTGCACCTGAGATTTATCACGATTATAGGTTTGTGGATGGATCTTTTACCAGTATTTTACAGTGTTTTGTTAAGATGTCCCGTTGTATAATTGTCGAAGTTACTAACGCGAACTTATGTTAATGCATAGATCTATCACTGCTAAGAACTTTCTGACAGCAGTGAGAAAGTACATGGAAGAACATCATGAGCACTCACCATTGTTAAGTGGCATGGTTACATGCAAGAGAGACCACACAATAAAGGAATTGATCCACCTGCTTGATTCCAAAAAAATTCATCGAATTTATGTGGTGGATTATAATGGGAATTTGGAAGGTGTGATCACATTGAGAGACATCATCTCAAGGCTAGTACACGAGCCTCGAGGCTACTTTGGTGATTTCTTCGATGGAGTCTTGCCATTGCCTGAGAATAGCAGGGTTTAAAAGGTAACAATCCCCCTTTTGTTTTCAGCAACTGATCATTTGCTTCTGTCCGGTGTTGGTGTGTTGGAGATTGGTTGGATGCAGTGATTGTAACATAGTAGATGTGATGCTCATGTAATTGGAGTCCATCTTACTTAGCTGAATTAGATCTTCTGTACATGTTTCTGTATCCACCAACTCCATGTGAGTCCCTTTCTGTAAACTAGTCCAATAATTGGAACCCTTTAATGGTTCCTTTGGATATGAATGGTTAGTTTTTATCATGAGAATTAATAAGTTCTTCCTTCTGTATTTCATGCATTTCTTATGTAATCGGTTTGTGAAATTTACATTGAGATAATTCTTGCCAAGAATAGAAGCCTGATTGGGATGAAAACTGGAAAATTTTCCCAATAAAGCACAAGTTTCCCCAATAGAAACAAAGAAGCCAGTTGGTTATAGAGAGAAAAAATTCTCTAATTACTTAAAATGCTGCTTGTGACGTGACAATCTGGCAGCTATTCCAACATTGCACATCCATTTACTCGATGTTCTGGCATGTCCAGATGAGGCAATCGGCTCCCTTAAGGCGCTAGCTGGCCACAAATTTGCTACTGTGTATGAATTCCAAGTGGTAAACCCAAATTGCGACTTGGTGGTATGTGGATTGGACCAATCTGTTTCTTCATCTTTAAAATGGATTCTGTATCTGCAGACTGCAAGAAATGTGTATTAACTAACCGTGAGGTCGGCAGCAGATGCCAACAGCATTCAAATTTCAAACTTGGTGGTGGCATTAGAAGGTATAAAAAATTTGTCCCGGGGCGTTTTGGCAGGCTAATCAGTTTATTGTTAATAAATAATTGTAAAACATCTGCAGCTTCGGCCAGCTTACGTTGACAAATTCACCAAGATTCAACATCTGTGAGACCAAATTTTGGGTTTTGTTTCTCGGTCATATAAGGCCAAAAATACTTTTTCTGCCGCCGAGCACCGTGTTGTAATGGCGCAGACCACGTACTCCATTGTAGCTAATGGTTGACCCTTCGGGTATTACATGGGCCCTGAAATGGCTCGTGAATAGACTAACAACCAGATAACTTGTCTGATCGAATGGCCATTGAGAGCAGATCTAATATCTTTTGGTGAACCTACCATAAGATTCTATGATTCTAAATTTTAAACCACCGGACACCCTTCCAAAAAAGAAAACAAAAAACATGGCCACGTTTCTTGGTTGGAACACTTTTTTATTAATCTCTTTTGAAAGAGATCAGAACCAGCTATTAGAAACACTGACTTAAGAATAAAAAAACAATTATTATGTGAGAGTCTTAATGATTTTATGGATCATATATATCAATATCAATAATTCTGGATTCCACTTTAACATTGGAATTCCACGTGTGATTGATCTGTTATGCAAGCGCTTTCTTCTAGTTGGGACTACGCTATACATAAGCACTATGAGTAAGAGTATGTTTAGGAGGCCGGAGAGTCCAAAATGATCCAGCTATATATGTAGTGTAATGCCACAGTCCAGGAGTGACTACAGTTTAACAAATCAAATATGTGTAAGCTCATGGCCTTTCAACTGGTTTCCAAATCATCTGGCAACTCATCGCTACTAAACAGTTACTAAGAAAGTTATTGACATCCCACCACAATCTTGCGCTGATTTGAATAACTGGAATATAACTTAATAAACTATCACTGTTATTAATTCCAAATCGAACTATAATTCATGTTCATGGAACCAAGACTTTGATTCAGTTGCACAATAGTATCATAGCTTCCTACGACTAGGTCAAAGCGATTTATGTGCTAAATGTAAGCATTAATCTGTAATTAGTTCCTCTACCAAGTGTAATGGACAAAAGTTAGAATGGTGAACACAATAAAAGTCAATTATTTGTGGAACAAAGAATGCCAAATAAATTCGGACACAAGTATAATGTGCCAGCAATGCCAACCAATGATAAAGAAAAATGCTCTACATATTGGATTCATCATCTTAATTACGCAAGTTCTTTGACCTTTTTGACAAATGAATCTATGGTTGTTGATAACACTACTCTAGACAAGGACTTAGATCTCTAATCAATCTAATTAATTTCAAAAGCCAAGCCAAAATAGCTGAAAATGGATCTCCCAAGATGCATGATAAAAATGTGTTGCTTTTTGGATCAGCAACTTATCTGACAATTGTGAAACAAACCTAGCAATTAGACGAAAAAGCAGAAATTTCAATCATAGTGACATGCTCAGTCTTTAACCCATTATGATAAATATAAAATAAAACTAACCATTATGCTTAAGCATGGACAAATAATTAGTTAAATACTAATGAAGATTCATGAAAATAAAATACATGAACCATGACATAATCCAGATATTACATAAACTACAGTCTATAGCACATGTACAAAACTTAATACAGTATATAGAGTGAGCAGTATTAACTTTCACTAAAAAAAAAAAAAAAATTGTGTTTTTGGCATTAAAACAAACATAAAAAGCATATCATAAGATACAATAAACAGGTACACTCAGCTGTAACTAGTCCTTGATGAGAGTGCAATGCTTACCCGTCACAAAAGCCTGAATGCTATGAACTTTTTCTTCTCGGATGGTGAAGAACACCAGGTAATCCTTCAAATAGATCCAATAAATAACTCTCTAAATCCTCTGGTGTATACTTTATGTATTTCCCAGCATGCCTTCCACTCTCTAGCTGACTCCTAAACCTACCCATAAATGAGCGGTAAGCTGGAATCACTTTCTCTGATATTGAAATTCGAAGCTCTTCACGGAGTTGAGGATCTGGGACTTTCCATGCAGTCTGAACCCTATATATCTCTTCAAAACACAAGTTGAAGCTCCTAAATCTCTCCTTCAAAGTCACCTTGGAGGCATTAGTGGAGCCCCCACCAATCCCTTCGTCCTTCAAACAAGCCAAGGCCTTACTCCAAGAAGCCCTAAGATAACTTGTCGCATACTGGCGCACCTGGCCACGCCTTTTGCGAACCCAATTGTCTCCCAAAAGCTTTCCAAGCTCAGAATCCTTCACTTTCTGCACTATGTACAGAATATTATTCATTAGAAATATATATTGCATGGCACTATCATCATACAATCTCGATTTCTCCTCAATATTAGATTCCAAACATGTTAATAACAACAACAATCTCCGTGCGATTGGAGACATACTCTCCAAACTATCTGCATCAATCTGCAAACTGCTAGTATCAATTTCATCATGTTCTAACAGCTTATTCAAAGTCTCACTATAATCAACAAGCAACTTCACATAATTCATCACATAACGAGTAAGTGGGTGAATCTCTCCACCCTGCATAGGCTTCTTCGAAGTCTCACTCTGCACAGCATTCGCAAACTCCGCAAAAGTCCCCTTCGCAGCTTCTCCCAATGCATTCAACACTCCTCTAACCTCGCTACAAACAAGGTCAGATGTTATCATCACCTCCAAATCTGGTAATACATAAGCCAAGGCATCATACATGTCCAAAATCCTGAACAACTTCTCTGACGACCTTTTCCCAATTGCCACAGCCTCTGCAAAAATCAACAATGGCTTCACACACCCTTTAGCAGTCTCATTAAAACAATCATCACTCATAGTCTCAGACTCACTAAATATATGATCACAAAGCTTCTTTTCACCAGTCAAAAGATGCCTAGCCGCTATTTTAACAGCTTGTATCCATTTTTTCATCTTCTCATCCAAAGAACTCCACTCAATTCTTTGAACTTCTTCCATACTCAACTTCTCAACACCGAGAATCGCCAAACACTCATCCAAAGTGCCGCGCCTAATGTTAGTATAAACTTGAAAACACTCTTTCTCATAACCTGACCTGATCATTCTATCAGCAATCTGTTTCAATTCATTCAAAGCAGCAGGTTCAATCAAATCAACACTCATATCATCAACCAGACTTGCTCCTCTCTCGTGAAACCTCACGCTCCCATCACTTACCTCTCCAAAGCTCTCGAGCTCCCCATCAATTTCCCCATCGTTCGCCGCAAACGAGAGCGAAACGCGCCGGATCGACCCGTACAGCCCATCAGCGTCCAGCGGAATCGTGTTGCTGATCAGGAGATGCCGAAAGTCGTCTTCCAGACGCGACATAGCCACCTGGATCGCTGTCTCAGCCCGGTCCATGATCTCGTTGTCGCTCCCGATAGACAAGCTGTCGATCAGTCGGAGGATATCGTCGACGGCGCCGATGAATTCGTTGAACTCTCCAGGGGAATCCCAGTTGGAGTTGGATTCGTGACGAAGTATGATCTTTTCAGCCGATTCAAAACTGTGGGTACCACTTGAGTCGCCGTTGATTAAATCGCCGATGTTTGATAGCCGATTGTCGAAGCTCGAGAAGATTAAAAGCATGTCCTCGCGAACTTCTTTAGGAGTGTTGAGGCTCTTGACGATCTGCTGCGCCGTTGCTAGCACCCGGTCCTCGCCGCCGGTGTTTATGCTCGTCGTTGCCATTTCGTAGGGTTTGCAATTAACAAAAAAAAAAAAAAAAAGAGAAAGAAAAGACGCCGCACCTAAAAAGACCAAAAATAAAACTAAAATAGAGAGTTTGTTAATGAAAATTGAGGACTTTTAATTAGGGATTTGGGCTACGGGATTCATTTTGATAATTATTGTTACTATTGTTCTGATTGAAGAGATTTTGGTGAGAAATTGAAACTGAAAAGGCCTTTGTTTCCTTGGCCGGCGAGTAAAACGAAACCAAACGAGAAGAGAGAAGGAGAGCAGCGGACAAGAGAGAGTAACGTAAGGGAGGTTTTGAGTCTTGTCTTTGCTGTACTGTTGTCTTATTGTCTTATTGTCTTGACTCTTACGGGGGTGGGTTTTGGGTGCTGCACAGTACAGTGAGGTTTTATGCAGTTATGGTACAATTGGGAGTTGGACTTTTCTAAAAAGGCACCCATTTGTGATTATTGGTAATAAACAAAGCGAAGGGTAAAATTCTGTTGACATCCCTCTATTATTTTGGTCCCAGCAATCCGTTTCATTCTTATAGATTTGGATCACAATTATATATTTTTTTTTTATCTAAAATATGAATAAATTTAAATTTTGAATAGAATTGTATATCTAAATTTAAATAAAATATTTATTTATTTCTAATTTTTAAGAATAAGTATTCATTATTTTTTACAACTTTAAAAAAATGAAAAATCATACTTTTTCATTTGTGTTTTTATAAATTATAAATATTAAATAAATAATAAAACCCCAAAGAACATAAATAGGGATAGTCTTTTATTATTACACAAATCATATTCAAGCGAATACAACCCTTTAATATTTTCTTTATTAGAACATGTGGATCAATTTTATTACATTTTATGATATTTCATATAAAAAAAGTTCATAAAACTTATAAAAATAAATAATAGTGATTTGAAGAAAAATAAAAGGATAAATAAATAGTAATGCTAATTAGTAAGTTTTATTTAGTTAATGATGAGAATAAATTAATAAAATAGAGATATTTTAGAAAATATTATTTAAAGATGTTGTTAAGACTTTTTAGATTAAGTAAAAACCTTTTAAAAAAAAGTTGGCTTACTAATTCAATGACTTAATGGAAAAAAAAATCATTAAATTGAAAATATAAATATACACAATAATTTAAATTCAATTAAGTCATTAAGGCAAGAAAATAAACACCCCATATAGTTTACAAAACATAAAAAAAAAAAAAATCCTTCGCTTTTATCATTTTACATAATTTACATAGTTTTACTAGGGATGACAATTTGTGTAATAGTGTCGTGTTAAATTTAAGTAAACATATATTCAACCTATTTATTAATTGTGTCGAAATATCAAAATACGGATACGACATATTTATTAATTGTGTTAATCATGTTGGCTCATTTAACATATTTACTAAAAAAATTTAAAAATTAAAAATTAGTTTAAAAATAACAAATATGTCAATATTATTCTTTAAAATATGTTATAAATAAGTTAAAATGGCATAAATATAACAAGAATAAGTTTATACCACAATATGGGTATCACACAAATAATTAATTTAGAGTTCAATACATATATTAGTTAATTTTTTTCAATATTACCATATATTAATTGATATTCATGTCATAAACATGTAATCATGTTGAGGTGATATAACACAAATATAGTATACTTATTTATAGCGTCAATCTATTTATTAACAATATACTTATTTATAGCATCAATTTATTTATTAATTGTGTTAATATTTATCGACACGAATATAAAAATATCATGTCGTGTAATCATTCCGTAATCTATTATGCAACCTCTAAGTTTTATTTCTAATAAAAACGAAATGTAAATGTGCATTGTGATATTTTACAAATTAGTTTATACTTGGGCACTTTACAAGTGATTGAGACATAATGGTGTATTATGGGTATCATCTAGTTGGATGACAAAAATTAGAAATAAAAGGTATTGGATTTAAACCTTACTCACATCAAGAAAGAAAAAGTTGAATTACCATTAGCCTACAAACTATGAAAATGTGATAGGATACTGAGCCCAGCTACAGGGATGTTAATAATATTCACCTACTTGGTGTTTGTGTTTGGGACGCTGAGAAATTAAATTTAAAATAACATCATGTGTGTTACGTGTGTGAACGTTAACCGAAAAAACCCACAATAACTGCAAAAACAAAACAAAATATCGAGGGTGTTGGCTGATTTAACAACTTGAAAAGGCCTGGAAGGGTGACAAAATATAATTTTAAATTTTTTTTATCGTCAAAATCATTGCCCTCACCGAACTAGTTTGGTTTGAATGTTTATTGGTTGATATTTTTGGTTTTTGTCAAACAGTTTGATTAAATTACAGCTTCTAAATTCAAAATAAATTGGCGTGTCCGTTACTGGTAATCAATTAATAAAAATTGATTGAGATTCTTCTAATCACAAATTGCGGAACATGGTAAGAAAGGACTTACACGGCCCCACGTTACATATGAATATGCACAATGTTTACACTGTGAAATGGTTATCATTAATCTATAAGAAAGTAAACAACAACAACGAGACCTGACTTTACGACGAATGAAGGGATGATGATTATTCTATGCGAAGAAAGCTGTTGTTAGTCCACAAAACAATGGCATGATTAAAGAATTCTTCAAAAAATTTGAACGGGTCAAATTTCCCAAAACTTCCTGAGTCAAATTAGTACCATTAGCCACCAGAGACTATTGTAACAAACACTTTCGGCAGGTGAGAAGTAAGAGGTAACCAGCTTCCTCATGCTGTTTAACATGAATCTACAAAGAAGAGTGGTTTATTTTTATTTTTCAATAGAAAAATGTGAAAATCATTTACATGAGTGGAGTTTCCAACATTTCTCATTCTGAAGCAATAGTCTTTTTGGCTCAGTATCCAAGCCGGAGATATATAAGCGTCATTTGGTCTAATTCAATTTCAATTTGAACAGGGTTCCTCGAGCAGCTGAAACAAAGGATCCCAAATCCCAGTCAACATCATCCCACTTTGTCTGCAATATCAAAAAAAAAAAAAAGTTGTTAATATATTTATTTCCCCCTGCACTTCTGGAAAAGAACATCAAAATTGACACATGACGCGAAGGTGAAGGAGCAAAATGGTCGTGGATGGCTGTGACGAAATAAACAGATAAAACAAAACTTAACTTGTTTGACAAAGCTGAAAAATTATTCACCCTAACTGCCTAACAACCAAATGAAATCGGCGAGTCAAAACAGATTTTGGTTCGACCTCGAGCAATACCTTGCTATTTGAATGATATCATAAACTACACTTTATTGGTTTCTTGAGGTAAATGCCTCTCTGATGTCTCCCCCTGGTAACAACAGAATGTATTTAGATACACCAACAAGAGATACTACCCACAAACAATAACTCACACTGAATGAAAGGTCAGATCCAAGCATAACATCTTACTGCATTAGCCAACTGGTCTCTGATACTATACATGGACTTCAGCATGGTTTCTAGAGTATCTTTGGCCAACTGGAACTTCACTTCCAACTCTCCTGGCTGTGGCTTAGAATCACTTTGAAGCTGCAGAAGGCATAAATCAAATTCTTGCCTTTTCTGCGACTTCTTCATTACACACTTTCATTAATTTACACTAAAAGTTCAAAATGTTATTCACTCACCTTCAAATTAATGACAGCCACAGGTTCCATCGCTTCTGTAGATTCCTGATTTGCCATATCCCATGTCATTGCCTTTAACCGAGGGAAACCAACCTGAATACCATCCATCCAAAAAAAAAAAAAAAAGTTCAATCTCTTGTGCCATACACATAACAGAGATCATATCGTGTCTAAGATAACATAAGTTTCTAAGTTTTGAATGTCTGACCTGGTCCTTGAGTTCCTCTTCACGCCATTCTCTTTGAAACTTTTGCAACAAAAGTGTCAATAGCCTTTGTAATTCAGGCAGCACCTCATTGGGAAACAGCTTCTGAATCTCATCCCTGCCTATATTCTCGTAAACACACCTTCGGATCAATGTCCGGAGGCATACCAAAAGCTGCAAATAAAAAATTTAAGTTACCAATACGCAGCAGCTATCCTTCTTCAAGATCCTTTATCTATTCATATACAATACTGTGAAAGTGAGAGTTAAAAAAAATGAAAAATGAAAAACATCACTAAGAACATCAAGTTATAGCACAAAAATCATTTAAAGTTTTCAAATTTCTCCATGCAATAAAGATTCAGTAAAGAGTGATAAAGCAAAGCCCCAGAGAGGGAAAATGCATACTGGGTCGAGGTCGGAATCGTTTTGGAGCTGCAGGATGTCGTTGATGACGTGGCGGTCGGCGGCGTCGAGACCGGTCTTACGGGTTCGCCAGAGGGTTTGAAGAATGAACTCCACCGATTCTTTCGAATTTGACCTAACCAGTAGCGGCAAATGATCCCACAGTGTTTGCTCCATCTCTATTCATGTACGTGTCAGTGTCAAGCTTCTGGGCTTTGCTCGCGCTATTAATTAATAATTGCACATATGTGAAGATGGGGTAATAGTAATAATATACTATATAATTTCTTTAAAAAATTATTAAAAACTCTTTTAGAGAAAAAAATAAAACTACTTTTATTTGAAACACCATATTAAAAATAATTTTTAGCTTTCTATTTGTATTTCTAATCGCACCCATTAACGAGTTTTTAAAAATAACATTCGAATGAAAATTTTATTTTTATTATTAGCATTAAACATTAAAGAGTGGAGTGCAATTGACAATAAAAGAAAAAAAAATTTGCTTGCACTGGTAAAATATATTCTGAAAATGGACTCGGGTCCCGGGCGTTGTGCAACAAAGCAAAGCTACAGATTTGCTAATGAATTTACAAGGTTCTTGGAAAATGAACTCAAGCTTTTATTAATGACCTTGACGACAAGAAATTACAATGTGTAATTGCATTATTGTATCCAAGAAAAAAAAAATTTGGCGAAGAACCAAAAATATCAGATCATAGTAAAGTTAATGGATTCCTATGCAGATTAGTGTTTTACCGTCACCAATAATCGCCACAAGAACACATCCCATCTTTGAAATGGTGGAACCTGCTAGCATCTCTCACAACAATTTCTCGTCCAGTAACCATAGCTATCAACTTGATTGCATTATGGCAATCACAACAAATCCGATGGCTCTGCACAATTTGCAGTGGTGTCCAATCTGGAGTGTTGATCAGTCCGAAAGCTACTGCCAGTTTCTCACTGTGATACGACAATACACGTTGCTCCTGTTCATCCACATCAGGAAGCAAAGTTTTCTCCTCAGGAACATAGCCATGCTTTGAAATTTCTAACATCATCCTATCCACTTTCTGGTAAATCTCCTTTGATTGGACATGGCTTTGATCTCCAGAGAGGAAAACATGTGGTTGTTTCTTGACTTCAATCCAACTGCAAGCTGGAAGCATCCTTAAACCCTTTCTTCTTAAGGTCCGTATGACCTCCGCAGCTTCCTTTAACTTGCCAGAACTATTGTATATATTCAGAAGAACAACGTAATTAGAAAGCTTTTCAGGTTCCATTCCATAAAGCTTCTCTGCTGCGAATTTCCCAAGCTCTAAGTTCCCATTTACCCGACAAGCAGTCAGCAAGGCAGCCCACATATTCGTGGTAGCTTTGAAGGGAGCACCTCTAATTAAGGCAAAGGCTTCATCTAAAAGCCCCTCTCGACCCAATAACTCAATCATACAAGCGTAATGCATTGCACGAGGCTTGATTTTGTGATCCCTACTCATGGACTGAAATATCTCCCACCCATGTTCTGATAATCCAGAGCGGCTACAAGCAGATAAAACAGCAAGAAATGTAACATGGTTGGGTCTCATTCCATTAAGAAGCATCTGCTCGAACAACTCAACAGCCTCCTCTCCACGGCCATGATTACCATATCCAGCAATCAACGCATTCCAAGATATGACATTCTTGCAGGGCATCTTGTCAAAAACATGCCGAGCGTCTTCTATTCTTCCCCATTTGCTATAGAAGTCCACAAGTGCCGAGTTTGCTACAATATCTAATCCAAAGCCATGACGAACAAGGCCTGCATGAGCTTGCTTAGCATGTTCCAACGAAGCTAACCTTGTGCAGATCCTTATGATCATGGAAAATGTAAAATGATCCATTTTGACCCCAGAATCACGCATCTCATAATATAAATCCAGAGCTTCTTCACTGTACCCATGAAGGGCATATCCTGCTATGATGGTGTTCCATCCTACAGTAGTCTTCTCTGACATCCCATCAAAAGCACCCTGAGCATCTTCAATGCTCCCACATTTACTATACATGTCAATCAATGCACAAGACACAAAAATATTTTCACCAACCCCCATTTTCAAAGCACAGGAATGAAATTGCTTTCCCACAGAAATGTGTCCCAGCCCAGCAGAGGCCCGAATCATAGTAGCAAATGTTCGTGATCCACAATCAGAAAACTCCTCCCACAGATCAAGAAACAACAAAAATGCCTCTAAATAATCCCCCGAGTCGATCATCCCTGAAATTATCATGTTACACGTAACCAAGTTCCTCTCAGGCATTTCATCAAACAGCCTACGGGCATCGACCATCATCCCACATTTCACATGCATAAGCAACACCCTGTTTCTCATATAAAGATCTGGTTCAAACCCGGTACTTAGCATGTAACTAAACACTCTCTTCACTTCTCTAATAGACCTCAAACCTATACAAGAACTAATTAACGCATCATAAGTGCTACTACCCACATCAAAACCACCTTCAAACTCCAAAATCTCAAACAATTCAAGCGCCTCTCTATACCTTTTGTTCAACACCAACTTCTCTATCTGACTACAAATCCCTGCACTGGGTTTCTTCATCTGGGTATCTGGCAGATTACTCTCCTTTAATTCCTCAGTATATATTTTATTCGGCTGAGGCCGTGGCTTTAGCCCTTGCTCCATCAAACAACACTTGATTCTATGGAATGGGCTATTCCATTTTCTTTTATCCAACGAAAAATAACACCCAGACAACAAGGCTTTGCCTTTCAACACCTTATTAGCCGAAAAGGAACATGGGAAGCTACAACTATTCTGTATCTGATCCAATGCTACACTCTGGTAACGGAATAGCGGAATCTCCATCTTCAAAATTTTGAGTCAATATCCAAGACTGTTTAGAAACTGAAATTCAGATTATAACAGCAAACTCTAACCCGGGCCGAGAATCTGTACCTTTAAAGACCGGTAATGGTAGCTTCAAAGGGACGCTCGATTTCAAATTTCACGGAAAGCGAGAGAGAGAGGATGTTGGTTGCTGATGATTGGTAGAGCCTTCGTTCATGTTTACTTGTTTAGGGAGACAACTTGACATATTTGAATAAAGTTATTACGAGAGTCGGCATCGAGAGATCCGCCAGAGTAGTTGCGGTCGTTATACTTGTAACTTCGATCTTAACAGTACACTTTTTTTTTTTAAAAAGAAAAAATAATAATAATAAGCGAAAACCGAGCGTTTTTGGAAAACAGTGTCGTTTTATTACAGTAAAACGCTGATCGTTCGATTCCAGCAAAAGCGGTGAGCTTTCGCCGTTAAAACGGTGTCGTTCGCCTTATCAATAAATATTCAAAACGGGTAATTTTTGGATGACTTCCCTGAGCTTTAGCCCTGCTACACTTGGAGAGAAACTATGGATATATTGACATATCACCCCTTGGACGTATAGGAGGACCATTAGTTTGACTGTTAGCTGACTTTAAAAGCACCAAAATATCCTGCACCAGATACAAGATTGGACAATATATTTTGCTCCTGCATGTCGCAAAGGGGAAACAAAATTTGAAAATAGGGAAACTTTTTAATAACAAAATTCAAATTAACAAATATCATGACATGTATTTCTTTCATTACTTTCTTTTGTTTTTTCACGGAAGTTAAACTAAGGTAACTCAAAGAGTTCCCAATCAAAGGAGTAAACTTTTTTTTTTTTACTATTTAAATACGAACAAAAACTCCTTATTCTTAGAATCAATCAAAATTACTTAAAAAAATCATGTTTTTCAACCATCATCCTCATCTAATTCCCATTTCAACCATTTGAATCTAAATTCAATATAATTTTTTTTTTTAAATCCAACCCATTTTAATTAGATTTTGATACAATGCTTCAAATCCAATCCATTTTAATCCAAATTCGACATACTTCTCTTCAAATCCGATAATTTATATTACGAATTAAATATTTGTAGACTCAAATCCCCAAGTTACGTGCCCTTTGGTTTCATAAAATAAGTTTGAATCTCACTCAGCGTCGTGCCAGACTCTATGACAGGAATCAAACTAAAGTTTTGTGAGTTATGATTTTGGTGATTGGCAAAGAAAAAATCAACAATAACACTAACATCGACAGCACCGATAAAATAATAATAACAGAAAAAAAAAAGTTAATTAGGTGGTACTTGTTTGTTTTTCGATTAAAGTTTATGTGTGTATGGTGACGTCTATAGTTTATAATTGATAATGATTGATCGTGTTGTTTAAGAATTGAAGGTCGTGACGGTGGATTGGAGTTTGGATGATGATGATTGCATAAGGAGAATAAAGGAGAAAAATTGAGTTTTTACTAAGTTTTATTCTTTTAGGGAACTAATTTCTTCTGTTTTTTTTATTTTTTATTTTTTTTTAAGTTAATCTCTCCATTTTAGGTGCAGGATGATTTTGTCAAAATAATTACTGTACATCAATTTTTTTAAGATTTAAAATTATAAATCACTATAACTGTGTAATTACCCCTCAACTAGCGAAGGACTTACAAACAGCCCCGTACGTTTAGGAGAAGATATGTCAATATATTTATAGTTTTCCTCCATGTGTAATAAGGCCAAGCCTTAGCGGAGGTATTCAAAAATTACCCTCTTCAAAGCCACACCTCACCGCCCTATTTCACAACGAGGCCGAGCTCTCTTTGAACCGGTGTCGTACCAGTCACTTTATTAAATAAATAGAATAGAGAGAACCGTTGGATATCTGAAGGGAGAAGGGAGAAGAGTAAAATACAAAGCAGTGTCACACAATGGCGCCCCACGATATCCGCCGTCCGTTTAAACGTCCAGCAATATCCGATCAACAGCGGCGCAGGGAGCTTTCGCTACAGCGCCAGTCACAGAATCGCCGTGATGCTCAACACCAAGCACGATGCTTAGCTTCCTCAGTCCTCTGCCTCCAATCACAATGCCCGGACCCCGTACCCGAACTAGAAATCGAACCCGAATCCCAACCACAGCAAGAAGCCGGATCTTTGACTAAAGACCTTGACGTTCGTCAGGCTTCGAAGCTTAGAGGACCCGAAGCTCGCAAGTGGTTCGCCAGTCAGTTGATGCTTCCCGAGTGGATGATCGACGTCCCTGATCGCTTGAGCCATGACTGGTAAATAAATAACATATATAATATTTTTTTAAAGACATTACTTAACAGTTACCACTATTTTATTTGTGTCCCAAAAAAAAAAAAACGAAGCATGTATCAAGGAAGACTTCTTTAGTGCCTTAATATTTGCAATTGTGGTTTTAATTTATAGGTATGTGTTTGCAAGGCCAGCTGGAAAGCGGTGCATGGTTGTTTCATCCAATGGAACAACGGTTAGTAGAGTACGCAATGGCTCTATTTTGCATCATTTCCCTTCTGCTTTACCTTGCGGAGCGAGGACGAAAGACGCATCAGGGTCTGCTCAGTCGTATTGCATACTTGATTGCATATTTCATGAGGTACATTGGTTATATTTACTCATAAGGGTAAACTTCAATTCATCCCCTAGATAGAATAACAATCTTCAATCTACCCCAAAAGCTTAAAAACTTCCCATTTTTGTTCAGGAGATGAGGGCAAATGGCGGTGCTCGATGATTTATTATTATTATTATTATTATTTTTGTCTTCGTAACAGTAAATGGGGGTAAATTGATGTTTTCACACATTTGGGAGATAAATTGAAAAGTTTGTCATTCTAAGTGGGGGATAAATTGAAGTTTACTCTTCTCATAATTGTTGCTTTTTTTCCTGTATTGTTACAAATGTTTGTTGGCTTGCAGTTGGATCAAACTTATTATGTGATTGACATGGTTTGCTGGCGGGGTTATTCTCTCTATGATTGCACTGCTGAGTTCAGGTTTTTTTGGCTGAACTCCAAGCTTGCTGAAACTGGGGCTTGTGATGCTCCTTCCCATTACCATAAATTCAGATTCAGTACGGTTCCTGTATATAACTGTGACCAGAGGGGTCTATATACTGCTTATACAGAAGTTGTGCCTTATGCCAAGGATGGACTATTGTTTTATAACAAGTATGTCTTTTTTCCCAAGGGTGTGAATTATCATAATGTTCACATTTTATAATCTTTCTGTTAGTTGAACCAAAAAATAACAAGATAATGATGTTTTATTCCTCATTATTGAAAGCATGAAGAGCTTTAGAAGGGATATTCTTGCCTCTATATTAGTAAGATCTTCTTCCACTTTGCTGAAGGACTGCCTAGTATATTCTTGTGCTGTTGCCTTATGTCATGGTGCTTATAATTGTTAGAACCTTTGTATATTTTTTACCCATTTGTGTCTCATATTTCTGTTTGTTATTTTTGACTTATTTATCTTTGGTTTTGTTTGTGGCTTTTTCCTAAGGAAGTTTGCTTTGTTTCTTATTAAGGCATTCACACTATCAAACTGGAAATACACCTCTAGCATTAGTCTGGAAGGACGAAAACTGTAGTCAATATGTTATTGACACAGATAGTAAAGGACAAGTTTTGAGCCAACAACAGGTATTCTGAAATTGCAGCCTTACTTACCGGTGCTCATTTATGGTTTTTCTTTATTTTAGTTGTTTCATAACTGGATCCCTTTGTAATTTGCTGCGACTATGATAGTGCATATGGATTGTTTTGTGCTGAAATCAGATGACAGGTGCCAAACCTGAGCTTCGGCAATTGGTTTGAATGTTCAAAATTTGTTTCTTACACTTCAGGAGCAACATTTCAATAGTTTAGTGGGCCCAGTCTCCTCATGTGGCACCATTCTTTTCCTAGCATTAGGATTTTCTGAGCCACAACTTTTTGAAAATACATGCACGTTAGGTTAGCACATCCCTGTGGTTTTATTATTTAGAAATATTTTGTTGTAGGTTTAGGGAATTATACTCTTCAATATCAAAATTGCTGGTTATCTGCAGAGAAGTATGCCACTAAGCAATTTCATAGCTAGTCTGATGATTTGTTGGGTATTGTGAAAGTTAATACATATGAAGGTTCATTATTCAAGCTGAAACTCAAACCGTCATCTTGTTGCTCACATGTCCCGTAAGAAGGTACTGCATGGACAAGATGGGTGGAGTTCTTATCAATCACATTTTTGGTTCATTGCTAGCCTTGCTATTAGTTCTCACTAAAAGTGACATGAAACTAAAATTTTGTTTCATTGAATAGTATTTACGATGAATTTGCATGAACTCACATATATGATACATAATAAAAAATTTCTTATGTTGCGACCTAACTATTTTTCCTTTTTGTTCTTTTATTACAGATTCATTGAATAGTACGAAGAATTAGTGTGAACTCACGTATATGATGCCTAATAAAATTTTTCATATGTTGTGAGCTAATGATTTTTTCCTTTTTCTTGGTTTTTTCTGTTAGGTAGTTTTGGAATTGCAAGAAGATGGGAAGCTGTCTACATCAGATGATCCTCCTGTCATCTTTGGCTGCTTAGATGTTGAATTCATACAAAAGGTGTTGTTTATTGTAGTTTTCATTATAAATGCTTGAATTCATACAAATTCACACAAGGTTTATTCTTCAGTTTACGTGAAATGATTGATTCCGCCTTTTAAATATTACATAATGTAACTAAACTCCTCCCAAACCCTGGAGTGTCCAGGGTGAATTCTCATTATGAATACTTTAGGAAGTCCTTAGGTATTAGAGTCCATATAACTCTTCTCTAGACCCTACATTTGTGCTGGCATGCTCTTTGGAGCAACAGTTTTGAAGTTTTTTTTTATCAATAACCTGGAAAGGGGTCTCTATCTGAAACTTATTGTCAAAAGAATACAAACAAGAGAGGGGTAGTCAGTGATTGCTGGCAGTCTAGTCAGCAGAGTAAATATTTTTTGGGCATTTTATGGAAATAGTTTCAAATTTCTTACCTAATAGCACCTGCTGTTTTGTTGCAAGATTTGCTCTCCCACATTTTCATGATCCCTTAATTCTATTGGTTTGAGCCTAGGGCTAGGGTGGTAGACCATTGGTTGGTTGTTTCAAACATTTTCATTTGTGTGTTTTGGTTTTTAGGAGAACATTATTACCATTTACCAATCTCATTTATATCTTCTTCTTTTTATTATTTTTCTTTTTAATTCAATTTTCAGTCAGAGCTCCAATCCGGTAGTCTTTTGAAGTTTTCTATAGGCAATGGAGGATTAAGTTTTGTTGATGGAAAGCTTGAGAAGTCTGATTTAAATTATCTTGGCAAGTCCAATCGAGCACGTATCTTCGCAGACAGTTACTCTAAGGTTAGAAGAAAAACATTTATTTTACTGTTTGTTATATATTTTCTTTTATTAATGTTAGTATTGAACCTGTCTGAAATAGGTGCTAAAACACCCTCCATATGTATGAAAACAATTCCCTAAGACTTGAGCTTCCAGTAATATTAGAAATGAGAGAAATTAGTTGCTGGATAGATTGTTTATACCATTTCCTTTGAGATTTTGGGTTTATGACCTCTGCTGAAATGCTACAGAAATTCATTTTTCTTTGTGAGCTGTATGTTTCGATATGCTTAGAAAAGATTTACTTTTCCATTTTTTTACAAGGGGGTATGTACACCATTATTGATGTGGCCTCGGCAATTTTCTAAGGCTAGCATATTTTCTGTTTTGTATTCGCCAAGGCTTTGTACCTTATCCTTGAAATTCGCTGCAGGTTATATTTCAATACATGGTTCGACACACTCCTCTAAAGTTTGATGATCTGCTAGCATCCATTAGCCCATCGGATGATGAAGAAAACAAACCTTGTGATGTGGAAATGGTTGATTGACAGAGACTTGCAGTTTAACTGTTAATATCTGTAGTGTGGCTGCTGTAGGACACTTTGATTACTTGCATGGAAGGCCCTAGCTAGGAAGTTTTGATATGAATCGAGTGGCCAGCAGTTTAGATGAATTCTTGCCAACATTTGTGGCAAAGCAAATTTTATTTTTTGTATATAGATTTGGTTTTGTATCTTGAAGTATGCTCTTGCAAAGGGTTCTCACCTTCGGTTAAAAATTGCAAATCTCAAATGATCTCACCTTGTGGTGTCGAATACATAATTACATAATTATGTATTTGTTTACTGTTTTATGAAAGGGAAAGCTCTCGGAGTTGAATATACCTTAAACATGCTCATGCAAGCGTGATAACAAAAGTTACAGACTATGCTCATTCGGCTGCAAATGAAGATCAGAATATGGACTGCAAGATCATTCCCCTAGTTGAGACCATTAAGGCTGCAACAAACAGATTTTGAACTTGCAGCCTGTCAAATAAGGCTTTGATTGAGGCTATAGCGAAAAATGTAGAACCAAAGTAGTTTACAACTTAATTGTGGCGGGGCAATTTTTAAGTTTAATTTAATTGTCAGACATCTGCTACTACAAAGATTATACACCACACATTCAAAATGCCTAAGTGGTTGCTTCACAACTGTCGTGGACACAAGCCATCATATCTGTGTAGTCCCATACACCAATGGAAGCCCATTCAAGATGCCAAAGTGGTTGCTTCACAACTGTCACGGACACAAGCCAACACATCTTTGTAGTCCCTAGCCCATTCAAGATGCCAAAGTGGTTGCTTCACAACTGTCACGGACACAAGCCAACACATCTTTGTAGTCCCTAGAAATGGTGAAGGAATCATAAACCTTGCCATCGCGGCTTTTCTTGTACTCAAAGAGGAGAGATGAGTGGTCGAATGCCGTCAGTTTGACGAATCCCCAATCATAATCTCTGTATAGACTCCAATTGGGCGTCACTTCGCTGAAATCTGACAGGTGACTCCCTCCCCCACCAACAACAACATGAATTGTTCCATTCACGGTGCCTGTATAATAATATTTTTCTGTATTCACACATTGATTCTGCACCAACAGCATTAAAGAAGAATAGATCAGAGAAATGTCATAGAATTTTCCGAAACTAGGTAATCAGTAGTTTGGAAATTCCAAGGACAAGTGAAGAAGGTAAGCAGAATCATAGTCTGCATAATCCAATTTCAATAAGAATGGAATATGATATTTATCCTGAAACTGTCCATACCTGATAGATTGGACAAGTTCTTTCATAGTTATGGACATGGCCAAAAAATGCAATGTCAACCTTGTACTTCTGCCAAAGCCTCTGCAAACTTTCCCTTCCCATGGGTTCTTCAAACGAGCCTTCCTGGCCATACCAATAGTCGGAGGAATACCCGAGTACTCGATGAGCAGCAAAGATAAGCCAAGGCTGCTTCTGTCTGTCCACAGAAGCAAGGCATTGCTCAATGAACCTATATTGTTCAGATCCCTCCCTCCAATCATGCTCAGTGTCAGCTATGCAGAAGTGAAACATGCCATAATCAGTTGAATACCTGCCCATATGTAGATTACAATTATTAACCAATGCAAAGCCAAGAATGAAGATATAAAATTTGCTTAAGAATTCGAAAGAACCCTGTCTCCCAAGAAAATGAAAATGAACTGTTAAATGGCAAAGAGCAGGTGCAATAAATATATGTTCTAGCTCTATGGTGCCTCTCTGTAGATGAAATCTTAGCTTGTGACTAAGGGCAATGTCTTAGTTGATAGCCAGTGAGTAATAGTTCCTATTAAGATTCCTTAACCTATGAATTACTTGAGCACAGAATCTTTGATAGTTACCAAAACTTTGCTCTGTTCTCAGCAGGGACATAAAACATGGTCTCTGCCGGCACACCACATTCCCCACCTGAATCTGTAGTGTCATAAAAGGATCCTGAATTTGGCCAATCACGTTCATGATTACCACTGCGGAAGAATCAAAACAATATGCTTCAACCAGTGCCATTAATTAAAGCTTAAAATTCAGAAACTCATGTCAAGGATTCACATGCAAAGAGATAAACCTTCCAATCATGTATGGCACAGTTGATGCAATGGGCTCCACCTGAGCTGTGAATTGGTCCCACTGGGAGATGTATCCATTTGCATATGTAATATCACCTATGTGGAAAACTATGTCAATATTGCTCAAGTCCCTAATTAGCTGGTCTGTCGTGTTTAGTGAACCCGGCTGATAATTACTGTACTCATTTGATCCATCACGCTCAGCCTGAGTGATAACACAAAGAGTTGAGTGCAGATAGATTTGAGTACATTATACCAAGAGGTATTCCACAATTGATAACATGAAAAGGCACATACTAGGAAAACAGGAAATTTTAAAAGTAGATTCTCAAGTAAAGCAAAAGGAATAAACTGCATGTGCAGGATTCATTTTCCCCTTAGCTATGTATAAATAAATAATACTAATAGATTCATCGATAAACAGAATACCTTTATGAATTGCTTCATAAAACTTTCAGTATTATATTTCCTTTCCTATCTATATGCAGGAAAACTTCAGCATGGTTTGTTCATTTACCTTTCCCATGTCACCAAATATTATGACACGCTGTAAAGAGTCTTGTCCAGGATATGGAGATGCTCGGAAAGAATAGATCTTGCTCCAGACATAGGAACCATTTAGTAGAAGATGGCCAATTCTGTACGTATACCTGAAAAACCATCATAGAAACCTCATAAACAAATGTAATTTCAACTCTCCAACAGTTACACAGCAAGAATATAAATATAAATCTTTAAGAAGCATACACAGCGTTCGGCCACAAATTTTTCAGGAAACTTGTGTGAATAAAACCAGGATCACGCCAGCCAACTGTTCGCGCAGGTGATCCTGCAGATTTGCCAGGTATCCCCATTATTCCAAGGGCCAGCCTAATGTAAAACTTCAAACAGGATAAAAATTGAGAGCTCCTCAGTATAATTAAAACTAGGCTATCGAGATAACTGTCAATCAGTTTAGCAAGAAAGCATTAGCAATATCGCATCGCATGGATCAAACATATTTACCACACATGTCATTCTGAAAAAATGTCAATGTCCCAGCAGGTGAATGCATTTGTAAATCTCCTTTCAAACCCCATTCAACAAATGGAACAGCTTCGCTAATGTCATATCCACTAGTCCAGGTGACGGTCATCTACACAACATATAAAACTTGATTCAAATAAATTCATATTAAATGTCCAACGTGCCAAACAACACATAAGACATACAACTGATAGAGAAACTGATTTAACAATAATAAAATGTTTGCTAAACAAAGTACTTTCCAGTAGCAACAGATGTCAAATAAATTTAGCAAAGTTTGAAACAGATCACAGGACTCAGAAGAAAATTAATATCCTTATAAGCATTATTGGTATCATCTGGAACTAAAAGAAAACATTATGTATAATTTTTGGGTTCTACAACTTTGTTGACTTTTATGGACTCTTTGCAGGGGATAGAGTTCCCGAACGAACAGATGTTAAACTATATAAAACTAATAATAATTTCTACACTTCCTGAATGAACAGATGTTAAACTCTATAAAACTAATAATAATTTCTCTCTCTTTGAGATATTATAGAAGCTTTGGCATGCTAGGAATAATATCACATCAGAATACACTCAAGGCATAATAAGTAGGTCAAATCTCACGAATCAATAATACAACTCATCATCATTTGAAACCAACTTACCTCATCCCAAGACTTCCCTTGAGCAAGGCGTGGATACAGGGGTGCTTTAGGATTGGTAAATGATATGGAATTTGAAACTGCCACTAGTTTGGGCTGCAAAGACCAAACACATAATTATTCCACATGAGGATAGAGGAAGTGGGATCTTAAGAAAATCTATCGTAAGAAAAAGTGGGTGAAAAAGACACATGAACTCACATTTGACAACCCGCCTGAAAATAATCCAAAGGAGAAATCTGCCCGCTGATTTATAAGCTGAAAATTCAAAGTAGCTTTGCCTGTCTTTGTATAATCTGAATTGGACTCATTCACATACTTGTACTGGAACAAAGAAATTCCAAAATCACATAGATTCTTCGTAAATTCACATTGATCTCAAATTGCAATCTACATTGTACACACCTTAATTGGGGCGGAGCAGATATATGGTGTCTGTTCTTTTGGGTCATTTACTGGTGGACAGGCTGATGAGCTGCCATATCAAAATTACATTTTTTTTTTTTCCAGTTACTTTGAAGTTTAATACAAAATATAAAGAATGGGAACTTAGCTAGTTGAAACATTGGGCTATCATAAAATCCATTAAATAGTTTGTGTATCAGCAATCACATTTTTTGAGCAGTTCATTTCATGGTGGGACTAGATAGACATTACTTGAATTTTGCAGGAGAAAAGACTCCAAGCCAATCATCCGCCGATGGATGAGGGGACACAAGACTCACAGTTACCCATTGAGTGTCCTCCCCCTGCACAACAAAAATCAACATTTTACCTCATAAATCATTAAAAATTTTACAATTCCAAGACTTCAAATGTCTAATGAGCTAAGCATTACACTACAGGAACATTACTCTAATGCTGGACAAGGTACGACGGCTGTATTTAATCATTAAGGAAACCGATCACCACCTTAGAGACTTAAATTAGTAATGACGGAAACTGATACGCGAAGAAAAGTGAAGAAAAATTGTAACGTTACCTTTAAACCAAGAAGGACAGGATGTGCTCTAATGGAAGCCGAGTCATGAAAGGCAATAATAGCCTTATGAATAGCAATTTTGGACAGCGGTTGCTCTCCGAATCCGTTAGCATGTGCCCAGCTAAAGCCTACATTTGCAGCAACACAACACAACAACACACACAGTTTCAACCTCTCCTCCATTCTTGAGTTGCAGCACAAGACCCTCTGACTTTGAGACTCAAAGCCCCGCAAAATTAACAACGACGGCCGACCTCTGATCCCATCAATATTCCCAGTTTAATTCTTCGTTGACTTTTCTTATCTGGGTTTCTTTCTTTATAAATAAAATATTTTTTCGAAAGGATAAAAAAAAAAAAAAAAACTAAGAACTACCCTTCTCCAATTCCAATGATTTATGCCCTTCACAACCGACAGAGGGGAGCCAAAAAAATCAGTGATTTTAGGAGAGAGCCTGCCATGTTTTGTCGTTATCTGTTGTTTTACGTGGCTGTCTGGTCATTTTAAATCAAATGAGTAATTATGCGGCACGTGGATTCTCGTGATCGATCAATGATAAAGATAATTTTTCCTCTTTTTATTCAAACTTGTCGCGTGTGTCCTGGTGGAATGGGCGTTTGTCGTTCGTCCACGCTGACGAAATCAACATTCACCACTCGCCCAGTCTTCGCTTTTGCAGAATTTTGATTCATATATCTGTCGCCCTTCAGGGAACGCGTGGGCGGCTGCCCGGCTGGGAGCCATGTAAAAGATTTTTAGGAAGTCATAATGTAAAGCTTTCAAGGCCATGTTTTGGAGCTTAAATTAAGTATAACATTAAATTAATTTTAAGATTAATTATTTACTTTATGTTTGGTAAGTTGTATTTTAAATTAGATTACGAGATTAAAACTTTTTTCTTTGTAGGCATTTCTGCCCGCACAAATATGCTACGTTTACTCACCCACGTTTAAGTAAATTGGTAACAGTGAATCAGTTTCATTAATTTCCCTAAAAATAATTTATTTATTTAAAAAAACAAATTCCAACAGATTTTTGTCTCTTGTAAAGTAAAGCAGATATAGGGGGGACAACATTACATCATCTAGCCAAAGTGACTGCTTCACAGCCATCATGTACACAAGCTAACACATCTCTATAGTCTCTTGAAATGGTGAAAGAATCATAAACTTTGCCATCACTGCTCTTCTTGTACTCATAAAGAAGTGATGAGTGATTGAATGCTGTCAGTTTTACAAATCCATAATCTGCGTCTTGGTAAAGACTCCAGCTTGGCTTCAAAGGGCCAAAGTTTGATATGTGGCTCCCTCCCCCACCAACGACAACGTGCATTGTTCCATTGAAAGTGCCTGAATAATGAGTTGTTTCTGAACTCACGCATTGGTGCTGCAATGAAATTTAAAAGCTCAGCATCCATTGAAATTACGTTCCTGTGGACTATCTATTAAAACTACGAGACTAATTTCGTTAAGCTATCTATATACCTCATACACGGGGCATGTTCTTTCATAGTTATGGACATGTCCATAAAATGCCATGTCTACTTTGTACTTCTGCCAAAGCTTCTGCAAGCTTTCCCTTCCCATTGGCTCCCCAAATGTTGCATGCTGCCAGTAAGACGAGGTATAACCGAGAACACGATGGGCGATGAAGATCAACCAAGGCTGTTTCTGCCTATCTACTGATGCAAGGCACTTTTTGATGAACTTGTACTGTTCAGTACCCTCCCTCCAGTCATGCTCACTGTCTGCTACGCAGAAGCGGAACATGCCATAGTCTGTTGAATACCTGCATAGGTGAATTAGCATAATGTTCTTCGTTAACATTGATCTTTCCTAATAGCCTTGCTCATCAGACGAATTATGTTTCGTACCAAAATTTTGCTCTGTTCTCAGCAGGAACATAGAACATGGTCTCAGCTGGCACACCACATTCGCCGCCTGAATCATTGCCGTCATAAAAGGACCCTGTATCTGGAGTATCACGTTCATGGTTGCCACTGTAGGAGGATTAAATTGATGTAAGTTACAAATTATGTAGCGGAAAATTACAAACACATACCTATAAACTGATTATATATATACAACATGCAAACCTTGCAATCATATATGGCACAGCTGATGCAATAGGCTCCACTTGTGACGTGAACTGATCCCACTGTGAGATGTATCCATTTGCATATGTAATATCTCCAATATGAAAAACTATGTCAATGTTATTCAAGTCCTCGATGAGCTGATCTGTGGTATTAAGTGAGCCTGGCTGATAATTGCTGTACTCGTTTGAACCATCACGCTCTGCCTGAAAAGTACAGGAAGAATGTTATTGTCTTCTCGTATGCTTGTGAAAGTAATAATGTAACATTTTATGGAGCAAACATGCAAAAATTAAAATGTCATACAACCCTGAATTCAGAATATGAATTGCGTATTTTTACCCATTTGAAAACATGTCTATGGTTAATAGTGGAGAATACAATAGAACATTACTCATAGAAGGAACCCATTATCATATATTGTTCCATTATTTCAAACTCTTTCAATTGAAACTACCTTTCCCATGTCACCAAATATCACAACACGCTGTAATGAGTCCTGCCCCGGATATGGTGATGACTTGAAAGAATAGGTCTTGCTCCAGACTAAGTAGCCATCGTGTAACTTATGACCAAGCCTGTAAGTGTATCTGGAAACAAACAATCATCATCACAGCATCAATAATGACTATCACTCATACTCCCCCGCATTTGCTAAGACAAGAATTTTGCCAGTTAAAATGCCTACACTGCATTTGGCCACAAATCTTTCAGAAAACCTGTATGGATGAACCCAGGATCACGCCAACCAACTGTTCGTGCTGGTGGAGCTGCACATGAAGGTAAAAATCTTGTTACTGCCATGTCTTTCATAGAAGCAATGCTTGATGATGATTGATAAAGCTATTACAGAGTTACTACAAAGGACATTGATCATACCACACATGCTTTTTTGATCAAATGTCAGTGTTACAGCTGGTGAACGAATTTGAGATTCTCCTTGGAGTCCCCACTCGACAAAAGGTACAGCCTCATTAATGTTATAACCACTTGTCCAGGTTACAGACATCTGTGGGAAGATTAAAAAGAAAATGATTACAAGGAATTTTGCATCATCTAAATTTACTTGATACAAAAACATAAATTAAACATGGACTCCACTACATTTATATTCTGTAATAGCATAATTTTACCTCATTCCATGCTTTCCCTTGAGAAATTCGGGGATAAAGGGGTGCCTTTGGATTTGCAAATCTAATAGCATTTGAAACTGCCACCAATCTTGGCTGTGGCAACAGACAAATCATGACTAGTCTAAACATGAAAGTTTCAAAAGCTACTTGTATAACCATACAGAACTGTACAATAATTTTATCAGGAAAACATAAATAAACCCAAATAGCCAGCCATAGTATATAGAAATATGCACCGGAGAAGAGACTTACTGCTGACAGGCCACCCGAAAATAATGCAAATGAGAAATCTGCCCGCTGATTGATCAGTAGAAATTGCAAAGCGGCTTGACCTGTTTTTATGTATTCAGCGTTGGATTCATTGGCAAATTTGTACTGCAAAAAGACACGTAAGTTTATATATTGCAGTGATTGTTGTAGTTAATATCAAACCATCCTATATTTTATCAAATTAAATCGTATACATGCCTTAATTGGTGCTGTGCATATATATGGAAACTGTAGGCGAAATTCATCATCAGGTGCACAGGTCGATGACCTGTAACAACAGAACGACCAAATGTTTATGACCAGAAAATAAAATAAAATGCAAGGATGAACAAATTAATTTCGCTTCTGCCAAATGCCTAGAGAATGTTAGCTCTGCATGAAAGGGGAAGTGGCGAGTAGATTTTACTTGAAGCTTGCAGGAGAGAAAACAGCAACCCAGTCATCGACAGAAGGGTTAGGGGATTCAAGTTGCACCATTACCCATTGAGAATCCTCCCCCTGCACGTTAGTCGCCAAATCGGAACATCACGTATGGAAATATTTATTTTCTTTTCCAGGATTCACAGAATAACTTAGAACACAAGAATGTAACATACATTACCTTGGTGCCAAGAGCATTGGTACCAGTATCAAGAGAGTAGGCTTTGGCAGAAGCGTTTTCATGAAGAGCATATGTTGCCCTGTGAATGGCAATCTTCGACAGTGGCTGCTCCCCAACATTGACGTTTCCACTATGACTGTGTGCTATGAGCGGACCCAAGCTTATAATTTGCAGTAAACACAAGACTGTCAAGAGACGCATCATCTGCGGACACTCCATTATTTGTTAAACTCCACAAACGAATTGACTCTCTTTTGAGTGATCAAATTTGTACTTGTATTGTATTCTGATTACTGATTCTACCGTATATTCTTATCCTTTATTCGAGTTTTATTTTTGTTGTTTATCAAGTCAAAGGTTCCGTAAATCTGATATTAGAATTTATCTGTTGATTTCATTCTAGTACCCTTTTTTTTCACTTTTTTCCGGTTGATCCCTTGCGTTATTGTCGATCTAAATACTGGTTCCACAAATAGCATTCATACTATAAAATTCATAATTTGCCCAGTAGTCATTACGTTACCTCGAAGACGATGCTGAACCAACGTGCATGACACGTTATATTTTTTGACTAAGTTTAAGCGTAATGAGACATTATTAATACAGTTTCAGTACCACATTGTTGGATAATCACGTGCATCTTTTTATTCGTTCAAATGATGACTACTACATAAAGATAAAAAAATTTACCACCCAATTATCCTTGTCCCAAAAAAAAAAAAATACATACAAATTATCACTGCTTTACGATTTATCATAGATTTTATCAAATGGTAAACAATGTAGATAGAAAATTACGATAACATCTTGATATAACAAATAGAATGCCTATAAAACAGGAAACACTCTGTATAATTTGAAGTTTATGTTTCCTACCAATTCCATTAGACCACAGTCAAAATAATTAGAAACTCAAGAAGCTGATAGAAGCAAAACCAGATTTGTTGCAATGGTGTTGGCAGATTGAGGTGGTGATATATGCTTGATGGATAGGTTTCTTGAACCATAAACCCAGTGCAGAGGAAATGAATTAAAGGAAAGATATAAATTTCAGCACTACAAGGTGAATTTGATAAGAAAATAACTCTTAGCTAGTCATTTACATATACACAGAGTACTTTTTCATTAGCAACAGCTTCTGCTAGTTGTGCATCCGTCCAGGTAGAAATTGCTGTTGAAAAATTAGTCTACGTCTGGACGTTTTGAGAAAATTGGGGAAAGCTTCTTTTCCAATTCTACCAAGCTGATTAAGCAAAATTATCAGTTGGCAAGCAGAGAAATTCAAAATTTTGTACATAGCGTGTGCTTGGTAATTTGACTTACATCTCATATTTGCGAAGAGCTTCATTTCGTTTCGACACATAGAGGTCGCTATCTTTGGGTATAAGGCTCAAAGGATTGCCTGGAATGTGTATCAAGATAGAAAATTGTAGTGAGGAATGCAAACTGGACAAAATTCTTGAACACGGTCACAAGAAGTACCAGTAAAGAAGTCCAAGACCTACCGAATCAGAAACCTTAAGACAACCACTTAATTTTCTATTTTAATATAGCTTGACCAAAAGAATGAAATAAAACATAAGTTAAAGATTCACTTAAGTCGGGAAACAAAAACCATCAAAATGATCACAGTCGTCCAATCAAACAAGTACCAAATTGATGCAATCAGTAATTATACGACTTCAATTGACCTCTTGGCTTCCGCAAAAAGGGCCAAAATGAATTCCAAAAGAAAAGTAACATGAAATGAAATTTCGAGCAGCAATGTACAGAAAGGCCTTTCTGGACATCCAAAAGAAGTGTAATTAACTAATTATTCACTTCTACAAGTCATTCTAAAAAAATGAGTTTGCTTTTCTTATTACGATGTAAATTGAAATACTAGGAAAAGAAAATCACTCTAGTTTTCACATTTTTCACACTTCAATTTGTTGATTGCTTCATTTTGTGCCCAATCTAAAAGCATCAAACTCATTACATTTCAATTCAACATACAAGCATGCCCTAACAAAAGAAAAAAAAAAAGAATCTCAAATGAACATACTTGGAGGTGGAGGAGGCGCCCGTTGTTTTGCCACAACACTCTTCTGAACTGTTAGAGAAGTTTCTTTGTTCAGAAGAGCAGCAGCTTCATTGCTTATCTGCTTGAAGCCCTGCTCAGGCAACGCAGCATGCAGCATTAACTAAAAAATAAAAATAAAAATAAAAAACTAAAGAAAACAAAACACACGGCTATAAAATTGTATTGTAATGACAACAACATATAAGTCCTTCAAAATAAAAATAATGTGAAAACCGTACCTTCTTTTCTCTTCTTTTAAGTATCTTCAAATGACACTTCTTGATGTAATGCATCAAATGGTATCGCGAATGCCTAGAGCACAACTGATCTTTAACTTGCGGGTTGGCGTTTAACCAATCGGAAATATCTTTGGATTTGACGACTTCATCTTGATCCAAATTTTCCAACCAACCATAAACCGGTATCCACTGATCAGTCCGTTGGAATCTCGCCGGCGTTTCAACCGAAGTCCCTTCTTTCTCCTTCGATACAAATACAAATTTAGGAAATTACTAAAATAGTGAGTAAAGAGAGTGAGAGGGAGGGAGTACGATACCTGATTGGGGAGTTTCATGTAATTTTGGATGGAGAGGAGGCGATCGATGAGTTCTGAGCGAGGCATGGATTGGAGGTCCGCTGGCAAGGAACTGTAGTTGGAGTCGATCCAGGCGTCCACTTGGCTCGAGCTCACCGCTTTCGCTTCCGGAAAAGCGCTGAGCCATGCTCGGGCCATCGTCTCCCATTCTTGCGATTGGTCACGCTGCACCTGCACCTCCTGCTGCTGATTATTATTAAAACTATTGTTATCGTTAGGGTTTTGATTGGTGGCCGGTGGTATCTGTTCTTCTAGGGTTTGCCCCTGTAAATTCGACATGTTTTTGCTGCCCGCGAAGTTTGTTTTTTGGCTGGCGCCTGGCGGAAGAGCGGCTGTTCTTTGCTCTTGCTGTTTTCCTTCCTTCGGAATTCGCGGAAAATATACGAGACGCCACCGTTTTGGTCTAGAATATTCGATGAGCCTAAACTACGTCGTTTTAGTAAAAAAAAAAAATTGAAATCCACGACTAAAATTCTTCCAAAAAATTCGCTTTCCACGCCCAGCAATTGCTGTTTTTCTCTCTTCCCCCCAAACCAAAAATATGTCGTGACATTAGTTAAAAAAGGAAATTTATTTTCTTTAGTTCCCTCGATTCATTTTTATTCATTCATAATTATAAATCAGTTAAAAAAAAGACAAATAACTTATCCAAGTTGAAAAAGAAAAAGAAACAGTAGAGAGGCAGCCTTAAAATGGCAGCAGATTTTAAACAGGTTCACAAGATGCAATAAAGTGACTATACAAATAAATATTTATTAATAAATATCCTTACATCGACGTGATTTCAAACCAACATGAATTGTCATGAAAGAAAAAAAACAGATAAATAAATAGAGACTTTAGTGGCAATCAAAATTTTTTGTCCTAAAGAACATATTGAATGGTGGGAGCTGCAAAATTGTTTTTCCAGTACACCTACCTCGTCTTGTGAGATTTGGCCAATTTTTTCTTTCTCTTCTTCACAGCTTTAGGGACTTTATTCTTCCGAGCCTCCCTCTTCTCTTCTTTAACTTTCTTTTTATTCTCTTTTCTCGCAGCTTTCTTGTCAATAGGTGCCTTTGTATCAGTTTCAGGTGAAGAATCCTTTTCTTCATCTTCATCTGTTTCCGATTCGGATTCAGTCTCTGAATAATTAGAATCGCCAGCCGGGTTAACACATGATTCCTCAGCAGCATTTGCATCTAGTTGGTGCTCTTTATAAGCCGGAAAAGGTCTGGAGAGAGTCTCCTTTAGCCCGGTAATTGTCTTATAGTACATGTCTCCAGTATCCTTGCCACTTGTTATTCGTATTACATCCTCCTCAGCATTTTTAACTTGTTCTAGGGTCTTTGGGATATATGACTAAGGAAACAGGGGCAGAAAAACAAATTAAATAATATCCAGCAAATTCAACCTCCATTGTGAAACGTCTCTTGATTTATGGACCAATGTGAACTAAAATGCATGAGTCGCCAACCTTTTTAAATTACAAGCTCCAATACCAATCTTAACATAAAATTATATATATTTAATGAATGCATCTGTACATTGTAAATTTGGAAAAATAGACAAGGCAGGAAAATTCCAATTTCATCATTCAACTAACCTGCACAAATACAGAGTCTGCTATTTCATCTTCCGCAGACATATCTCCTCTTGCCAAAATTTTTTGTTGAACCTGAAATAACATACAATATGTCACAATGGAGATTCCCCATTCTTAAAGAAAATTTGAAGTGGACGTAAAGTCACCCAACCTCTTCCAAATAACTGTCTACAGAATCATCAGCAATAGTTGGGTCAACTACGAAGTCAAATAGCTCCCGGATTGTCATAACCGCCACACGATGTTTCTTAAAAAAATCCTGCAAGGACAATAAATTCATATTTTTAATCACTCTCAATGATCAAGATAAATATTTAACCTAGTAAACAATAACCAACCATCCATAATTCCTTTTGGTGAAAGGGAAAAAAAAAAAAAGAATCGCAGGAGATAAAGAAAACCACTTACTGAGACATGAACACAATCTTCACGTAAGAAATCCAGGGCATGTGGATGGTCAAGATCAACAGCTTGAGAAACGTCAATGACGTACAAGTGACCCTGTCAAATAGGAAGAAATTTAAAAATTACGAGTTCACTGTGGACAAATGCAATTAATTTATATTTCCCAGTACATACTAAAAGTTGTTAAAGGTGTCTTTGGTTCTTCACTACCATTCATGGGTAAGCAAAGCCACATGCAAATGCAATTGCGGTTTTATTTTTGTTTATGTCTCTGGCGGCAAAAAACAGCATAGAAGCCAGGAAAAGCATTACAGAAATAAAAGGTGTTACCTCAAAATAAAGTATGTTATATTCACTGAGGTCTCCATGCACCAGTTTGCACTTCTGATATAATGTCCGCATTGCAATTATCATCTGTCAAAAACATGCTAAAAGGTTATAGCAACAGTAGATACACATGTAGATACAAAACATTAGCTTAAAATATGTGATGATTGAAGCATTTGCTACTACCAAACAGACCAGACCAAATTACTGCATTAAGCCATTAACTAAGAAATTTCACAAGACTTAATCATCTATAAAAGAAAACTTTATTTAAGCACCTATGTACGATGAATATTATCATTTAAGTATCCAACATAAAAAGACAGAACTGGACATACCTCAACATAACCTTCACGTAACTTGTCCAAAGATAAAGCAGCATCCTTAAGTCGAGGAGCGGCCCACCCTGCCTTTCCTGCAACACCGAATATCACAGATAAAAGCTTCAATCAGAGAAAATCAACATACAATTTATAAACACTAAACAATTTGTTCATAAAGGAAAATTTGTAAGAATGTCAAGAACTTATTAATTATGAACAATACCATCAAATAATTTGAGAGTAAAATACTTCAAATATTAGATAATTTGTATCAGACACAGTACGTTTCTGCAGAAAGTACCACCATATATGGTAAAATGTTGGTCAAGTAGCAATTTGGTGATGCATAAATTATGTACAAACACACACTGAATACCTATAAATTCCATAACCAGAACATGAAGTCTCAAAAGATATGGAGTTGGGCACCTGATTCCAGCTGCCTTCAGTCTGCAATTCACAACCAAAAATCAAATAATTTTCAGCAATAGAATAATTCAAAAAGTTTTAAATCAACAATAAAAGTCAGTGTTGCCACTTTAAGTTATGCTCAGCATTACCTCATAAGATTCCTCATTTCTTTTTCAGCCCAAGTTTTCACCATTTTCCTTGGATTGTGCTTGCAGTATCCATATCTGAAACGATAGTCACCTTGGACATACTGATCTCGGTCCCTGTAATTATTCAGAAACAAAAACTTAAATTGGAACATTAAGCTATAGGATTAATGCAATCTGATAAATGCAATTCAGTAGCAAGTTAGTTTTGCAAAAGAAAACTATACACATGAAACTGTCATACTTAAAAACCAAAACAGAAGTCTTGTACACTTTGATAGCTAGTTCTTGACCATTAGATTTTGTTGCATGATAAACATTGGCCTGCAAATAATTAACAACTAAATAAATAAACACACAATAATAGGCACCAAAATAAATAATAATAAGCATCAGACATAGAAAACATGTTCATCAAATGTACAGACTTCATAATAGCTGTGATTGAAACTAGTTGTAATTGAGAGAACAGAACAGTTGACAGATGACCTTCAAAAAAATCATTAAAATGCCTTCTACGATGGTAAAATCTCTTGCATTGAATACAATAGGTTTGGGATTCAAACCACTCACATGGGTGAGAAGCGAATTGGGATGCCATTAAGCTAAGTAACAATGATAATCAAAATTAAAAAATCAAAAAGAAGTGTAACACTACATACTTCTTTTCCTGTAGAAATGCAGCCATTAATATCATGGAATACACCCCGATTCAGCATTTTGAATAAAACCATACGAGTCCTAGGATCAATAGCCTGAAGAACGAAACAATAGATTAAATAGCAAAATACAATTAGCTAACAGCACACATGCACGAACAAAGGCAGCTATAAATCTTTGAATATTCGAAAAATAAAATAGATTTGAAAATAATCAAGATATCACCTGTTCAACAGTCGCACGATCTGCTTTCTCAGAAGTTTTAGTTTTACCAATGGCCATGTCTCGGACACTTTCACGGATTGCAGTTGTCACAGAATTCGACATGCCAACGTTCATCCTCCCCTCCCATTCCTGCACAATCACTTACACTTGGTTAAACAACCATACTCGTAATGCCACATGCCAATACACACCCTGCAACACGTAAATACAAACAACTACGAGCAAAAATAAATGTACTAAAACTGAAATAGAGGTGAGATTTTGAACCTCTAAAGGCGAAGCTCGAATGTGATTAGTAAACTTCTGGTTCCTATTGGATAAAGGTTGAAGCGTTGATGCATTAGTGCGAGAATGAAGCCCTCCGTGCGCATTGGGTCGTCTTGAATTGAGCATAAAAGCCCCATCCACAGATTCATCATCATCCTTAGAGTCCAAATAATCCAAAGCCTCTCCAATTTCAGAATCCGACGACCAAGATAGCTCTACATCGTCTTCCTCTTCATCTACTTGTTCTTCTGCTTCCTCTTCATTGTTCGCTTTATTCACCGCCAACGGTTTTTCCTCTACTACAGACATTTCTACTTTTCTTATAGAGCTTCGAAATAAATTTTCTATTTCATAAAAAATTATACTTAGTTAAAATTATAAAAAAAAAATTAAATTAAATTTTCTAACGATTATGAAACAATATGTGGTACGCCAAAAAGTAATAAACCGTAAAGAGCTATGAAGAACGAACCTCGGCTTTGAAATTTGGCTCGTTGTTCGCGGTTGGTCTTGCTTCTTGCTCGGTTCGAGCTAGGGTTTTGCAAATTTAGGGTATTGGACACTGCAATCCCATTTTTAAAATTTTCACACAAAAGTCGTCCTTGCTTAAAATATTATTTATATAAATTTTGATTATTATTTAATAATTTAATATAAATAATAATAAATACTTTAAAATAATATATAAAAATATAAATCAAATAATTCATTATTCGATTGCATTACAATGAAAATTAATTAGTTTTATATACCTAATAATAAATACATAAATATTAATAAGTTAGAATAAATTAATAATAAAATATACTTATATGTAATATAATTCATATTACACCAAAGTATTGAACTATTTATTAATATATTTTAATGTAATATAATTAATATAGTATGTCAAACTCACCATTAAGTAAGAGTGGTTGCCATACGTAAAAATGATATAATTATCTACGGACTCGTCTAAATTCGTCCGTTGTTAATAATTTTATGAGTTGCTCTTAAAATTTTAACATTTTAAAATTAAATCTATTGTAGGTTATGAGTATGTTTAATATTAAAAAAAAAATCTACTGATTAACTATATAGGTATTTACAAACCCGCATTCTTTATTTTAATCATAAAAATTACATTCAAATTTTAATTATAAATATATGTGAGTTAAAATTTATAATTTATAAACTTAACTTATTTCTCTGTGACACACACACATAAATAATCTTTTATTAAGTAGAAATTTTATATTTTTCATGTTTACAATTGATTGAAATTTTATTTTAATTTGATCAAATCTGTTTGTTTTGCTTTAATGACTTGAATCTAACGATTGCTTATTAAAGTTAAGTTTTTTTTATTTAATTCATTATTAAAGATAGTTGTACAAAATTTATTTGTTAATATTATTGAAAATACTTATATATTAATTAAAAGTTGGAGCAAGGCATTGATATAAGTGATGATAATTTACTTGCAACAAAAATATTTCGTGTTAGGCTAATATACTTTGTGAATTTATTTTAATGTTGAAATTTTAATTCTTATTTACATTAATAAAATCTAAAATTGAGTATTGTATGCGGATTTTTTAGGCTATTGCAATAAATGTATAGTATGAATTATATAATTTAAGTTTTTATGTATTGTTAAAAATACTTTTTTAATATTTATGATTTTCAATGATAAATTCGATGCGGGTTACATATGTATTTGATAATTATTAAAATTTATTGTGGGTTACAAGTAGATTTAATAATTAAATTTTTTGTGAGTTAAGTTTAGTAATAACAAACTCGCAGTGAGAAGTACTCATTATCATCCTTAATTTCATAAATAAAATGCTACCAAATAATGAGTGGTATCATTATTAGCTCTAATTTCAATAGGTCAGAATTTAAAATAATAATTTTACCATTAAAATATTAAAATAAGAAAAAATTTTGACAGCAAAATATTCATCTTCGAAGTCTGAAGAAAGGCAAACAAAAAAAAAAGCCAACGTCAGCAAAACCATCTTCGTCTTCGGGTTTGGATGATTGTGAAGTGAGGATTTAGATCACCTTCCACTAGATTTAGATGAAAGGGACCACACTCAAGTGGCAAGTCTGCAAAATATGAACTTGTATTAGACTTTCACTTGAATGGTAATCAAGGATTTGTTAATGTTTTAAACATACACGCTATACAAAATATTAAACAAACACATTTAGGTTGAATAAGGACAATGGTAAGTGAATGACTTTAGAAACAAATCTAATAGAAACATTAACTGAATCAAGAAGTTAAATATTAAATATTAACCCAGTAGAATACACTAATAAATAATTTAATCAAGAAAGTAATAATATACAACAAGATCAGAAAGTTCCGAACTTGACAACTCATTAGATGGCTTAGATACAAAATTAGATGACAATTCAATGCAAAACAGCGCAATGTTCATATAGTAATTCACATTTTTTTTTTTAATTGAAAATGAGTTTCCCATATCTGTCCATGGTCAAAATCCACCACCGATGAACCACCAGACTTCGTCATATTGCTATTTACCATTTATCAATACCCTCAAATTTCAAGCGGCAATACTAAAATTTTGAATAAAGTAGACGCTTAGCGCAATAATTGACCCGTAAATATTTGCTTATTATTGGCTGATAAATTTATCTCTACTATGTTGAGTTTTTTATTAGGTGATGAAAATTGAAAAATGATTTGTACAAGAGGATAAGTGGTAGATTTTCTTTAACTAACTTTCCAATGGCACATCTAAAATGATTGAGCAAAATACTGTCTAAAATCCATTAAAAAAATAAGAAACTCACAATGTATACCAAACACAAATGCTTAAAACTTGTAGCCATAAGTGCCAAAAAAAAAAAAAAACTTGTACCCATAAGTGTCATTTCAATAGTTGGAACCAACTATAAGTGTGTGGTAGAATCATTATATTATTTGGAATTGGCTTTTGTCCCTTAATGCACCGTAACAAAAGCTGTAAAAAATGGTATTATTTGGCCATTGAGCTTTTGTACCCAAATGATGGAATGGTACTTTTTAATTTTATTTTTTATTTTTTGAATTATATGTTAACGACAACATAATTGCTATTTCACTTCTATAAATGAGATTTGAAATTGAAATTTTTTATTTTTAATTAAAAATTTAACAAATTAAACACCTATACTATATTATAATGGCAACAATTTAAAAAAATGATATTTGTAAATTTGATAATGACTAATAATGTTGTGTAACTTTGTTGTTTATTATGCCGTAACACCCAAGGGCCAAGGTCCAATACGAAAGTGAAAGAGGAACTCGACCAAACGCTTGAACAGGTCCACCACCACAACTTTAAAATTTGGTTAAAACAATTTATTTCTTCTAGACCACGATGCTGTAGCCATTTAATAACATTTTTTTTATTTTTGAATATTATATAGTCCAATCAATTAGTTAACCATTACATTATATTATATTACCTTTCTATCGTATCCGAGATAAAAAGAAAAATAAATAAATAAATAACTACGGGGTAATGATACACATTACCACACAGATTCCCTTCAAATTTCATCAAATTATTTAAATTAAACAAAGTTTAGAACCCCTAAATCCAATTCTCATATATTTTTTAAAGCTAACCAGTCAATCAAATTAAAACTACCCTTCCAAGACTTATCACCCCGCCATTACTTTTGTTTTCCTTCAATATCTTCGAGAATAAAACTTAAAAAAAAAACAAAAAAAAAAACGAAATATGGAAAGAGAGAGAGAGAGGAAATCTATTCAACATGTAAATTCCAAATTTAGACTACAAATTTACATTCTAATTCCTATCATTATCATCAATGGCCCCCACGTATTCAGCCTGCGCAATATCCACCATTCCTTCAAATCCATCAGCATCACCATCATTAATCAACGGAGCAAGCGGTGGCACGCATTCCTTCTTATGTCTCGTCTTCCAATCAATCGCTTGACACGCTCGGGAACAATAATTCACTTTCCCACAAACCGAGCACCTCCTATACTCATGAACCCGCGTCTCGGGTCGCCCGCACCCGCTATAGGAACAAAGCCTCAGCCCATTGCCCAACCCACATCCCCCCGACTCGAACCACTCTTTCAAAAAATTATTCACTGGGTGCACCTCTGGCGCGTCCACATTATAACCGAAATCACTTAGCAACGGACTGCACGAAGACATCTGCGCATTGGTGACAGGAGCGAGATGGAAACAACAGCTCTGATGACGTGTCCTCGTCTTAGATACGGACTGAAAGAATTCACGTGCGTTCGCTTCGATCAGCAACCGGCGTCCCTTCTCGATGTTTTGGCGCACGCCGTAGCCGTCTTGAAGGCAATGTCCGAGCTCGCGCACGGCGTCCACGTGGCCGATCGAGGCGGCTCGAGCGCAGAGAGCGACCCCCGCTCGGAGATCTTTCTCGCTCTTTCCGCCTCCACTGCCGTTGAACTGTATCACGGCGAGAGAGTAAAGAGCCGGCGCGTGTGACTTCATCGCGGCCTTGGCCATCAGAGACGTTCCGCTCGAAGGGTTTTGTAAACAGTAAAATCGGATCTGTAACGGTTAAAACGTAAAAGCATGTTAAAAGATTTTTTTTTTTCCTCTTGACTGACTTATTAGCATTCAAGTAAATAAGAATGTGAACGGACCATGCCAAGAGTATAGCAAGCCTCGAGGTTACCAGCGAAAACGCAGCGTTTTAGGAAACAGTGCGCAGAATCTGACCAGTTTTTGGCTTTGACTGCAAGTGCTTTTGGACCGGCTTGTGACAAGACCGCCGGACGGAGACCCACACGGTTCAATCTCTTGCACCTGTTCCAAGAAAACGAATTAAGTTTTATGTTAAAAGAAAAAGAGTCACAGTTATGTATATATATATTCTTGAAACATAAGCACAAAATACAAAATACAAAGGACGTGCATCATGTGATTGTACATACGTTAAGAGAACATTGATGAAATCGGAAGGGGAAGAAGCAGATGAGGTGAGCTTGGAGAGGATGCACTCGAGGAGATCGTCGGGAAGTGCGTCGAAAAGATCAGGCTGCTCGACGAGTTTGCGACAGGTTCGAAGCTTTTTTCTCTGAACCATTTGCTCAGTTAGTTCTGTGACAAAAAAGGAGAAACTGCTACGCAATTGCCTTCCTATTACTATTTTATCAGCTTTTGTAAATTTTAAGTACACGAGAAGAAAACGCACGGCACGGTGAGTGTATTCTGCGTCGTCTTCTTTACTTGCTTGTTTGTTCTCATTTGGTGCGTCTATGCGTTGTGCTGTGTTTTGTTGTGACTCTGAATAAAAGCAATAGCGAAAATCGAAAGGACAGTTCTATTATATATACAGACGAGAGAGAAGGCAGCAACTTGCTTTGCTTGTTTTCGGGGACCCCACATAACTTATAGTATTTAGATGATACACTTTTAAACCTAATTAATTCATAACCCTAGAATGACTATGATTCCATTAATATATAAATAAAATTTTCTCCCTCTCTCATTTTTATTCATTTTTTTAGTAAGATATATATATATATATATATATATTTTTTTTTTTAATGGTTGGCATCTACTTATATTATAATATAAAGTTTACTATAAATATTCGATTATGTTTACTAATTATTTTTTATAATTATTATTTATAATTATTATAATATAAAGTCTTATTATAAATATATATTTATTATCTAAAATTTACTAATATTATTTTAAAAATCTATTTTCACATTATATATCAACTCTTACTCACATTTGTGAATTGTGAGAGGATAAATTTTGAGTCCATGGAGATTTGAACTTGTGACTTCAAGTATGTTCAATAAATAAGCTCACTGCTAAACCAAGCTAGTAAATCAAATTTTCAGAATATTTTAATAGTTTTTATGATGTAAATTAAGATTCAATTTAGGATTGCGGTTAAAATGTTATAAACAACTTATTTGATAAATTTTGAGAAAAATAATGTTTAATAATTTTTTTAAGATTACTCATTTCATAAGTTTCTTTATTTTAACAATAGCTTTTAAAAGTTAGTATGCGATTACTTTTTATAAAAAAATTATTAAATAAATTACTACAAATGTTTAAAATTTATATTATAATCTCAATATTTTTACAAAAGATAATTATATTTTACTTTTATATAAATTCATATATACAGATAAAAGATAATTTAAGTTTATCTCTATTTTAGTCATTATATAATAAAACATCGTTTTTGTAATATAATTTACCAAATGCATATACTCTAATTTTTAAATTCACACTAACCGTAATAATAAAATTTACCAAACATTAAGTTATTTTTTTAATTAACAAACTGATTTTATCTGCACAGCAAAAGCAGCTTATTTTATTAGTCGCTGCAATACTTAATTAGTTCTAAGTAAATTTAAAAAAAATTGAGATGAATTGAGTAATTTTATGAGTATGTAAATAAAATAAAGATAGGTAATGTTGATGCGGTTTTTCCCGCGTGTCTCAACAGTGCTTCGAACCTTCAAACAGTGACCGCAAGAGCTCGAGTAGGAATGTCTGAACCTTCTGCTCGCGGATTCAAATAGTGCCTCGATCCTTCTGCTCGCGATAAGCTCGAGCAGGATTATCCCCTTCGTCCTGCTCACTGCCTTCTTCGTATCAGCTGATCTCCTGACCAGTACTCACGTAAGACCGGTCGTGGTCGCCGGGCGTGTCCCGGCGAAAACCCTCCGATGCTCAAGTCAAGAATCGGATTTTTCTTTTGGTATCTCCTTAGCTGAGGAGGCCTGAAAGATGAAAGTGGTATTATTTCGCCTTTTTGGATAAGTATGGTGTTTTCAGAGAATCAAACGAGAGATTTGAAAGCGAAGAACCTGCTTGAGGTTACGCATCCTTTCATGAATCGAAGTTCCAACCTTTCTCGCCAATTAGAAAGTCTAACCTTCGAGAATCAAATTCTTCAACCCTTCAGGTCTCCAAAAATCCAACCCTCGTAACGCTCTCCTTCGCTTCCTTTTATACTCTATTTTTCCCGCTCTTTCCACTTCCAGCCGCCCACCCCTCGCTAGTGGTGTCCGGGTCCCTCTACAACCGGATTGGCGGAATATTCCCTGTGGATGAGCTGACCGTCCCCTTAACCCGATTCACGTGGCTGCATCACCATGCCTGCAAGTGCTAGGAATTATGACACCTTGAAGCATGTGCCACCCACCGGCAATGAGATCTTCATCGCACCACGCTGGGACCCCGGTCGACATTAAAGATGTGCCGTGATTCCAAAAACGGCCCAAGTTACCCCTGGCCTGGCCTCGCCTAACTGTGCTCGTGGATCTCACGAGCAGGGAGAGATGTGCTCTGGCCTCGACCTCGACCAGCCTTGACCCGAGTGGACGCACCTCGAGCATGCCAAGGAGTGCCTAGCTCTCGACCTTGACCAGCCTTTGACCGAGGGACCACCTCGAGCTCATGATGGAGTGCTCGAGTCTCTGGCCGCCTCGAGTTCCCGAGCTCGACTAACTTTGACCTTCCTCGATGATCTCGAGCAGATTGTAGAGCTCCTGAGCTCGACCTCGACCGCTTTGACGTCCCGACTTTCGCTCGAACCAGTCTGCCTTCGAGGTCTCTTACTCGAGCCTGAAGGGCATCGAGGGCCTGTCTCGATATTTTACCCAAACACCATCCCCCGCTCTAGTTTTGAGTGAAGCGAGACAAGACCTGAAACTCAAGAAGGACGGGTCGAACTCGCGCCTTTTAGCTTCCCCACGCTCTTTTTCTCGCTCGGATCCGCAGCTGACCGAGGCTTCTTCCGCCACTACCCCGCTCTGACCGCGAATGGACCGAGGTATCTTCGTCGCTACTCCCGCCGGCATGGAATCGACCGAGGTGTCTTCTGTCACATTCCCGCCGGCCTCGCAATCGACTATAGATCTCGTTAGGTTACTCCCGCCGGCCTCGCATCGACCCAAGCATGGCACCATCCCGCTGGATTTCCGCCAGCGAGTTCTTCTGAACTTCCGCCCGGCCCGCAATCGACCCGAGCTTGCTGATACTCCCGCCGGCCTCGCAATCGACCTAAGCAACGGCGCCATCCCGCTGGGATTTCCGCCAGCGAGTTCTTTCGATCTTCCGCCCGGCCTCGCAATCGACCCGAGCTTGCTGATACTCCCGCCGGCCTCGCACTGACCCAAGCATGGCGCCATCCCGCTGGATTTCCGCCAAGGAGTTTTTCTTCCGCCGAGCCTTTTAATCGACCCAAGCTTCGATATCACTCCCGCCTCGTTTTCAATTAACCCGAGCTTGGCACCGTCCCGCTTAATGAGTTAGGCTTGGGACTTCATGCCGAGGAGTTCTTCTTCCGCCGAGCCTTTTAATCGACCCGAGCTTCGAAATTACTCCCGCCTGGTTTTCAATTAACCCGAAGCTGGCACCGTCCCGCCTAATGAAGTTAGGCTGGGACTTCCGCCAACGAGTTTCTTCTCCTCGAGCCTTTTAATCGACTCGAGGTCTTCTGCCGATACTCCCGCCTCGGTTTTCAAATAACCCGAAGCTTAGCACCGTCCCGCCTAATGAGTTAGGCTGGGACTTCATGCCGAGGAGCTCTTCTTCTCCTCGAGCCTTTTAATCGACCCGAGGTCTTCGATGATACTCCCGCCTCGGTCTTCAATCGACCCGAAGCATGGCACCGTCCCGCCTAATGAGTTAGGCTTGGGACTTTATCCGAGGAGTTCTTCTTCTCCTCGAGCCTTTAATCGACCCGAGGTCTTCGACGAGACTCCCGCCTCGGTTTTCAACAACCCGAAGCTTGGCACCGTCCCGCCCAATGAGTTAGGCTTTGGGACTTCCGCCAAGGAGTTTCTTCTTCCTCGAGCCTTTTAATCGACTCGAGGTCTTCGATGATACTCCCGCCTCGGTTTTCAACAACCCGAAGCTGGCACCGTCCCGCCTAACGAAGTTAGGCTTGGGACTTCTATCCAAGGAGTTTTCTTCTCCTCGAGCCTTTTAATCGACTCGAGGTCTTCTGCTGATACTCCCGCCTCCGGTTTTCAACAACTCGAAGCTGGCACCGTCCCGCCTAATGAGTTAGGCTTGGGACTTCATGCCGAGGAGTTCTTCTCGCTTCCGGTCTTCATTTCGAGCTTACATTATGAATGCTATCTTATTCTTACATAGATTTGTACTTTTACATATCCCATCTCGGGACTAAATCTTATATTAGCATTTTATAATACAAGGGACTCTACTCGAAATATTTCCTCAAGAGTCGTGCGCTCCACTGCCTCGACTTCTCGTCCGTCTGACGAGCCAACCCAGACGCCTCCCGGTCCTCGCTAATTCCTCGCCTTGCACTTTTCCTCTTCGATTTCCATATCCAGCTCACCTGCTCATACGCATCCGAATATGAATCGGATCGAAGGACTCCGCAGTTATACCACGGTCTCCCCATCCGAACACCCTCTTTAATCCCCTGTAGCTCGGGATGGTTGAATGCACCAAGATCTAGGACCGATCTATGGTATCTTTGATAAACTCCCGAGGACTCTCATTCTTTCTCGCCTCACTCCGATACCCATCATGTCATCCTCGTGGTCACCGCACTCGAAATTGTTCTCGCGAACTCCCCGCACATCCTGCTCAAAACTCAAAATGCTTCCCGTGGAGTCTCATGCAGACCATTCTCTCGCCCTTCCCTCAAGAGCGAGCTGAAGGCCTCGCGACCTCGCGTCGCCGATGCACCTTGCACCCCGCCATGTCGCTGAACCGCCTATATGTACTAATGGATCGCTCTTTCCCGAATATTTCAGATCCGGAAGCGAAAGTCACGTGGATCGTGACACCCATGATCTCCGCGAGAGTGGAGATTCGTTGTCCAAAGATTATTCGCCACCTGACTCTTTCTGCCTCCAAGATCTTCCACAACTCAGTGCCAACCTCGCTGCACCTCTCCCTCCAACTCCTCCGCACGACGAGGTCAGGTCGCCTCCCGCAAATGTTGACGAGACCCCTTCCTCCATGTTTGTTTCTTCTCTCATTGCAACATTCTAGTGCCCGAGGTCTTGGGCTTCATCTCCCGTGATTTTCCCGAACACGAGCATTCCTCTACTGGACTCCGGACATCGTTACATACTTTTCTCTCGTCCTTCCCCGAATTCTTGTAATGGGAGGCCATAGCTTCGATCTGCTTTTCCATCCGATCCATTCTTTCCTGGATCTCCCTATTCCGGGCCTCATTGGCCACTTCTCTCAAAGTCACCGATTCTTCCTGACATACTCCTCTTCTACTGCTTCCCTCATCGCTGTGTCGCGTGTCTTGAATGTATTAGAAATCAGCTTTCAGTGCCGATCCCCACAGCACGACGCCAAAATGTTGATGCGGTTTTTCCCGCGTGTCTCAACAAAGGCTTCGAACCTTCAAACAAGGATCGCAAGAGCTCGAAGCAGAATGTCTCGAACCTTCCGTCATGGATTCAAATAAGGTCTCGATCCTTCCGCCGCGATAAGCTCGAGCAGTGATTATCCCTTCGTCCCGCTCACTGCCTTCTTCGTAACGCTGATCTCCTGACCAGACTCACGTAAGACCGGATCGTGGTCGCCGGGCGTGTCCCGACGAAACCCTCCGACGCCAAGTCAAGAATCGGATTTTTCTTTTGTATCTCCCTTAGCTGAGGAGGCCTGAAAGCATGAAAGCGGTATTATTTCGCCTCTTTTGGATAAGTATGGTGTTTTCGAGAATCAAACGAGAGATTTGAAAGCGAAGAACCTGCTTGAGGTTACTGCATCCTTTCGTGAATCGAAGTTCCAACTTTCATCGCCAATTAGAAAGTCTAACCTTCGGTAATCAAATTCTTCAACCCCTTCAGGTCTCCAAAATCCAACCCTCGTAACGCTCTCCTTCGCTTCCTTTTATACTCTATTTTTCCCGCTCTTTCCACTTCCAGCCGTCCACCCCTCGCTAGTGGTGTCCGGGTCCCTCTACAACCGGATTGGCGGAATATTCCCTGTGGATGAGCTACCGTCCCCTTAACCCAATTCACGTGGCTGATCACCACGCCGTGCAAGTGCTAGGAATTACGACACCTTGAAGCACGTGCCACCCACTAGCAACAAAGATTCCATCACACCACGTGGGACCCCGGTCGACATTAAATATGTGCCGTGATTCCAAAAACTGGCCTGGCTGCCCTGGCCTGGTCTCGCCCACCGTGCTCGTGGATCTCATGAAAGGCGAGAGATGTGCTCTGGCCTCGACCTCGACCAGCCTTGACCCGAGGGACGACCTCGAGCATGCCAAGGAGTGCCTAGCCTCGACCTCGACCAGCCTTTGACCGAGGGACTACCCCGAGCTTGCGATGGAGTGCTCGAGTCTCTGGTCGCTCCGAGTTCCCGAGCTTGACTAACTTTGACCTTCCTCGATGATCTCGAGCAGATTGCAGAGCTCCTGAGCTCGACCTTGACCGCTTTGACGTCCCGACTTACGCTCGAATCCAGACTGCCTTCGAGGTCTCTTACTCGAGCTGGAAGGGCATCGAGGGGCCTGTCTGATATTTTACCTAAACAGGTATTTTAAATGAGATTTTCTAGCATTTGAAAATTATAGAAGGTGTCCAAATTAAGTTTTGGAGTACAAAAATTATTTAGGTTTTGTTTTTTAAACAAATGATGGAATTTTATTGAAGAAAAAAGGAATAGATGTATATGCACACACACACACTAGGAAGCAAAGGCCATTTTACAAACCATTAGAAGTATGGATGGAATGGGCACGTATCTTAGTAATTAGCTCTAATATTTTCATGTAAAATATTTTTAAAAATTTTTGGGTTGATATATACTACCAGATAAATCATGGATAAAAAATAGAGTTTTTTTTTTTTAATTTTTATTACATGAGATTATTATTTAAGATTATAACTCATATTCTATAAAATTATAATTAATATTTATAAATTAAATTATGAATAAAATTAATTTATATGAGATATTGCTTAGATTTAAACTCTTATTAATATTTAAATAATTAAAAAAATCTCATAATAAAGTTGAAAGAATTCAAATCGCTGCCCTCGTATTTAGAGAATGATAATTATGACTACTATGCGAAAGGCCTAATAGCTATGGACAAAACAGATTTAAGAATTGAACAATTGAACCACTTACTGCTGTAAAGGTACCAATTAAGGAGTTTCAAAAGAATTGTCTAGAATCACTTTCTAAGCAAATAGAATTCAATCCTTGTCGTAGGATAAGTACCTGATAACTGCGAAAATAGCCATTAAACGATACAGAGACTAAATCATATCATAGTGACTCAAGCCGATTTTTTTTTTTTTTAATTTTCTTTTTTGCCGACACGGTGACATTCATACTCTTCTTCCCTGGAGCATGTACATTGGCAAAATAATTAATGGTCAAAGTGGCCCCTGATAATAGGGCACCGTGATAAGTAGGGCATCACAATCACTACATGTATAGGGCTTAACAAAGGACAAATGAATGAAAACCAAGTGCTTGAAGGAGGTTGGAGCGTCACGGTAGATTGGTGATTGGTTTGTATTCAGAGGTAACGGCATTCACGAATATCTTATCAAACATCAATTACCTAAGCATGTGAATACATGGCAAAATGAAGGGGAAAAAAAAAAAATTCCCTAATTAATGGAAGACTTTTTGTTTTTTTGCAAGAGTTTCATTTATGTGTCAATTTTCTCATTAATTAACTTCCCAACCTAAATTATATATGGACGACTTTTTTATATAAACTATACAGGCTTTCATGTTCATGAAGTGACCTTTTTTTATTAACACGTCTTACTTACTAAAATGTCATAGAAATTATTATTAATTGGTTTTTTGATTTAATTACATAAAGATAATTTAGATTTTTTTTTATTTTTTTCCACGAATTGACTTTTTTTTTTTATTTAAAGAAAAGAAAAACTTGTGAAAATCGTTCGTTCGCACGTATATATCGCGTGAACTTTGGTTTCCAAAGTTTAGTCTTGATTATTGATCATGGGCACCGGTCAATAAATAAACTTGTATTGTCATTTATGAAAACAATTACACAGCGGAGACCAAATACAGCAAACATGTATAATAAATAATAATACACAGCTTTATCAAGCAAAATTTAACACTCTTCTAAGGCACTTTAGATTGATACGCCCCTTAACGACATGATTATAAACGTGTCCTATTTGAATTGATTTTTTTTTTCTGCCTCTTTCTTATTTTCCAAGTTTCAACATGGTACGTTATAATTCTTTTTAATTGAAAAAACAAAATTAAACGTGGGAGAAAAAAACTGCCTGCGACGCTTGTTTTCAGTTTGCTCGAGAAAGCTATCTTGCAAGCCTGCACGATCACAACCGTAAATCTTGTATAGATTTATATTTTATGTAAATAATTTAATTGAAAAAAAAAATTAACAAAGCAGGTCACCATAATGGGAATGTGACACAGCCCGCCGTATCTTACATTTTCACAATTTTGACGCCTCTACGCATAGTATGCAAGTTGAGAGAGAATACTTAAGTTAATAAGCTAGCTAGATATTTGTTGTGAGGGGAGCATTAAAAAATTGCAATATTGTGAAAATCCCCCGCCCAGTGTAAAATTGGATAAGGTCAAGAGAAGACGTGGAGTTGGTGGAACATTAATCCTTTTCATTATGCCCACAAAAAGGAGATGAATCCTTAGTTTGGTAGAGAATGAGTGTTGCATTGCTGCCCTAATTAGCTTTGATCCATTTTAAAAGGCTCTTGTGAATTCAATGTTTTGAAGAAATCGGCTGGCGATCAAATTGTAACCAACGATTTCAATCATTAATCTTGGGGAACTAGAAGATACATACAAGATTACAAAGTGATTTCTCCATAAACACCTGGTCAAATGGTGACCAACCTGCCAAGCGTGAAAGAAGGGCTAGCTAGCTCGTTCATATATCCACATATTCACCTTTTCATTAATTAGAATATGACCCCCTGGAGTTCGATCTAAGTAATGAATAATCAAATCCTCAACTTCTCATGAATGAATAACGAATGAACTCTCTTTAATTAGTCTAATCGACAATACATGCATGCATGAACATAATGTGTATGCCATGTGCGTTCATTTCTAAAATATTAGAGGTCTTACGGGTCTGGATGTTATTTCCCCTATATTTAAGATCTATTATATTTACAATTAGCAACGGCATTTCTTGCACGCACTGTAATTATATATTATTGTTAGACAATGTTACGTAATAAGCTTTTTAATTTCAGCTTCTGCAGTAAGTAGCTGAAAACTTGGCGCCCCAGACGAGTCTTATGATACCGACCTCCATTGAAAATTCTAACGTTCCATTCTTCGTACACGCCCACACACACACACACACACACACACACATCTATATATTTTGTGCGTCCCTTGAATATCTTAAATAGTCAAAATTAGCTAACAAATTAATTGTGTACGTTAAAAAAATTATACGTACATAATTAATTAGTTAAATCATATTATTTGATTGAGCAGACGTGAAGAACATTAATGATGACGATCCACGTTCTGCAAGAGACAGGCAAAAACATGCATACCAATTCTTAACACGAAGGGATTTAGCCAATGCCACAAGCAAAGGTTGCATCATAATAATTTTGTTTAATTTTATTTTGCTGGACATTAACTTCGAGAGCTTGGTCGGTCATCACTAGCCTTAGAAAAATATTTGCATTATTGCTTTTTTCGTTTTTAATTCTTTTTTCATTTTTGTCCCTGATGATTGCAATGAGTTATGATGGCTGATTTTTTTTTTTTTTTCAAAAAGTTTTTGATTAGACGAAACAGTGTGTTTTGATAGAACTGTTTTTATGCATATCATTTTTCCATTTGGGTAAGTCAATACAATAATGTAAAGCACTTGGCTTGTTGACCTTGCAACTGAGAATAGACTGAAAGTGACTATTAGTTAATGAGCAATATAAACAGTGTTTCAGGAACCCCACAAACTTTGTGGCTGCACTCACCTTAACATTACCACTTTCATTGAAAAAAAAAAAGGAAGAAAAAAACAGCGAGAGAGACGTACCATCTTAAAGCCAATGCGGGTTAATCTGATTAATCTTTTCCACAGCCACGTAACTAATTTGAGGATTTTACAGGCTACTAGAGTATTAATCTGGTGAGATTTTATAGGTGTTGCACCGGCCACAGCTTACGACCACTGGGGGCTTAAGTCTTGCTGGAGAAAATAAATTCTAAAAATTAAAAAAATTTACTTGAGTTTTTAATTGATTATTAATTCCGTTAAATCTATTAAAACAATACAAATAGTACTAATGGATCTACTACTAGTTCTTTGACTGGATCAACTTATGGATATGCTTCTTGCTATGCTCCAGCAACCTTAGCTTATGGCTCAGGTTCTACAAGTGAGAATGTAATTGGTGCGTGTTTTTTACATTTGCTACTTATATTCCCTATTAAATCTCAAAAAAAAAAGTCTTTATAAACTCATAAACTAATAAAATTTTAAATTTTAACCTTTAAAATTATAAAAGCACACACTTTAATTAAAAAAAAATGCCAACAATAACCCATATGAATATTTTTATTATTATTTAATTTCCCCATTATATCTATTAAAATAACCTTAAAAAATTCATAAATCCAAAAAATATCAATTTTACATCTAAATATTATGTAATTTAGCTATCGGTAAATCAGTTTGCCACTAACAAGAGGATATAGTTTGAACTTTCACTCATACGGATTGAGGGAGAATTTAATTTCAATCATGCTATATACATTTTTTTTTTTTTTTTGGGTTAAGGCGAAGACAATTAGCTGCTGAAAATGGAGGCTAGATAATTTAACTTGTCTGGCTAAATTTAACATTGTTTCGTATATAGCTTGATAGTAGGTATACTTTCAAATTCATATGCACTAGAACAATTACTGAGTATATATGGAGGATGCGTGAGAGGCAAATAAGGGTGAGAAAATAATGTGAAAGAATGGCCAACTGCCGAAGGATTTCCAAATCGAATGAAACATTTATTGTTGTTGCTGTTAGGCACGAGACGAGGAAGAATGTTTATCTGCTTGGGGAAACCAATTTTGGGCCACTTCTATTTCATAAATTATTATATTTCCCCCCTCATGTGTAAGAAAGTTTGAGAGTCGACCCCATGCGTGAATGCAAAAGGGAAACTCCCTTCATTTCATTATTAGGGTAATAATTTGCAGCACTTAACCAGTTGCTTCCATGGCTAGCTATACGTGCCTTGAGAAGATCGCACTAATCAAGTTTAAAGAGAAAAATAAAAATAAAAATAAAAATGGAAGAAACAAAAAAGAAAAAAATGAATGTAATGTTGATGTAAGCAGTGTGTGTTATTCTAGATTTTTTATTAACAAGCATGCTACTTTACAACCTTCGTATATATATATATATATATATGTTATAATTAACGTGAGGTCACAAGTTTTTTTGTTACACTTATCAGAATTTACGTTGCGTTTAGCCAGCATAGTAGATGACCCTTAATTAAGTTATTCTCGATATTCTGTTTATGTATAAGTTAATTAAGTTAATTATTCTTGATTTAGTGTTGATTTACATGTATTTTTGTAGAGGTCATAAGACGAGTTAATTAATTTATATGACAGCTAAGCTTTTAGGAGATACAACTTGAAGTGAGCCAAGTAAGTGAATAATTAGCCATCTTATTGTTTGGAATTGTCAAAATTAAATATACTTACACTGAGTTTTTAGGCTCAATTAACATATCACTTGTGAATGGTTAACTAATTTGTGTCGTATCAACCTCCATATATTCTCAGAGCTTCGCATGCATCAAGTTATCGTGATAGATAATGATTTGTAGTTGCAGTTTTTCATCAATTGAGGGCTCCACGCAATGTTGGAAAATAATTTATGTGATATGGATGTTTGAGAAAATTGAGATAAGGTTGAATGTTGAATATATAACATTATAATAATTAGTAAAGAGGAAAAGATCGATGCATATCCATTTGTAGCCCACAATGTATGATTTATAAAATGCATTTTTTTTATGAAGTTTGGTATGTTAGATAACCATAGAGGGCTCCACGCACACATGGGCCATTATAAGCCGGACGCTTAAACCCTCTCGATTTCTTTGCTCATCGTCAATTTGTTTCTTTCCTTCAGCTTAAATTTCTTTGTCAACACTTGGACATAGTCTAATTAGATGCGCCATTAATAATATTAGATTTTGTAACCTTTCAATAATTTATTACCTGAGTTGGTTAAATATTACAGTTTTTTAGTAGCGATGGGTAATTAGCACAAAAAATAGTACTAAATGATAAAGAAAAATTCATTATGAAAAAAAAAAAATAACTACATGACAATTTTTTTCCTCTTCTACATTTTGTGTTTTTTCTTTTTTGTATTTTTTGATACAAATATTGTTATTCTTGAAGTTGAGAGTTAAAGTAGGTAGAATTAGGCTTTAGGTCTTTAGGTCTCATGAGGCATATGGTTATAGATTTTGATTTTGATAGACATATCAACATCTTAATAGATATATCAACTGTAGTTATTAGTATTTATATTCTCTAATATAATGTTGCAAAAAGATTTTATAAATTTAATTAACTTTAGTGAGTGTTTATTGGCATTTATACTCTCTAATGCAACACTAACAAAAATAAAATTATAAACTTAATTAACCTTAGCAAAACCCTAAACAAGGTTATACATGTCACTTTACTCATGTGTAATGGGTATTTTAAAATATGAGAGTGAACGTTGAAAATATAGGCCGGCGAGTGAGTTATGTAGAAAACATATTCATGAAAAAATTATGCCGAAAGATTTTATAGACAAATAGAAACTAAGGTCTAAATCGATTCAAAAGTTTCCATTTAGAATTATTTGATTAATACATATGTTAAATCCACTGTAGGATTTTGAAATTAGAGCTCCGATCACAGGATTTTCTTACCCTATAATACCGAACATGCACAAACAATGGGCTTATTGCCGAATTGCAATGAATATTTTTGGGTAAAGATGATTCCACCCCACCCTTTATATAACTACACCCCAATTTCAAATACATCCAATTAATTTTAAATTTGCCTTTAGTATAATGCATTTCTTCTTAATTTACATTTCCCTTATTAATTTTATACACATATGTGTTCCAATTGGGTAAAAGAAGCGGTGCAAGGAAAGTCTCCGAGATAAGGTTTATAAAACTTTGATTAGTTTGTTAGCTTCGGTTCTAACAATCCATAATAGGGTGATAGATATGTGAAGAAAGAGATTGACATAAAAAATTAGGGTTCGGTTACAGTAGAGTTGCTCCACCGTAAAATATTACTAATAATAATATAATCATAATAATAATTTATTTTTTATTATTTATCACTTTAATTTTATGATTATTAAATAATATTTTATAGTAAAATAATTTCACCGTAGTTACTGGTAAAAAATTATTGTGATTAAGTGGATAAACTTAATTTGAGTTAAACACTTTAAATTAAATCCTTCAAAGTTATTCTTTTGTATGGTTCACCACACATTGAGACACATGTTAGCAAGAGTAATTACGCGCTATGAATTCCAATTTCCTTTAGGTTTTAATTTCCAAATGTCCTAATTGATTCTATGGATTAAATAGCTGTCATTGATGCACACCATTTCACTATTTTAGGGAAGGAAGTTTTCTGGACTTGAAATTCAAATAAGAATGATGTAGTAATGTTTGAGGTTAAAATTGTAATGCAACCAAAAAAAGGGGGCGTTATTACACTAAAACTAGAGTAAAATTATCATATTTGTTGATGCAATTTTTCCCGCGTGCCTCAACAGTGCCTCGAACCTTCAAACAGTGCCTCCAAACAGCTCGAGCAGGACTGTTTGAACCTTCTGCTCGCGGATTCAAACAGTACCTCGATCCTTCTGCTCGCGATAAGCTCAATCTCGAGCAGGATTACCTCCTTCGTCCTGCTCACTGCCTTCTTCGTAAGCGGAGATCTCCTGACTGTATGCACAGAAAACCGAGTCAGGGGTTGCCGGGCCTGTTCCGGCAAAAACCCTCCGACGCTCAAGTCAGTAATCGGGTTTGTCCTTTTGGTATCTCCCTTAATGAGGGAGACCGGAAAGATGAAATGGGTATTATTTCGCCCCCCCCTTTTTGGATAAGTATGGTGTTTTCAGAAAATCAAATGAGAGAGATTAGAATAGGAAGAACCTGTTTGAGCTTACAGATCCTTTTGTCTCTCAAAAATCCAACCCTTTTGTGAATTAGAAATGCCAACCCTTGTAACGTTTCCCTTCGTTTCCTTTTATACTCTATTTTTCCCGCTGTTTCCATTTCCAGGCTGTCCACTCCCACGTTAGTGGTATCTGGGTCCCTCTGACAGCCGGGATTGGCGGAATATTCCATAGGGATGAGCTACCGTCCCTTAACCCGATTCACGTGGCTGATCACCATGCCTGCAAGTGCGCTAGGAATTATGACACCTAGAGGCATGTGTCGGCCATCTAGCACAAGATCCCCACCACACCACGTGGGACCCCGGTCGACATTAAAAGGTGTGTCTGGATTCGGAGGTGACTGGCCGGGTCTTGTCCACCATGCTCGTGGATCGCAATCTCGCGAGCAGGAGAGGTGTGCTCTGGGACCCGCTCTTCATGCGAGCGGGAAGGAGTGCCCGGTTCTCGACCTCGACCATCTTCGACTCGAGGGACGACCTCGAGCTCATGAGCGAAGCGCTCGGGCTCGAGCATCTCCGATTCCTCGACCTTGACCAGCCTTGACCGTAGGGTCGCCGAGCTAGTCTGTCCTCGGGTGTCTTACTCGAGCTGGAAGGGCTTCGAGGGCCCGTCCGATATTACCTAAACACCAGCCCCCGGCTTAGTCTTTGAGTGAGCGAGATAAGACCGAAACTCGAGAATGATGGGCCGAACTCGCGCCTTTTACGCTCCCCATGTTTCACCGTTGTCTCCCACTTAGGCTTTGGGACCCGCCTTAGATTGCCAAGGATTTCTTCGAACTTCGCCGGCCTCCAATCGAAACAAGCTTCTTCTCGCCAATCCTACTCGGCCCTTCGAACTTCGCCGGGCTCGCAATCGACCCAAGCTGCCTCTCGATGTTACTCCCGCCGGGCCTCGCAATCGACCCAAGCGTCTTCCGATGTTATACTCCCGCCGGCCTCGCAATTGACCCAAGCATGGCAATCGTCCCGCCTAAGACTTAGGCTTTGGGACTTCCGCCAATGAGCTCTTCTCAAACTTCTCCCGCTCGGCCTTTTAATCGACCGAACGCCTTCTGAATCTCTACTCCCCGCCGGCCTCGCAATCGACCCAAACGCCTTCTTGTTATAATCCCGCCAGCCTCGCACTGACCCGAAGGCAGCACCGTCCCGCCTAAGACTTAGGCTTTGGGACTTCCGCCAGGAGTTCTTCGAGATCTTCCGCCGGGCCCGCAATCGACCCAAGCGCCTTCCGATGTTATACTCCCGCCTCGGTCTTCAATCGACCCGAAGCTTAGCACCGTCCCGCCTAACGACTTAGGCTTGGGACTTCCGCCGAGGAGCTCTTCCGAAACTTCGCCGAGCCTTTAATCGACCCAAGCGCCTTCCGATAACACTCCCGCCTCGGTCTTCAATCGATCCGAAGCTAGCACCGTCCCGCCTAATGAGTTAGGCTTGGGACTTCCGCCAAGGAGCTCATCCGCTTCGGTCTTCATTTCGAACTTACATTATAAATGCTTTTCTTATTCTTACATACATTTATACTTTTACATATCCCATCCCTGGACGTAAATCTTACATTAGCATTCTACAATACAAAGAGACTCCACTCGAAATACTTCCTCGGAGTCATGCGCTCCACTACCTCGATCTCTCGTCCGTCTGGACGAGCTGGCCTCAGATGCTCTCGCCTTCCATTCCTCGATTCCCCCGAGCTCGAGCGAGGTTATCTCAGATGGTTTCTTGGCACCACGGCAGAAGTAGCCTCGCCACCCTTCGGTCGCCTTTCACGACCCCAACAAATTTCAATTTACTCGATACTTAGTGGCTAAATAATGGGTGGATAGCACGCATCGGTCGATCCTCACGAACGACCTCCCTAGAATCGCTCGGCACGGGCCGGCTTCATCTACCACCACGAAATCCAAAGATCATATTCTTCTCGAAAGGCTTTGAGCCCATGGTCACGCCACTTGATGATTCCTAGAGGTATTAGCTTTCCTCCCCGAATCTTTTCAGGAAGTGCTCGTCTGCCGATGCTCGCACTGCTATTCCTAAATCCTCGAGCGTGGATTCAAGAGAATATCTACCGAGCTCCCGAGTCAACCAAAGATTCTGATCAACTTCCTTATTCGCTATGCCTGGCTTTTACCACTACTGAGCATCCTCGTGAGGGTACAACACCCCTCCTCGCCTCCATCCGTCCACATGATTGGTACTCACCGAACCTCGGCCTTCTGGCAACCTGAGCAGCGAATCAGACTTCTCGGCCACCATGCAGATATCCAGCAGAGTTTTTCTGGCCCTATTTGAACTTCCGACCATCATGGGCCCTCCCGAGATTACCCTCGTGGACCGGTGGTTCCGTGTTCTATTTCAGAAGCCTCGCCATCTTCCTCAGTCGCCGCTCAACCACCGGTGTCCCTCTTCAACAAACTCATCCAAGTACCGGCTCCTAACCGGATCCTCCACCGGTTTTTCAAATCACCAGATCAGGCTGCTGGAGTGGCCGTGGTTACCATGGAAACGGCAGAACCGCCTCTTATCCCGCTTGCACACCGACTTGGCCATCTACAGCTGGTAGCTCAAGCAGCCTCGCTCTTCACCACTCAAGTATCTCTTCGAGATACCTTCAACCTCAGATAATCGCTCTGTAGTAGTGGCTCTGCTCCACCACTCAGATTGCCTCTATCCCTCGGAAGCTTCTGCTGAGGGTGGTAATGGACTGGTCCGCTTCGGCCATGGTTCATCTCGTGTCCGCTTAGCTGGTCATGGGTGCGTGGCCATCATGACGCCTGATTCTCTACGATCCCTACCTGAGACTCGCGAGGTGGCTGGGGACCATCCGCGCGGAGGAACCTCTCGATATGGGTCAGACAGGCAGCCCTGGCCTCGCCGCCTTGGAGCTCGTGGTCCCTGCAGGCTCCATTTCTCCTTCCTCTCGCTTCCACCAACCCGCTCACTTCTCGCCTTGGCGCTTTTTCTTCTTCGATTACCATATCCAGCCTTGACCCGCTCATACGCGATCCGAATACGAACGGATCAAGGACTCAGCAGGTTATACCACGGTCTCCCCATCCGGATCCCATCCTTCAATCCTCCTCGAGCTCGGATGGTTAAACGCACCAAGATCTAGGACCGATCTATGGTATCTTTGATAAACTCCCGAGGGACTCTCCTTCTTCTCGCCTCACTCGACAACTCCATCATGTCATCCTCGTGGTCACCGCCTCCTGAATTGTTCCGCGAACTCCCGCACATCCTGCTCAAAGCTCAAGATGCTTCCCGTGGAGTTCATGCGACCATTCTCTCGCCCTTCCCTCAAGAGCGAGCTGGAAGGTCCCGCACCTGCAGTCGCCGACAGCACCATGTACCTCGCCATGTCGCTAAACCGCTCTATATGTACTAATGGATCACTCTTTCCCGAAAATTTCAGATCCGGAAGCTGAAGTCACGTGGATCGTGACACCCATGATCTCCGCGGAGAGTGGAGATTCGTTGTCCAAAGATTATTCGCCACTTGACTCTTTCCGCTCCCCAAGATCTTCCACAACTTGTGCTAACTCACAGCACCTCTCCTCCAACTCCTCCGCACGAGAGGTCAATCAGATCCCGCAAATGTCGACGAGACCCCTTTCCTCCATGTTTGTTTCTTCTCTCACAGCAACATTTGGTGCCCTAGGTCTGGGCTTCATCTCCCACATTTCCCGAACATGAGCATTCCTCTACTGGACTCCGGACATCATTACATGCTTTTCTCCGTCCCTCCCCGAATTCTTGTAATAGTGGAGGTCGAGTTTCCATCTGCTTTTCCATCCGATCCATTCTTTCCTGGATCTCCCTGTTCTGGGCCTCATTGGCCACTTCTCTCAAAGTTATTGATTCTTCTAGACTTACTCCTCTTCGGCTGTTTCCCCTCATCCTTGTGTTGTGTCCCTCCAATGTATTAAGAAATCAGGCTTTTTGTGCCGGTCCCCACAGACGGCGCCAAAAGATGTTGATGCAATTTTTCCCGCGTGCCTCAACAGTGCCTCGAACCTTCAAACAAGGCCTCCAAACAACTCGAGCAGGATCTGCTTGAACCTTCCGTCATGGATTCAAACAAGATCTCGATCCTTCCGCTCGCGATAAGCTCAATCTCGAGCAGGATTACCTCCTTCGTCCCTGCTCACTGCCTTCTTCGGAATCGGAGATCTCCTGACCTGTATGCACGTAAAACCGGTCGGGGTCGCCGGCCTGTTCCGCAGAAACCCTCCGACGCCAAGTCAAGAATCGGGTTTGTCCTTTTGGTATCTCCCTTAATGAGGGAGACCGAAAGATGAAAGGGTATTATTTCGCCCCTTTTGGATAAGTATGGTGTTTTCGTAAAATCAAACGAGAGAGATTAGAATAGGAAGAACCTGCTTGAGCTTACGTGATCCTTTTGTCTCTAAAAATCCAACCCTTTGTGAATTAGAAATGCCAACCCTTGTAACGCTCCCTTCGCTTCCTTTTATACTCCATTTTTCCCACTGCTTCCATTTCCAGTCAGTCCACTCCCACGCTAGTGGTATACGGGTCCCTCCGACAACCGGATTGGCTGAATATTCCCTGTGGATGAGCTGCCGTCCCTTAACCCGATTCACGTGGCTGATCACCATATCCGGCAAGTGCGCTAGGAATTATGACACCTTAGAGGCATGTGCTCGGCCATCTGACATAAGATCCCCACCACACCATGTGGGACCCTGGTCAGACATTAAAAGGTGTGCCGGGATTCGTGAGGTGACTGGCCCGGTCTTGTCCAGCTATGCTCGTGGATCGCAATCTCGCGAGCAGGAGAGGTGTGCTCTGGAGACCCGCTCTTCATGAAAGGTGAAGGAGTGCCCTGCCTCGACCTCGACCATCTTTCACCCGAGGGACGACCTCGAGCTCATGAGCGAAGCTGCTCGGGCTCGAGCATCTCCGAATTCCTCGACCTTGACCAGCTTTGACCGTATGGTCGCTTGAGCTAGGTCGTTCTCGGGTGTCTTACTCGAGCTGGAAGGGCTTCGAGGGGCCTGTCCGATATTACCCAAACAATCTTTTTTTTTTTTTTTTTGTAGAGGAAAACTCATTGGAATCCAAAAGATATAATAAGTAACTATGTAACTTTACAAACATAAAAAATAATTCAGAACTAATTCGAGTGTATTTTTATGCGTTTCTTTATTTTACTAAAGAAAAGTCATTGAGATCCAAAAGCTTAAATGAAAAACTGGACACATGGTTTTATGAATATGGTTGAAGGTAGAGAGGGTTAGCCTTTGCAAAATTTCATTTAGCCCATAAATTTTTAGAAGAGTTGGATTATGGACACCCTCTAATTTCCTCACAAAACCCTTTTTTATTTTCAAAATATCCTTTCATTTTCAAATAGACTTCTAATTTTTTTTTATTGTTAAAACTTAAATTAATATTGTGCTGTTTTTCATTTCTTTTGCAATTTTATTATTACTCAATCCACAAAATAAAAAGCACTTTGGGTGATGAATTTTTAATGTTAATCATTGGCTTAAATTGTAGATATTTTAAGTTATAAGTTTAAACAATCTTAAATACTTTTATAAGGATAATGAAGTGGTGCTAATAGTTTCACTCTTTTATAATATTTCTTATAATCTCTAATAACATAAAATAATTTATGTATGGATAACAATTTTTTTTTATATAGTATTTAGTGAAATAAACGATATTTTTATTAGTCTGGAAAATATTCTTTTATTGAAAGATTATTTTAATTTAGTATAAGTTAAATTTTCTCATTGCTACTGCTAGCAACTTCACTCACTAAATTATTATTATAATAGATTAAATTCATATATCCCCATACATTTTATTAAGGTGAATTAGGGTTTTACATTATTTGAAAGTTAAAAACACTTGACATAAAGAAAAAATGATTAAGCGAAAATGCAGATAGTGTTGTATCTTTTAAAGAATCACTATTAATCGTACAGTAAGAATAATCAGTTATGACGATAATCAATTAAACGTTAGATAAAATTTATTTTAAAAAATATTGTGAACTTTAAAAATAGTCATATGTGTTTAATAAATCTTAACTGCTATAAGAATTTTAATAATTGAAATAGATATATTGTTAAATAAAATTTATTTAACACATTTATAAATGTGTAAATAATATTTTTTATTGTGTATATAATAATTGATGATTAAAAATATTTTTTTTAAATATAATTTATAATAATAATAATAATCTCTTTCAATTTAATAATTTTATTTTTTAATTGAATGAGAGTAATTTTAAATTTTTATAATATATGTGATAGTATATATATATAATTATATTAAATATAAAATTAATTTTAAAAATTAAATTTTAAAGAATTACTGTAAATAAGATAATTTGATGAAAGTGTTTTTTTTTTTAAATATCAAATACCAAATTAAGTTTTAACTTCTCAAAAATACTTTTGATACAGTTACGATTAACCGGGTCATACAACTGGGACGGGTTCAGTTTCGGTTTTAGATCAAATTACTCTACCGGCCCGTTATCATCATCATACGAGTACACGTGTGCATTCGCTGCTGTCAATTACAGAAGTACGAAACTACTCCCGTCTGGCTCTGCCATTCTACTAGGAAGCTGACGTAAACGACAGGGAGCAGGTTGGAAGTGCGATATGGGACCGACAGGCCCGAAAACAAATGAAATGAAAAACGTCTGGCATAGTTATCCACACGTCCAAACAAAATGCCACTATATCTCCACTTAATTACTGTTTTTGCCTTACTCGATTAGAGGTGCCAGTATGTGTTTTTTTTTTTTTTTGATAAAGAAAATGTTTATGCTTTTATGCATGAATCAAACTAAAGGAAACTAGATTTATTGGAAAATGAGGTTGAGTAGTTATATTTTAAAAATTATAATATTATAGTATTTAATAAATATTAATTATTATATGATATAAAATTTATTACATTTTTAATAATTTTATTAAAATTATATTTATTATATATTATTAATTTTTATTTTATAATTATAATTTTTTTTTACAGTAACTACAATTTAAAAATTATAAAACTTCAATCTTAAATGGGACCGTAGATTAAAAATCTTACTTTAATTTGTTCATAGTTTGATGTATGATCTTTGAACACACTTCTTGTAATGGAAGATAAAAATACTCAAAATATTAATAAGTAAAAGAATTGGATTATGGTTGCTCTTCATTGCTATTTTTACCAAAAAGAATTGGATTATGATTCAATTTAAACTAATTTAAATCCTAATAACCCCATAATCTATTGTATATATATTTTGAAGAGATATTGTAAAGACAACTAAGTTTGTTTTGAAAGGTAAGATTAAAATTAAATAAAAATAACTTTTTTTACAACTTTTATATACTATTTAATGGTTGTTTACTTAAATTAATAAAAATATAAATTACTCTTCATAAATAATTGTTGGCATTGGTCATAAATTCCCAAGTTAAATTTAAGTGTTTGAGTTTGAGTCTAAATGGACTAGCCATCGGTTCAGGTACAAGATACTATTATTACTGCTTGGACAATTAGATATCCAACCCGTAATCGCAACAACCCAATTACAAGAGTAGAGCTCTACCAACTGAGCTATATCCCACCGAGCCATTTTTCTTATATTCTCCTCATAGTTTATAGGTAGAGTTACTAGTTAACTTCTCCCTTATTAATTTGTGAATAGGGCTACTATTCTTTCAAACTTCTAAGAAATTTGTGAGTAATTTATAAGAGTTAAATTTATTAATATATATTTTAGATGAAAGTTGTCTTCTTTTTTCATAGTTTGTGGATAGAGTTAACTTATTTCTCATTGTTTCAGTTGGATTCTAAATATAAATATATCAATTGCAATATGAATAACTTATCCCTTATAGTTCAAATAATAATCTCAGTCTAACTAACTTATTCCTCATAGTTCTCGTAAAAAAAAAAGAAAGTAATTCAAATAATCTCCATATGCGAACAAATTATTATAAATCAATGCTGATAAAAATAACTATTTAATAATCAGACTCATGATTTGTTCTAATTTATTTTTATAAATTATAAAGTTCTAAGGTCATAGATTTCACAATAATTTGGATGCAGCCATAACTTTAATTGTCCGGAATAAATTAGATAAACATCATCACAATATTAGTAATTTAAAAAATCAAATTTAAAAATTTTAATACATTTTAAATGCTGTACTTAAAAGAATGGCAAAAACGAAAATCAAGGCACAATTTGAGGGCAATTTTGAGTATTCAGAAAATGGAAGTCATGGTCACTAACAAGTCTTCTTATTCTCAAAAAGGAGGAATAAAAAGAAAAAAAGGAAATGGAAGTCATGGTCACTAATAGATCATTCAGCAGATCTCTACGCACAGTGCAGCCACGCTAACGTAGCTTGGACTCGTGGAGACCTTTTTTCGCTTGACTGGCTCTCTTCTCTTTTCCTCTTTCCTCAGTCAAATAAAATAAAATAATTTAATATAATAAAAGAGAAGAAAGTAAAAGCTACCAAAGAAATAAAAAACAGAAGACACAGACAGGCAAAGCAGAAACCATTTCTGACTGTGAAAAGGCAAAGCGAAGAAGCTTCACGTTTGAGATTCACTCCATTTCCTCAGGTTCAGCCCTTTGCTTTCCCTAACGGTATTTTCTTTCTCTCTCACTGTTTCTGCTTCATTATTATTTTTTTAATTTTTAATTTTGTAACTCAAGCTCAATTTAATGGTAATTACGCCATTTTTTTATTTTTATTAATTCAAGTTTTGTTTTGATGTTCGAGTTTTGTGTTGCGAATTTGAAATTCGCAAATGAAAGGGCACATGCCGTGATTTTTCAGTGTTTTATTTTTTTAATACACACTATATCACTTTGCTTTGCTTTCATTTTCAGTTTGAATTTTTGATCTGCATTGCCTTGTGTGACTAGACTTAAAACTGTATATCTAATTGAATTATGCGATGCAGTGTACTACATGAACAGTAATTTTGAACTATTTTTGTTATCCTAGTGATACACTGTTGAATGATTTATGTATATTTAGTAAAGATGCAAATGTTCAGAAGCTTACTAGGTCCGGTTTCCTTTTCTGGAAACCTGGAATCCAACTGCTACTATTTCCAGTTGAAGATATGTGTGACATTACGGTTTTTGATCATAGAAATTTGCCAAAAACACAAACATGACAAAAGTTTAGTTTTTCCTTTTTGGCCTTCCAAGGATTAAGTTCTAGAAAAATACATTGCAGTGAAACACGTCCTTGAAGCATTCGCAAAGAAAATAAACATGTTTTATTCGCAGTTAGTTGTATTACATGAAGCTTAAGATGATGATGATAATTCTTCAATCCTAGTACAATTTGAACAAAATAATCTCCAATTTGTAATCCCTCTTTGGGAGTTAAAAAGTCGTAGACCATTGTTTTATTTCATGTGTTTGCTATGTGTATACTGGTCAAGTTCACTATAACTGAAAGTGTCCAAGTGAGAATTTTAATCATTGTTTCGGTATCAGATTTTAGGTTGCTAGATGGTAATTATTCATCTGTTTTCTTGCTTGGTCTTTAATTTCCTAGTCATGATTCTCTTCTCAGTTTTTATTTGCTTTGTGGCAGGACGGATTTGTTTGCATCTTGGCTTTAGGATGGACAGGAACAAGAAAAATCATGTTTATGAACAATTGGGCTACTTGAATCCTAAAAATTGATTTAACTTGATGTTATATTCTTCACATATGATTATAAATCATAGCTGAAACTGGGGTCGGTTTATATGCATGCTTGTGTTGTGCGACTGAAACTCTGAAATTCAGTCACTGGATGTGGTTATGCATCCTTTTCCAATGTGCAGTTACCTTAGCTGGTGCATTTTGTTGGGGTATCTTTATGTATCTACCCTTTCTTTTAGTTCAGGGCAGTACATTGACAGGGCCATTCAGTCTGGAAACTGGTTGCATGATTTTGGTTCAGATTTAAAGGATGATTTTGAGAGTGCTACTTCGACTTTTGTTGAAACATCAATTTTACCATCCCAGTTGAATGATTCGGTATCTTGTGGAGATTTGGAAGGTGTTGGATCATTGAATACTACATGCTTGTTAAATTCAAACTTGTATCTGAATTCTGATCTTTACATTTATGGTACTGGAAACCTGGAAATACTCCCCAAAATTTCCATAGTGTGCCCAGTGGAAGGATGTATGATTATTTTTAATATGTCCGGCAACGTTAATGTGGGTCAATATGCAGCCATCGTTGCTGGTTCAGTTGTTGTCTCTGCAGCTAATTTAACTATGAACCTTAATTCCTCTATAAATACAACATCCTTAGGTGGATTGCCACCTTCTCCAACCAGTGGTACTCCAGTAGGATATGATGGAGCAGGTGGAGGGCATGGAGGCCGAGGTGCTTCATGTCTCAAAAATAACAAGACGAGTTTTTGGGGTGGTGACGTTTATGCCTGGTCAACTTTGTCTAAACCATGGAGTTATGGGAGTAAGGGAGGGGGCACATCTGCTGAATATCGGTATGGAGGGAATGGTGGGGGACGTATTAAGCTTCTAGTGAAGGACATGCTATATTTGAATGGATCAGTAATTGCCGAAGGTGGGGATGGAGGACTCAAGGGAGGAGGCGGGTCTGGTGGAAGCATCTATGTTCTTGCTGTAAAGTTGTGAGTACATGCTTCTAAGTTCTAGCAAATACATTTGATGATAATGTTCACTAGTTAACCACTTGAAAAATCTTTCAAATGGTGGTTAGTAGTATACACATTATTGATGTTAGTGATGTACACACTCGTAAATCCTGTTTCTCTATTCTACTGTTTTCTTATTGATAAGATGTCCACTCTGCTGTATCTTATTTTGGTTTTTGTTTATAATAAGACTAAACTTGGGGATGAGACGATCTTTGTTTGCGTCTATAGAACCAAATATCTCGACTCTCACTGACTCTGAATGAGTATACTTTGTTTCAAGATTTTATGGTTTAATGTTTTCTATTCTTTAGCAATTCACTGAACTTGAATGTTGAAATGACTTTCATAACTCTTATACCATCACTTTGGACCAATTGGTGGTAGACACTGGATACGTACCGAAACACAAATTAGTAAATTATGTTTTATCTTTTGAAATGTTTTCTCAAGTATTTTCTGCTTGTTTTAATTGCTCAGGAAGGGATTTGGATTTATAAGTGCAGCAGGTGGCCGAGGCTGGGGTGGAGGTGGAGGTGGAAGGATATCTCTGGACTGTTACAGCATACAAGAAGATATAAAAGTTTCTGTGCATGGTTCGTTCTGATCACACTTGTATCTGATTGTAGAAGCAAAGATTAGGCAACTGCTAAATATTTCTTTCTTATGTAAGAGTCTCAACTTTCTTATAGATCCAGAGGTCTACTTATTAAATGTTATTATCTATAGGACTTGATTTATTTATTAAAAAAAATCTCGGACAAATATGTGTTAGTTGCATAATTTTGGGTGGTCTTAAAATAGACAGAAACAGAGATTGTCAGTTTGGTCTTTAAGCAATATCCTGTAAAAGGAAAAGGACAATAAGGATCTGAAATGCATCATAGAATTGGAAATAAGTGAAGGTGTCAGAATAGCGTTAATGGTAAAAAATGTCAATAACATAGTTAACGTATATCTATTCAGATATTGAAAATATACAAACAGAGCTAGCTCAATAATGTTTGTTTTTGGTATCATACATTCCAAGTATTTGAGGTTTTCTCCTTGAAACCATTGCAAATCAATATCGGTTCAGATCTTAATCTTTAACAATCTTGATGTAAATTTTGACTGATGATTAAGTTTCAGTTGTGTAAATCACGGTCTTCTTAATATTTGATGCAGTGAGATTCCATATCTTGTTTCATTCCTGTATAAGCTTGTATCTTCAAATGTTTTTTCTTCACTTAAACATCAGGTTCCTATGTATTTTTATTTATTTATTTGCTTGATGGTTTGCATGCACTCATTATTTTCTTTTTTATTTATAAACACCATTTTCATGTGAATCTTCCTAGGGAAATGTTTTAATTCGAAATGAATGCTTGTACATTTTTGTATGGGTTACTTGTCCTGGTGGAAATTTTTAGGCTTATCTTTCATTACATGCTTTTTCTGTGGCAGGTGGTTTTAGTATTGGCTGTCCCGAGAATGCTGGAGCGGCTGGTACAAACTTTAATGCATATTTACGGAGTTTAAGGGTTAGCAACGATAATGTCACGACAGAAACAGAAACTCCTTTGCTTGATTTTCCTACTAGACCTATATGGTCTAATGTTTTTGTGGAGAACAATGCAAAAGTTTTGGTTCCATTACTTTGGACCAGAGTTCAGGTTATTTATCTTTTGCGTTCTTCAAAACTAGTATACTTTCATAAATTTATGAAATTTCTTCTTCACTTTATATCCCATAAAAGGTTACAGTAGAATGTCAGAGATCCGAATGTAGTTTCTACTGCTGCAATTTCTTTATCTTATGGGACATGACTGAATGACCAGGCATTCTTAACTCCTTATATTTGTTTATCTTGATTGCTAAATGGTTGATTACACATTGCATGTATTAGGGCTAGGGGATAATGAATTTTGTGTACAACATTGCAAAAGAGGAGAGTGTTTAGGGCTTGCAACTATTAGGGTGCACGGGAAGATGGTGAGGTTCCAGAAAGTGCAGAGATAGAAAATGAACATAACGCATTGGAGAAGAGGTAGGGAGGAGAGTATAAGAAAGCCAATGATTCCATCAAACAAAAATTACAACTCTCATGGTCCATGTATCAAATCAATCAAATACAATGAAATCAGAGGATATAGAATAGAGTACCAAACTTTTATTAGTGACCTAAAAGACTAACTTGAAATGCTGAATACAAGTTTTTGTTGTCTGGAAACCACATTTGGAGATTTTCCTTTTACTTCTTGATCTGTGAGATGGGGGCCTCAACTTATAGAACTTTTTTCAGGGCCTTAGAAAGCTTAAACTGGTTGTCATTTGTGATTTTGAGAGCATAATTCAATGAAGATGAAGGTAATAATTGCCATAATTAAGGTGGGTTAAGTCATCAAAGGTCATGCGATTCAGAATTTGGTGGATATCTTTTTAACTGTTTTCTCTGTTTGGTTTGGCATTTTGTGGAAATGAGAATTTGAAACTGAATTTTATGTTTATAGGAGTCCATTTTTTCATTTAAAGATACTGGAAGACTTGTTCTTCTTTAGAGTTGGTATTTGGTTATGTTTTTTCTTCTTCTATCATGTACTGTCTTGTGAGTTTTCTTAATTAGGTTTGTAGCTCTCTCTTAATGGCATCTTATAATTTTTCCTTATTTAATATTCAAGTTTTTCAAATCTGTCTCTTTGATCATTTCCTTGTTGCCACATATTTTTTGATATATATATATATATATGTCCCCCTTCGATTCTTAAGGTGAGAGGCCAAATAAGTCTATATTGTGGAGGCAGCATTATCTTTGGATTATCTGAATACCCCGTCTCAGAATTTGAACTTGTTGCTGAAGAACTTTTGATGAGTGACTCTGTCATAAAGGTATGTTATTCTTTGTGTCTATTAACATGAATTTATTTAATGGCTTTATGCGTCGCAAACTGATCTGGACAGAAGTGAATGAGAAACAGACTCCCTATATGTGATTAAATGGTTGAGATGTGAGGCTTTCTGAGTTGGGTTTTATCAGATTTAGGTTGAGGTGCTTTTATCTAAGTTGGTTTTGTGTTTGCGCATATTCTATGTTTTAAAGAAATTATTGAATGGAGGTTTCCTTAGAAAGCTTTTTTTTTTTTTTTAAAAGAATGTTATTGAATCATCCTATGATGTTTCCAAGATTTTTCTGATTTTATTTCTTTCAACGATGTGCCTTTTGGGATATAGAATATGCTTGAGTCCCTATTTTATGCGCTGATACTGACAGTTTTATTTTTTATTTTTTTACTATTTTTTCTTTTTGAGATTCATGCGGTTTATATATTGTACAATAGTTGAACATATTTTGAATGGGGAAATGCTGCGGAATATTAAAATAATAATTAAAAAAAAAGTAATGGGAAAAGTAAAAGTAATTAAAAAAAAAGGTAAAAGTCATGTGAAAAATTAAAAAGAAAAAAGAGGCCATTATCTAAATTGAGTGCTCTACATTTATTCTGTTAACAAACATAAAATAAAACCAGCATCCCCAACTGCAAGATATCTTTATTTTGCGCGAAGACACAGGTTTTGGGGTGGAAGAAGGATTTGTTGCTTTAGGGTGGTCTTGCTTGGTGTTACTCATCTTAGGATGGGTATTTGGATGAAATAGCTGGTTCTCTTAGAGCAACTTTGTAGTTGATGAAATTGTGACTTATTTGGAACCCAACGATGCCTCTTATCATTTAAACCATTAACCAATTATTATCCTATAAATCATATTTTGTAATCATATCATACCAAGCTTCCTCAAATGTTGCAGAGCTCAGTGAATCTTAAACAGCAGAAAACAACGAAAAAATAATAGTTTAACGTTCTTAGAAGCCCGTAACTTCTTAGGTACCTTTTTTATTATATGCCATAAACACCATCGATGCTTAGGGGTAGAAAAACCAGTTTTAATTGCCTTTTGTATTGCTTTGTCTTAGTCTATAATGATACCAAGGGGAGGAGAATCGGACATGCATGATAGCCACGCTTCAAATAACCACGTAAATGTCTCCATATCCTCGTGTGAAATCAATCATCATCCTAACAAAATAGATTGGCCATGATGATTAACTTCGACAAAAGGAGTGAATGACATGTTATACTTGTTGATAAGATATGTAGTGTTATACTTTTGCATTGCTTTGTCTTAGTTTGTGATGATATCAAGTGGAAGAGAATCTGACATGCATGGTAGCCACACCTCAAATAACTACGTAAATATTTTTGTATTCTTATGTGAAATCAATACTTATCCTAACAAAATAGACTAGCTATGATGATTAACTCCGACAAAGGGAGCGAATGACATGCTATACTTGTTGGTAAGATATGTAGTGTCATATGTGATGACGTCTACAATTTTTTCCATCCTAAAATCTGCGTCTTTGTGCAAAATACGAATCTCTCACTGTTGGGGATGCTGGTATTATTTTATTTTTGTTAACACAACAGAGTAAGATGCGGATTGATTTCACACGAGGATACGGAGACATTTATGTGGTTATTTGAGGCATGACTATCATGCATGTTTTCTTCTCCTCCCCTTGGTATCATTACAGACCAAGCAAAACAATGCAAAAAGCAATTGAAAATATTTTTCTTACTACTAGGGATTGATGGTGTTTATGGCATAGAATGAAGAAGATATATGAGAAGTTAGGGACTTTTAAAGAATGTGAAGGTATTATTTTTTTGTTGTTTTCTGCTGTTTATGATTCATTGGGCTTTGCAACTTTTGAAGAAGCTTGGCATGACATGATTACAAAATATTATTTATGGGATACTGATTGGTTAAATGATTTATACAATGAGAGGTCCAAATAAGCCACAATTTCATCAACTACAAAGTTGCTTTGAGAGAACCAACTACTTTATCCGAGTAACCATCCTAGGACGAGTAAGACCAAGTAGCAAATCCTTCTTCCGCCCTAAAACCTGTGTTTTCGCGTAAAATACAGATCTCTTGCGCTTGGGGATGCTGGTTTTATTTTATTTTTGTTAATAAAACAAAATACTAGATTGGAATAATAGCCGTTTTTTTCTTTTTAATTTTTTGCATTACTTTTTATTTTTTTATTTTTTCATTACTTTTATTTTTTTATTACTTTTTGATTTCTTTTTTAATTATTATTTTAATATTCTTTACGACCCCATAAGGAAGAGACAGAAGGACGCATTCTACCGTACATCTTTCTTCTTTATGGCCGTTTAGCAGCACTCTGATATTGTCCGGATTTTTCTGATTTTATTTCTTTCAACGATGTGCCTTTGGGATATAGAATATGCTTGAGTCCCTATTTTATGCACTAATACTTACAAGCTTTTTTTTTTTGGGCCATTTTTTCTTTTTGAGATACATGCAGTTCATATCTTGTAGAATAGTTGGACATATTTTGAATATGTTTAGCAGTGCTTTGGAAGAATCATTGTGATCCTTTCCTACCCTCGGGACTCATTCTTATAAATTTTCATTATGGTTTTGTATTTAGAGAATGCTGTTTGATGCTCTCTTATGCTATTCATGTTGATGCGGTACTCAAAAGTCTGTCATCCTAAACTCATGCACTACGAACCTATTATCATTACTAAACGACTCATTGCTTTGGATTTTGGAATTACAACTTTGAACCTTGAAGTTATCAGGGCTCATTGTACTTGTATATTGCAACGGCAAATAAGAAGGATTGAACTTGTAAAGCCTTTGTGATTTGTGTAGCTTTTAGCATGATTAGCTCATTTTTTTTCCAAATATAGGATTTATTTTGATTGCAATCTTAAGCTCTGTTGCAAGTTGTACATCTTGTTTCTAAACTGATGATGTAATATGATCCTTTTTGAAAATGAAGGTTTTTGGGGCCTTTAGAGTTGCCGTCAAAATGTTACTCATGTGGAACTCCAAAATTTTAATTGATGGTGGTGGAAATACTATTGTCACCACCTCTGTCCTTGAAGTCAGGAATCTAGTTGTTCTGACGGTATGTTGTGGTTTAAAACCTTATTCTTCAATTTGAGTTTTATTCCTTGACTTTGAATACCTATTTAATATGCAGGTGATTGAAATTCTGACACTTGTTATGATTTATTGTCTTTACAGGAGAACTCTGTCATTAGTTCAAATGCAAACTTGGGTTTATATGGTCAAGGACTGCTACAGTTGACTGGTCAGGGTGATGCAATCAAAGGCCAACGACTTTCGTTGTCTCTTTTTTATAACATAACTGTAAGCCATTAATATATTTCATAATATTTTTCTATATCTACTCTTGCTTGTTATCAAAGATTTGTTGCCATGAAGGCCTTGGCCTAATGGTGGGATGGTTGAGGGTAATAGTTTGAGTTTACTCATGGCGGACACAAAACAAAAATCCTCTCCCACAAATGTGGGTATATTAGTGGGAGTAAATATATCTCCTTAGGTATGGGGTAGAGGCCCCGCCTCTTGTTGGTTTAGAATTCTGAGCTATGCTCGGTAGACCTACAATAAATGTATGAAATTCATATTCCTAGAAGACCACAGATTGTAAATATTTTTTTTTTCAAAAAGATTTCTTAGAAGCTGGCCAATGCTGCAGTTTTGTCAGACAAATCTGAGATTGGTGAGAAAGTGTTTTATGTCATTTATTTCTACATGATGTTTATTACTAATAGTAATATTGCGATAGTTGCTTGTGCCCTTCCCATGAGCTTGTTTCTCTAACTGTTCAAAGGGAAGAAATGTTGCCATAGTTGCCTATGCCCTTTCTAATTATGAATTTCTCTGTTTCCTGTGAAGGAAAGAAAGAAAAAGGATAGGAATCTTTTTTTTTCCCCAGTTGTCACTGGCAATGCCTTCCCACTCATATAGAATTATTACATTTCTGGGTCCTGCTTGGGGATAACTGTTACGCTTCTCCTTGCACATACAGGTTGGGCCTGGTTCTCTACTGCAAGCTCCATTGGATGATGATGCTAGTAGAAATGTGTAAGTACAGAACTTTTGTTTAATTTGCACATTTTACAGTTTGTTTCAGTCATAATGACTGAGTCCATTAATATAAACTCCATATTCTTTTTAGGGTTACAGAATCACTCTGTAAGAGACAGACATGCCCAATAGATTTGATAACTCCTCCAGATGATTGCCATGTTAATTACACACTGTCCTTTTCACTTCAAGTAAGATTTACTTATACTCAGCAGTATCTGTTACAGATGTGGGCATGTACATTTTTACAACAAATTTTGGAGGATGTTTCAACATGTTTACTTTCCACCTGTAAGAAATGTCATAATCGAAAGCTTATTAGTTGGAAAACCATATTCTGCATGTTAATCTTCTCTCCTGTCATGCATAAATGAAGCACTAAGGCATGGAAAGTGATTGAAAATTTTGGCCAAATAGCAGAATTATGGAGTTGATGAGAAAAGAATGTTTTGTCATTGCATCTCCATTGCATCACCTAGTGGAGAAATTATCAGTTAAAGTAAGAGTTATTATCTTGGCATTGTATCTATTTGAACAATTGGTTTTGTTTGGTCTTTCACAGATCTGCCGTGTTGAGGACATTGTTGTAAGTGGCCTTATCAAGGGAAGCATTGTTCACATCCAGAGGGCAAGAACTATCGTTGTTGATGCTTATGGCATGATTATTGCATCAGAATTGGGTAGGAGGGAGTATTCCTGGCATCGATATCTTCAGGATCTTCTGGTCTTCAACTTTTTATTTTTTATGCTTCTAACTATGAGAACATATTGTCAGGTTGCAGTGAAGGTATAGGAAAGGGTATTTATTCCCATGGAGCAGGTAGTGGAGCTGGCCATGGGGGACGAGGGGGGTCGGGATTTTTCAATGGGAGGTTAATTAATGGTGGTCATAAATATGGGAATGCAGATCTTCCCTGCGAGTTGGGAAGTGGTGCTGAGGGCCCCAATGAGTCGTATGCACCTGTGATTGGAGGTGGGATGATCGGTATGTATTTGATATTTCTACAGATGATAAGTTTCATAGAATACTGTCTTTTTCTCTTTCTATTATGTGAAATTTCTAAATTCTAGTACTTCTTAAATCAGAATAATTGTGATCGCGAATTGGCTATCATATGGTATGCTTTTCATGCTGCAATTCCCTGGCAATATATGTGGATCGTGTTGCTGATTTATTTTTCCCTTTTATTAGTTATGGGCTCCATCCAGTGGCCACTTTTGAGGCTTGATATCTATGGATCTTTGAAAGCGGATGGTCAAAGTGTTGGTAAAAAGACAATAAATGGTAACAGTTCTCTGATTGGAGGACTTGGTGGAGGTTCTGGTGGGACAATCCTTCTTTTCCTGCAAGAGCTTACTCTTGAGGAGAACTCATCTGTATCTGTTGTTGGGGGCAATGGTGGTCCTCCTGGTGGTGGTGGGGGTGGAGGTGGGAGAGTTCATTTTCATTGGTCTAAGATTGATATTGGGGTTGAATATGTTCCAGTTGCAACTATTAGTGGTTCCATTAACAGTAGGTATGTCTTATTGTTAATGAGCTATAGCATACTCAGTATCCTTCATGTCTCCTTGTAAGTCCTTCTATTAGGTCTGTAGGTTTGGTCATCTTTGTTTTTAACCCTTGCATGTTATTCATCAGAATAAGCAATATTGTAATATTAACAAGATATAAGTAATATAAATATTGAATTTCTCGTTATAGAAAATCTGTTTGATAACATATCACTTCATCTATGCTTTCAACAGTGGAGGTACCGCAGACAATACTGGTCTTTTTGGGGAAGTGGGCACAGTTACTGGAAAAAAGTGCCCAAAGGGCCTCTATGGTACATTCTGCAAGGTATGATTATTTTGGTTTCTGTGCTTCTGTTTTCTTCTTGTATACGTTTATGTTTATCTTCCTTGATAAGAAAATCAGCGTTTTTTCTCGTTTCTACTAAAAGTCTTGGTCACTAAGGCAAAGCGTCTTGACATAATTACAGTTTTCACTCTATCATCAATGTGTTGTGTAAAGTTATTAAAATTTGTATGCACCTACTGAAATCTTCAAAAGATTCTTGAGAATAGCATTGTTTATCTTATGTGGTGCTTCTCGCGCCGTCTCAAAATTTTTTTTCCTCGACCACTTTTTAACGATGTATTCTAGTAGTGGCATGGAGACATATCTACAGATTAAGACATCAACGTTTGGCATATGGATTCCCTCCCTCCTCCCTCTTTTCTTCTAAGCAAAAGTTATATTGATTAACAAAATAGAGTTGGCTTCTACTATATTCATGGTTTAAAAGCACATCATAAAGAAAAGTAATAATTTCTTTTTTTTTTTTTTCAATGTATATTTACAGGAATGTCCTATTGGCACTTATAAAGATGTGGAAGGTTCCGATGAAAGTCTTTGCACACCTTGCTCACTTGAACTTCTTCCTAGACGGGCAAACTTCATATATGTACGAGGTAGTTTTTGGTCTATGCTGTTGGAGACACTAGAGACTCTCTCTTTCTATCTATAACATTTTCTCTCTTCAATATTTTCTTGCTGTTAACTCACATAAAAGTTAATCTTTTTTCAGGAGGGGTTAGTCAGCCATTTTGTCCCTATAAATGCATATCTGACAAGTACAGGATGCCAAATTGCTACACACCTCTTGAAGAATTGATGTATACTTTTGGAGGGCCATGGCCTTTTGTGCTGCTTCTGTCATGCATTTTGGTGCTTCTTGCTCTACTGTTAAGTGCTTTGAGAATCAAACTGGTTGGATCAAGTCCTGCTTATAGAGAACATTCAATAGAGCACCACAGTCATCACCATTTCCCATATCTTCTTTCCCTATCAGAGGTACACTATCGATAACTATCCCTTTGTTTAATTTATGATCTTTGCTGAGTTTGAACTTTCAGCATCTCATGCCACTTTTGTGCATTACATTTATTTTAAACTAGGTACGAGGAACAAGAGCTGAAGAAACTCAAAGCCACGTCCACAGAATGTACTTTATGGGTCCCAATACTTTTAGAGAACCCTGGCATCTTCCTTACTCGCCACCCAATGCAATTATCGAGATTGTGTAAGAATGAGTCTAACTTACAGGAGCCTCCTACGATGGTTGCAACTTGGTGCTAATGTAACATAGTGATTCTTCTGGGTTAATCTTACATCTTGATAAAAATATAGGTTCACTCTTATCTTTGAAAACATCACTTTTTTACTCAAAGCTGTGGAGCTGGTAAGCCTGGCCAATTTTAAGCAAATTTTCCACCTGTTAGCAATTATGGTATTGGATTAGTTATTACCCATAATACATTTCTTTACAAAGATTTCTGAAGCCTACATCGTTGGAAGCGCAATATTATGTTAGCATCCACTTATTCTATCTTCCAATTCGTGGTATTTATTATGATGTGCAAGTATATTTGACCTGCAGGTATGAAGATGCTTTTAATAGATTTATTGACGAGATCAACTCTGTTGCTGCATATGATTGGTGGGAGGGGTCAATCCATAGTATACTTACAGTGCTTGCATATCCTTGTGCCTGGTCCTGGAAACAATGGCGCCGGAGAAATAAAATTCATCGCCTTCAGGAATATGTCAAGTCTGAATATGATCATTCATGTCTCCGGTCTTGCAGATCCCGAGCTCTATACAAAGGGATGAAGGTATGACTTTTCACCATTATTTTTGTAGAACAATATTCTCCAAGCATATTTTGCAGTGAATTTTAGAGACTTATTACATCTGACTCCAATCATGCTTCTGAGGATAATTCTGACTTCTCATGTTTCTGATTTTAGTTGGCTTACCTTCCTATTTCCTCAATGTCTAGAATCCATTTTGTGGAACTCATAATGTAAAAATTTGGGATAGAGAATAGGGATTTCACTGGCTCGTTCAACTGGGCATCTGGAAGATACACAGTAATGTTAGCCTGCCTGGCAGGCTATATTTGGGGTGTATCCAATAAGTAGAATAAAAATACAGTGGAGTTCAGTTCATTTAATTCCTTTAATATGATACATCCAGTCAGTTCCATTATCTTTTATCAAGATCATGAGTAGTACATTGTATTTAGGCTATGTAGTACGACCAAACTGAGTTTGATGGTGCATGTATGGAACAGGCATTTTCATGATGCTTGAAATCATGGCAGGCTATATTCGGGGTGTGTCCAATAAATAGAATAAAAATACAGTGGAGTTCAGTTCATTTAATTCCTTTGATATTCTACATCAAGTCAGTTCCATTATCTTTTATCAAGATCATGAGTAGCACATTGTATTTAGGCTATGTAGTACAACCAAATTGAGTTTGATGGTGCATGTATGGAACAGTCATTTTCATGATGCTTGAAATCATGGCAGGCTATATTTGGTGTGTGTTCAATAAGTAGAATAAAAATACAGTGGAGTTCAGTTCATTTAATTCCTTTGATATATTACATCCAGTCAGTTCCATTATCTTTTATCAAGATCATGAGTAGCACATTGTATTTAGGCTATGTAGTACAACCAAATTGAGTTTGATGGTGCATGTATGGAACAGGCATTTTCATGATGCTTGAAATCATGGCAGGCTATTTTTAGTGTGTGTGTCCAATAAGTAGAATAAAAATACAGTGGAGTTCAGTTCATTTAATTCCTTTGATATACTACATCCAGTCAGTTCCATTATCTTTTATCAAGATCATGAGTAGCACATTGTATTTAGGCTATGTTGTACAACCAAATTGAGTTTGATGGTGCATGTATGGAACAGGCATTTTCAGTATGCTGGACATCATCTGCTATGACGTGGCAGTTTAGCTTCCAATAATTTATTTGTCACAAATCATTTGTCTTTATGTGGTCAAATATTTTTCAGTAGGTTTGCCCTGGAGTGGTGATGATTATTCTAACTTTTGTGTTGACAAGAGTTTTACCCAGAAGCGTAAAAGATTAGTTGGACCAGTCATGTCACTTTCTGAACTTAATGTGCATATTGTCGCTGTTCTTTTCATTCAATATGATACAGAGAAAAATAAAATTTAAGCATATTTAATCATCTGATCATGCTGTGTCCCCCCCTTGAAATCTTTACCAAGGGTGATCATCTGCCTTATCTGGAAGGTAAACAAATGGGAGCAAGTATATTCTTCAAGGGTATTATGATCTCTTATCAGTATTAGATGGTGTACAACTTTATCTTCCTTTATCTTTTATGAGTGGCAATTCATGCAGGTTGGAGCTACACCGGACTTGATGGTTGCATACATTGACTTTTTCCTTGGTGGTGATGAGAAGCGTTTGGACATGGTATCGATTATACAGAAGAGGTTCCCCATGTGCATTATATTTGGTGGGAGTGGAAGCTATATGTCACCTTATAATCTTCACAATGATGCAATGTTGACGAATCTTCTTGGCCAGGTCTCTAAGCAGTCCATTATATTTCTTTATCATTGTTCATTTTGATATCTAAGTGTGAATAATCTGTCATTTTATTTCCAGCATGTCCCAGCAACTGTTTGGAGTCGTTTGGTGGATGGTCTAAATGCTCAGTTGAGGACTGTGAGGCAAGGTTCTATACGGTCTGCATTGGTTCCTGTTATTGATTGGATTAATAGTCATGGGAATCCCCAACTTGAGTTTCATGGGGTTAAAATTGAGCTGGGATGGTTTCAACCAACTGCCTCTGGTTACTATCAGCTCGGTATCCTGATAGTGGCGGGTGATTATTCTCTTCAGAATATGCAGCACTCTGATTTGTTGGATAGCAATGTTGATTATCCAAGGTAATCATGAATAGTAAGCTAGACATCGATTTGTTTTGTCCAAATTATACCGGCCTTATTCTTATTCAATGATTACTTAGCCAATTCTGTACTTATGTTTCCTACCCAGATTATACTGACTTGGTTGTTTATTGATCAAAATTCTAGGAAAATTGCTGCATGTTCAGGCAAAAGCCGTAAGCAGCAGCAAAGTTGGCTGTATACAAATCAATCATTGTCTCTTAAGAAGATAACTGGAGGAATTAACGGAGGCCTTATAAATCATACTACGGTGAAGTATATAGAATTTAAAAGGGACTTCCTCTTTCCCGTTTCTCTATTATTGCACAATACTAGACCAGTTGGTCGTCAGGTACATTAATGATCTTGGATTTTGCATGTGGCTAGTGGGCTGAGAATACAGTGTTATTGATTATCATCCAACATTTGAATTTCTGTGTTTCAGGATACACTTCAGCTTCTGATTACAATCATGCTTTTGGCGGATCTGTCGATAACCCTCCTTACTTTACTTGAGTTCTACTGGATTTCTCTTGGGGCATTCCTTGCTGTCTTACTTGTTCTTCCTCTATCCCTGCTTTCTCCCTTCCCTGCTGGATTAAATGCTTTATTTAGTAAAGAACCTAGAAGATCTTCACTCACTCGTATATACGCATTGTGGAATGCTACATCTTTATCCAATATTGTAAGCTATATACTATTATTGCTTCATTACTCTTCACTGTAACTACATTTTTCATCCCATGATTGAAATATTTTGATCAGTTTCTTATCTTAACCAGCCTTGAAATATCATATTTAATTCATTTCTGGTAATTTTGTGCGATTATATTTTCCCGTTGCAGGTTGTGGCTTTCATTTCTGGAATTTGTCACTATGGTTTTTCGTTTGGTCAGCCATCTGAGAAGGGAAATACATGGTTCACAAGAAGGTAGGGCTTTCAACTTGCTCCCATTCCTTCACTGTCACAGCAATTATCTAAAAGATTTTAAAGAGCAATTGAATCGTCACAGGGAGGGTGATAACTGGTGGCTTCTACCAACAATACTTTTTATATTCAAATCAATACAAGCTCATTTTGTTGACTGGCACATAGCTAATCTGGAAATTGGAGATTATTCCCTGTTCTGCCCGGATCCAGACACTTTTTGGGCTCATGAGCCTAGCTCATGATGCCCTGAAAAGGAATAATGATTTTCTGCTTCTGCAATTATCAAGATTCAAGCCAGACGTAACAGGCAAGGGGCTTTCTGCTTCAGCATGTCCGTTGGCGCTTTTCTGTGTAAATATGTTCAAAGCTGTATAAAGCATTTGGGTATAGGTGTGCAGTTTTCCAACTCTGTAAGTACTTATTGATAGAAAATTATGTGAGAGGTAGAGAGAGGTTTATTAGTTCATTGTTTACAACTACAATTCTTCAGATTATTCTTTAACAATATTAAGAAAATTTTTGTAGACGTCAGTTGTTCCCCCTTGTTTCAAGCTCTATTTGGTGTTGAGGAGGCCACAGTGAGGTCATAATGAAGAAATTGTAAACTTTAGCAGCTCTAACGCAATATAAACTGCGGGGGTCAACCGTTAAAATATATAAAGAAATAGGTAAAATTTTAGTTGAATCCTTTATTTTTTTTCTTTGAATGTTTTTTGGGTGGCCGGTGCTGTGGGCGAGGCAATTGCAGCAGATATACTGCGATAGTTTCAAAATTATCATAGTACCCAAAAAATAGAATTTACCAAAATTTTCATGAATACCCTCTAAAAGTTAATATGAAATGACTACAGTGTCTTCTTAAAACACTTGCACAACTCAAACATGACTGCTAAAAGACATAACTCATATATGCTAAACTAGAGAACTGATAATACACATCCAAACTGAGCCTAGAGAAGAGGAATATGCCGTAACTAAGAAGGAGAAGATTGTTGCTGCACAGTCGCTGGCAAGAGCTGATCCATTGCTGTAAAATTGTCGGAATTTGACTTCTTTAGGTAAATAATTCCTTGGAATTAGTTGATAATTGATATCTAGGGAAAAATAAAAAAAATTAAGGTTTTATATTAAAAAAAATAAATTGGTTGTAGTAATGAAAAACAAATTTTCTAGATATTTTGCTTTATAGAAATGGTGAAAAATTGATAGGTTGTATAGATTATTATTCAGTCATATAAGGTTGTGTAACACACCAATCGGTTATGTGACGTTGTGTAACACACATGAGTTTATGTAATACTTGTTTATGACATGGCTTCCTGTAATATTACACGACCTTCAGTCATGTATTACAAGACTTTTACGACCTTCAGTTATGTACTACACAACCTTCATGTATTTTACGACTTACACGACCTTCACGTATTACATGACTTATACGATCTTCATATATTTCACGACTTATACAACTTTTATGTATTATATGACTTATACGACTTTCATATATTATACGATTTTCATGTATTAAGTGACATTTTATGTATTACAACTAATATTTACCAAATGATTGATAGTATTGTGAGCTTGCATACTTTTAGTTTCCCCTGTACCTTTTCTTTCTTGCTTTTTATGTCTGAATATTTCTTAGCTGAGCTTTCGGGATTGTCTACTTTAAATTGCAACTTACATCCAAATTCTAGCATGCCATAAGATAATTTTTTTTATCATATATGTCATTCTGGATTGTCCAATATATGGAACTAGATGCTGACAACTTTTCTTGTATTTTTGCAGCCTGTGTCACTTGAGTCATCGCTTCATAATTCATAATAAGCGTTTTGGGATCACATCTTCATTGTGGACCTGGTAGCTACTGTTAATTGGTTACAACTTTGTGATATTCAAGGAGGGAATTAGGCTAAACATTCTTTCTCCTGCCATTAAATTAATTTATATTAGAATCTGTTAGTAGTCAATTTTTTCTTCTAGGTAATTAGTTGTGTTAATTTTTCAGTGTAGTTTCCTATGATTAAAAATTTTGTATAAATGAAATTGATACTCTTTATTTATTGTTTGATTACCTATCAAGTGAAAATTTCTACCTAATACAAATCTTCAGCTGATAAGAGCTTATTGGAGTTTTGAAGAATTCTCTAAAAGATAGTACCTTATTAGTACGATGTTTAACCAAATCTCATTCATGCTCCCATAAAAGTGCACAACCGCAGCACTTATATCCAAGTCCCAATGCTTGCATTACTAATTAAACAATTCTTGCAATTTATCAATGATAGAATCCATTAACTTATGATGAGTATATCTATCATAACCGCCTCAAGAAATATTTTATTAACTCATTTTTTAATGCTTCCGTAGCAATCAGAAATAAATACTAAATTAGGAACATCACCAATGGACTCTCTTAACTTCGTAAAAAATTATTCCCATGAATCGTTGTTGTCACTATCAAAGAGAATAAACACACTTATCAAAATCATATATGTTAATACAATGAAAACAATAATATCAAATTTTATATATAAATAACTACACGACCTATACAATTTACATGATCTATATGACTAACATAACCTATATGACTACACGATCTGCATAACTACACGGCTACATTCTTTACACGACTTACACAACTACATTCTTTACACAACCTATACGACGATATTACTTACACGACCTACATAACTACATGACCGATTATATAACGTACACAATACACGACCCGAAACATTTTTTTTTTCTAAAAACACATGTTCTTGTTCTTCAATGAGATATGTTGCTTAACAAAATAATTAAACAACCTACATTTTATACATTTTGACACATAAGTAAAAATAATGAAAAATATTGAAAATAAAACATTGTAATGTGATGAAAATATCTAATTTTTTTTAGAAAATGTAAAACTTAAAACCCAATAACATTAACATAACTTATTGGGTTGTTTAGTTAGTGATGCACCTTATTTCAATTAAAAAAAAAAAGTATAGATCTTAAAGGTATGAATATATAATTGCATTTATGTAAGAAATTAGAAGAGATTTCTAGAGATTTTAAAAGTTTGAGAGATTTTGAACTTGAAAATTCTGTAGTGTAAAAGAGACGAGGAGGAGTGGCTTTGATGCATTCATTAAGGGTGTTTTAGTCTTTACACATGTATTTTAGGATATCCATGAAAATGAAAAAGGTGTGGGGTATTTAAATATTTTTTGAAGTATTTTGAGGTATTTAATTAAAATCCACACCGTGGGCTTGTAAAATAGATAATAATATTTGGTAATTATGATATTCAAATTTGCTAAATTTTATTTTAGATTTATCTTAAACACATTATTAGCTTAATTGTAAAATTAGTCTAATTTTGTAGACTTACAATTATTCAATCAATTATATTTAATTCAGTACATTTTGATTTATTTTTATAAATAATTAAATCATAGGCATTGAGAGCCCCTTGTTTGCCGTCATCTAACATTTTTTGTTGAGGTCATAAATGGTAACATTGGAAAAATTCATTCTCAGATTTATGCAACCATTCAAAAAGAGTAATGTTACATATTTCAAATTTTTTTATCTTAAATAACAATTCTAAATAATATAACTTTATCAATTGATTGATAATATAATATAATTAATTCACTTTAATTTTATTAATCAATTAGTGGATATCACATCATTTAACATGGTTATTTAGGATAAAAAAAATTAGAATGCGTTGTATTATTAATTAAAAAATAAGTGATTAAAGTTTCGGCTAAATCATAATGTTGCAATCAAATAGGCATATATGGCGGTGTATCACCACCTACAATCCCCGTCTAATAATTTTTGTTGGGACAAATGCGGCAGTGCCAGACATTATTCGTTATTGACTTCTGAAAGGATAAAACAAAATATTACTTTCCCGTTGAATACGCATTGTGGCGACTACCACTTGAGTTCAAGTTATAATAGGAGTAAATGCTGGTATTTTAGGTTTCGCATCCCCATACAAATTAAACCATAAAAAAAAAATATTAGTTGAAAATTTAAAAAAAAATAAACTGACATTGTCAAAGATTGGAAAAATGACAAATTTATAGACAGGTTGAAAAAATACACTTTTGAATTGAATATTAAACTTAAAAAGAGAATTATGATTTGTTATTACCTATGGGGTAAAAATAAATTATAATAAATCCGTGGGATTTTTAGAGTACAGTGAGTGATTCACCATTTTCGGTAAAAGTTGCGTTCTATCGTACAAAAAACTAAAGATATAGCGAATATACTAATTAATTTAGAAATATTTTTCAACTTCTATTATAATTTAGAACATAATATTTACATATTAATTTTTTTTTTCAAAAAACTTATGGGTGCCACAGTCCGTCCCCGGCTCATCGTCTCTGTTACAATCCACCCCTGGTTGAGGTATCTATGCAATTTTCAAAAAGTGAACATTAGAGTGTTGGCTAAATCAACGCTACAGTCAAATAACGACATTTGAGAATTTAGTGTCCGTTTGTTATTTGAGCTTTTTGTTTGGGAAATAAAGATTAAGCCTGCTTGAGGTCAAGCCAATCAAAATAGAAGTCTAGATCACTAATATAAAGACACCTCTACTCGATGTCAAAGGTAGTCGGGGTCAAATGTTCAAAGTTGGTCGAGGTCAAGTGCTCGCATCATGCTCGAACAAAGTTAGAAAAAGTAGGAGTGTCCATGACCATCAAGCGAGCCCTGACCGCATTATGAGCAACACTAAGAAAAAGAAGAGACCAAAGCTCGAGCAGAGCTGAACCTGAGTATGGCAGCCCCATATCTATAGTTCAAGACGGTGGACGATTCTCTCCGAGAAAAAGAAAGTAGCCGCCAGACGCCTCCATACCATAAAGTTTCGTCACGACGATCAATAACTGATAGGCACCCCCACACCATAGAGTTTCATCACTGTGACCGATAACCGTCACATACCTCCACAGCATCAACGTCTCGTCACTGTAACCCATAACCGTCAGACATCCCACACCCCCAAGTTTTGTCACTGAACCAATAACCGTCAGATATCTCCACACCCCCAAATTCTGTTACTATGACCCATAACTGTCAGAAAGACACAGGTGCAATGAATTCACGGCATCGCGCCCAAATAAGGGCTCCAGGAAAAATGAGGGATAAATATCTGACGAAGGGTGAGGGAAGAGGATTTGATTCCATTCCATTCTTTTTTCAACTTTCTATTTTTCGGTTTTTCTCTTATTAAGAGAGAACTTAAAAGAATCAACTCGATTATTGACTTGAACGTCGAAAAGTTTTTGCCTGAAAAATACTCAGCGACCTCTGATATTTTCCTTGTGAATACAGGCCCGAAGGTACAATCATTTCAGTGGATAGAGAAACGCAACAACCAGTTAGAAATTCTGCTCAAAGAGGGAGCGACCAGAAAACAGTGTCAATATTTGAGAGCGACCAGAAATCAGCATCAACACTTTTATTTATAAAAATGTTAATTGTTCGGTTTTTAACGAGAATTTTTTAATAAAAATTATAAAATTATTTTAATAGATATATATTTTTAAATTATGTTATAGAAAGAGCAAAATAAAATTGTTAAATAAGTATATAATATTTTAGATATTTTAATATTTAAAAAAAATTAAAGCTCTATTCTTAAAAGTATAAAATTTGAATTTTTATTAGTAGAACCAAAATAGTTTATTTAATTTGAAAAAAAATTACAATAATAATAATAATAATAATCAATTAAGAACAAAAATTTTGATAAGAAATTATGAGATTAAATAAACACTTACTATAATTAGATAAATCATACAAAACTAAAACTAACCCCAATTATCGATTGACGATTATCATCTAATCTAATGTTTTTTCGTTAAGTTCATAAATGGTAATGTTAAAATTTTCGTTGCTAGATCTATGCAAATTTAACGACAGAGACATTGGTAAGAATAAGTGAGAAGGATTCCGATAGTACCAACCATCACCTGAATAAAAAATAAATAATGACGACACTGGCAGTTTGCGGTGGCCAAGAGAGTCGTTTTTCTTTATTTTGTCTGAATGAAAACAAGTATATTATAATAAGATAAACAAAGTTAACAATGTTATGAATTTATGACAGAAAAAAGAGAGAGAAATTCAACAGAATAAGATACTACTAAGAAGAAGATGTTTCAGTCTCTGATTTGAGAGTTGAATTCTAATCGAATCAGCGATTTACCAGAAAAACAATAATAGGACATGCACTACTTCTCTCCGATTGTTTTCACTAGTAAAACGCTAACCGGCCAGAATTCATCTCAAATTCCATTTAATCAAAACACTCACTAACTGGCCAAAAGCCAAATAGAAATACTAAGGAACATTTTTGTTTTTCTCTGTTTTCCTGTGTGAATCTTGTATTAGGTGCACTGGTTTATATAGTGTCTTGTAGAATGCTCAATGAATGTTGATGGTGAGCACAAAATCTGGTCTTAAATGGTAATCTAGCCATTCATGGTAACTCACTGAATCATTTTTCCAATCTTCAGATCTTTTTATATGTTATGTATTTAAATATCATATCATCTTTTTTTGTATATCATTCCTTCTCTTCTTTTTCTCATTAATAAAAATTTTAGAGCCATTTACACAAAAAAAAAAAAAAATTATTAACGTACCAAAAGTAGTTTCACAGTTGAGATATGGAATGAGACAGAATATAAACTATATATTAATAATATTATACTCATTTTGTGCTAATATAAATTTGTTCTTATTTTATTAATGTATATTTTTTAACATAGATTTCCCGATCCAATATTTAATAAAAATAACGATATAGATTTTTCCAATGCACACTTTAATAAAATAACAACAAAATAATTTCATATTAATCTTAGGCTAATCAAAATACATTATAGTTATGATATTACTAAATTAAAAAAATTAAGATATTTAGTTATTTTTATACTGACTAATAATTAATATTAGTTTATCAACGTACTAAAATGTACTTACACAGTTGAAATTTAGAATGAGACCTAAAACATAAAGCATCTATTTTATTTATTTTGGGCTAATATAAATTTGTCCTTATCTTATTAACGTATAATTTTTTAATATAGAGTTTCTCGATCCACACTTTAACAAAATAAAGTATATTTTTTTATGATAGATTTTTCTGATCTACACTTTAACAAGGTAACAATAAAATAATTTTATGTTAATTATAAGCTAATCAAAATAATTATAGTTATAATATTACTAAGTTAAAAAAATTTAGATAATTAGTTATTTTCTATTAACTAATAATTAATAAATTAATATTAGTTTATCAACGTACCAAAATGTGCTTACACAGTTGAGACTTGGAATAAGACAATAAATATAAAGTATCTTATCTTACTAATTTTGGGCTATAAATTTGCCATAATCTTATTAATGTATATTTTTTAAAATAGATTTTTTCGATCTATACTTTAATTTCATGTTAATTTTATGCTAATCAAAGTACATTATAATTATGATATTACTAAAAAAAATTTAGATAATTAAATATTTTTATATTAACTAATGATTAATAAATTAATACTAGTTTATCAACATACCGTTGAGACTTAGAATGAGAACTGAAATATAAAATATCTATCTTACTCATTTTGAACTAATATTAATTTATCATTATCTCATTAATGTATATTTTTTAAGATAGATTTTTCCGATCTATACTTTAATAAAGTAACGATACAGATTTTTTCAATCCACACTTTAATAAGGTAGCAACAAAATAATTTCATGTTAATTTTAGGCTAATCAAAATACATTACAGTTATGATATTACTAAATTAAAATATATATATATAGTTATTTTTATATTAACTAATAATTATTAAATTAATATTAGTTTAATAACGTACCAAAATGTATTTACACAATTGAGATTTAGAATGAGACCTGAAATATGAAGTATCCATCTTAGTCATTTTGGGCTAATATAAATTTGTCTTTATCTTATTAATGTATATTTTTTTAAGATAGATTTTTTCTATCTGCACTTTAATTACATGTTAATTTTAAGGTAATCAAAATACATTATAGTTATAATATTGCTAAAAAAAATTTAGATATATAGTTATTTTTACATAAACTAATAATTAATAAATTAATATTAGTTTACCAACGTACCAAATGTGCTTACACAGCTGAGACTTGGAATGAGACCTGAAATATAAAGTATCTATCCTACTTATTTTGGACTAATATAAATTTGTCCTTATCTTATTAATGTATGTTTTTTTAAGATAGATTTTTCCGATCCACACTCTAATAAAGTAACAATATAGATTTTCCCGATTCACACTTTAATAAGGTAATGACAAAATAATTTCATGTTAATTTTAGGCTAATCAAAATACATTATAGTTATGATATTACTAAAATAAAAAAATATAGATATTTAGTTATTTTTATGTTAACTAATAATTAACAAATTAATATTTGTTTATCAATGTACCAAAATTTGTTTACACAGTTGAGACTTGAAATGAGACCTGTAATATAAAGAATCTTTTTTACTCATTTTGGATTAATATAAATTTGTCCTTATCTTATTAATGTATATTTTTTCAAAATAAATTTTTCCGATCTATACTTTAATTTCATGTTAATTTTAGGGTAATCAAAATACATTATAATTCTGATATTACTAAATTAATATATATATATATATATATATATATATTTAGTTATTTTTATATTAACTAATAATTAATAAAGTAATATTAGTTTATCAACGTACTAAAATATGCTTACACAGTTGAGACTTGAAATGAAACCTAAAATATAAAGTATCTATCTTTCTCATTATGAGCTAATATAAATTTGTCCTTATCTTATTGATGTATATTTTTTTAAGATAGATTTTCTCAATCCAATCTTTAATAAGGTAACGATATAGATTTTTCCAATCCATATTTTAATAAGGTAACAAAAAAATAATTTCATGTTAATTTTAGGCTAATCAAAATACATTGTAGTTGTGACATTACTAAATTAAAAAAAAAAATAGATACTTAGTTGTGTTTTATATTAACTAATAATTAACAAATTAAAACTAGTTTAACAACGTACTAAATTGTGCTTACACAGTTGAAACCTGGAATGAGGCCTAAAATACAAAGTATCTATCTTACTTATTTTTTGCTAATATAAATTTATCTTTATCTTATTAACGTATATTTTTTAAAAATAATTTATTTCAATCTACACTTTAATAAAGTAACGGTATAGATTTTCCTGGTCTACACTTTAATACAGAATAAGTTCATATTAATTTTAGACTAATCAAAATACATTATAATTATGATATTACTAAATTAAACAAATTCAGATATATAGTTATTTTGATATTAACTAATAATTAATAAATTAATATTAGTTTATCAACATATCAAATGTCCTTATACAATTGAGACTTAGAATGAGACTTGAAAAATAAAGTATCTATCTTACTTATTTTGGACTAATATAAATTTTAACGTATAATTTTTAAGATAGATTTTCTCGATCCACACTTTAATAAAGTAATGCATATTTTTTTAAGATAGATTTTCCTAATCTACACTTGAATAAGGTAACGACAAAATAATTTCATGTTAATTTTAGGCTAATCAAAATACATTATAGTTATGATATTACTAAATTAAACAAATTTCGGTATTTAGTTATTTTTATATTAACTAATAAATAATAAATTAATATTAGTTCGTCAACATACCAAAATGTGCTTACATAGTTGAGACTTGGAATATAAAGTATATATCCTACTCAGCTTGGACCAATATAAATTTGCCCTAATCTTATTAATGTATATTTGTTTAAGATAGAATTTTTTGATCTACACTTTAATTTCATGTTAATTTTGGGCTAATCAAAATGTATTATAGCTATGATATTACAAAAAAAAATACATTTAGTTATTTTTATATTAACTAATAATTAATAAATTAATATTAGATTATCAACGTACTAAAAGTATTTACACAGTTCAGACTTGGAATGAGACCACAAATATAAAGTATCTATTTTATTTATTTTGTGCTAATATAAATTTGTCATTATCTTATTAATGTATATTTTTTTAAGATAAATTTTTCCATTCCACACTTTAATAATATAACGATATAGATTTTTCTGGTCCACACTTTAATAAGGTAATGACAAAATAATTTCACATTAATTTTAGGCTAATTAAAGTATATTATAGTTATGATATTAATAAATTAAAAAATATAGATATTTTGTTATTTTTGTATTAACTCATAATTAATAAATTAATGTTAATTTATCAACATACCAAATGTCCTTGCACAGTTAAGATTTGGATTGATACCTAAAATATAAAGTATTTATCATACTTATTCTAGGCTAATATTAAGATAGATTTTTTTGATCGAGACTTTAATAAAGTAATGTATGTTTTTTTAAGATATATTTTCTGGAACCACACTTTAATATAGTAATGAAAAAATAATTTCATGTTAATTTTAGGCTAATCAAAATACATTATAGTTATGATATTACTAAAATAAAAAAAAATATAGATATTTAGTTGTTTTTATGTTAACTAATAATTAACAAATTAATATTTGTTTATCAACGTACCAAAAGTGCTTACATAGTTAAGATTTGGAAAGAGACCTAGAATATAAAGTATCTATCTTACTTATTTTGAGCTAATATAAATTTATCTTTATCTTATTATAATAATACCACATATCCTAATTTTTATCCCTAATAACCATCCTAAATGATGTGGCATTCATCAATTGGTTAGTAAAATTAAAGTGAATTAATTATATTATCTTACCAACCAATTGATGAATGTCACAATATTTTTTATATGTAGCATGATTCATCTTATTAATGTATATTATTTCAAGATAGATTTTTCCTGTCTACACATCAATTTTATGTTAATTTTAGGCTAATCAAAATACATTTTATTTATGACATTCTTAAATTAAAAAAAAATAGATATTTAGTTATTTTTATATTAACTAATAATTAATAAATTAATATTAGTTTATCAACGTATCAAAATGTGCTTACACAGTTGAGACTTGAAATGAAACCTGAAATATAAAATATTTATCTTACTCATTTTGAGCTGATATAAATTTATCATTATCTTATTAATGTATATTTTTTTAAAATAGAATTTTTTGATCTACACTCTAATTTCATGTTAATTTTTTACTAATCAAAATACATTATAGTTATGATATTAGTAAATTAAAAAATATAGATATTTAGTTATTTTATATTAACTAATAATTGATAAATTAATATTATTTTCATAACTTACCAAAATGTATGGTTAAGACTTTGATTGAGACCTGAAATACATAGTATCTATCTTGCTTAGTTTGAGTAAATATAAATTTGTCCGTATCTTATTAATGTATATTTTTTTAAGATAGATTTTTTCGATCTACACTTTAATTTTATGTTAATTTTAGGCTAATCAAAATACATTATAATTATGATATTACTAAATTTAAAAAATTTAGATGTTTAGTTATTTTTATATTAAATAATAATTAATAAATTAATATTAGTTTATCAACGTATCAAACGTACTTAAGTGTTAAGACTTGGAATATAAAATATCTATCTTACACATTTTAAGCTAATATAAATTTGTCTTTATTTTATTAGTGTATTTTTTTTAAGATAGATTCTTCCAATCTAACTTTAATTTCATGTTAATTTTAGGCTAATCAAAATGCATTATAATTATGACAATACTAAATTTAAAAAATTCATAAATTTTATAATTTTATATTAATTAATAATTAATAAATTAATATTAGTTTACCAACGTACTAAAATGTGCTTACACAGTTGAGCCCTGAAATGAAACCTTAAATATAAAGTATCTATCTTACTTATTTTTTGCTAATATAAATTTGTTATTATGTTATTAATGTATATTTTTTAAAAATATATTTTTTCGATCCACACTTTAATCTCATATTAATTTTAGGCTAATCAAAATACATTATATCTATGATATTAGTAAATTAAAAAAATATAGACATTTTGCTACTTTTATATTAACTAATAATTAATAAATTAATATTATTTTCTCAACGTACCAAAATGTGCTTACATGGTAGAGACGTTGAATGAGACCTGAATACAAAATATCTATCTTACTTACTTTGGGCCAATATAAATTTGTTTGTATCTTATTAGTGTATAATTTTTTAAGTTAGATTTTTTTCAATCTATACTTTAATTTCATATCAATTTTAGGCTAATCAAAGTACATTATAGTTATAATATTACTAAATTTAAAAAATTTAGGTGTTTAATTATTTTCATATCAACTAATAATTAATAAATTAATATTAGTTTATTAACGTACCAAAAGTGCTTACACAGTTGAAACTTAGAATATAAAGTATCTATCTTACTCATTTTGGGCTATTATAAATTTGTCTTTATCTTATTAATGTATTTTTTTTAGATAGATTTTTCCGATCTACACTTTAATTTTATACTGATCAAAATACATTATAATTATGATATTACTAAATTTAAAAAATTTAGATGTTTAGTTATTTTCATATTAATTGGTAATTAATAAATTAATATTAGTTTATCAACTTACCAATAGTACTTACATAGTTGAGACTTGGAATATAAAGTATCTATCTTACTCATTTTGGACTAATATAAATTTGTCTTTATCTTATTAATATATATTTTTTTATGATAAATTTTTCCGATCTATATGTTAATTTCATGTTAATTTTAGGCTAATCAAAATATATTATAATTATGACATTACTAAATTAAAAAAAAAAAGATATTTAATTATTTTTATATTAACTAATAATTAATAAATTAATATTAGTTTATCAATGTACCAAAAGTATTTATACAGTTGAGATTTAGAATAAGACCTAGAAGATAATGTATTTATCTTACTCATTTGGGTTAATATAAATTTGTCATTATCTTATTAATATCTATTTTTTTAAGATAGATTTTTTCGATTTACACGTTAATTTTATGGTAATGTTAGGCTAATCAAAATACATTACAATTATGACAATACTAAATTAAAATAAATTAGATATTTAGTTATTTTTATATGAACTAATAATTAATAAATTAATATTAGTTTATCAACGTATCAAAAGTGCTTATACAGTTGAGACTTTAAAAAAGACTTGGAATATAAAGTATCTATCTTACTCATTTTAGACTAATATAATTTATCCTTATCTTAGTAATGTATATTTCTTTTAAAAATAGATTTTTTTGATCTATACGTTAATTTCATGTTAATTTTAAGCTAATCAAAATATATGATAATTATGACATTACTAAATTAAAAAAAATTAGATATTTAGTTATTTTTATATTACTAATAATTAATAAATTAATATTAGTTTATCAACGTACCAAAATGTAATTACACAATTGTGATATGAAATGAAACTTGAAATATAAAGTATTTATCTTATTCATTTTGGGCTAATATAAATTTCTCATTAACTTATTAATGTATATTTTCTTTAAATAGATTTTTCTGATCTACACTTTAATTTCATGTTAATTTTAAGCTGATCAAAATACATATAGCTATGATATTAGTAAATTAAAAAATTATAGATATTTAGTTATTTTTATATTAACTAATAATTAATAAATTAATATTATTTTATCAACGTACTAAAATGTACTTACACGGTTGAGATTTAGAATGAGACCTGAAATATAAAAACTATTTATCTTACTCATTTTATGCTAATTAAATTTGTCCGTATCTTATTAATATATATTTTTTTTAAAATAGATTTTTCCGACCTACACTTTTTAATTCATGTTAATTTTAGGCTAATTAAAATACATTATAGTTATGATATTACTAAATTAAAAAAACATAGATATTTAGTTACTTTTATATTAAATAATAATTAATAAATTAATATTAATTTATCAAGGTATCAAAGGTGATTAGATAGTTAAGATTTGAAATATAAAATATCTATCTTACTCATTTTAGGCTAATATAAATTTATCCTCATCATATTAATATATATTTTTTTAAGATAGATATTTCCGATCTACACTTTAATAAAGTAACGATATAAATTTTTTCAATCCACACTTTAATAAAGTAACGACAAAATAATTTCATGTTAATTTTAGGCTAATCAAAGTACATTATAGTTATGATATTACTAAATTAAAAAAATATAGATATTTTGTTGTTTTTATATTAACTTATAATTAATAAAGTAATATTAATTTATCAAAGTACTAAAATATGCTTACACAGTTAAGATTTAAAATGAGACCTATAATATAAAATATATACCTTACTTATTTTAGGCTAATATAACATTTTCATTATCTTATTAATGTATATTTTTTTAAGATAGATTTTTTTAATCCACACTTTAATAAGGTAACATCAAAATAATTTCATGTTCATTTTAGGCCAATCAAAGTACATTATAGTTATGATATTAATAAATTGAAAAAATATAGATATTTTATTATTTTTATATTAATTCATAATTAATAAAGTAATATTAGTTCATCAACGTACCAAAATGTGCTTATATAGTCGAGACTTGGAATATAAAGTATCTGTCATACTTTTTTTGGGCTAATGTAAATTTGTCCTTATCTTATTAATGTATATTTTTTAAGATAAATTTTCTCGATCCATACTTTAATAAAGTAACGATATAAATTTTTCCGATCTACACTTTAAAGTAATGGTATAGATATTTTTCTGTGTATACTTTAATAAGATAATGATAAAATAATTTCATGTTAATTTTAGACTAATCAAAATACATTACAGTTATGATATTACTAAATTAAAAAAAAAAATAGATATTTAATTACTTTTATATTAACTAATAATTAAGAAATTAATATTAGTTTATCAACAAACCTGAATTATATAGTATCTATCTTACTAATTTTGGGCTAATATGAATTTGTTCTTATCTTATTAATATATTTTTTTTTAAGATTGATTTATCTGATCTACACTTTAATAAATAATTGCATAGATTTTCCCGATCCACACTTTAATAAGGTAATGGAAAAATAATTTCATGTTAATTTTAGGCTAATCAAAATATATTATAGTTATGATATTACTAAATCAAACAAATTCAGATATTTAGTTGTTTTTATATTAACTAATAATTAATAAATTATTATTAGTGTATCAACATACCAAATGTGCTTACATAGTTGAGACTTAGAATATAAAGTATCTATCTTATTTATTTTGAACTAATATAAATTTTTCGTTATCTTATTAAAGTATATTTTTTAAAGATAGATTTTTCTGATCCATACTTTAATAATGTAACGATATAGATTTTTTTGATCCACACTTTAATAAAGTAATGACAAAATAATTTTATGTTAATTTTAGGCTAATCAAAATATATTATAGTTATGATATTACTAAATTAAAAAAGTATATAGATATTTTGTTATTTTTATATTAAATCATAATAAAATAATATTAGTTTATCAACGTACCAAAATATGCTTACACAGTTGACACTTTGAATATGACTTAAAATATAAAGTATCCGTCACACTTATTTTGCGCTAACATAAATTTGTCCTTATCTTATCTTATTAATGTATATTTTTTTATGATAGATTTTCCCAATCCACACTTTAATAAAGTAACGGTATAGATTTTTCCGATCTACACTTTAATAAAGCAATGGTATAGATTTTTTTGGTCCACACTTTAATAAGCTAAGGATAAAATAATTTCATGCTAATTTTAGGTTAATCAAAATACATTATAATTATGATATTACTAATTTAAAAAAACTATAAATATTTAGTTATTTTTATATTAACTAATAATTAAGAAATTAATATTAATTTATCAACGTACCAAAATGTACTTATGCAGTTGAGACTTGGAATGAGAACTGAAATATAAAGTATCTGTCATACTTTTTTTGGGTTAATGTAAATTTGTTCCTATCTTATTAATGTATATTTTTTAGGATAAATTTTTCCGATACATACTTTAATAAAGTAACGATATAAATTTTTTTATCTACGTTTTAATAAAGTAACGGTATAGATTTTTTTGGGTCTATACTTTAATAAGATGATGATAAAATAATTTCATGTTAATTTTAGGCTAATCAAAATACATTACAGTTATAATATTACTAAATTAAAAAATATATAGATATTTAATTATTTTTATATTAATTAATAATTAAGAAATTAATATTAATTTATCAACGTACCAAAATATACTGTTCACAATTAGAAAACCCATAGTCATGAAAGCAAAATCAAATATTCAAATGGATAAAAATAAATAAATACAAATGTGTATTTTATACTAATGAATATTTTTTTCACAAATTTTTATCAAAGGAATAATATTATATGAGCAATCACATATTTTATTAAAATAACAGATTATAAAAAAAAGAAAACTTTGATATATTATAAGATTAAAAAAAAATACGTGTGTGTGTGTTGTTTTTTTAATTTATCATTGATAATATATATATTAAAAGGAAATTTGAAAGACAAAGTAATAATAAAATTCACTAATAATTACCAGAAGTAGTCATTTTCAGTCGCGTCCCTCCTGCATTCCCCCATCGAAAGGCAAAACCAAACACTCCCAAAAGCTAATCAACGCTCTCTCCTAAAATGTTCCGGCAAGCTTCACGCCTCTTGGCTCGAGCCAGCGCAGTGACAAGGTCTCGTGCCTTTTCATCGGAGGTCCCAGCCACGCCCGCCGTTGATTCGACTTTTGCTGAGTCATGGAAGAAAGTGATTCCAAACCTAGATCCGCCAAAGACTCCCTCGTCTTACATGTCCCCTCGCCCGCAAACCCCCACTTCAATCCCCACCAAGCTCACAGTTAACTTCGTCCTTCCCTACGCCTCTGAGCTCTCCGCTAAGGAGGTTTGCTAATAAAACCCACTCTGTTGAGCTTCTTTTTTTTTGGACTGCTTTTCTGTGTGATGACGTGATTGAGTTTGTTATTAGGGTTTTGGCATCTGGGTTTTGCTTGGATCTGGTTTTAATTGTGTGAATTGATTTTGTTTTTATTTCCCGGTTTATAGTATCTGGGAATTTTTTTTTTTCCTGTGGGTTTCGTTTAAATTGTTATAAAGTGCTGGTTGATCAGTTGCATTTTAGTCACTGATATCTGTCAATCTGGGTTTGTTGGATTTGTCGCTCACGGGCATCTTGGTCAATTATCTTTGCATTTCTTTTTAAGTCAATTGATACAGGTAATTTATTTTTAGTGGGTTTTTTGATAGTGTGAGAGCACAAAGTAGTTATCATTTAGTAGGTGACTAACATTCATTGGTTCTCTGCTTAATGAATTTTAGTAATATTATTATGCACATATGGTTTGACTTGTAAGTGAGCTCATTTTAGTGACATTGCTGCTATTTCTCCGAGTTTCACACCTATGAAGTCAGTGCTTGTGGATTTTGATCGACAGTGCTAGAACTGTTTGTTGACTTTACAGGGCCCTAAATTTGCAGTGGGATGGTGGGTAATTGTGTAGATTAGAAGAATTCAATCCTCAGAATAAATTTATCTGTTTTTTTTTTTTTGGTCATTTTTTGTGGCCCTTTTGGAAATTTTTCTTGAGAGTGATGTGGAGTGAATGGATGGGAAAGAAAGGGAGATGAAAGGAAAGGCTGTATGAAAATTGCTTTCTTTTGTTTGGAAAGAGAATAGAGAAGAAAGGAGAGGGGATTGGAGGAAGCACCATAGTCCGCTGCTTCTGATTTTATATTAAAGATACTTGAATGGTTCATTTTATTTGATCAGTTTTGATGATATATTGGAAAAGTCCACTTTGGTTGCTGGAGCTGGAGGAGAAGATGAGTGTAAAGGATGGCTCCTAGCCAAGCCCTAATATAGTTCACTTCTGCTAGTGGAACTTCTACCCTGTTATTGTAGCTAGACCTTTAAAGTTTGAGGGGAAAATTTCAATGACCCAAGGATGTTGTCTATATCACAATCCCCACTTCAGCTACCACCTCTTTTCTTCCCATTTTCCTTACTTATTTGGATGAATCCAGTTTGATCCAGTGTACCTTCTGAAGACGTCGGTTGTGGTAGGATGGATTTTTAGGAACTAAGAATGGTTGGTTAGTTTCCAACATCAGAACAATGCAAGATACACACCTCCAATTATCTTACTAACAGCTTTGCTTTTGAGATCAAGCTGCTGTGATTTCTAGGCCCGTGTTTTCTCTATAACAAGTTATCAATCTGTAATGTGCCTGATCATTAAATAGTTAATCACTTTGGTGGTCAAGATTGAGCTTTGAGCTTGTTACATTATCTATTTCATTTTCCAGAGTTCTGTTCATGTAGAACCCTTTAATTTATTTATTATTCTTTTGGAAACTTGTTTAGTTGTACTTTCTATATTGTGTGTCAGGTTGATATGGTTATAGTTCCAGCATCAACTGGGCAAATGGGTGTTCTGCCTGGACATGTACCTACAATTGCAGAACTAAAGCCTGGAGTCTTATCAGTTCATGAAGGGAACGATACCAAGAAATACTTTGTTAGCAGTGGGTTTGCATTTGTCCATGCGAACTCTGTTGCAGACATAATTGCTGTTGAGGCTGTGCCAATAGACCAAATCGACCCCAGCTTGGTCCAGAAGGGCCTTGCAGAGTTCAACCAGAAGCTCAGTTCAGCTACCACTGACCTGGAGAAAGCTGAAGCTCAGATAGGTGTTGATGTTCACAGTGCACTCAACTCTGCTCTCACAGGCTAATTTTCTTCTACATCCAATTTTTCTCATTTTGCTTCCTATTTTGAGTTTCATTGTGGTTTTCCATCCTCGATGCAATCAGAAATTCACTAAGATTTGTCAGACATAATTTATACCTTTTTCTCAAGAGGTTTAAAATAAATTTTGAGAAACAAGGATCTCTGTCCTCCTATTTTCTTAGAAATTGTTTGGTGGAGCTTGCTCCATTTATTCTTTGGAGCAGCTGGAATAATTTGATGCGGTACTCGATCTGAAATGTTTTTTTTTTTTCTTTTCAGTAGCTTTGGAACATAATCTGTTGGAATTCTCGATAAATATTATTGCAATCTTTTCTCCTTTTATTTTTATTGTACATCATGCAAGGTAAGGTAAAAGACAATAAAAAAATAATCATTTAAAAAAGGAAAAAGAAAAATAGAACCTCCGGTTAGTATTTGATTGAAGACTGGTCCAAGAGATTAGGTTACTAAAATATACAAATGGATATGTTAATTTATAGTCTAACAATGTAATTGTATTTGTTAGTTAAACAAGAATGCTCTTGGTCAATCTTGCAAATCTCAATCAAGAGCGCTGAAAAAAAAATTTGACAATTGGGTTTATCAGAAAAAAAAAATGGTAATTCGGAAGGTCTGTGTGTCCATGCTTATTTGGTATTGCCATAACGATAATAAAAACATCATTGATTTACACAGTTCCCACAAACAAAATAAGTTGAACTAATCAGACATTCTTCTGCTCAATAACATAGTAATTTATACACAACAACGGAGTAGTTGTTTATATTTACACACGGAATTCATAAATAAAATTGATAACAAAAAGTTACGTGGGAGGAAGACAGACGCCTTTCGTCAATAAATACAGGTCAACTAAAATACTGAAAACACATGCCGAGATTTTCCAACTGGAACTTCCAAGAGGATCATATTTGGCAAAGCCCCTTTGCATGAGCAGTTAATCCAGCCTTGCTTCTGCACCATTATCCAGGATCCATTTATCTCATTAACAATTTCTTTGATCTCCGAACGCTGAGGCAAGAGCTACCAGAAACCATACTGTGTGCCCAAAACAAGAAGTGAAATGTGGTCACAAGTAAAACAATGTAGACGTGGGAGATTAAATCCCTTCAGTGTTTGTCATAACTTTGAGTGTTGCCTCCAAGGGCAACCACCTTCAAATGCCTGCTCTAACACTTCTTCCATCCGCTTAGCCAGGATAATCTGTAAAAACAAATGACAGTACAAAAAACTGTGACTAAAATTTCAAATCAACATAAGATACAGTATATGGCCACTCTATCATATTCAAGGAATTATATAAAATCTGGAATTGGTTTGAAACTACTTCTTTTCTTTTTTTCTTTTAAAATTTCTGCCATTGAACCAAATTACTTGTCACTACCTTTCAATAATGTTTGGGGAAACAATGATTGTGGGCAGCCACATAGATGAAACTCTATATTGCAGCTCCATATATGAAGAACCGGATGTAAATTTCAGTTCATTTGTATCAAAGGGAACATGTATACATATACCCCATAAGATCAGACTTACCTCCAGACTGGCCAGCACAGCTGCCGGCACTTCCACCAAGTCTTTCAGATTTCTCTCTGGCAGAATAACTCTCTTGATACCATAACGATGAGCAGCCAATATCTGCATGATAAGGATTCGAGAATATATCAGTTACACTATCAAATGACACTAATATATATCTAAAATAAAAATGCATGCTATCATTGCTAAATTACATGACCAAGGGTTAGTGATTCTCAAACAGAATGATTATAGTTAATATTTAGAACATCTAAAATTAATCCAGGTCATGTCATAAAACAATAATCATCATTTAAGATCATATAATCACCTAGGAGATACCACAAGATGCACTCACACAAGCAGACCCAAATCACATATTTCCATATTCAAATGGCTAAACTTTATAAGATAACAATCATAACAATGTAAACAACACATTCTTCTCATCTTACAAACCAATAAGACAACATATGAGTGGAATCATACCTTATCCTTGATACCACCAACAGGTAACACAAGACCCCTCAGAGTCATCTCTCCAGTCATTGCCGTGTCTGCTCTTACTCTTTTCCGACTAAACAATGAAACCAGAGCTGTTACCAGAGTCACACCAGCAGAGGGCCCATCTTTGGGTACAGCCCCAGCAGGAAAATGTATATGAATATCCCTCCCTTGAAGGAGATTCAGTCCGTCCTTGGCCACCAGCTGTAGATCGGTTGCTCTAGCTCGTACCTATAAAAGAAGGGAACCGTTTAGCATTCATTTTTGCCCCAAAAAAAGGGTTTCCAAGTTGAAAATAAGACGAATTCCTGTGAATCTCTTTGCTTTGTTAAGTATTTCAAAATCAAACAGCAAGTGTAAAGCAAACAGATGCATGCCCAAGTATAAACTATGCACAAAAGAACAAAATTGAAAACCGTCCATCTGTGAAACTCTCAAGTCAACCTGAAAAATGCAATGACTGCAAAAGAAAAGTTCGTGTAGGTAAATGAAGGATGATATGTGGAATGCAGTAAATTTTTGTTCAATTCTGAGTGAGGACTCAAAATAGGCAAATAATAGAGAGAGAGAGGAACAAAAAAAAAAAATCACAGAACTGACAGAATATGCTGAGAAGTCAGATAGAGACAGCTAATTTCAAATTGGTTTAATCAAACATCTTGCATGAATTTTCAAGATATAACTTAGAAGGGTATGCAGATTTTAATTGTTACATATACTGGTTTGAAGACTCCTGAATGCGTGAAAAAGGAATCAAAAACAATTCAAAAAGCAAGGTTAAATGGCCTGGCAACAGTAGTAACGGCTGCACCTCCACAAAAGGCAGGAACTAAAACTTATATAGAAATCTAGATAAATATATTACCCATGTCAGTGCTATTTGTGCTGATTCTTTAATCACATCACCAAGTTGTCCAGTAAGATGTAATTCACCCTTTCCCCCCATTGCTGTAGCCTCTACAAACTGGACCTCTCCCCCAAAAGTTGTCCAGACAAGCCCAACAGATATTCCAGGAGCTGCCACCCGTTCAGCAGCTTCTCTGTCATCAAACCTTGGAGGCTGCATTATGGTAGAGAAAACAAATACCTTCAGCAAAGGAAGTCATTTTGATTACTAAATCCATAAATTGTAAATGGCAAAACCAATTTATTCTTATTCTGTCTTTACTTCAGCAATAGAACAGACTTAACAGACCCATACTAGTTCCAATTACTAAGCAGATGTGACCACACCAGAAGTTGTGAAGCTGTACTTAAAAATTTCAAAAACCAAGCATCAGAAGGAAAAATTCAAACAAAATGAAGAATTATTACCCCCAACACTTTTTCCAGCATAGCCTCATCCACAACCAAAGGCGAAGCGATCCTGAATGTGTTGGATACCTCGTGTGCACTTTCACCCATAGGAATGACTTCCATTTCCACTTCTGCTCCATCAGCTAGCCGGTTGTCCAATAATGGTGAACCAAGCCGGTGAACATCTTTGCTCGAAGGGAGAGCTTGCTCTTGCTCTGCAACTTTAACTGCTGCTGCACGAGCTAGCGCAGCCAAGTTCCTCTCAAGATTCCGAACACCAGCCTCCCTTGTATACCTCTGAATGACAAGTTTCACCATAGCCTACAACAGGAAAGCAACAAGAACAAAATTTCCATATTGTCATGATTCTGACATAATATTGTTCAACCTTTCCGAAATAACGATCTTGAAAGGAATAGAACTTTATATTTTCATCACCAAAATTTCCTTCATAGAGTTGGACATCCTCTTTGTTTTATATGCATATGAATGTATCAAGGAAACATGTTCAATATTGCCCCCAAGGGTATGGTCCACTTGATTGGCCTTTTGCTATATCCTCCTCACTCCAACCTCGGAAAGGGGTTACTTTAATTCGGGGTATTATAGATGGCAATGGAGCGGTGAGGGTGGGGAAGCCTCTTCCATTCCCCATCCCATTTCGAATTTACCCCTCATTCCCCAATAAATTAAGTGGGGTGGGGATGGAGAATCCCCTGCGGGGACTAGTTTACCCAAACCCACCCCATTCCTCATTTGCCTATTTTATAGTAAATTTTTATATAAAATATTGGTAAAATAAAAATTAAAATGATTCAAATAATACCATCACTAACATATTGTAAATAATTAATATTAATAGAAATAGAAAAAATCTCCCAACACATTGCAAGAATATCTTTAATCATATGGAAATGTAAATATTTGGATAAATAATAACTAAAAGTATATGCATATTTATATATAAGGAGATTGGGGTAGGTAGTCGAAACCAAACCCCACTCTATTAGGAATTTGGGGATTATTTTTCCCCCATTCTCAAAAAACTCATCAAAATTTTCCCCGTTTGGGTGGGGCCCTGTGGAGCCCCAACCGTTGAGGATTTTGCCATCCCACCGTGGGATGGGTAGGGTGCATGGTAAAAAAAAAAAAAAAAAAAAAAATTAATTGTTTGATTTCCACTAACTGATTACTTAATTCAATACTTGATATATTTTCTAGTCAAGAATTATGGATGTTATCATTATTTTTCAGCATTTAAAATTTACTAACTCAATCCACCCACCTGAAGGTAGTGGTTAATAAATTAGGTCAAATTCAAATTTGCAATTGCATAGAATTCACTCAGATAAAGTGAATATGTGACATGTCAATTCCGTATCAACCAACAGTTTCCAACAAAAGCATTTATGGAAGTTTGCAACTAATTCCTTTTAAGCAATGAAAATCGACAAAGTACACCTACATCTTTGATTAATTATTATCTATTTTAGAAGATTAAAATCTTCTTGTTAATAAATTAACTACCTCAGGAATTTGAAGGAATTCAGATCCCAGCCCATGCTGATCCAGAACTCGTGGAATCAAATGTCGCATAGCTATTCTAAGCTTTTCTTCAGGAGTATATCCAGGCAGTTCAATGACTTCCATCCTGTCTAACAGCGCTGGAGGAATGGGCTGCGCCCTGTTTGCAGTTGCCACAAAAATCACCTTTGAAAGGTCAAATGGGACATTCAAATAGCTATACATTGTTAGTTAAGGAATCCATCTTACCATACTCACAATCATCAAATTGTCATTAAATGGTGATCCAAAAATAAAATAAGCAAAGTCACCGCTATAGATTAAACAACTTTATTTATTTAACTCAGAAGTTCTACCTTTGTAATGAAACTAATGCGCCCAAAAAGGAAGCATATTTTTAGATTTTACCGAAACTCTTGGTGGAGATGAAAATAAACTCATAATTCAAACATAACATTTTGAAACAACTATGTACTTATCCAAAAGAAATAATCACTGAAATAAAATCCTACAAGGATACTGATCATTGAATGTTTTATTCTGCTCAGGGTCAAGAACCTCTAGCAGAGCTGAAGCAGGATCGCCACGTACATCAGAACCCGTCTTGTCAATCTCATCAAGCAACATAACTGGATTGCAGACACCAACCCTCTGAAAACCAAAATGCAGTAGAAAAGAATGGGTCACTCTCCTCAACTCCTCCAAAGTACATAGAAACACACAACAGAGATGGAGAAGAAAGGTAAACAACACCAAAATCAGATATAATAATCCCATGATTGAATAAACATCATACAAAGAATCCTGTCAGCTTAACCCATAATTGTTCCAAATGCTGGCTGCCGAGCCACATTAAAGCATCAGGATATACTAACTACTAGACAAAGAAAGTAAATTAAATCAGATGATATTCATAAAAAGATAGATATTTTCAAAACTTCAAAATAGTAGACTGCTCCATGAATCAAATAATTAGCAAATTCTTGTAAACTGCCAATTATCTAACTCAATCGAAGATTCTGCATTATCTGACTAATTCTAGCTTTTCCCACAATCATGTAAAATAAAGTGTACCCGCCTCTACTTCCACACATGATAGAGCATGTGTCAACAGTAACATAAGCATTCACATCAAAGCCGACTAGTGAGGGTATTAGGAACCTTATCCACTCCTACAGTTCTATAGGCACATATGTTCCATAAAATTGTGTGTGCATGCATACTAAGGAGAGTAGAGCAAAAACATTTTTTTTAAAAGTATTTGTAATTTGACGGTTCCATAACATAGACTAATTCAACAGTGTATGTCACGAATAATCACATAAGAAAGAAATTGTAGTGCACTTCTTGGATCTATACTATACCAAAGTTTTACTGGAAGCATTTATTTATTTGTACAGGGATTTCTTACAAAAGAACAACAATTAGACTGAATATCGGATTTTTATTGTATGAATAGCATTTTTTTACCTTCAATCCATCAATAAGACGACCAGGCATACTTCCAATGTATGTCCTCCTGTGCCCTCTAATATCAGCCTCATCCTTGACACCTCCAAGAGAGATGCGTATAAATTTTCTGCCCAAAGCCGAAGCAATTGATGATGCCAAAGATGTTTTCCCAACACCTGGTGGGCCAACAAAACAGAGAACTGGCCCTCTTGCATCTGGTTTAAGCTGCATTGGAAATAATTACTCACAATTAATATTTGAAAAAAGCATAAACATCAAGGACACTTAACTATCAAGAGTTGATAATCGGCCAACCTTGCGAACAGCCAGATATTCAATAATACGCTGCTTGACCCTGACTAAACCATAATGATCACTGTCCAGCCGTTCTTTTGCAGCCTTTAGGTCCAAGTCAATTTCTTCACTGGCCTTCTCCCATGGAAGATCGGCAAGAAGCTCCAGGTAAACTCGTGAACTGCTATATCCAGGTTGCTGTGGCTGCATTTTCTTAAGCCTCCTGAAATTGATTGGAAAAAAAAAAGGGTAAAAGAGTACACAACCATAGATGTCCCGACCAAAGTAGCAGAAATGTTAAGCATGAGAAACATACACTTGATCAAAGCAATGAATCCAAGATTTTTCAAAGTTCAACCATGCAAATAGCAAGATGGTAAAACTTTCTCAAAGTGGGTAATCATAAAGGCACAACCTGTTCTTGATGATGAGAAGTTTCACAACTCAATATCTAAAATTTAGTTTATTTAACATCTTACAAAAGCACCCCCCCACAAAAAGGAAACATGCCGAATGTGTCTAGCCATTGTAAGATTGTCGCCATTTATTAAGTGTTCTCCAGAAAATCATACCTCAGCTCTCTCTGCACATGCTTCCAGATATTTGAAGGTATTCCTGCACTTTGCATCTTTCTTTCTAGAGCAACTAAATCATCCTCATCATCATCATTATCACCAAGCTCCTCCTTTATAGCCCTCATCTGCATTACATGTTAAATGAGTAGGCCAAATGAGGAAGAACTTTCAAGGATTTTCCACTTCCAAACTATATTGTAGTTAGCACCAAAAAAATAAAAATAAAATCCCTAATAGATTCTTAAAAGAAATTTCTTGATCCATACATAGACATAGAATCTCAATTATCAACAAAGCACATAAGTGAAGACCAAAAGGATACACATGAAATTCATATTAGAGGTGACAAAGTCTAAGCATCTAACTGTCAATCTCATCTAATTAGAACATAAGTAAACGCCAACAATAAATGATGAAAATGTTTAATAACTGAAGGGCAAAAATTCTGTCTACAATATAATATTACCATCCTCTTATTCTTTGCTTAATGCAAAAGAAGTTGATGTTTCACAAATTCAACATCAAAAAGGCAATGGCCAGCTACAAATCGATTACAATAGTATTTTGATTCAGATAAGAAGAAAAAGAGAACTCTTATTCTGGTTACTTCAGGACAACTAACAAAAATTTCTGCAAAAATTGCCACAAAAGGTGCTACCTTTTTTGTCAAATTGATTACCCATATTTTACATCCCTATAGAGTTATAAAAGGAAAAATAAAAAATCTAGGGTAGATGCAAGGATACTGACCTGCTGACGCAAAAGAAACTCTTTCTGTGATTTTGACAATTGTCCCTCAACCTTTTGTGTAATCTTCTCTGCTACACGTATTGACTGTCAAAATTTAACATTTAAATGACTTCATAAAAGCTAGATCAACATGCGAAATGTAATCATCAGCTAATGAATAAATACCTGTAAATGCCTGTCAACCAACTCAGTGGCTTTTGAAAGCCTTACTTTCAGGTCAACTGAATCCAACATCACTAACTGCTCTTCAAAACTTATCTCAAAGCTTGCAACAAAAATATCTGCCAATTTGTGAATGGGAACCGTCTCCAAAAGAACTTTAGTCCTTCCACCAGTTTTTTGTTTCTGCGAGCAATAGTTATGTTATCGATCAACGGAGAACAAAAAAATATTATGGAACTCACAATTAGATACAACATCTTAATTAACAAAGAAATCTAGCACACATTTTGGTTGGGTGAATTAAAACCTGATTTTAATAGCAGTAGTATGTAAGATGTCTACAGAATCACTTTCAGAAACTCATTAGCATGTTCATAATTCAATTAACATTCATGGACATTTCATTCTAATCCCAGAAGATTTCAAGAGAATAGATCCAATGCAATAAATCTTACCTGCTCAAGAACAGATATAAGTTCCATGGCAGTTGCTTTGAACTGACGGGACAATGCGATGAAATCTGGCTCTTGCTCCACTTGCTCCATCTCTATTTAAGATTTAAAAGAAGAAGCTACTCAGTATCAGTGATATAAATGCCATAATGAAGAGTTTAGGAAAACATCTAACATGGGTGACACAGGCCATAGAATAAACTTTGAAACAAGTTATATCTCGTGATGTGTAACTTGAAACAAAAAGAAATTCTAGGACAAGATATAAATTTCACTCCTCAAGGTTTTCTAACAACACATAACAAACATAGAAATCTTCTTCCCTTGGAACCAACATTTCAAACTCATATTTTTACTCTTCCATTGGATGTTTTGATATTAATACTCCTCTCGTATATCATAGATTTTTAAACAATAAAGACTCCATAATATCCTACGCTTCACTTTTGGACAACCAATAATCAATTTGGCAACACCATAAAACTGGGGGAAGAAACAGAGGTACGATTCAGGCGGAAAATTATAAGTGAACAGACAGGTTAAAACTGATGGTTGCTGGGGAGACAATCCCCATCATACTGCAACTACACCACATCCTCCATTGAAGCTGAATCCACATGGTTTTACATATGAACATTACAACTTCTTGGGAAAGCTTGGGAAAAAGGGAAACTACTGAGAACCATGGAAAAGTCCGAATGCTCAAATAAAACTTATGACCTGTACTCCAGAAGAAAACACACAATACAAAATAATAGCAACTGAAAAATTACCAATCTTGGTCATCTCAAGTGAAGATATACGTGCAGTATAATATGTTCCTCTTGTACTAAGTTCCTGGACACTGAACCTGCACAAGCCTTCAAGCACAACAATGTACGTCACTCTCCCACTTGGTTTCTCTACCCCTCTTGACAGATGTAGCGCACGAGCAGCCACTCCCCTGAAGAAATTCAATTATGAAGTCAGTCTAGGAGATGGCCCATCCAGAAAATTCAAAATATAACACGCAACATAACTTGAACTTCAATATAAATAAATATACCTATTGTGCCAATGGATAACTTCCTGCTGATTCTTCCCATCCGATGCCCCAAGTTGAACCTTGGAAGCTCGCTCACCGGAATCGCCTCCAACACCACCTGAAAATTAAATCCACTAAATGATCGTTTCCTTTTCCGTGAAACACACACGCCCAAGGCAAAAATGCAAAACAATACTTACTCACCTTGAGAAACAGTGGGTCCCGCTGACGTGTCAGCAGCAGCATCTCTGACAGGCAAGATTCCAATCAATCCCTTCTCTTCTCTCTGCCACAGCTCCTGCTCCACCAATTTCACACTGCATTAACCGTTATTTTGTGATTACAAAGTCGAACCAAGAAAAAAAAAATCAACAAGGAGTGAGAGGAATATAAAATAGAAAAACCTGCTAGGTGAAGTGCAGCGAATTCGAATAATGGCACCGGGCAATAGAACTTTGTTCCTGAACGGAAGGATTCCGAGGCGATTCGGTAACTCGACCGATTCCGTCATTTTGCAGCAACTCGGTACACGGAATGAAAACAAAACTTAAAAAACAGCAACTGTCGTTTGTCTTGTAGAGGTGAAATCAATTTAGTTTTTTTTTTTTTCAACTTCTTTTAATCGTTACATAAGGAGGAGGAGAAAAGTAAAACAAGAATCAAAGAGTCAGCAATGGGGAGAAGGTTTGTTCGTTGGTAGGTGAATTTGGTTCGGTTCGGTTTGCTTTTCTCTCCCTTCTCTCTAATTTCGTTTCCGCTCTCTCTCTCATCTAATTTCTCACGTTGCGCATGGAAGCATTTTGTTTTGCTTTTGGATTTTCTGAAAAGAAAGATTTCGAGTATTCTTTTCCAATTAAACCCCCTTTTGTTTCCGGTTTTTATCTTGGAGGCCTAGAGTTAAGTTTATTATTAATTTATTATCATCCGCTTTGAATGGTGTAATGACTATTTATGTTAATCTAAGAATCATGAGCAGATCAATTTAAGCATCTTTCCAATTTTTATCTTCTTAGATATTGTATATTTTTTTAATAATATTAAAAATCACAACATTTAAATTTTAACTTGAGTTTTAATATTACATATCATTCATCTATTTGATCATAAATTTTATAACTAGTAAAATTATTTAATTACCATTAAAATAAATAAATACCATATCAATTGAGATTTAAATCAAGACTTAAATATTAAAATACCTTATGTTACTCATATTTTTTTATAAATTAATTTCACATCAAAGTATTGGTAGAATGAAAAACACAATTACATTCAATAAGAATAAATTATATAACAGTATCACGTTAATATTTATGAATAATTTAAATCCTTATTACTATTCAAAATTTAATATTTATGAGATATATATGTGTATATATCCGACCCACCTTGATCTTACGAGAAGGGTTCGAGTGTGAGCATGCCTGTCGGGACTCAAAAGATGATGAATTATGCTTGAGCGGGGCGAAGCCAGAGGAAACTCTGGTAGAGGCCCGCAGCGATACTGATGTGTAAATTATTCGTCTAACATGTATGCAAGTCAACGGGCCAATAAACTCGTAAAGCGCAAGGAAACTGATTGGAGGGATCCCTAGAGGGTGCACCGCTGACCGACCTTTATCTTATGAGAATGGTTCGAGAGTGAGCATGCCTGTCGGGGCCTGAAAGATGATGAACTATGCTTGAGTGGGACAAGTCAGAAGAAACTTTAGTGGAGGCTCGAAGCGATACTGACATGCATATATATATATATATATATATATATATATATATATACAATCAAGTTGGATTGTATGTACGTAAAATGGAAATGCTGCTATAAGTAATAAATACTTAATAACGTGTTGGATAGATGGAGAAGATGTTGTCGGTGTAAAATATAAAGAATACGATACCAAATGTTGACCCCATTTTGTTGACCATTTCGCGTGCATTCCTTTTTCTATAGTTTCTATAATTTTTTTTTAATTATTTGAAATTTATAAATGCGTAAAAATCCAAAAATTGTTGATAGTTTATATACATACACTTTATAGTATAACTTACAGATATATCCATCATTAGTTCAAAATTTTATTCCCACAAATATACATGATTATATATTAAGGGGTGTGGCCTTAGTAATTTATCATTGGGCTTGCTTCTTTTAACATTATTTCTAATAAATTTCTAAGATCTTAATAATCAGGAGTTTAGAACACATACATGACAAAGTAAAGCATATGGATAAGTATGATCTAAACATTTTAACAGTGGAAATAAATAAAATCAATTATAATAATTTAATGAACCATGTAACACAGGTCAATAGTTGACGAAACCAAGTGTCAAAATAATATTTTTGAGATTGTTCTTAATAATATTATCGCGTGCATTTTTTAATTTATATTTTATTGACAAATGTAGCGATTGTAATATTTTAACTTTTAAAATAGTTATTATTAGTTGTACTGTATAAATAAATAATTAAATATAAAGATAATTAGTTAAATATTTAATAAAATTTATTTATAAAAGTACTATGAGTTTTAAAAGTCATTATATGTGTTTGATAAATCTTATTGTCAAATTGATATAAGAATACAAATGACTAAAAAGGACATCATGTTAAAAAAATTTATTTGCACATTTATTAACATGTGTATATAATAATCAATAACAATAATAATTTTTTATTTTATTAATTTTGTTATCTTAATTTAATATAATTGATGATGATGATGATAATAATAATAATTTTTTAAGTTAAAATTTTTTTCTTAATTCAATAAGAATAAGTTTGGATTTTTATGATACATGTGAAGATATATATATATATATAATTATATTAATTATAAAACTAAAGATTTTTGAATAATTACTATTCTCTTACCTTTCAAAGGCGGTCATAAAATGAGTGATTATACAAAAAGTAACTTTTTTAAAAAAATTGTCAAACACTAAAATTAATTTTTAATTATTTAAAATTATAAAGTCTAAAAAATAATCTTGGACCCTAAGTTTAAAATTAATTTGTTTTAAGATATTTTCATCTTCAATTTGACTAACAATGTTAATGAAATAAAAAGAGTATTATATAAATTGGTTATTGTTGTGGCTTATCATATCATTGTCGGATATTCTTTATTACTTTAAAAAAAAAATTATAAATATGTTTGAGATTGAAGTGACAGTAATTTTTAAGTAAAAAATTATAATTATTAAATAAAAATTAATAATATATGGTAAATATAATTTTTAATTAATAATTTTAATAAAATTATTAAAGATATAATAATTTTTTTAATAAAAAAATATAAATATAACTTCAAAACTATAATAAATAATATTTATCAAATATTTTAATAATAATATAATTTTTAAATTATATCCACTCAACGTCAATTTTAAATTTATTTTCCGTACCATAAGATTGTGCAAATAGAATTTATAAAGAATTTGAATTTGTTTTCATAATTGAGCCTTCAGGTGAATGATTAAAAAAAGACAAAAGTATGGGGCCGGCCTTGATAATGCTGGACTTAGAAAAATAAAAGAAATTATGCGCCATTGATAAGAAGATCAACTCATGTTGTCGCTAGTTCTGAGCCGTTAGATCTCCGTATTAGGCGGGGGATTGCGAAAACTCGTCGCTTCAAATGCACGTGTCAGATAATGCGTCGGCAACCGGTGAGTCCGTACGTAAGCCAGCAAAATTTGGCTCAGTTCCTGTGGGCTCAGGGGAGTTAAGATGGCACGTGGCAGATAGAGAAAGGACAAAGACGGTACCAGTGGATCGGGTTCCGGTGTGGTAAACGATGACCTTACAAGCTGGGTGGTGTGGAATGAATCACATTTCAAACAAGATAAAATATTTTTAATGCCACTGAGTTTTTGTTTTTTAACGATGAATTGCTGTGAGTTTTAGGATTAATGATATACATCTTATATATTTTTTATTTTAAATAATGTATATATATATATATATATATATATATTAATAATTATTTATAAAATTTAAATAAATAAATTATTATTTTTTTATTAATTAATTGATAAATATTATATTATTTAAAATAAAAAATTAAAAATATATAATATGATGTAACATTTATTAATTAATTTATTTATTTTAATTTATAAAAAAATTATTAATTAATTAATATATATTAAGTTATTTAAAATAAAAAATTTAAAATACTTATTATCACTCTTTTAAATATGGTCCATAAGAATTCAAAACAATCCGACTAAAACGTGGCTGATACTTTCCTTCTATGGAGGAAAATTATTCAATAATGTAGCACGGAAAATCATGTGCACTGCTGACAGTTACAAATAATCGTTGTCTCCTTTCACTTTAATTATGTAAAAACAAAAATTACAACCATCTTACAGTAATTATACATTACAACTTGCAACTGTTGTAAAATTTTCATTTCTGATTACAAAGTTTCTTTAATTTATAAATTTATACATCAACTTGTGATTTCCAAGGAAATAATCGATTAAAGGCGAAGGGAAAATGGCCCCATTAAATGGGAAATTTATAATAATAACTCAAAACTTTTAGTTATTTTTAAAAATAATCACCCTAAATTTTTCTATCATATTTAACTCATTGTACAATTTATAGACCAAAATACTCTTGTCTCTCCAGACTCCAAACTCACGAGACCTAGCTTGGGCACACGCAACAACACCTTGATCTTGGGTTTTTCAGCAACTGTTGACAGCGATTGAACCAGATTTTGAGAGTTAATTCATCTTAGATGGCTAGCGATTATAATTTTCGACTCTTGGGTGACTGTTTTATCTTCGTAATTTTGAAATTGTCATTTCTTTTATTTTTATTTTTCTTAAATTTAATTAGTGATAGATGGGTGTATAGAGGAGTACTATGATTGATTATTCATAAATATTGAAAATTGTTTAATGAAATTTGGATTTAATAGATAATACGTAAAATGTTCGATAAAATGTCTCTTATACTTTATTTATCTTGTTTTTACTCAATAGAGGTGTTGATGGTGCTAGTTCTACCTGTGTCAGTGATAAATTGTATAATTATTATTAATTTTTACAATTTTACTCTATCGCGGGCATAACAGTGCACAACAAGTGCTCGTTTAATATGCTATATATTAATATTCTATTATATATCTATGATTTTTATTAATTATGTTAAAAATCTCAAATATTAATTTTATTAGATCATCAAATGTGTCATTTAATATATTTTTTTATACTTTTATTATGTAAAATAAAGGAAAATAACAAACCACTATATGAATTACTAATTTATATTAATTTTTTAAAAAATTAAAATTTATAGTTAAAGTATCATTGCTTTGGAATATATATATATATATATATTTTTTTCCTTTTTGTACTCAAACTACAATCTTTTAATTTCTTCTATGATCCATTAAAACATATTTAAAAAACAACTGACTTTAATAAACTTGAATAATTAAGAAAAAAATTAGTAAAAAAAAATCAAAATATGTGATAGGTGCTTGTCTCCCGATAAACATGTGCATATCCCATGAAATCATGGTGTATGTTGTTGTGATTTAGTGTGATAGGTGTCAGTCTCTAGCGAAACAAGTGCTTGTCACATATAATCATATTTTATGTGTTGAGTATCTTCCGAATATCATAACTTATGTTATATATGTCCGTTTTCGAAGATTGTGATAAGACAAATCAAAGCATATTAGTATGATAAGTATTTGTAGCGCAAAAAAAAAAGAAAAAAAGAATAGAATTGAATATATTTTTTAGTGCGCATACATCTGTTTATGAGGAGACAGACGTTTATTGCAAGAAATCCTAATGAGTGTGTTGATGTGATTTCGTACGATAGACACCTGTCGCATATTTTTTAAGTTCGCCTCTTAACTCATATATCTTTGTGTATTTTGGTCTAAAAAATTTATAATTGACTAGATATAATAAAAAAAATTAGGATTGCTAATTTAAAAATTATCGAATTTTTTTAGCTATTCTTATAAATTTCTTGATTAAATCAAGTAATAATCCTATGATTCATAATCATAACTTATAAGTAAGTTACAAACTTTACTTTTAAAAACTAAAGAAACTTTACGGTAACTATTAATTTAAAGATAACATTTTTATTTATTTATTTATATTATTGTCAAAAGTTGTTTATTCTAAATAAAATTTACAAATAGTTATATGTATAAAAAATATAGAATTGTTGTTAAGGTAGGTGAATTCATTGAATGAGTATATCAATATAATAAAGGTTTTATTACCTTATAATTTATATAAGGTGAGTTTTGCTACCTTATAATTTATGTAAGGTATAATATAAATAAAATAAGGTGAATAACCCACTTGAATCTACCATTAATTATCAAATTCTGTATATATGTATCTTATATAAATAGTAAGATATCATAACCCATATAACGAATGTGTTCGAATTTGCAAGCACTATTTGGGGCCGTTACCTTCAAGATGTGTCTTTGTCATACTTGACTGCGAATAATTATTTGGGGAGACTTTTACAGGTAATCAGTTGGGGCCAAGGCCTACGATTGCACAATTCAAATTGGATTTGGAGATAAATGTGGGGCAAATAATTGAAAAGAACCCGTAGGGTTGAGACTTTCAGGGCTTAAGTCAACCGCGCGGCTGCCACGTCAATAAGTCTTAAAGACTACGATTGGTCGGCAGGAGAGGGGGCGGAAAGGAGATGAATTTAGATTCTTTCATGAATTTATTATTATTATTTTTTAGTCTCGGATGGCTGAAAATTAATTTTAAGAGGAACTTAAAATCGATGAAATTGAAGAATTTTAATTAGAACCATGGGTAAGGAGTCTAAATTCCTCACCAATTTTAAAATAAAAACTTCAATATTATTCTTTTAATAAATTAAAATAATATATTAAATAGTTTAATAGAAATAATTTACTTATGTATTTTATTTGAAAATATTAATATTGAAGAACAATAACAATTCGTAGCTGGACCTCTGCCGCACAATCACTGGTAAGCTGTTGGACCACAGCCATCAATGTGAATTCTTAATCAATTTTTATACCAATTGAATTGCCAAGACCAATCTACAACTTAGTTATATAATATTAGTTAAGTTGATTTTTAAATGATATTAATTAATTTTAAATACAACATTCAACTTATTTTATTTATTACTTTTTTAATTTTTAGATTAAATTATTCATAGTTTAATTATTTTGAAATTATATCTGTAACCACTCGTTTTTTTTTTTTATTTTTACAATTACAATTATAATGATTATTACTCTTATCTAACGGTTAAAAAACAAAGAATCTTTTACTTTTTATTAAAATTATTAGGAATTCAACTTTAATGACGATGAGTCATTTGCCAAAGAAGCAAAATAACGACAAGTCCTAGATAAAAAAAATGATTCACCGATATGTCGTTTTTATTTTAAAATTAAACAATGAATCACATAGATATGCACCGGCGCACACAATATATGTTGATTTTGTGAATTTTGGATGACACATCGTCGACTTGTTTTTCCCGTGAATGACATCTTCTTTTGAAGTAATAATAAATGACAAATCATCTAAACCTTGTGCCGATTAAAATATTATTATTATTTGTTATTGTCATTATCATTATTATTTGAAATTATTATTGTTGTTACCATTATAATATATAATAATAATACTAAAGACAATAACTAACTAAGAATATTTTAGTAATTTGTAAGAGCTTATTTTAATTATCAATTGATAAATGCACCATTGAATGATTGGAAGCAATTTTCTTAAAGAATAGATGACTTATTTTTTTATCTTCGATGTAAAAATTTAAAATAATTATTTTTTTTCAAAATAATTTTGACATGCTAATCAGAGGTGGGCAACAGGTAATATAACTAAAAAGATATTTGAATTGGAATTAAAATTTTTGGGTAGGTCCTCTCTATCTCTCTATATATAATTTCATTGAACCAACTAATTTTGATTTTTTTAATTTTTTTAATTTTCTTATTTCCTCTTATATCATACTGTTTGGCACTATTTTAATAAAAAAAAATCGTTAACGGTTTTTTTCAATTTGGTTATAATTTTAGAGAAAAAATACAAATTAAAACTTGAAAATCAAACCAAAATGAACTGATTTTTTTGTAACAAGTTTGGATTCTACCCAACTCTAATGCTAAACATATCGTTTTTTTTTTTCTCATGGTATTTGGCTTTCAAAAGGATTTCACACTTTTTTTCCTCATTTTGCATTCAAAACTATCCTCAATTAATTGATAAACATGTCTTTTAACAATAATTTTCAAAAAAATATGTCGCATGACTTAGTTTGCTCTTAAATCTAGAGTCTTATTCAAGATTTTCATAAACAACAAATATGAAATAAGAAAAATGAAGTTTGTGGATTTCAAGTCTACAATATTACAATACAACGGTATAATACTATTTTTATGTGGCCAATATTTATTGTCTTGTATTTTACTATAAATATAATTATAATTGTAATTGTAATTGTAATTGAAAATTTTATTATGATTATTATTAAAATTCATCTATTAGATGGTAAATAAGTAATTTTATAAATTATAAAATTTATTATCTAATAGATGAGTGACCTACATGAGTATGGACACAAATTGGAACTCAATTATTATGATCACTCATACTTTTGTGTTTTTTTTTAATTTTTACAATTACAATTGTAATAATTATTATTCCATGTAATTGTTAGAAAACAAATAATCTCATACTTTTTATTAAAATAATTTGGAATTCAACTTTACAGATAAGGCATTATTTTTCAGAGAACAAAAGATGATGTGTCGTACAAAAATAAATGATTTGATGATAAGTCATTTCCTATCGAAACATAAATGATAAGTCATCTAGAGCATATGCCGGCATATACAGCTTACACATGTCGGTTGTGTGAATTATGTGGATGAAACATTGTTGACTTGTTTGTCCCATGAATGGCAAGTTATTTACATATAAAACCATAACCGACAGGTCATCTAAATCTTATGTGTCGATTTAAATATTTTTTATTATATTGTTGTTCTTATTATTATTCTCATTATTATTATTATTATCAGTAATTTTTTAAAATTTTTTTTATTATTTTTATAATTATTATTGTTATTATTATCAATAATAATATTAAGGATAATGACCAACTAAGGAACTTTGGAAACTTGTAAAAATCTATACCAATTACAGCTTATTCTGATTACCAATTGATAAAAGCACCATTAGAGAATTAGAAGTAATGTTCTTGAAAAATAGATGACTTATCGTATTCACGTTCGAAGTAAATTTTGCAACGGTTTTTTTTTTTTTAACAAAATAACAGTGATTGCTAAATACCAATTAGGGGTGAGTGACAGGGTCGGTTCGATATTGAATTCTAAAGAATTGATAAGAATTGAGGCAATAAGATATTTGAACTCAAGCCAAAATTTTTAGGTAGGTCCTTTAAATATTTATATCTATTTTTTAATTTCAATGAACCAAAAAAAATGACTTTTTTATTTTTTATTGTTTATATTCTTATTAAACTATTATTACATAGATCCTTCCCTTGAGCAACGAATTCTCTGACTAAAGAAAGAACCGAGACTGAAAAATATTATACCAACACTTCCCTTTTTCTTTGTAAGTCAACTTCTATCCCCTAAAGGGAGAGTAAACTCACCTTAGTAGTTTGATTGTCCATTTTATTCCCTTGAGGTTGAAGCTGCTACTATACCTATCTTTGAAGAAAGCTTCGAACCTAACCTAAACGCTTCCGGAGACTCAACCCTACTTCGTCTTAGCCCTCGTTTTCGATTTTAGGGAAAACATTCCTAATCGGAACTTGAAAATCACATCGAACCAAATCGATTTTTTTAATGGGTTCGATTTTGTCCAGCCTTAATGCTAATTGTTATTAATATTTAGCCCTTAAAAAGTCTTTATACTTTTTTTCCTCATTTCGCGCCCAAAACTATCCTCAGTTAATTTATAAGAATATTTTTTAACAATAATTTTAAAAAGAATATGTCACATGACTTAGTTTACTCTTAAATCTAGAGTATTATTAAAGAATTTCATAAACAACAAATATGAAAAAAAATGAAGTTCGTGGTTTTCAAGTCTACAATCTATGGTATATTACAATATTTATATGGCCAATGTTTATTGTCTTGTTTTTTTATTATAAACATAATTGTAATTTTATTGTAATTAATAGTTGTAGTTGCAATTATAATTGTTTTTATAATTACTATTAAAATTGAGTAACTCATCTATTGGATGGTAAATAACTAATTTGATATATTATAAAATTTATCATGCAATAGATGAATGATCCATTATAGTGTGGACTCAAATTAAAACTCAAGTGTTGTAATCAGCCATATTTTTATATTTTTTAAAAGTTACAATTGTAATAATTATTATTCCGTATAACTGTTAAAAACAACAATCTCTTATTTTTTTATTAAAATAATTTGAAATTTAACTTTAGAGACGACGCGTTGTTTTTCAAAGAAGAAGAAAGAAGATACGTCATAGAAAAATATGTAATGACATGTCATTTTAATTTAAATTAAAAACGATAAATCATTTAGAGTATGCGTTGATGCATATATTTTACACTTTTCGATCGTTTGAATTATTAGGATGACAAGTTGGTTGTATGTTTTTTCCTCAAATGATTAAATAAATTATTTCTATTATATGGATGAAATAAGCTACTGATTAAAAAAATAGTTTGGTGTTTGGTCAATTGTATTGTTGCGATTGCTGTGAGTTTAAAAAGTAAAGTACATGCATTTGGTAAATTTTATTATAAAAGTGTTGTTTTATTATGTAATAACTAAAATAAATATAAATATAAATTATCTTTTATTTTTAGAGAATGTCTAATAAATTATTTAGAAATGTCTTTTTTTTTTAAATACATAACTTACATAAAGTTAAAAAAATTTAATTAAATAAAATCTAATGAACTTTATTTTTACACAAATATGATAAAAAAATCATATTTATATATAATCTAAATAAAATAAAAGGTAATATTTATTACATTCATGTTAAATTGATATTGGAGAGAATATATAATAGTTGTGGTTGTAATTTAATTATGGTGATAATATGATATCTAATGATTTATATATTCATGTTTATGAAAAAGTAAGATATAACTGTCTTTTTGCTAAAATACTAAAGTAATAATACAAACTTAAAAAAATATGGTGACTTATTTAATTAACAATCAAGGAATTTCATTATATCTCTTCTAAGATCGTTCTATTTTGCCTGGGATTTCGTAGGGATAAACGATATAGGGATACAGTAGAAAATGTATTTTTCTCTTATTCTATTCAAATTAATATTAATAAAAAAGACTAATCGCAGGAATGTCTCTTATCCTAGTAATGACTAATGACTGCTTGGAATAAAGTAATATATTCTATATACGCCATTAAAGTAGCAGCTTCATTTCGGCACTTTTAATTGAGATATGAATACACTAAGGTTGTACAAAAAAATGCGCTTTCTGAATTATATGAAGCCAGTAAGCAAACCGCGAATCCATGGGTATTTGATCCAGAATACCTGGGAAAAAGCTGAAAATAACAATTAAAATTGAGTAATCTATCTATTGAATGGAAAATAAGCATCGGGTCGAGTTGAAAATTTTGAAAAATAGAACTAAAATTTTAGGCTAGGTTCTTCAATACATATATACATACATACATACATACATACATTTTTTAAAATTGTGTTTTATTCTATTCATTGCACACACTCCATGAGTCCTGGTATCTCTGGTATCAGAGCCAGGGGAGAGCAGGGTTTTATAATTTAGAGACTTTTTATGTTTAAAACTGTATTTGATTAGAACTTTTGATTGTGTGGAGAAGGAGTTACCTTTTAGGTGCCTTGGTAGTAGTTGATCGTAAGTCCCGATTTGGTTAAAGGATAGTAAAACTAACTCTTAACCTTAGATTGTAGCCATACTTGATAAAATTTGATCACATATAAGTTTTACATGTATGAATTCTCTACTCTGTAGAGCATATTCTTTCTCTAGCTCTTCTTTCGGGAAGACTAGTAATTCAAAGAACGTTGTAAGTTCAGAAGAATTCATAATTGAAGATTTTAATAAAGCAATTGATTGTTGGGAATTACCTAAAATCCTTAAATATATGATTTACAAAACAAAAAAGCTTGATTTTTTTAAAACTGATTTTGTTATAAAAACCAAGGAAATGGACATAAGACTTTCAAAGCCTTTTGAAACAATCCACTTGTTTTCATAACAATCTTTAATGAGATTAAAAGAAAAAAAAACTTTAATTATGTTCACATCGGCTTAATACAAGTCGGAATAAAACTTTTAACTAAAGAAGGTTTAAGCACCTTCATACTTACTGTTCTTAGAGATGAGAGATTCATCTCCTTTAATGATTTTTTGCTAAGTAGCATAGAATCAAGTCTCTGTAAATGTTTTATTTCTTTTAGCTGTTATCCAAGTATAACAGTTTCCTTAAAAGACAAAAACATTCTTAAAAACATGATTTTTCAAATCAAAACTCATAATTATCACATGATTGAAGGATCTATTCATGTTACTTTAGTTTTTAAAATTTCTTATAAAGCCATGAATTCTGCGTTTAATACGCAACATAAATTCCAGTAAAAAAGGGATGAGACTCTTCTCTTACAAACTGACTTGTCTAAAACCAACACTGTTATCCCGCGACCTATCCAATAGAAAGATGTCAATCTTCTTGAGGAATGGATTTTGGAAGGAGCCACCGAGCTAGTGATTCCAAAGCAACTTGAGACTAATATAGAGTTATAAAATGTAACTTAGTATTCTGATGGTAAAGTTAAATTGTCCTTCAGGAGATCTATATCATCTAGATCGCTACAAAGATTCAAGTGCTAGTATTCCATCTCTAGAAAAGAGATTTTCAAAAATTCCTTCTGTTATCAATCTTCCTTTCCAACCTCTGAAAAATCACCCTAGGTTTTCCACATTGGATATACCTAGTTCTTGTATATATTATGTTGATTACACTACTAGTGTTCTACAGCCTATTTACATTAGTAGTCAACAGGTACAAAGTTAGGAAGAGAAAGAACCTTCTCTTCCAACCTTCCATATATTTTCTCCTATTACGAAAAATGTTATAAATGTCTTTGAAAGAGATTTTGAACTTAATAAAACTCTTCTTCATAAAGATTTTTATTATCAGAATAACAAAGAAAAAAGACTTTGGTTTTTCAGAAATTTCTTAACTAAGAGAAAAGAAATCCAAGAAGTCTCCTATGAATTTGTTAATTCTTATAAATTTCATATATTTTTTTTTTGATTGATTTGAAATTTATGCCTCACAAAATAAGATTGATTATCCTTTTAAAGAGACAAATCTTATTACGGTTAGAAAAAAGATTACTGAATGGAATCTTTCTGACAGTGATTAAACCATTGAATCTGAGCATCTACTTTTTAGTAATGTTACTATAGACTATGGTATACCTTCTATTCAGGTTAAAGGCTCACCTTACAAAATTCATAAGCCAAATAATCCAGAGATAAATTTATGTAGCATTATCCAACAAAATAATTTCTATAATACAAACTTAAATACTTTAGGAAAACAGTTGACTAGAACAAAAAGTCAATTTCAAAAGTCAAACATAACTATTTCTCCTGATATTTCTTCAAAAGTTGATAAAAAAACTTAAAAATCCTATTTTCAAATCTTTTCAGGTTTCGAAAAATAGCCAAAAGCTTGTTCAAGAGTCAAAATCAGATTTTGCTAAAGCCATTAGAGACAAACTAGATTGGATAGAAGCTTTTTCCTCATCTAATAAAGTCCAAATAGCCCCTGATAATGCTCAATCTAGAACCATTGGAGTACTTGACCATGACCAAATGTCTACTACCTTTTCAAACATAGAAGCCTTTAAAGATGAGTCAATTCCTAGAACTAATAGTCTACTGGAAATTAACCCTTCCTGCTAGTTCACCTCATGAGTTAGCCATAGACAATAGGCCTAGTGCATTAAACCAATTCAGATTTAATGCTTCCTCTATCTATGAAAGGAATATAGATGGTATGCCTGAATATAACATACTTGGACTTCTATAACAAATGACCATGGCAGCTAATGCCTACAAAACCCAATCAGGAACCTCTGACAAAGCCATTGCAGATATCTTTATTGTTGATTTTACAGGTCAGTTTAAAATTTGGTGGGATTATCTTCTCATTAAACAACAACAATTAGACATCTTTAACGCCATTCAAACAGATGAAAATGAAGCACCCATCTGTGATGAATATAATAGCCTTATTCAAGATTTCGTTCCTACCCTGATTCTTACCATTTCCCTTCACTTCATAGGTGATCATTCACACTTTAGGGATAAGAATGCTGAGTTACTACATAACTTGAGATGTAGGAAACTTAGTGAATTCCAAAGTTATAAAACCACTTTCTTTACTAGACTTTTCTTTAGAGATGATGCAAATCATGTTACTTGGAAAGAAAAATTTCTTACAGGTTTACCAACCCTCTTAGGAGAAAAAGTCAGAAATTTCATTAAAGCCCTTTATAACAATCGTATTCCTTATGACGATCTCACCTATGGTGAACTTGTCAGTTTTATTAATAAGGAAGGTTCAAAGATTTGTCAAGACTTGAAACTTCAGAAATGCCTAAAATGGGAACTAAGAAAATCTAAGCAATAATTGAGCAGTTTCTAGAAGCAATTTAATTATGATCATTTTAAAGCCTTCACCTCTAAAGATTGTAATGGTAAGTGTTCTTCAAAACCCTACAAGAAGCATTACAAGTCAAAAGGCCATAGAAGACCCATACCGGATTTTAGATAATCTTCCCATACGAAACCTTTAAAATCTTATACGAAGCCCCACTTCTCTAAAAGAAAAGATTCTAGAGCCTCTTCAAAAATCCTTTTTAACTATAAAAAAGCCACATGCTATAAATGTGAAAAAAAAAACCATATTAGTAAATTTTGTAGAATGAACAGAAAGCTCAATGAACTTGGCCTTGATGAACAAACACTTTTTAAAGTTGCTCCTTCATTTATAGAGTCTTCTGACTCTGAATCTTTCGTGACGGGAGACAGTGAGCCTTTACAAATTGATGAGTTAATTGGCTCTCATTCTATATCTAGTAGTAGTGATTCTGACATAAGCAAAATAGAATCCTACTTAAATAAAATCAATGTGTTGGTTAAAGATCAAGAAACTTTTCTTGAATTAGTTAAACACATTTCTGACCATGTTCTTAAAAAGGAATACCTTCATAAACTTTTAAAAACCTTAAAATTAGGAGATAAAAAAGGAAAATTCTAAAGCCTCATTATTAAAAAGAATACATACGACCTTACTGAGATCTTTGATAAAAAGAAAACAAAGAAAACAACTCTTAATATTCAAGATCTCCAAAATGAAATAAAAGAAATCAAACTTGAGATAAAAGACTTGAAAGAAAGACAAAAGAATGATTCTGAAACTATCCAACTCCTGTTACAAAAACAGTTGGAAGATAATTCTGATAAAGAATTAGAATCTGATGGTGATATTGAAAAACAAAATCTTGAAAACATTGAATCCATGCCAAATGATTTTCTATTTGTTTTAAAACAAATCACTACAAGAAAATATTTGATTAAAATTACTTCAATCCTTTTCAAAGATTTTCAAATTGATACTATTGCTCTTTTTGATACTGGTGCCTATCTAAATTGTATTAAATAGGACATTGTCCCAAAAAGATTTCATGAAAACACAACTAAAAGGCTTTTTGCCGCCAACAATTCAAAATTAAAAGTCAAATCTAAAGTCGATGCCTCTATTCATAATAATGGTTTTGAATTCAGGACTTCCTTTATTTTGACAAATGATATTCATCAAACTATCATTTTAGGAACTCCTTTCATCAACCTTATAACTCTTTATACTGTTAATTACGATATTATATCTTTTAAAGTAAAAAACAAAAAGCTAATTTTCCCTTTTATTGAAAATCCTAAAACTCAAAATCTTAATATTATAAAAGCTTGTTCTGTTTACCAAAATCAGATTAATGTTTTAATTAAGTCTAAACAAAATGACTTAGTTTATTTATAAAAAAGATTTGAGTTTACAAAGAATTAAAAGCAAATTACAAAACGAATTTATAAAAAGAAAAATTTCTGATTTTAAAGCCTTAATTAAAAAAGAAATACGTGCTGATCTATTATCTGCCTTTTGGAACAGAAAATAATATTTGGTTGATATGCCTTATGAAAACTCTTTTGATGAAAGACAAATTCCCACTAAAGCTCGTCCTATCTAGATGAACATGGAATTGGAACAATATTGTAAAAATGAAATCAAAGATATAGAGTCTTCATTATCAAATCTATGTCTCCATGGTCTTATGCCGTTTTCTATTTCAATAAGAACTTTGAAATAGAAAGAGGAACATCTAGACTTGTTATTAATTATAAACCTCTTAATAAAGCGTTCAAATGGATAAAATACCTTATACCTAATAAAAAATATTTACTACAAAAACTGCACTCTTCTTTCATTTTTTCAAAATTTGACATAAAATCAGGTTTTTAGCAAATTCAAAATTACCCTAAAGACAGATATGAGACTGCATTTACTATTCCTTTTGGCCAATATGAATTAATATCTTTTGGTTTAAAAAATGCACCTTCTGAATTCCAAAGAACTATGAATGATATTTATAATCCTTTTTTTAAATTCTGTATTGTTTATATTGATGATGTATTAATTTTTTTCTCAATCTATAGACCAACATTTTAAAATTTTCTATCTAGCAACTAGGAAAGCTGATTTAGCTATTTCTAGTTCTAAAGTCTCCTTGTTCCAAACTAGGATAAAGTTTCTTAGACACTATATTTCCAAAGGAACCATAACACCCATATAAAGATCTCTTGCATTTGCTTATAAATTCCATAATAAAGTCTCCTTGTTCCAAACTAGGATAAGGTTTCTTAGACATTATATTTCCAAATGAACCATAACACCCATATAAAGATCTCTTGCATTTGCTTATAAATTCCATAATAAAATCTTAGATAAAACCCAATTGCAGAGATTTCTAAGTAGTTTAAACTATGCTCTTGTATTCTGTCCTAATATTAATAGGATTTCAAAACCTTTGCATGATAGCTTAAAGAAAAATTCTATTGCCTGGACTGATGAAAATACTAAAGTTATTAAACTAATAAAACTTCTGTTAAAAAAATTCCTTGCTTGTTTCTTGTTAATCCTGTATTGCCTAAAATTGTTAAAACTGATGCTTCAAATTTAAGTTATGGAGGAATATTGAAACAAAAAGATAATAATAAATAATAAATAGTACAATATGTTTCTGCTCACTGGAATCAATGCTAGAAAAACTACTCTACTATAAAAAAAAAATTCTATCTATTGTATTATGCATCTCTAAATTCCAAAGTGATTTACTAAATCAAAAATTTCTACTTAGAATTGATTGTAAAGCTGCAAAACATGTTTTAGAAAAAAGATGTTTAAAACATTGCATCTAAACAGATTTTTGCACAATGACAAGCTATTTTAAGTGTTTTTGATTTTAATATTGAATTCATTAAAGGAGATACAAATTCCATCCATGATAAATTAGAGTGTTTCTCCAAAATAGATAATGCCGCCAAAACGGAAAGACAAAGAAAAAGATATTTTTAAAGACCTTGAACCCCAACCAACTTCTAAAAAAACTCAGACAAGCCCACCTAAAGACAAATTACTATCTTCAGCCATACCAGTCAAATTCTGGATTGACATAGTTAATGAGTAAGAAGTTTAGTATAAAGCCATTGCCTCCAAAGAACAGTTAAAAGAATGGATGAACTCCATTTCAAAGTTCCCTGAGCTCATGTTAGTACTACAAAGTTTTTCTCAAAATAAAGCCCTTTCTAAAGTACCTGAAAAAGAAAAAATTGTTTCTAAAGATATTTCAAAACCTTATTCTTCTAACGTAGTCTTTTTTGGTGAAAGCTCCAATCCTTAAATTATTGTTTCACAATCAAAGCTTTCACAAAAATCTTCGGATTGGATTCATAAAACTCATCATCAAAATGTTTTATCAATGGAAGATGAGTTTTATCATTCTGATCCATTTCAAGCTATTTCAAAGATTTTCCCAAATGGCTGGTTTTTCAAATCATGAGATTTATCAAAACCCGAGTCTTTCTATCATAGCATATTAGAGTTCACTGAGTCTATTAAATTCAAACACTTTTTCCTGAGTGAATCTCATTCTGAGGCAGCATATTCAACGACTAGTATTCTAAATATTCTTAGCCCAAAATAGTGGGGAGATTAACTCCATAATTTAAAGATCTTCCCCGTCAATTTGCAAATGAGTCTAAACTATTACTTACATTTTTCTTATTGGCATTACCAATAAGCATGGTTCAACACTTTCTTTATACAAAACCCTAAAAAGACCCATTATAGTTATTCTTCTTCAATTCAAAGATAACTGTGCAAAGTCTTCCGAATTGGTTCCAACAGTGGTGGAATCATTTCAGTCCAAGCCCAAAAAGACTCACCCTAAATGCCACCCACTGTTTAAATCTCTTCAAAGCCCATTATGTTCCTTCAGAGTCCGAGAAAAGGTTTCCTCATTTTCTTTATTTCTGTACAAATTTCTTCATTCCTTAGGTTGGGATGTGAGATTTCCAATATCATACACACGAAGCTCAATTGATATTAAAGAGAAGTTTTAAGGTTTAAGGTTAAATGGTGGTCTAAATTCGATGAAAAGTCAAAGTTGTCTGAAGCCACTATACGAGCATGGCTTTTCTCGAAGAGCCTCCTTGAGCCCAATATCAAAGATGTTAAAGCCTAGAGTACTTTTCTTACTAAAAAATCTAAAGCCCAATCCCTTTTGGCTATTACAAAGAGTGAAGATGAATATTTTAAAGTGATGCAACATCTCCTTGCATTAAGATCGGAACCCTCCATTGCTAGTTTTTCCGATGAAGTCGAGCTGTTCATTTCCCTTGGAGATGATAACGAAAATGACTGCTTCAGAATTCTTTCTCCAATCAAGCATTCTTAAAGCTATTATTTGTATTTGTAAAAAAAAAAAAAGTAATTTTCTATATTTTCTTATATGCAATTTTCATTTTCTTTGTAATATTCCTTTGTAATTTCTTTTGTATATGTAATTTTCTCTTTCCACCGATAATTTCTTAGTCCACATAAAGTAATTATTACTGTAAGAAGATTTTAAATTCAAAAAACAGAAGATGTTGTCTCCTACTCTGGGGCTGCTTATAAAGATCTCTACCAGCCCTGTATGTGGAGACCCTCAAAGGCCAAAATGACAGCTTCAAAGCCCATGTATTGCTACCACAAAAGCAACTGCTACCGCAAAAAAGCAAAAGCTTATGACAAAAGCCATGTAATCTTCTTTGGGATTCAAAAAAGAGCATCCAATATATAAATACTCTTACAAAGAAGAGTAGGAGAACGTTTTTTTTTTTTGAGTTTTCTCTGTAATTTTCTCTAGAGAATTGTATTTTCCTTTCAAGAATTGTATTTTCTTTTCTCATTTTCATCTGAAAGCATTTGCATCTTGGAATAAAGCAATATAGAATCGGTACTTCTTAAACTTTCATTTTTTTTTAAATTATATGACCTTACGAACTGTTACGTTCCTCTAAGGCATAGAGACTAGATCTCTCACCTTAGTTGTATTTCTTCTTCTCCCTCCATTCAGTCAGAGTACTATTTCTGGTATTTCTGGGATCCAGTTTTAGTACTATCTCTGAGCCCTTGCGTTGCTTAGATTTGCTCACAATAAAATTTTTAAATTGTGTTTTATTCTATTCATACACACACACACATATATTAATTTTCTTCCAAAATTTAACTTTTTTTAAGGTGTGGGGGGAGATGGTTATGCTAAAGAGAGAGAAGGGAAGATAGAAAAAAGAAATAAGTTTTTAATAAGGATAATTCTGAAAAGTATTAAGATAAATTAAAAAAAAAAAGTGAGGGCTGATGAGATAATTTAAAGAGGTCAATTGATTGGTAAAATAGGTCACTAAATTATGTCAGTTTCATGTCATGTCAAATTTAAATTGACCCAAACATTATCCACGTAATAATCATTTCAAAATATAGAGACTAATCCGATATGAAAAAATAAACAAGTTACCTAATAATTCGTTTAATACAGACACACAGGGACACACACACCACTTAAAATAGTACACATTTACACTAATAAAATTTTAATTATATATATAAATAATATTATATATCGATATTATAAAATATATATATTTACCAATGTTTTCTATATCTACATTATTGAAGTTTTAAATCTATATAGAATTTTATAAATGAAACATCATGTACGTGTTTATGCTTAAAAAAAAAAAGAATAGAGAATAATGTTCGATATGGTTCGGCATCGAATCATATTCGATTCGAAAAAACTCAGATCAGATTCAGATTTAGCCCATAATCTAATCGGATATAATTTATGTTATCCGATCATATTTGATTTGGATTGGATCGGATTCAAATTCATGATCAGATTAGGCTAATTAAAAAAATAAAATAATTAAATATAAAGGCAATGAACAAAATCTTTCGATTCATCTTCAATTTAAGGCTGGGCAACGGGTTCAGGTCGACCCGATCGGATTTTGGGTAAATCGGGTAGTCAAAAATTTGACCCGATATTAACCCGAAAAGCAAACTCGATCCAATCCAATCCGAATTCAATTCGGATCGGATCGGATCGAATTTAAAAAAAAATTGTTAGGGTCGGGTCAAATTCGGGTAAAATTGAGTTAAGGTCGGGTCGGGTTATGGTCGGATTAATTCGGGTCGAATCGGGTAAAATCCAATTTATACAATTTTGAATTTTTTTTGACTTTTTAATTTTTTTCTTATTTTGAGCTGTTAAAATTGCTTTTGAGCTATTTTTCTGAATTTTCAAGCAACAAAAAAAAAAGGAAAAATTAAAATCAACACAAAATCTAAAATTAATAAAATTTAAAATTAACACAATATTTACCTAATAAAAATTAAAACTAACACAAAGTTCAAACTTAATAGTCTTTATAGCACAATGTCAATTGTCCAAATATTAGTCCTTAAAAATTAAAACACAAAGTCAAAGTTTTAACATAAAATCCATAACACACTAAAATTTAAACACAAATCACAAAGTGTCAAAGTCCATAAGATCATAACACACCAAAATTTAAAGTTTAAACATAAACATAAAATAGCTTTTTCTTTTACTCCTTGCAAGCACTTTGCCGAGTTCTAACATGAACTTGTTGTACTCTAAGTTCGAGTTCGAGCATCGATACCCTATAGAAGAATTGAAGAAATTATATATAGTAAGTCAGTAACTATTTTCTTTAAGCCGTATTGTAAATAAAGGCACATTCAAATACAAACAACAACAAATAAACTCAATTTATATGATATAAATTATATCTTTAACTAAATAAACCATAACTACAATTTGAATTTAAATTCAATGGTTATTGGCTAATTGTAAAGCTTATATATTTGAGTAAAGAAAGAACACATATAGTTGAAAATCAAAAAGGTTGTTATAATCTTTCTAATTTATATTATACCATAAGCATATAACATGTTTAGCAAATTATTAGAAAAAAAAAAAAGCATACATACTTGATTAAATAAAAAAAATTAAGTCAAACATGCCTTAATGGCTTAATTTATGGCATTTATCACCAAGTTAATAATAACACTTTCTATGCAATACCATTCTATAAATTTTAGCCTACCTAACTAAAACAATTCTTATGTTACAAATTTACAATTAGACTTAAAACTTAAGATTATAACAATTATAAATTTATAATTATAGTTTATACTTTAAATTACATCCTAAAAGTATAATATGAAATTATGAATAATTATACCTAGTAAGAATTACCTTTCAAATATCAATATCACCAATGTCAACGCTCACCGTTTCAACCGTTGAATCTTGTACTCTTACAAACTCTTTAAAATGCAAAAAAAAAAAAAAAATATTGAAGTTAGTACATAACTTAAGTAAATGTAGATGTTATTTATAAAAGTACAATGCATTTCAAATATATTATGTATTTAATGATCGAAAAAAATGTTAGTATGTTACCTTTTTGTAGCTCCATATGAAACATATCCTCCTTAATCTCATCTTGAATGTTGTAGACAGGATTGGCAAAAAGTTTAGATTGCAACCAATTTTCGGTACATATCAATGCCTCAATCATAGCAGGGGTCGAAGAACTTCTATACTCATCAATAACACGATGCCCAGTGCTAAATTCTGTTGACTTCCACATTGTTGCCCTTGAAACGTCTTATATGTAGAACAAACTTCTATATGCTTTTTCATATTTGTAATCCCATCAAGCCTTGAATGACATTAATATTGTCTGCCACAATAATTGCACTTGCATTTATTTGAATTATCGTCAAGCAAAGTGTAATGATTCCATGTGTCAGATCTTTTCTTCATTGAAGGTCTTTTTCGCTTTGCCTTTTCCTTTTCCTTTCCCTTTCGAGTTCCTTCCATTTGTATACTTTGCTCTTCATCATCACTTATCGGATTCGATCTTGAGTGTCCAGACATCTAAACATACAAAATATGAAAGTAACAAAACAATTAGTAATCATTAATTCAAAAATTAAATATAAAATATTATTAACATAATCCAATTAGTACGATAAATTAATTCAAATATTTATTAATTTAATTTTATGAAACTTATTTAATTCAAAATTATCATCGTAATATTTCTAATTTTTTATATGATTAATTAATTTATACAATCTAATTATCTACATCATAAAACTAAAAGTATAATAAAATATTATTTGCATATTTATATCTTAATTCTTATTATAAAATCTTAAATTTTATGCCCACTTACATGTAACTTAAGTAATTAATGTCAACTTAACATAAATTAATTGATTGAATTAGTTAATTTTTGTTGCAATTAAATATATTGCACCACATATCATATATAACACAATATTTAATTTTAAAGTATTAATTAATTAATCTACTTAATTTATATCCATAATCTATTAAAAAATATATTAACAATTAGCAATTAACCAAAAAAAATAAATACAAGAATAAAGATTTATTATTAAAATTTCTTATTTGATATTATACATATAATTATATATTACATATTATTAAACTAATTAAGTAATTATCAATTTAAAATATAATATATAATATACTAAAGTATTAAACAATATCCAATTATCCATTACAAATTTACAACTATTAAATTAACTAATAAGTAATCAAATATATATAATTATATATAGAATATAGTTATATACTATGAATCTAAGTACTGGAAGCTTAAGATTTCACAAAAGAAATTTCGGATTCGGGTTGCCGTGGCTGCTGCTGTGACTTGTGGCTGTGCTGAGTTGTTGTTGTTGAGTTGTTGCTGTGACTGACTTGCTGAGTTGTTGTGTTGTTGCTGTGGACTGTAGGAGTGGCTGTTGCTCATTGCTCAATGCTCAATCGCCGAGTTCGTCGTGTTGGGCATCGCTAGTGGTCGGCTTGCTACTATCGTTGTTACTAAGCAACGGATCCGTAAGGGGCTGAGGGTCGCTGACGTCGCTGTCTGAAGTTCGCTGTGTTGGCAGTCTGGAGCCGGCTAGTAGCTGCTTCGCTGCCGCCTGTGATCGAACCGTAGGTCGTGGTCGTCTGCTGCCGCTGCTACTTAAGCAACAGATGTAAAGGCTGAGGGCTGATAGAGCTGAAAGGTCGATGGGGTGAGGGTCGCTAATGTTGTTGCTGAGTTGCGAGGCTTGGTCGCTGGAGTTAGCTAGTGGTCGGCTTGCTGCCGCTGCTGTGATCGACCGGTGGTCGTGTTCTCGCTGCTGCTGTGACTTAAGCAACAGATCTGTAGAGGGCCGACGTACCGAGGAGCCGACGGCTGACGGGCTGGCTGCGTGACCGTGGGGAGTGGGCTATGGCTGTGAGAGTGGGAGCTGGGAACTGGGAACGAGAAGAAGAAGACTGCTTCTGGCTTGGGCTTCTGGTTCTGCTGTGTGAGTGTGTGAGATGAGATTGAGGGTTGCTGCCTGCAGCAGCTTCCGAAACTTTCCTTTTATATTTTTTTCTTTTTTAGGTCAACCCGATCGGGTTTCGAGTCGAGCGGGTTTGACCCGATCCTAACACAACCCGATTGGGTTTTACAAATTTAATCCGATCGGGTTATATCATTAATCCGATCCGATCATAACCCGAATTTCTTCGGATCGGGTCGGGTCGGGTCAGGTATTTTGCCCACCCCTAATCTTCATCATTAATAAATCAAGCTCTGATGTCTCTTAATGACAGCAACAACAATGACAATCTCTTTTAACATCAACCCATTATCGTCAATTCATCATCAATTGACCAAACCCACTCCCGCAAACACACGCTTCTCCTCATAAGCAATTACATTCTCTTAGTCACCTCCTTCGGCTTTATCTTCATAGCCCTCTCCCTTTACCTCTTCCCCTCCCTCGTTGGCTTTTTCCTCATCCTTCTTCCCGTCTTCACCATCCTCATTGACATCTTCTAGGGCTCCATCTCCATCACGATGCTCTCCAAACGGTGCTCTCATGCTTTTTATATGACTTCCAAGGTTGCCCCGACAATAAACCTTGAATATAGCTTCTTTGTGGTATAGCACTTTTTTTTTACAGCCTCAGCTGCAATACCTTAATAGATAGCAAACGAATTATATAAACATATAACATCTTTCGGTAGGTTTTAAAAGGAGAATTCGAAAACATCATCTAACTGATCAAACCCAAGCAAATCCAAACTCTCATCCGAACCAATCCAAATCCGAATATATCCAAAATATTTTTCTGATCAAAATTCAAATTCGATCCAAAATAATTCGGATTAGATTGGATCGAATTTGAGGTTTGAATTGTAATCAGATAGTTTTTTTTCAATTCGAAATTGTCTAGCCCTAATGTCCGATATTTGAGTTTTGACGACGAGAAATTGTAATTTAATTTAGAATATAAATTATAATATGTGTCATTAATCAGGTAAATAGGTCAAGAATTTTAACTCTAATCCGGCACAAACAAAAAATTATGTTGACCTAGACTCGGCTCATTTAATAATCATGTCAAATTTGACGACCTATATTTATTTATTCGTATCATGTTCATGTTAGGTAATCGTATCATATCAAATTTACCACTTCTAGAGGTCAATTATCATTACTCATTATAGAATTATATAATTAAAGTCCAAAGAATACAACTGAAGTCCAACATAAGAAACCAAAAGATATAAATTTTCACATCTACTAAGAAGACTCCGACCCTCTATTTTATGGTTAAAGAGAGGAGGTTCCCATTAACTGCTAGGAATTATTGGCATAAAAATGCCAAATATTTAGATCAGCAATGTTATAATACACTTTTTAAGTGTCATTTGGTGCACCATTTATAAATGTTCATTGACCCAAACCCATCAAAAAAGTCTGAGATACCAGCCGGGAATCAGCGTGCGTATCCACTCACCCGACTCGGCCCAATAAAGGATCGGACAATACAAAGACAGAAAATACAACATACGCATTACTCACTGTTTCTGTCACCCACCGAATTCGTTCTCCTATAAGATGGATCCCTCTTAATTTTCTTTCCTACCTGTTTTTTTGAAAGAACACAACAAACGCGCACTACTTCATTCTGGTTGTTATTTAAATCTCTAACAGCAGCGGGAGAAACAGCAACGGAAATGGCGGCCTCGTCGCCAGCCCTAAGCAACAACAGTACCGATTCTCCTACCGCCACGTTACACCGTGACGCGCCGCCCAAAACCCTCCGCGGTCTCAACAAGCCCAAGTGTATTCAGTGTGGCAACGTCGCTCGCTCCCGGTAACTATTTCACTCTTTCTTTCTTTTTTTTTTTTTATAAATATCTCTAGGTTTGTTCGTAAGAGCATAGTTTATCTTAAATTGATTTCAAAAACAAGAAGCAGTTGATTTCATGGCGTATCGCAAATTGATTGATGAATATAAAATTTTCATTTTTTTTGGGCAATTGATGAAATTGCATTATGATGTTCAAAATTTCCCCTAAATAGAAGGAAGGTCTGAAAAGTCAAAACTTAATTGAATGTGATGAAATCTTCAGAAGGCTTGGATTGATCAGATTATAAGCTTATTGTTAGGTATTAACATGACACAGTAGCATATGTTGTGAAATAAGTTTTAGCATACTTTTTAAAATTCGAATCGAGTTTGAGTTAATCTTCATTAACTGCCCGAAGTTATTGATTTGGGGTTGAGTTGTTTCCTTCCTATCTCAACTTCTGAAGTTTTGGGGTATTGACCTAGTTGGGTTCGGTGCGATGACTTTAACCCAGTACTTGGTCAACCACTGAATGCATGTTGTCTACGGCATGATAATTACTATTATGGGATATTTACCATGTTGATTTATCCTGTGTTCGTTATCTGTGCTGGGGGAAGTACAAATTAGTGCTCAGCTTAGCTTGACTGATACAATTCAGCATTGATTGGATAATACATTCTGATTTAGCTTGTTTTCCTCGTACTCCAGCAGTTGTTACTGATGGTGCTTAAGACTGCTGAAAATGTTTTAAGGGACTGCCCACTGCTTAGCTTTTTCTGATATTTCTGAAAATCTAGATGAATCTATGAATCTCATTACATCACAGGCATTACTTACGTTCTTCTGTTGCTCAGAGCTGTTTGAGGAATTCATATATTCTCTTATGGTAATGAGTTGGATTACTTGTTCAGATGCCCATACCAGTCGTGCAAGAGTTGCTGCTCAAAGGCACAAAATCCATGCCACATTCATGGTATGCATTTTCACCTGGATTCATTTGATAAGCTTGCTCAACATATAATATTCATGCTCACAAATAGTATCAAACTCTGCTTTTGCCCTGCCCCACTCTTCTGGGAAGAGGAGGTGTTATTAGAGATATAGGCTATTGGCAATGTTTATTTAGGCAAAAAAGTTTGGAACAAATTTAAGGTTTCAGGTGATTTCTATAAGGAAATTATCAAATTGAGCATGCTAAGCATGCTTGTTACCTTCAAGTCTGACTCAACTACTTAGGGTGTTCATTGGTAGTCACATCACACTATACTTTTTCTTTTCCAGTTGTCAACTCAAATATAAGGATGGTTGATAACATCATGCTTGCAACCTACTTTTGGCTATTTTAGTACAAAATACTCTTTCACATCTGGCTCCAATGCCTAGTTGTATGGTTATGACCTATTATTCATTTACATGCATGGTTGCTTGCATGGCCGATTTATGTGCTTCTATTATTTAATATGTTCTGTAGTTGAATTCCTTTGCAAATAATCTGAAGCAACAATGATGTAGAGACGAAAATAGTCATAGTGAAGTATGACATTAGTTGATTTGCGAGCTAAATCATGAGGAATAACTTCGGAAGAAAACTTGATAATTTGGTCTATCTCTTATTAATTTGTTTGAAATGTTACCACCATATCTTTTATATCTTTTTCTCATATAATATAACCACCATACCTTTTATATCCTTTTCTCGTATACTATAACTTAAAGTAAAGGATGAAGGATTTCTCCGTGGTCATGATGGTTGTTTGGTTAATAATCTGTATCAGTTTGTGAAGGTGAAAATGTTAATGCACACTTTTATCCATAAGGTATGAAATTCAGAAAGTACTTGTTTCCTGTGGAGGAAAGGAAGCATTTTTTCAGTACATTAATACTTGCAATTAGCTGTATAAATGCATCATTAAGTAAGGGGCATCGTGAATTTGAGCTCCCCTTTGTTTGGAGTTGTTGTTTGATGAGAACTAACTTTTCTTCTTGTTCTTTTTTCTCTCCCTCATCATTTTCCATTCTGTTGAGAGAACAACCTTGATTTTTTATTTCCATGGGGAATGCAGTTTTGAAAGCAAATGCAACATTCACTGAAAAGACGCCAACTTCAGGCACTCCTTCAAGTGAGCAGAAGTCAAGTGACGTATCTCCTTCTGGGTAAGTTGTAATATTAGTTATTCAGACTCACTTGTCCATCAAGCTTCCAACTACATAGTTAAATTTTTATATGCTTCAGCTATTTTACATGCATTTAGGTCCAGGTGTAGCTATATTGCCAGTAATGATCTCACTTGGGGATGTGGGGAATTGTTTCTATCTTTGTTGGGCCTTTCATGTGTTTCTGATAATTATAATTCAGAAAATGTTAGTGCTGCCTGACTGTTTAGAAATATAATGTTCCTTGAGAAGTGAATTGTCTTTCTACATTCCTACTGCAATGGTCAAATTCTTTTAGTGCCTAGAGTTGTTTGCACATTTGTTGGTAGTGTCTAATCACTAATTATTAATGAGCATGTATAACTAAGAGAAACTGATCATCAATCTCATATTGGGATGATATACATTGTTGAGGAATTGCAATCCTACATATGAGCTTTCTTTGCATTTTACAAATGAGAAATTCATTGCTATTTGATTATTACTTTTATGAAATTTTAGAATTACTCCTCCGGTGATATAGGCTGCTTATCTCTAGCGTGCTTAGTTGTGTTTTCCAGGGCTTTAAAGTGACTTGTGTTTGCTTTATAATATCGTTTTTTTTTTGACATTTTTCAGGACTTCACTTAGAGCTGCGTCACTTCGGCAACTCTCCAGCAATTTTGCTCAATTCAATAATGTGCAAATGCCTCTGCGATCAAGGAAACCATTGACTAGAAAGGTAAGTTGTTTACTGTCACCCTTGAAGATTGTTATATGTGGGGTAAGAATGAATTTTACCAATATGGGAAACTATCTCAGGATGCTGCAGCTATAAATGAATGGAGATTTTCGAAGTTAAAGGAACACAGGGATAGAAACATTGAAGTTGAAAATGAAGCTTTTGACCGTTACATGCAGAATATTAGTTTACTTGAGGAGGTATTTTCTGTGAAATCTATCACGGATGGGTCCAATGAGAACGAGTCCACTATAGCAAACCCTGATTCTAATTCTGTTGAAGACAGTGAGATGATGATGTCAGGCCATAAATTGAAACTTAGATCAAACCCAACAAGAAGTGAAAACTTTAAGAGGAGGATGGCACAAATTGTTGATCAGGGATTAAAGAAGCTTCAATGTGAGTTAAATGATGAGGCTGATGAACTAAATGACCAAAAGGAATGTGATAAAAGTTCAGAAAAGGCAAAATTTTGGTGGTCTGACAGGTCGATAGCTTTAAGTGATATTATTGACAAGTTGAACAAAGCCCGGAGTGATGAGGATCCTAAGTCTTACTCGAAGTTGAAATATCAGCTCCACAATCTGCATGCAGAGTCCAGTGAAACTGAAACTCAAGAAGATGTTATATCAGAGGAGCAAACTGAGAAGAAGGATGTGGCATCAAGAAAAGAATCGGGTTATCTTTTACCAAAATTGTTTACAACTGCCGAAATGGATCAAGAAACTCTTAATAGTGTTGATGCACACTTCTCTTCTCTAGAAAAGATAGAAGATCTATGATCTGCGGCAGGATGCCTGAATCAGGAATAGACTGTAAACTAGGTTTTGCGATGATCAAATTCAAAGGTGACAAAACTTCTGTAATTCTGTGATTTAATATAATGGTTAAAATTAGTTCCATTCCATCAATAGGCATATTGCCTTCAATACATGTTGTTAGGCTGAAATTTAGCTTATATTTCGTACTGCCACGATCACGCGATCTGATGTCGTGAGCTGCATATCATTACATTTATCACGTTGGTATGTTATTTTATTTCTTTGCAATGGTTTTTGTACATAGTTATCCCTGCAACGCATTTAGTACTTAAAAACTTTATCTTTGATTAATTCTTTGTGCTGGAATTATGCTATTATAGCCCTCTGCTTGGTACTTGTTAGCAGTTGAGCAGGCTGGATCTGTAGGATCTGGCTGGTTTAGCCCAGCAAAATTTCCTTTGGTCACATGTATGGTCAAATACCCTAAAGGATACTTCTATCTTGACTTTTCTTTATTTGATTATCAATAATTCAATTAAGACACTATATATATAAATTGCATAAATACATACAATATATATATACATACAATAAATAATTGAAATTGCCTAGAGCAAACCGCAAAAAGAAAGTAGGTATTTGTAGCCAGAAAGGGGCTTGAAAGCAGTCCAGGATATTATTCTATCAGCAAACCCATTTTGGAATCTGTGGTTTTCAAGTAATATCTGAAAGCTTCCTCCATGAGGTATTGCTTTATGTCTAGTCATAATGATCAAAATAAAAAGAAAGTGTAAGGCCGAAAACTATCCAAATGGACTCGTTTGAAATGTTGAGCAAGTCGTTTCCCATTAATTATCTTTGAATCTAAGTCACACTAGTTGAGGTGGGTTTGATTTTCCATAAAGAGGATCCTAAAGGCACATACCATTATGTGAGAAATTCCCTCTCTGAATTTTGCCACAAATGAGCTTTTTGGAAACCATTAAATGTTTGTATAGGTTTCTTAATGGGTACTACTTTCTTGCTTTGCTTTATTCTCTTCCCATACTTCAAGACCCACTACAGCTTTCTTAGGCCATTTTCTCTTGAAGCAAGGCTGTCCTTTCAATTTCAATGGCTCTGCTCATCTCACCATCACCTTTTTTTCAAGGCCCTATGTATTATTTTTTATCATCCCCATTATCCTAATTATGATGCTTTCCTTGTTGATTTTAGTTCATTGTAGACTAAATTATTAGTCCACCAATATAAATAAATTATCCGAAAGGACAGCAAATTGGGTTTGAAGAAATTTGGAAGATCGATATCCATTCCCCTAGCTGTCCACCAAAAACCGAAGGGGGGAATTTCATTTAATTTCATAGTGTAATAAGTTTTCAATCTTGCCTTGTTGAATAATCAAAATCCAGCTTGATATTATATCCTTGTCAAACAAAGTATTCTAAATGTAACACATGGGCGGATCCGCAACACAACTAAAAATCAAAATCTTGGAACTCTTCCCTGTGCAGGGAGGCTTGGGCTTTCGATCTCACATGCTTTCCATCTGGACCTTTGTTTAAATCAAGTTGATTAATTAAACTTGAGAGCACAAGAAGAAGAATCATAATTATGTTGGCGATAAGGATTAAAGAAAAGCTATAAGAATATCACATGCTAATGGTGATTTCATAGCCCATTAAATTTTTTTAAACCAAATTTTCCTAGTGACTGGCAAGAAACCCTAGATGGGAAAGTTGGGAACGTAAGTGTCATTTTCCTGTTAAAATATTCCACTTTAAAAAATTCTTTCTCAACGTGAATGTGCAGCCAAGAATCATGGGGTTCTCTATAATTTTGTTTTTGGCACTGTTAGAGCTGTGACTGATGCCACTTTCATGCCACTGGTTTATGGTCTGCATTGTGCTAGAAATTTTAAAAAGCTTTCTCAAAAGTTTGTGCTTGCTTGTCAAGTCTCACAGGACCACATGGTTTTAGTTTTAATTCACTAATTCAAGTTTGGCTGATTACCAAATTGAGGCTTGATTTGGCTGCTTCTAAATTCTAATCAATTCGAGGTCATAATTATTATTTTGGGTTTACTGTAATAATATATGTAGAAGCCAAAACTAGAAATTTGTCCAGAGAACTATATTCTGGTTTAAGTGGAACTTGAATTTCTGTATCCAAAACAGACGAGATCTGCATCTAGATATTTTGAGCATAAACATGAACTTGATCCCAGAAAAGTGGCTTACCACCAACAATTAAGATTTCATATAAAGAATTAGGACGATTTTGACAAAGACATAATTAGCATGACACATTAAGGTTGGTTTAGAGAGAATAATCAAAATATGTTAAGCTAATATTTCAAGATTAGTAGCTCAATTTATGGTCCCTACATAGGCTTGCAAAGCAAGCCCAACAGTTGCAATTTGTCCACCCAATAACACCCAAAAGCTTTAGGAAAAGGAGCATAAAATCTAGTAGTTAGTGGCTTATCCCTCCGTGTTCGAGAAACGTGTATTTGATAAATGGTTAATGCTATAATGAAACGGCTCAAGAGAGGGATTAGTTATATGTTTAATTATAAATTTATGTTTAAGATTTAAGATCAAGTCAAGAGAGGCAGGTGAAACTTGGTTCCACTTCCACATAACGCGTTACATCTCTGAGTTTTCAATTTTGAAGTGACAAATAATCCAAACAAACAAGATATTCCAATTAAATCCCAGTACTTAACTTGAAGGAAAACTTTGCCAATATTTAAGGTTGCGTACGTGTTAGACAAATAAATTTGACCACAAATCTACTGATAATACTAACAACAATGAACTTCCAAGCTGATCTTTTGATTTTTTTTTTTAATTACTAACCGAAAAAAAAAAATTCGTGTATAGCTCTATTTGATTAGAATTATAAGATTTGAGTTCAACTTTATCTAAATTTCAAACTTTGAATGGAACTTTAACAAGTTAGCGGTGCTCTCAAGAAGCAACAAGAATATATATATATATAAGATTGTGACAACAATGGAAGTACTTTTCCAACGTGAAAAAACAAATTATAGAGTGCTTGAAAATGTGAATTGAACATGCAATAAGTGAATGTTGTCGGCATATAGTGACTGTAAGAACCATGATATGTAATTCAAACCAATAGGGAATAAAATAGACATTATTATGTGTTCATTTGTTTGCTTCTTCTTTTTGCACCTCAAATTTCAAATTCTTTGGTCTTAATTTTACACCCTTCAAATTTCAATTTCCATATTATAGCCTACATAAAGAGGAAAAATATTCATTGGAGTTCAAACAAGCGAATTAATATTAAAAAAGAAAATAGAAGCCCTTCTTGTTATTGACAGATCCCCTATCTGTAATCATTCTAATTACTCTTTAATACTTTTAAGAACAAATCAATGTACAGGTGTTCAATTCAAAATCACTTATGGTCTACTTCTACGTGCCTACAAAATAGCTGCCATAAGAAGCAGCCTACAAAATAGCTGCCATAAGGAGCAGCCGGACCCGTTGGAATTTAAGTTAGAATACTAGTTCTAATTAATTTGTTAATTAAGGTAGCCGACGCAAAGATTTGATGATGACTTATTAGACGGATTCATATAGCTTTTGCTTACCGGGGCCGCTTGTTGCTTTCCGCATAACTATTCTCTAATGATGTCTTAATTTAATTTTTTAATTTTAAATTCTAAACTTTGAGCTATTCTTATTCTTCAATAAGGTGCACAAGTCAGTTGATGATACAAGTTCATTTTCAGTGATGATCACAGTTTCGACTTTATCATAACGTACATATATTCTGAGTATTAGTTGTTATTTTGATACATATTTTAATTTGCTTTGTGCGACCCAACCCAAAATCAGATGTTTTTGTTTTATTAACATTTTGAGATTCCAAAAAGAGTAATATAGTTGGCCAAAAAGATAATTATTTATTTAATTTTAATGCGAGAAAATGAGATTCTCATGTGTCTCAAATGTAATGCATATCCACTTGGAGACAGAAAGGAGAACCTAACCTAATCTCAAATCAATATCACAAAATGGTTGGGCTTTATTTCCATTTGCTATAATATTTTATTTTTAGATATTCTAATAAATTGGTGTTGACAATTTTTTTTTATTATTAATCCTTATTCCCAACTAAGAATAACCTACCTTCTAATTTAGTGATCAAGGCCAAGTCCACCAATAATCAAGCAAAAACTTGAATAAACTTGCTATAATAAACTATGGGTTTAAAATTAAGTATTTGGTGTTAATGAATGGATCCAAATGTACTAGATTTTATACTGAATACTTTGGATTTTCATGTGTCCCAAAGTCACATGTAGAGCACATGATATGCTTGATTTCAGTTGTCACTACTATTCATAATTGAATAAAAGATTAGCATACATTCATATTCATGGATTCAAATTGGCAAGAGGGGACAATTCAGCCCCCGTCTTATCAAATTCGTGCATATCTGCTTACTGCATGCATAAGTCATCATTTTTATTTTAATTTTTTTAAAGCCCAAAGTATAGTGGACCCAAGCCTGTTCTTCGCAGACTCCATTTTGCATAATAAACAAACCTTCCTCTCTAGAAATAATTTGGCCATTTGGTTAACTTACAAAATTAGGGTTAGATCTGAGGAGATTATAACATGCATTAATTGTAGCATATGCTATAGATTTAAAATTGTTTGTTTGTTTCTTCTACCTTTAAAAAGTCGGCCCCATGTTTAGTTAGTGGCCCGTACTATTATTTTGTGGACCTAACTAATTCCAAAGTAATGAAATTTCCTCCCTCTTTTGATAAGAATTTTTCTTTTTTTAATACACTTTTGATAAGAAAATTGAGTGTGAGTCTTGAATCCATTTCATCATATAATAGAGAAATGTATGTGTCAATGTAATCCATTTTCATCATATAATATAGAAATGTGTGTCAATGTAACATTTAATTTGTTACATTCCATTAGGTGATTATAGTGCTTTGTGATATAATCTTTTTTTTTAAAATTAATATAAAGAAAGTATATCTCTTACAAGGTGTGAATTTTAATATAATTTAATATAAATACATCGCTTGCAAGATGTATATTTAATAATTTAATAACTTACAAGGATGATAAAACTTCGGGAAATGGAAATGGATCTTGAGAGGGTGACAAAAGAAAGATGCATAATGCATGTGAGAGGAAGTTGGAATAAGAACTACTTTGTGTAAGACGTCAGAAAGTTGACACATGAGAGGATTCAATTAATTGTACACCGTTTATAATTACAATAATAAGCAACAAAAGATTTTGAAAAAGATTCTTGTAAAGCTACGAGTCTTGCATAATGTCCTCTCCTCCATCGATAATTGATAAGCATCACTTTATTATTTATTTTTTTGAATTTTTTTTTTAACCTAAGGTAGTTGATTTGATATGGGGATATGTGCCAAAACAATTAAGTGTGATAGATGCACGAGAAAAGAAAAGCATATGAATGAATATGAATAATGATGATAGCATGGATGAAAGAGATCGAATTGGTGCAAATACAAACAAGAGGGGCAACAAAGCAACGGAACGTGGAGGCAAAGGAAAGAAACACACAAAAACACTGACGCCCATTTGCTTTGAAATTTTCCTATCTTTGATATATAGCCTCTTAATAATGAATGAAATTGGTTGAGACGGTAGGGTGTTGTTGTGACTTCTAATGACTGATCATATACGAGATGAGATAATGTGTTGTGTGTGCAATTTGACCCAACACACCCATGATCTTCTTTGCTCTCTTAAGAAACCTAAAAAAGAATGATCATAAGTGAGAAAAATGTTCAAATAAATTAAAGAAACATCTTTAATTTGTCTTTAAAAGTTTATACGCCCACTTCCCACCTGATTCAAATCTTAATCAATCTATATATATTTGTAGGAAGTTTCTCCACCACTCTTGGCATTATATGTGAGATAAAAGTTAAAGTTCTAAGCTTTTCCAACCACAGTGAAAAGCATGCACCCACTCTCTGTCTTTAATTTCTCACCCTTGGAGAGCAAGATACACATGAAAAGAAGCTGACGGTTCCTCATTTTCTTCACAGTAAAAAGTACTAAAGACTCTAAAACTTGTTTACACGAGAAAAATGTCTTTACAATAATTTCTAGAAAATCAATCCTTCACTATAATTAGGGCTTTGGGTGGATTCTAGCTCATTCTCTCTCTCTCTCTCTCACGGATCAAGATACCATTTGGAATTCAACAATGGCGGTTTCCTATTCTTATATATTCTTGAAGGAAATAATATTGTCTATGAAATTCTTTCATTTGGCATTTAATTATTTTTAGAGAGATTTGAGAGGTGAAAGGGACCATGCGTAGTACATGGTTCATGCATATATTGCAGTTGGCAAAGCTACAATGAATCACACCATATAAATCTTGAAGAGGCACTTTAATTTATTAATTTCTTGAGAATTGAGTGATCATTTCGTAATTTTCCTTTTTAATAGTAAGAAGTCTATCAACTTATGTCACCTGAGCCAATGAAAGAACTCTGATGTTATGTTTTAATTTAATTGCATGGAATTAGATTTCCAATACATCCCTCATTGCATGTCAATAAATTTTGAACCGCATATATGTTTGCATGACAACATATCAGCTATTTAAAGGTTAGGTCAATTAGGTTATAATCTTTTCAATTCATACAGTTTCTTATCTTTCTTCATCTTTTGTTTTACTTAATATTCTTATTAGGTAATTAAAGAGATTAAACTTTGCTATCCCAGCTAGCTTCTATCTGCTTTCGTTTAACTCGGGGTAATTAATTTGATTTAGTCAAATATGGCAGATGATGAGAATCATGCACGATCGATGCTTAATTATTTTTGAAAATATGTATCTCTCTCCAACAAAATATAGAAGTTGGGTGTGTCCCTTTTGCTTTTGCATGACTTGAAAGAATTTAAAGAAAAAGTTTTCGAATACAAGGAAGAGCCCCCACATGGCTTGGCTACGGTTTGTTTAGTAATTCAAGGTGGGGTGTCTATGTATGCATAATTAACCAATCTCATGACGTATACGATTTTTATTTTTATTTTAAAAAAAACGTAGAAAGAAGGAGAGTTAAATTTCCCTTGAAAATGACTTAAACCAAACAAAACAAGACATTCCCATATACAGTCTTTGAAAATGACTTAAGAAACATGAATAAAAAAAACCCTTCAAATCAAGCCAAAATTCTAGGGGAAAAGCCTACCACAAAAGCAGCATTTTAAAAAACCAAGAGCAAAGTAAAATGAAGAGATATGCCCTCACTTATTCCATTCAATAACACAACGCAACACATAAATAAATAGAGAGAGAGAAAGAGAGAGATTGTTTTTCTTTTTTCTTTTTTTTTTAACAATTATTCACCTTTTCACATGTAATTAGAGGAAAATGACAATAAGAATAATAATATAAAGATGCCAAGGCAAGAATTTTCTTGAGACTAAGTAAGTCCAGTTTTCGATCAATTATTTGTTTTTGCAAGCATTAGCATTTGTTGGATTCTAACAAGTAACAAGAAATAAAGCACAAGACAGATGATATCGCATTGGCCATTGCTCTGTACTCTGTTGTTATTTTGATTTGCATGCGTGTCTCTGACTGGTGAACGTTATAAATGCTTCTCGTTTTCCCAGAGAACCATAAAAGTTTTGTGAGAAAATGATGCAAAGAAAGAGAGAGAGAATAGTAATAATAATGATAATAATAATTCATTTCAATATTCATATTTTCACACGTTTCTCTTTTGAATTTGATCTTTACCAAAAAAAAAAAAAAAATTATTATTTAGGTGGTTGATGTTAATTTTAATTCAATTGCAAAATGCCCCGCTGGCCCGCTGAACAGGCAACCTCAGATTTTTCGTTAGGCCTTAATTTCCCGTGGGGGGTGGTGGCGGGCTGGTGGTCCAAGAATCTACAGGCTTGGAGTTATTTTGCTCAAAACAATAACTAGTGTGGGTCAAACTATAATAAATAATACTTGTAAAGGATAATTTGTAGTATAATTTGACGGTCAAAATTTTAAAATAATTTAATAATATTATCTCAATTCACATACCCCTAGCTTCTAAATAGTTAGTACGTTAAAAACTTGAACTACATAGTGTCAAACATGAATTTAACTATGAATTTATAATGTGCGGACATTCGCATTTAATGATTCTTATTACGAACAATATATATATATATTTCACACAATTTAATTGGATTTTTCTGTAATTATAGAAATTCAAACTATATTTATTTCATGCTAACAACTTCTTCGTTAAGTTGATTGACACTATTCCCTTCATTCATAAGATATAAATAGAATACTCGAGTCTCTCCAAAATTATGGAACTAAAATTATTAAAAAAAAATCATGACAAAATTCAAAAGTGGTGCAATCATGATCCTTGAAGGCATAGATGGTAGAAGAATTTTGATCCTTGGGTTGATCTCGTCTCAGTGGTTCTATAATCCTGAGGCTCTAGGGGTATACATGCATGATTGTCTACTTAGTCAAACTTATCAAATCCCTCTCTCGGTATTGTTGTGGATTATTTTAATATAATTTTCAAAAAATGGCAAGAAGAATTTTGTTTCAATTAGGAACCTTCAATAGAGTTTTATGTGAACTCAAGAATTTTAATAACCTTTTCCTGGCATCAGAACTCAATATAGAGATAGCATATGCGACAAGAAAAACATCATGCATGAAATATTAATTATATAAACAAGTTATTGGGGGAATTTGATATTTCTTGTAGGCAACTATGGACCATCAAATTCCATTTCAAAATTTGAATTATATTACCAAAATGCTTGCTGGAGAACGAATTGATACGATTCCTACAAGAGAAGAATTAATTAAGCAGAAATTTCAATCTTCAAGATAACGGAGCTTTTTCACTGATTCTATTTAATTTTGAAATAATTTTCAGATATTGAAACAAAACATTAATTACGGGTCAATGATTTTTTGAAAAAACATAATTCAAAAACCTAAAAATTAATGAAAAAAGAGTAAGTAATTTCTCCAGTCCTGTTTTCAAAATTCACCAAAACACCTTGACGTAGATAATATTTTGTTAATTGTCAAAATATGTAGGTCAAAATTAGTATTGAATTTCATTAATTTATCAACAGTCAAATTTGTCAACTATTAAAAAAAAACACCAATTACGCTCTAAAAGACTTTTTATCGGTTTTTACATATGAAAAGAGAAATGGTTAATTTCACCGGCTAATAACATTGTCATGTTGGTAATTTCCATTCTCCATAATAATAATAATAATAATAATAATAATAAAACTTAATTCAAGAACAACTGAAAAAATAATATGAAATTTATGATTTATGCCTTAACAAATATTCAAAGAAAAAAAAAAAAACCTCTTTCTTAATCATTGTGCACATGCATTTTCATTATTTCTATTTATTTGTATAAGGTGCCCAATGTATATATGAAACATGTCAATTCAATTTCTTTCTCATATCTTGTAAAATAATTTATCAACAATTATTATACTGTAAACGTTAGTGAACGAGTCTTGAAGATACTGCATATTGGCAGAAAATAAGCAAAATTTTCACTGGAACTTCAGATAAAAGCCAAAAGGGTGTGCGAGAAACATAAGGGATGACGATAGCTATAATTGTTGTATTCTGTGTGTCGTTTTAACAAAACCTACCCACAACGACTGGTTACTGTATGGAAGAATTTTGTCTAAAATTTTTCTCTATAAATGTACAAATTGACTGCGAATCGAGGCCTCCCTTTTCTCTCCACATGGAAGAAAAACAAATGTTAAAAGAGCTAGCAAATAAAGGATAGATGATGTTAGATAGCCAGCCATTTTGAAAATATATTCGATCGTGATCTCTTTCGATTGATAAGCTTTTCTTGTTTGTATTCTAGTGATCAACGTGTACAATTATATAAACTTGATGCCAATCTACATTCATTCCAATCAATGCCAACCCACCATAGCCTAATTGATTCCCCCATCACCAAATTGGTCCCATGACAAAGAAATTAAAAAAAGAAAAAATTAATCCATGTTAGGTCTTACCAAAACGATAAGTAAATTTTTCTATCTTCGAATGACAAAAAGGGCAAAAAAAAAAAATGGTCGATTCTCCTTGTGATTGTAAATATAAGAAGAAACTTGTGATTATTATTAGCTTAGGTAACTAGTGACGTGTAGTAGTACATTGTGTTTTTGCTTGGCAGTGTGGACACGATATAATAATAAAGAGGATCATGGGTCATGGCTTCTTATGTGTGCTCTCAAGTGGTTACATTGAAAGGGTAGCTACAACAAAAGAATGAGCTGATTTGGTTGGATCGTATCTTAATTTCTATTTCTCATCATCATTATTATTTTTCTATTTTCAATATATTAGTGCACCGATCGCTTTCTTCAAACGTGTCGCTCAAGGCTGTGTAATAATTTTTATTTTGGGTTCCTGCGTGACATATTTGTTTTGTTCAACCAAAAACTCTATGCATTAATTAAAGATGTGGGGAAACTCTATGCATTAATTAAAGATGTGGGGATCAAATTATATTCACTCTTACCAACTCAATTCTTACTTATTCAAGCTTAATCTCTGTGTGTCTGTGTAGATTTTATACTTGAAAAAAAATATATATTTGTAATTTATACTGGCGAACGATGAATTTGGAACTGCTTAATAATTGAAAATGTCGCTAATTTTAGAAATATGTAATCATACTTTAAATTTAAATTGAAATATCGTTGTTAAGGGTGAAGCGTAATGCGTTATTAAGACATAATTATATCAGAAACAGTAAATAATTTGGCACAATTAGAGCCTTAAGAAATTTCCAATTTCCAATTAAAAATTTTACAATTCATTTTTCGGTGTCTTTGCCACAAATGCAATAAACAAGTAAATAAATGAGTAGTACTATACTTTTTAAGATTTTTATCTTAAATAATGTAATATTTATTAATTAATTAGAGAAATAATATAAACAATTCATGTGAATCTTATGAAAAAATTATCAATTACTCAATAAATGTCACATCATTTAGAATAAAAAATTTAAAATATTTATTCTTACTCTAATATAAATAAATAAATGGTTGCTTTAATGTACATCTTTTTGCTATATGTATAATAATAATTGGAGAGTGTTGAACTAATCAATTATTTACATGATACATAATCAACACATTTAAGAATTAAGAAATTTTATTTAGATTAACAATCTTCTTGCGTTGCTTAAGCAAGAACAACACAAAGTCATATCCTCATATTAATTCCTTCTTTTCTTTTAATATGTTCTCATTTTGTTTCTTAAAGATTCATTTTTTTTTTAAAAAAGAACATTTTAAGCTCCAGTTTTTCAGCATCTTCAATAGTTTTGAGTCTTTTGACTATGATATTTTATGCCTAATGTTCCCAGTCAGACTTGTTAAGTTTTAAATTTTTTTTTCCCTATATATTAGCTTCACTTTTCTTTCTTTAGCAGATATACAATTAGATTTCTTTTTTAAAAAAATAAAATGAGATATAAGCATGAAGTAAAACCTAGAGAATTATTATTTTTTTTTTTGGTATTACTGAAAAGTAAAATAATAATAATAAAACAAAAAGGTGATAATTTCTATAAGGACTGCAAAGCCAAATGGGCCAATGAAATTATGTTCTGGGTAGCATTAAAATTTATTATTCCTCAAACTTGGTCCCAAAATATAGCCTTAAATTTACGGGGATGGTGCCAGTTTAGGCAGAGAAAAGAGAGAAAATAAAATAAGGAGTGGAAATCTGTGAACTATTATATAAATACAATACAACTTCATACTAAGTTATGCTGATGTGAATGTGATGGGTACAGTACCAATTTGTTTATGGTGATACCCCTGCTTTCATCCGTTGGATTAGGGGACCACTGAATTTTTTTCCAGTATTTATGACCTTTTGTTCTTAGCCAAAGTTGCTAAAATCTAATTATGGTGTAAAAGTGTGATGTATTTGGATGCTTTGAATAGAAATTCCATTTGAGAAATAGGGGTCCTTGGTTATTGTCCTTGCTTTTTTTTTTTTTGTGGGTTTTCTATGAATTTTACCAAATCGTTTTGTTTGTTTATTTTACGAGGAGATATTATTTAATTTTATTTTGATTGATTTACCATCGGACCAGAGAAAAATACTGTACCAAATGTTTCTTTTATATCCCACATTAGTGCTCGAGTAGGTTTCACGGCAAAGCCTAATAAAAATGTATATGACAATTATTTACTTTAATTAGTTTATCATATGAAGACACGTCATTATCTAATTTTATCCCTATAATTTGTACATCTATGATTTTTCATGCAGTTTCCATTTCAAATCAAAAACACGCTTATTATACCAAACACAGAGTACAAGCAAAAGACATTAAATAATTTCACAACAAGAAAGGCAAAATGCAAAGGAAATGGGGCCTAAAGATGACACAAAAAGTGTGCCCACAATGAATGAATAAGGAGGGGGAAGTTGATTTTGCAGTAAGAGCTTTGATTCTTTGCAGCAAATACGCAGCCAAAGCCCCACCCCCAACACTCTGATGTTGCTTAGCTTGCTTCTTCTTTCCCCATTTTCCGATAAAAATAAAAACTTCTGTTCCTTTTTCGTCTGTTTCAGCTTCTGCCTCTTCTTGTGACTCACATTATTTGTCTCCAGAAATAAAAACAGTTGGTGAAAAGAACTTTTGACATATATCACTCATGACTCATAAATTATGCCACACCCACCTCTTTCTCTCTCACTGACATTCCTATAAATAAGAATCATATATAATTTTGGTTACTCTTATTATTTCATGAGTATTGATATTTGATAAAAAAAATTTTAATACAATGACGATAAAGCAATTATAAATTCATATAAATTTATAGTATTAATTAAAAAATTGACATTTCTTTTTCAAATAACACTAAAACACCACTCGGTTTCACAGTTAATATTATCGTGTCATTATTAACTATTAAGCCTTTTCTCATTTTTCTTATTTTATTGTATTTTTGTTTTATTCCTTGGATGAGAACGTTGCTTCTTTATCAGCGAAAAGAAAGATGCCCATAATTTTGAATTTTAATCACGTTAATTATTGATCACTGCCTTTCAATTTTACAGTTCATTTTCCCATTATAAAACAGTAACAAGAAAAAGAAAGAAAGTATTTAATAGACATATTGAACAATGAAATTAATGGCGGCTATGTGCCATCTACCAAATAAATAATGGCAAGCCTATAAGGTAATAGTTGAGTGAGGACATGGTTTTAATGTAGGTAGATAATTCACTATATAACTTGTACAGAAATGAAAATACACATCCACTGGTTCTCTTTTATGCTAGTTTGTTAGATCATACATAATGTCCCTGAAAGATAAGATAATATATAACACATGATATATTTTACAGCTTAAATTGTATGAGTTTTATTAGATTTACAGCACAAATTATGGGGTATGTCTTGCAGGTGAGAGATTATATAATATTGCTGATAATCTTAATTATTGTACACATATTTTTTTATGGATTTTTGTCACGTATATTTTGCATTCAATCAAGAAAAAAATAAATATGTGAGCATGGTAAGAAACTAAGGAGTGAAAAAGTGTGCACTAAACCACTCAAGATTGTTTAACATAAAAACAGATAATGAAATCAGAAAAAGAGAACAAATTTAAGATATTTTTATGTATAGAATATTGTTGGTAGCTATAGCATCATTTGTTGGCGGTGGATTTGGGAAGGTTTGGGAGTGCTTTTGGTTTGAAGAAAAGCAAGAATAGGTAGTGGGTAGTGCTGTGGGGAAGTGATGGGAGAGGTGGAGAAGGATCAATGAAAATGGTGTCATGGAAAATTAATAAATAAATAAATAAAACAAAGTCCAAGAAAATTGAGTGGCAAGAAAGAAAAAAGAGAAATTGAGGGAAAATCCTAGAAAATGAAAAGGAGTTTTTGGGGGTTTGTGGGTCAAGCAAAATACAGATGATGGATGGGGAATGGTTGGATTAGGATTAAAGAAATGTCTTAAGTTGGTGTTTTGTCTTCAACCCAAGGAAATGCGCCTGGTTTCATGACACATCTTGGAAATGATGACTTAACACACATTACATTTAATAGATTATTAGTGTTTGATATTTATTAATCCTTGATAATAAATAATAAAAGCTATAAATAGTGAACATCACAACACAAGGATCCTTGAAAATAATGACTAGCTAGCTGTTGAAAGGAAGAAAATAAATTAGCCAAAAGGACAAGGTGATCAATGAAGTTTCTTTACACTTTGCTAGATTTCATGACTTTGTTCCATTACCTCATTACCTAAGCACAAGTTCATTAGCTTCCCGAGAGACAAAAAATTAATCCAAAAGAAAATTCAAATAAAATAGCTCATTTTTCAAAAGTTGAATAGTTCTAATATTGACTCAATAATATTTCATTAGGGTTTTCCTTTATTCACTAACCCATTAAAGTGTTTGAGGAGTGCATGGTGATGAGTACTTATTCGCAATTCAATTATGGATCGTGCATTTTTTTTGGTTTTGGATTAGGGGTGAGGTTTACCTAACCCGAATTAAGGGTGGGTTAATTAGACCTGCCAAAGAAACTTGGGAGTGAGGTAAGGTCAACCGATTTTGGCCTGCATGCTGATACCATTTTGCTTTGATTTTCAAAAAGATTTGGTTCATATAATTCCATCAAATTAATAGTCAACTCTAAAATCTCGAAAGACCCACCTCATGATATTTACAATTACTTATTAATCCAAAGGACCCTAATATTAAAATTCAATATACAATTCAAATATATTTAATTTATTGTGTATAGCATACCTAAGAGGTTAATGCATAGCCCTTCATAAATATATACACATATGAGACTACCTAAAAGAGACAATGCAGATTCCTCATTAGCCATCTAAAGCACAGACATTAACAATAAAGAAATCAACAAAAACAATGCAAATTGAAAAGAGAGAAAATGAAATGGGAGAAGAAAACTATGGGGTTTCATGAGCTGTGAGTGTGAAGATGAAAGTTGTGTTGGTTATTATTTGTACATTACATGACATTTATAATGCCGTGCAGGACTGTATTTCTAATGCAACTGAAAGAAGAGGAGATATTAATTCATTGATTGATTCTAATCTAGATAAGAGAAAAATAGAGAGAGAAAAAAATTAGAGCCGACCCCATTGGTGGGACCAAAAAACAAAGACAAATTGCGTGATGCCATTCCAATTAAGCACTCTCTTTCATTTCACATTTTTCTTCAATTCTCTCTTCTTTTTTGGTGGCTCCTCTCTTTCTTTGTCACCCCATTAATTAAAGTTAACCGAAAAACTTCTTGGTTTTGGGGAGACCACCGATACCTACTTAACTTTTTCTTGTGTGATTCACTTAATCATTCTTCTAATATAGTAACTTTTTCTTTGTGGTTAATTAATTTTCGTATACTTATTGGTCTACAAATTAAATAAAATTTGTTTAAAATGGGGTTTTAATTGGGCAGAAGCCTTTAATAACCACTCCATATATGAGGAGAAAAAAGGGCTTGCTAATGAGTCAACATGATAATATACATAACAAAATTGGTTTAAATTTTGGGATTTGTTGCTTCATTCACCTTTGCCCCTAAATAAAGGGTTCACAAAATAACCCTAGCTTTCGTCCATTTGAAATAGTCATACCCAAAAATTTTGATAAAATCAACCACCAACTTATAAGTGTGGTAAGAAAGGAGAAATTTGAGAAAAACTCAACCAAAAACCAAGCAATTAGGTCGGAGGTATTGTGATCTCTTCTCCTTTTTCTAAGATAAGGAATGAAAACAAAAGCAATCCTTACCTGTTAATCAGTTTGAATCTTCAATACCAAGTAAAATTAAAAAGATTTACTCAATAACAATGATAACATTTATAATTTTAGGCAAAATCAATAACAATTAACTTAAGGTGATCGAGGGGTTGGTATTTATCACATGCAAGGTATGAATCAGTTAAAAGGGTATTTTAAAAATTTATCTATATAATTTGAGAAGATAATATAAGAAAAAAAAATAAATTTAGCAAAATAAGATTGTGGGTCTATGCTCTCTAGAGATTCTAAACGGGGGATTGGGGAAAGTAAAGCTGGCGAGACACGCATGGCATGGATCATATCATATCATATCATATCATATATATGTATACAAATTACAAACAGCCCCAGCGGCAGAGAGACCCGCACGCTCCACAACAACTATTTAACTTATTATTAACTCAAAACAATGTCTACGTACAACTAACAACCTATACATCATACCATAAGCATCACCGATTGTCATTGATTTTCCTCTCTCTTATTCATTATCATTATTAATTCTAATTAGTTTTTTTTTTTGGTTTCTTTTTTACTATAAAAGAATAATAATTTTTAAAAAAGTAATTTATTATTATTTTTAGTAGTAAATTAGTAACGGGGTGGTGAGAGTTGATGATGATAACAAACACGAGACTCCTTCTCAAGAAAAGCCAACCCCACGCATAGATTATAGATAGAAGAAGAGAAGCAAAGGCAACAAAACAAAACAAAACAAAGAGAGAAAGAAAGAAAGAGCAGAATCAGGTGTCTCTCTCTTGGACTGATTCGTTTCAATCGCATCTACTTCTCTCTCTCTCTATATATATAGATATATTCCTCTATTTATCTATCTGTACGTAAATATACATACACACAAAAGAGAGGCAAGGAAAAAAAAAAAAAAAAAGAAAGCAAAGCAAACAAGGCAAACGGAGCAAAGAAAAGTAGATAGATAGATTGAAGGGTAATGGTATAATGGTAATGGATAGTGGTGATGGTGTTGGTGTTGGTGGTGGCCTCTTCTCAATATAGTCACATAATTCATTGATTTTTTTTTTTTTAACTCTCTCTCTTTCTCTTTCATTGAAGAGTCCGCCAAGCTAGCAAGGCTTGTGGGGAAAGAAGCAAGCAAGCGGGCATCTTTCTTTCTTTGAATCTCTTCTCTTTATTTTTTTTTGTTTTCATGCTTCTTATATGTTAGCGTTTACTGCTCCACATTGGTTCTTTCTTTATTAATCATAGCCACCTTCATTCTCCTCTCTCTCTCCACACGTTTATTTGTATAATGGCTGTTCAAGCTCAATATCCATCAAACGTTCTGCTTCTAAACAGGTTAGCTAGTTTGCCTTTCAATATCACCTCTCTAATTAGTTAAATTCATATATTAACAAAATTCATTGGTATCTTTATTAATTTGCAGAAACAGTCAAGAAGGGCATGATTGTTCCTTACCCTTGCAACCACAGCCGGGAGGATTTCTTGATCGATCCTACATGTTATTCAACAATGGAGGTCCGTTCTCAATGCTCACTCTGCTTTGCTTGAAATCATTATTAATTGAAATGAAAACATATCAAGATTCTGAATTCGCCCATGCCACCATGTTCAGGTAATAACAATAATAATCCACGCAAAAGAGGAAGAGAAGCTGCCGCAGCCAATACAACAACAACTACATCAATAACGGCAGCTCCAATGAATCATTACTCTATCTCTATGCAATCTCAACAAGCTCCTCAACTCATAAACCTCTCTCAGCTCCACAATAATCATCAACCCAATGTCGTTTCAACTGGCCTTCGATTATCTTTTGGTGACCAACAACAACGTCAGCAGCAGCAGCAGCAACAGTTACAACAAACTCCTCATCAGCAGCAACAAAATATTGTGTGCCAGTCACCTTCTCTCTTGTCATTTCTGTCAGAAGATTTAGCCTCTCCAATCAAACGCCAGCGCGATGAATTAGACCAATTCCTTCAAGCCCAGGTACCAATTCACTTTTTTCTCTAATTGGTACTCGATCTTTTTTTTTCTGAATTTTTAATATTTAGTTGATAAGTTTCTTTATTTTAAATATCAATAGGGGGAGCAACTGCGGCGTGCATTAGCGGAGAAAAGGCAGAGGCACTATCGTGCTATGCTGGGGGCAGCGGAGGAATCAATAGCCCGGCGGTTAAGAGAAAAAGAAGCCGAGGTGGAGAAAGCTACGCGGAGAAATGCTGAGCTGGAAGCACGCGCCGCGCAACTTAGCGTAGAGGCACAGGTTTGGCAGGCGAAGGCAAGGGCACAGGAGGCAACAGCTGCGTCTCTACAGGCGCAGCTGCAGCAGGCTATACTGAGCGGCGCGGGAGGAGGGGCGCAGGATAGCAGGAGAGGGGACGATGGGCTAATGTGCACCGGGGAGGTAGCGGAGGATGCCGAGTCAGCGTACGTTGACCCGGACAGGGTCGTGTCCATACCCGTACCCGGCCCTACATGTAAAGGATGCCGTAAACTGGTCGCCTCGGTAGTGCTATTGCCGTGTCGGCACCTTTGCGTTTGTACAGAATGTGACCGGGTGGTTCAAGCGTGCCCACTTTGTTTCAACGTTAGAGATTCGAGCGTCGAGGTTTTTCTTTCTTAGGGCCTGAAGAGCCCAACGATGCAGAAAGCGGAGGCCCGTGTTGAGGCCCAACAAGATGTGAGGCAACGGTAAAAAAGACAAGTAAAATAAGAACTTAAAGAAGTACATTTTTTATTTTGGATGTTAATTTGGGTTCAGATATTCCGGTGGACCACCCAAGAGTAAAAAGTTTTATCGCTTTCGGTTTTTTGGTTTCTTATTTTTATTTATTATTATTTTTTTTTTTGGGTTTACCCCTCTTGAAGTACCTAGAGAATGTACATGGCCATATGGGTAGTGGCATTTTTTTTTTTCAAAAAAAATAATTCATATATAAATTCTTTAATTAGATAAATTTTTGGCCTTGGATTTCTTCTAGAATAGAATTTGATTTATGTCAATTGATTTTTGCTTTAACATTGTGGTATGTTTGCACCATTTTCTCTTTTAATAGAGTATTTAGTAGTTTTATTTCTCATTAATTTTCATGGGAAATAAAAGTGTGATTGCTTTCAATAATTTGCATGTTGCACATGCTTGGTTTCAATCTAGAGACAAAGCAGAGCCTTAGATAAAAGATGTGAAAGATTGCACATTCTAAGTTTCTATCTTGAGCAATGTTGAGGACAAGTTTAGTAGCATATACAGTAGATATGTCATCAAAGCTGGGGTTGAAACAATCAAGTATTAGTAGTGTTACTGAGGTGAAAGCAATAGTCGCTTTCTGCCATTGTTATGATGTGTGGTTGTCAAAGTTACTCGTTAAGAAAAAAAAAAAAGTGATGGTTTTTTTAACTTGAACACAATTTCATTGAATAGAACATTATCGAAAGAAGCCTATTGTACCATTAATGGTATGAATTTTTTTTCGTTGAATATAATCAACAAGAGAAGTGGCTTTTAATAAAGGGCTCTTTTTTTTTTTTTTAGTTTGACTTTTTTAATATAATTGTTTAACTTCTCTTATGCTACAAGGCATGTGCTTCTTTGATTTCTTCTGTATTTCATGTATTCAAGAAAGTTTCCAGGTGAGTATTTTGATGCAAAGTTAAGAGTCATTTCATGCTTGTTTTGGTCCTGTGGATTTATATCCATGCATAGTTTTGATTGGTCCCATACAGATGTAGTGATATACAGTTTCTTGGACAATTTGATTGCCATGATATTGCCATAACCACATAAGATAAGCTTTCTTGTTTTCTTGGGTGGAATATTAAAAAACCAAAATCCTGGGATGGCACTATAGTTCAATAAGTTCCTTTCCCCAACATTAACATCTTTTCCTTCTTCCCAATTATGTCGAAAATCCTTTTGCACATTATGCTCTATCTCCTTGATAAGTTTAAGCTATTATGCCTACTTTTTCTTTTTTTCTTATTTTCCCAATCTTTTTTTCCCTTTTTACTTGATTGATGTTTTATGGCATACGGCAAGAAGCAATGGATTATTGTCAGTAAGGAAATGGTCTAGTCAAACTTTTGCTTTCCTTGCTTCGAATTTATCTCTTTTTTGTAAGAGAAGTGTAAACATGAATTATGATTTACATTTGGATTCTGTTTGCACTTTGTATCCTTGATCGTTGCAGCTTATTTCTTGCATCCAGCCACCCTTCGGGCTGAAGCAACTCCCTGTCATTGCACATGAGCATAGAAATGAGACCGTAGAATCTTAGTGGAATGAGAAAGTGAAACCAAAGTGATCTCTCATGTCTTATCTTTTTATTCCTGTTCTCTTTTTTTTTTCTTTTTTTTTTTTGAAATCCAGATTCTTAGCTTGGAAATATAAAGGAACATTTGATTTTTTTTCAGTTAATGTTATAAGCAAAAATCAAATATAATACTGTGGTCAGAGAACAGACTGGATCACAAGCATGTCTAATTACAATTAGTTAAGCAACTTTTAACTGCTTGTTACTTACAGATAAGCAGGAATCTGATTTGTGATCACATGGCCATTAGACCACACAGTTTAGATGCTGTTTACATGCATGTCCTATAATACCTAGCAAAATAATGCTACCAGATACTGTAACAGGTAACAGTTACATATATGAAAGCAGGTATAATATGGATCACTAGGTCAACAAAAATGGAGAAAGAGAAAGAAAGAAAGAAAACCCCTTTAATTGTTGAAGAAAATTACCATTACTAAAAGTAGAAGCAGTTAAATTCTGTAGCTGTCATATTCCGGGAAAATCTTTTTTTTTTTTTTTCCTGTATTATAGTCCGGGAACAATCTTGAATTGACATGTAATTAAAAAACAAACAAGATTCTTTGCAATATAATGAGGATCATTACACACTTATTTAACAATGCCCTTTTACTTGACAATACTTGAGAAGAAAAAATTTGTATAAGTCTGCAAGATTCTTCTCTTAATTTGCGGATGGGACACAACTCACAAGTTTGTCCAGAAACCAGTGGGAGAAAGTAAAACAATGACATCAGTTTGACCAACAAATGAAAATAATTAAAAATTTCGTTTTTGAAAAAAAAAAACATCTTTTATTCATAAATTCACATGACCTCTGGATCGTGAATTTAGATTTGGCTTCTCAAGAAATTTGTCAACTATCAAATTCACACAAGATGCCTGAAAACTTTTGCCATGCTTCCAGTATTGGACATAACCTATAATCTAGTAAATATTTGCAAACCCAGATGCTAGGATTGCAGATTAAGGACATTAATGTGAGCCAAGATTGTATCCTTAAGGTCTCAATCATATATGACGCAAAAGGCTGTCACTGGGGTAGGAGAGAAGGACAAGATACTACATACAGAAGATGCCCCGTTGCCTCAACTGCCCACCGCATCAAGAAAGGGCATTGAAAATAAGATGTAGATCTAGGACAGAACAGATAGTCTTATAAATTTTAATGGGACCGAAAGCTCTAGTCATTGTGCTTGCCAAAAGATAAGGACTTCACTTGATGTGGTGATTTCACATCAAAAAATTACCATGATCACAAGGGAAATACCAATAAATGCCAGCTCTTGCTTGCCTTTGCAATTTTGTGATTTAGAGTCTGATGAAGAAGTGGATGACAACACATTTGTGATTTGTCCAAGTTTGATCTCGATCTCATGAAAAAGGTATGACACCATTTATGGTGAAGTTGTTTTCACAACTAAGCATTGATGCATACTTTAAATGCTAATATAAGCCTTAAGCAATTATAATGATTCAAGAGTGAATTGCTTTGTGCGAAGGTAATTAAACGTTATGATTCAAAGTGGATGTGTCTATACCTGAATTTGTCATAAATTTCCAAAACCCACTTCACTGTCAAATAATGGTACCATACTTTTTCCAGTTTTCTGCAATTTTTATTTAATATTTTGGGGTCAATTAGGCATGATACGTCATTTGTATTTTGTATTTTTTTTTTTCACAATCCACCAAAATTTTATAATGGGCGTTTCACATTGATCATGGCCTAAGCTTTTGCAAACCATTACACATGCCTGGCCAATTCAATCCAAGTGCCATATCCAACCAAGTAGCCAAAAAATAATGTTTGTAATAAACGCACTGTAGGCAAAGGGGCCCTTGATATGATGCACAATAGATGGGCAGTTTGACAAAACAAAGACATGAAAGATCAATCTGATGCACATTTTTGGTACTCGTTATTGCTAACATGCATGCTTTTTAGTACAGTTTTTGGACTTTTCTTTTCTTCTGCTCTGTTAGGTGAGAAGCATTTGCTTTACTTTCCCATGCTATCATACACTTGCCCACCAATAATAATAATAATAATGGAAATGTAATTTGACAGGAAGCCCCTTGAATCGTATTCGGTTCAAAGAATTTTGATCCGAGTTAGTTGGGTTTGATTGCCCAGCTGCTGGTTCAAAGGCCGAAGCTAAGGGGGCACCAAACGAGCAGAGTTAACGACACGGCGCAGCAGGAAGATTTTAGTGGGCCAATAAGGGCCTTAAGTCAGTTACAACACAGCAACGGCCTTTTTAGGTCATCTGAGCTCCACTGCCCTATTTATTTATAATTAAAGATCTTGTTTGGTTATCTTATTCCGTTGTTCGTGCAATATTCAACTACTAAACTGAAAATTGCATTAATGACTGTAAACAAACGGCACTGGATTTTAAATTAGGGGCATAGAAACTTCATGGTAGCTGAGAAATAATAGAGTAAATTTCCAATTTTTGATTTGTTGGGAGGATAGAATGGTACTTGAGAAATTTATCATTTCAATAGAATGAGAATTAATATGTGTATACACGAATATTGTTAGGGACGAATACAAAAAATCAATTAATTTCAAGCTGGATAATTATATAAGGAAATAGTTATTATCATTTCACTTCTTTTATAATTCTAAAAAATAAAACAAGTTTCACATCATTTTATTACCTATAATTTTACAAAACCTTTCATTTTACTGTTAACTCATGTTTTAAATAATTAACTAATCTAAGGCATAACATAATTTATAGTAACGCCATCTTTTATTCCATAAATGCTATTAATGCTAACTTCTTTAGGTAATTTTTTGCAATATCCTCCTTCTTAAAGCCATTTAAACAATCTTTTTTCTCTCTTATTGTTATCTGTATCATGTAAATAATATAATAGCTACTTTTTTATTGATTATTTTTAACATATTTTATCTATTTGTTCAACTTCTGATAGTTTTAAACTGCAAAAAATAATTATTTAAAAGTTTGATTGATTGAATGGAGCTAATTTCGTAGGTTCAATTAGATGAGTATTAAAAGATTTACAACAAGACATATAAGTGAGTTTTCATCTTCAAATTTATTTCTATCAAAGGAAACCATTATTTTTAATGTGTAAATCGGCTCTGCAATTGCCAGCGGTCTTCATTTACGTTTTATGTAGGTGTGAGTGTGGAGGAGAAATTCAATTCGGGTTAAAATTAAGAATTGGAAGTGATACTGGAGATGTGCCGATAGGGTTGGTAGAATTTCCAGGAATGGGAATTGGATTCCATCCCGAACGGCCGAGATTTAGTACAAAAAATTTTATGTCAATTTATTATCTGATCATGATTGGATACTCAAATTTATTTTAATTTTTTACTCGAGATGGGATTTGGGATGTTTTGAAAATCCTAATTAAGATCTCAAGTATCTTGAAAATCAGATTTTAAAAAATGTATGACAAGTCTGTATGTTGAATAGAATATATTTAGTATGTCGGTCATGTAAGTATGACATATTAATTTGATAAAGAATAAAGATTTTATAAATTGATCATTAGATAAGACAAGTCGTTTGTATATGTATGATATATCGTTTATGATAAAATTTATAGTATATGACAATAAATTTATGTCTTTTGGGATATTCAAGAATTTCAATTAGAATTCAAGATATAGGATCAGAATATTTTTTTATTTTTATTTAATTTAAAGACAAGATTCGGGATGATTTTTCCTCTTGATTTACTGTTCGGAACAAGATTGGTAAAATCTCGAACGAGACATCCCGATTGCCAACCCTAGTGCCAATAGCACCACTCTTATCTAAATGATTAAAATATCTTCTATGCCCATATAGTTCCCGAATGATGCTTATTATCAATTAACATTTTCAACAAACCCCAGCAACAACGTTTTGCAATGTACGAGTGAAAACGACACACTAGCTAATTGAATTTAGTTTTCTTGATTCCAAGAGTTGCTGGTGAGTGGTGAATCCAAATTTATTTTCTGAAAAATGCAACTTTTGAGGAGGTATCAAGTGGCTGCAAGGGAATTATGAAGTGGATTTGATGGAGAGGAGGTTGGTAGTGGGCATTCGGATCGGTTTGGTTAAAGCCCATTTTAAGTTTAATAACGAGAATTGATATTTCTCGCATTCCCCGCAAATCAATTCCCTTGGATTTTTGATTTTTCACACAATATTTAAAATAAAGATTAAGACATTCTCAACGTTCTTATATTTTTTTAATGTAATAAAAAGAATTACTTACGTTATAAATAAAGTAAAAAATAAATACAAAATTAATCTTAGTCATTCATTAAATAAGAAGAGACAAAGAGAAAATTTTTATCCTTAAAATAAACGAGATCAACAACAATAACAAACCAATAAAAACAAACTACAAATTACACAATAAAAATGGAAAGTAATTGGCATGTTACGCGTATTAAGCTTTGATTTTTTTAAAAAATCATGTAAAATGGTTATGGTTTCTTGACAAGTTCATTTTGTTGTTGAATTATCTTCTGTCCGCTGTTTTGTGTTTTTCCTTTATTATTGATTGGGAAAAAAAAAGAAAAAAAGAAAAGAGTTTGGCATCTCATCTTTATCTAACTTACATTTTTTAATGAGAAATTCACAAGTTATGTCATCTTTACGTGCAAGTATATTGCGAAACTTTGCAAGACTGCTAAAATAATGGGATTTTGATCTCTGGAACATACAAGGTCACACATGCATATGATCAAATATGTACATTGTGAATTTCTTAAAAATCAGTACAGAAATTTAGTTCCACAACATATTATATATATATATATATATATAACCTTGAAACGAAATGTGTATTTTTAATTTGTCGTGCCATTATATATTTAATTTTACTTATATATTATAATATAAATATTTTATGTTGTAAGGGTAAATTAGTCAAATAAACCTCCTGTTAATGCAACCTTAGTGTTTAAAAATGGACTTAAAAGACAGAATTAAAATTAAAGAGGACTTAAATGCTTGATTGTCAAAATTTCTAGTTTATTAAAATGACTAGAAACTTACAAGTACTTTGCAATTTGCATGATAAAGTTGTGTAATGCTCTATTTAAACAAAATGGTTACAAAAACACAACGAAACTTTAAACTTCAATTATTTTATGGTTTTCTTTTAATACATGAAGCTCAATTAAAAAAACTTAGTTATAATTGTGTTTTTATCAACCTTTTTATCACCATTATCCATTTTATTCAACTAAAACGTGAGGGGAATATGATACCGACGATCCCCTTCTAATATTTTAGTGGGCCCATCATAGTTCCCCATTTTAGCCCAAACAAGACGCAAAATCAGGCTGGATTTCAAAAAGTTGGCCCCATTTACAGTAGCCCACTGCACGTTGAATTTGGATTCAATTTTGGAGGCCCGAACTTTATCTAAACTACCCAGTTGAGTACTTTGCCAAAAGCGAACTTGGGACACTTGTACTCGCTCCATTTATTACTTGACTGTTGACTCTGCCCAAATGGCGTACCTTTGATTCTCCATCAATGATGCCACCGACCACAAAAAATTGGAAAGAGAGAGCTATTTTTCCCGGTTATAAAATAAAACTGGCAACATCTTTCTTTCTTTCACCTCTTGTGATTGTGAACCCTCCGTTTGACTTTTTGCGCCATTGATGTTTATATTTTCGTATTATTCTTTTCTGGCTTTATCAAACCTGTCCACTATTAAAATTTAAAAACACTTGTACTAGCCAAATGCTATCGTAATTTCTTTAATATTATTATTTGCTTACTTAATTATGGGTTAGTTTTTAACGATGATGCAATACTATACTACCTCTCAACAAATGTATTCCATGATTGAATTGTTTTAATTTTTAATATTCCATTAAAATCGTATATGCATCCTCATTCTATACGTCACAATCACAATTCACAACTACGAAAATAATTATAATTATTTTATTTTTAAATATATATTATTTTTATTTTTATTCTGTAACTATGTTATTTGATCGTTACATTATATAATCATAAAATTTTTTTAATTTTCATAAAAAAATTAAAAATTTTGGTTGCATTCTTTAGAGGCGGGCATTTTTGTCCTATTGATGTTGCAACGGAAAAATTTATGAATTGTCAAAAAAAAGTTTATATATATATATATATCAAAGTCTGTTGGTAGTCTCCATCAATAGTTTAAATAGAATTAAAAATTAATAGGAAAAAATTAAAGTTGTGGAGTATATCACTCTACTATTTTGGGCTCAATCTCCTTCGTTATACAATTTATTCTTTATATAGATAAATACAGGATCTATGAGGCAACTACTTACAAGTAAATTTTGTAAAACAGCCTTCCCTATTTGATAGAAAAAGATCTCATGATCTTGAACTGATCTTTTATTTAAGATCATAAATTTCAAGTTTGTCTATGAAGAGCAGATCTAATTGTATTAGTATTTATAATTAATTTCTTATGTGTAATACTAATCGATAGGGCCTCATTAGTAAGTGTTATAAAATCTCATGTATTGAAATCAGAACCTTTAAAATTGTAATAGTAGAGTATACCAACTTAAAATAAGACTTACTAAAAACTATAATCTACAGTTAAAAATTAATTTTACTATTCTTCAACTAATTGGTACTTAAGATAATACTCACCACTCTTATACTGTTTAATCTTTATACAGACTTTTAATCTAGACAAAATATATATATAAACGATTGAAAATTAGTTATTCTCGAAAGAATAGAAGAAGAAGCAAAGGAATAGTAGTTTACTGGCTGTTGCCTGTTGCTTTACCTTTTCGTGAACTTGTGGACGAATTACTAAAAGTTAAAGCGCAAAAGGCTTGGTGAAACGACAATCAAAGTCTGATTTCAAATCTAAAGGGCCTTTATTTAACACACGATTAACTCATGCTGACCCGAGGTTTAAACAATTATACGTGTGATGCGATGCCAATGACATGGCTCATGAAAAATATAACAAGAAAATAACAAATGAGTGTTGCACTTGCATAGTTGCACATGCCTATTCGCTTTCTCGAACTTCAAAATTTGTTAAAAAAGTTCCTTGAAAAAAAAAAAAAAATTGTTGAAATTTTTTTAAAAAAAAAAAAAAAAAAGAATTTGGCCCTGGACTTGACTGTTTCATATGTATAGGCCATAGGTTTGGTGAAAATCCAAATTCTTTTCCCCTTTATAATCGACGGTGAGAATTGAGAAATTCTTCTATGCACACGTGTCTCAAGAAAATTTAATGATGCTGGGAATCTCCGTCTCCGCAGAATCAAGTGATAAAAATACTCTCGCTTCATTTAATAAAATACGTACAAAAGCAAAGCCGACAACCAAATAAATTAATTAATAAAATAATAAAATAGCTTTAGAATTTGAGTTGCCACCATAAGGCGTTACAAGCCTACAAAACAATGAAAAGAATATCGTATAAACAAATAGGGCGGTCGGGTTATTTAAAAATAAAATAAATAAAGTGGAATTGTATAAGTGAAAAAAATAAGGAAAGATCCAACGCGTGCCGAGAATCAAGAAAGGTTTCAGAGTTGAGTGACATGCCGGGGACCTGGGAGACATACGTGGGAGAGAAGAGGCCATACACGTATCGAAATATCGGGTACTTTGAATGACTCATCTTCTTTGCTATATTTGATCTACCATTCTACTCGATTTTGACATTTTATTATGGAAAGCTACAAGGGCATGTTTGGTAGCACGATTAAAGCATGGGAATTGGATGATCTTTTTTCTTTAAAATAATAATAAAAAAAAATATCTCAAGAGGGGCATAAAATAATAAACGAAGAAAAAGGGTGTATAAGTCATTGGGTAATGATAATCCTACAAACAAACTATATATCAGCAAGAGGGGTCCTAGCGACTCACTTTTTTTATTATCTTGATATTTGTGTAATTTTAAATCAATATTAAAATATTGACAACTTTTAATTTTATTTTATTCTTTTTCTCCGATCCACTGCAACTTCTTTAATTTTTTCACCACCTTCTTTTCTTTCTTTTTTGTTTTTTGAAAGCTTAGAAAACAAATTCGGTTATTATTATTATTATTTTTTGGTGTACGCAATCATATCTACATGATTAAGACAATTTTGTTTTTTATGTTTTCAAAATTAAATATTTTTTAAATTTTAATTTAAAAAAAAGGATGATTGACCCAACTAAAGATTGAATTTTTCGGTGAACTTAATGTAAAATCATCTGTTAAGAGTCAGTTTTAGATTATAATAGTTGATTAAATAAATTATTTTTATTATATAAATAAAATAAGATATTAATTATACTAACAATTTGATATTTAATAAATTATATTATTGGAGTTACTGTTAATTTAAAAAGTAAAGTATGTGTATTTAATAAATTTTATCATAAAAGTGTTATTTTATTATATAATGATTAAAATTGACATAAATTTAAATTAATTTTTTATTTATTGAGTATGTCTAATAAATTATTTAAAAATATATTTTTTAAATACATAACGTGAAAAAACTCAATTAAATAAAATCTAATAAATTTTATTATTGTATAAAATATGATAAAAATTCATACTTATATATAATTCAAATAAAATAAAATCTAATATTTATTACATTTACATTAAATTAATATTAGTAAGAACAAATAATAATTGTAGCGATAATTTAATTATGTTGATAATATGATATATAATGATTTATATATTAAGGTTTATAAAAAATAAAATATAATTATGTTTTTTATTAAAATACTAAAGATATAATAAAAATTTTAAATAATATAATAACTTATTTATAAAAAAAAAAATAATTTCGCATTTACTTTTAAAAACTGCTAGTAAAATTAAAAAAATTAAGTCATTATTTTTACGAAATCTAAGAAATATTATTTTTATAAAATAAATAATTTATTAAATTTTAATCTCAGTCTCAATCTTAATTAGGGTCTAAATCATCCGTCATTATCCACACTTGCATAAGCTAGAAAAGAAATCGATTAAAAAATTGAAGAAGTTACGGTCGGCAGGGAGAAAAAGATGAAAAAAACTTGGCGAGAGGAAGAAGATGAGAACATTATTAAGATGAAATTTTTATTCTAGGGATAATAATATTAAAATAAAATTAAAAGTTATTAATATTTAATATTATTTTAAAATTACACTAACACCAGAATAATAAGAAACGTGGCAGCAGGAGAAGGAAACCAACGACGGAGTCGCCCTTCCGAGCGAGTGCGACTGTCGCTAGCACTCCTCCTATTGGCAGTAGGATGATTTTTTTATCTACCCTCATATTCAGTTCATGTTGAAGTAAGACTACATCATTCATTTATTGCAGTGGAACCCACCATTTAATCCTCCGTTACATAAAAAATTTATCTCATGGGCCCCGTGAGATTTTTTTTTTTTTTTGAGTCACATCAGATAAGTTACTTTCGATTGTTTTGTTAAATTAAAGTATAAATTATTTAGTCATTACATAAATTAATAATTACATAGTTAAAATTTTAAATTATTAGATATTAAGACTTATAATATACATTTGAAAAATGTATTTTTTTATAAAAAAAATCATTATTTATAACTTTCCATAAACAAATAAAAAATCATGAGATGTTAATAGATCTGACAAAATTTAACACGACTCAATTATTTGATATGAATTAATAGGTATAGATTATCAAATTTGATATAATTATTAAATTAGTTGGGTTTGAGTTGACACGATTTTTTTTGTATGAGTTTAGATTAAAGTTTTAACCTATTTATCCGATCAATAATATAATTATATTTTTTATTTAAAATTAATTTTTAGGTTTCTTGTCATTAAAATTCAAATCATTAGGCATGATTCTCTTTTTTTTTTTAAGGATAAATATATATACAGTGTTTTATTTATAAAATTTTATTTAGATTTAGAACTTCAATAAATAAATATGTTAAATATTTGTGGACATATATATTTTATAATATTGATATATAATATTATTTACTTATATATAATTAAAATCTTAATAGTATAGATGTGTTATATGTATGTGACAGGTGTGAATGTTTAATTTAAATTTTAGTAAATATATAGATATTAAACAGGTTACTGAATAACTTATTTATTTTCTATGTCAGGTATGAGTTTTAATATTTTAACATGATTATTAAATAAATCATATTTGAATCAATATAAATTTGACACAACATAAAACTGACACAATACGAATATAATCTGATGACTTAATTTGCTCGCTCTAACTGTTGATATGACTTTTCTCATGAGCTAATCATCTTTTCTTAATATGTTATGTTATTCAACTGTAAATATCACAATAAAATATCTGTCAAAACCTGGTAAAGTTTTAAAATTATTTTCTCAATATTTTTTTTAACTTTAAAGTAAGTCAATAAATATAATTATTATTTTTTTATAGAGAATAATGCAAGAAATTTTATAAAGTTAAATGATAAAATTTTTAAATTGATAGATAAATAATTTAATATTTTTTTGAAAAAATTAATAATGACTTAATGGTTTGACAAAATTGTTAGTTATATTTTTTAATATTAAAGTTATCAGATATAAATTTTGAATAAAAATTATACTTAAAAAAATTTATTAGTTTGAGTATATTAAGAAAATGAAAAAAAGGAGTCTTCTTTATATACAAGGTCTAAGTGATTACAATAAAAATTTTCTAATATATAAGATCTTATGCTACTATTTAATTCGTTATACTTAAAGCCGACCCTTAGTTCAAAAACTATTACCCATAAATAATGTTATTAAAACTTGCTTTCAGATTTTGCTATAAAAGTTCCAACGGTGGGATATTTAAAGAAATAAGTGGCTTTGAATCATTTGGTGCAGGGGAGTAAATCGGTGACGTGATCCTTCCTTCACGAGATACATTCATTCAGAAAAGGAAACAAAATTAAAAACAAGGCAGTTTTTCTATACGACAATTCAATTTTTGTCGTATGTTATTGCTATTCAAGTACGTAGACCACTGATACCTTCATATCTTGCAAACAGGACTTGACGGAGGATTTGATGTCTTTTATGTAATAACTATTCGTGTTTCACTGTTGCACCCACTCCTTGCTCGTAATAGTTTGAGTAGACGTTCGAATTTATTGTTCAACAAATATTTAGATAGTACAACTGTCTCTTAAAAAGAAAAGGAAAAAAAAAAAAAGGGGTTAAAGCTCGCTGTCGCTTACTCAATTCCTAAAAGTAGAATTATTGAGCTTATAGTTCAGTTAAAAAAAGTCTTTATACTTATAATATTAATATAAAAATTAATTTTAATTATCTTTTAATTATTTAATAATTAATAATCCTTAAATATTAAAAAAGATTAAAAATATATAAATAATACTTTAAATAATTAATATACATATTATGAGGAGTCTTAATTATAAAATTTAATTATAAATAAAATAATAATATAATATTTATAATAGTCCTGCCAGTCAGTATTCAAAAACAAAAATTTATAAGTAAAAGCCACCTGGCCAAATTAACTAGTTTTGGAAAAACTAAATAGCCCCAGTAAATGCCATATGAGCAATTTAATTTATTATCGGTTATTAATAATTGAGTGAAGATAAAATTTTTTATAAAATATAATTAAAGTAAATATTATTCAAATATTAATAAGAATAAAAGTAAAATATGAGTTGAGTAAAAATTATTTGAATTCTAATAAATGATAAAAATCTTGATAGTATTTCACAATAATTAATATAAACTAGTCTTAATAATAATTTGAGTTGTAGTATAAGTTGTTAACATATTGATTTTTATGATAACAAACTACGGATTAATTTTATAATATTCGAATTAATAATATTTTGAAATATTAGGAGTTCACACTCATAAGCAAAGTGAATATTTTTATAAGTGGCTAATTATTTAACAAACGGCTTATGGCCTAAGAAAACTAGCATATCAAATATAATAAAGATGCATGTTGGAACTAAACGGTTTCTTACTTAAGGTAATTTGAAAATTGGTTACAAGAGAAGAGCTTATTGTAATTAAATGTTTTTTTGCTTAAAGTAACCTAAAAACTAATTACAAGAGATGTGCTCACTATAATTAAACGGCTTCCACCTTAAGCTAAATTGACAATCGGTTATAAGAAGTAAACTCTCTGAAATTAAACGGCTTATAACTTAAGATAACGGCAAATCGATTATAGAGTAAAATTATCTATAACTAAATAGCTTCCAACTTAAATACAAGCAGCAAATCAGTTATTCAAGGTATGTTCTATTGACTCAAATGGCATACCAAATATTCATAGACTGGACACATAATATTTGACAAGTCAAGTGACAGCTTTAACTGTAATATTAAACGATAAGTCGATTACTGCAAACTGAAAACTGGTTATGAGTCAAAAGTCAATAACGACTAGTTTTCAACTCCAAGTATAAAAAGATTCAATTAAATTCAAATGAGTGTTGAACAACTGCAGTTATCATTGAGTATTTATCTGCAATATGAGCTTAAATTTATTGATTCATTTTCATTCATTTATTCATATATTAAGCTTTCATTTATATTCAAATATATTGTGTGAGGGAAATTATTTTGCGAATTTTATTATAAAATTGAGATTAAGTGATTGTAAGTGTTATAATATATTTGAATTAAGAAATTATGAATAATCTATTGTTGTAAAGATTTATTGACATATTTGAAGTTAAATGTAAGTGTTGTTAAAATATTGGAAGTGCGCTTAGTGAAATTCTCAAGTTCTTTGAGTTTGGAGGTATGGACTTAGGCACAGTTGGGTGAACCATGTAAAAATCGCTTGTTTGTACTTTTTTATCCCTTACTCTTTAACTCTACTGCACTTTAGCTTCGTCATTTTGAATTTGGTTGATTTGATTGAAGTGTATGTTTGGGTAATATCGGGTAAGGACTTCTCGAGACCCTTTTAGCTCGAATAAAACACCCCGAGGGTATCCTAGCTCGAGCAGAAGGCCCGACTACTTGCACAAAGACGACCTCACCAGAACGTCTCTCCTGGGTCAGGTCGAGGAATCTTGAGCCGCTCGAGCCCCGAGCACTCCTTTGCTCGCCGAGGTCGCCTGCCCCGACCCGAGCTGCCGAGGTCGAGGAACCGAGAGCCGCTCGAGCCCCGAGCTCATATATGCTCGAGGTCGCCCATTCCGATCGAGTTGGTCAAGGTCAAGAGTCGAGCATTTCTCTCCCGCTCGCGAGATCGTGTCCTCGAGCACAACCGGGTTGCGCCGACCACGAGACGAAAGGAATGTAAGACCCGCCTAGGCGACCGACCGTTCTCTCAGAATCCTGGCACACCTTTTAATGTCAGACCAGGGCCCTGCGTGGTATGGTGGCGGTACTATTGTCGATGGCCGGCACATGCCCCCACGGCGTCATCATTCCTAGCACACACTCCGACATGGTGGTCGCGCCACGTGAATGCGGATTAAGGAGACGACCACGCATCCCGGAAATATTGCGCCAATCCCTATTGTCGGAGGGACCCAGACACCACCAACATGGGATTGGACGGCCTGGAAATGGAAAGAGCGGGAAAAAACGGAGTATAAAAGGAAACGAACGGGTACGTCATGGGGGTTGAAAATTCTGATTCAGAAAGGACCCGTAAGCTTATACAGGTTCTTCCTACTCTAATTTCTCCTATCTGGATTCACCGAAAACACCATATTCATTAAAAAGGGAGGGCAAAATAATATCCCTTTCATCTTTCCGGCCTCCCTCATTAAGGGAGATACCAAAAAGAACAACCCCATTACTGACTTAAGTGTCGGAGGGTTTCACTGAATACGCCCACGACCCGACCTTGTTTTCTGTGAGTACGAGTTCGAAGATCTCCGCTCTGAAAAGACAGTGAATGTAGAAGAAGGAGATAGTCCTACTCGAGCTCGAGCTAATCGCGAGATGAGGATACCGTAGATAGTCTCGAGCTGGTTGAAGGATCGAGGCACTATTTGGAGGCTCGAAGCACTGTTTGAAGACACGCGGAAAAAACAGCATCAACAGTATATTTAGTTTTAATTAGTAATAATTTTTTTATAATCCTAATTCACCACCTCTTAGGTTTCTTCTTTAGTATTTCATGGGCAATAGTCATGTGTAATAAAAAAAAAAAAAACTCCCACGTAAGAATTAAGGCTATGCTTGACATGTAATATTTAAGTAAACTAATTATTAAGATTGGACTGAATTATATTATATTGAATTAAGGTTTTATTAGGTAGTGAGGTATTGTAACTTTTCAGCAATAGTTATTGTGGACAAAAAATATAACTTTGAAATGAAAATGAATAATGTATAGTAAATATGATTATTAAATAATAATTTTTACAAAAAAATAACAAATATATTGTAGGTTTTTATCATATAAATGTGGAATTAAATCAATTTAGCTTCAAAGTTACAACAGTTAATATTTATAAAATATTATAGTACTGTAACTTTTAAGGTACAACTGTCTAATCTTGATATCAAACATGTCATATGCAGATATGCTGAATTGTATTATAAATTGTTATTTTGGTACAGTATTAGATTTGATTATGTTAAATTATATTTAAATAATATTAAATAGCATTTAACTATTCATGAAATTTTATGATAATGATTGAAATAAATTTCAAAAGTAATTAATAAGAAAATTAAATATATTGTAAATAAGCTACGGGGTAGTCATAATATAATAAACAAAAAAGAAATAAAATAATTTAAATATTTAATCAATTTTATCAAAATTTTTATTTTTTTTATACAAAATTAATTAATTAATGGTATTAATAATTTTTATGATTATTTTTAATATTATATTAGTAATTCTGAATTTTAATGCAATCAAAATTCAATTAATTATTAAATGGTTAATTTTATTGATAAACTATTAACTATACAAATAATGAAAATTCAATCTCAGAAGTTATTAGAAGTAAAAGTACAAATTTAATTAGATCATAGATAATAAATAAAAATAAAATTTATGAGTAAACCATAATTAAAAAAATAAATAAATAATTAATTATTATTAAGTATAAACAAAAACATTGGTATAAATGATAGTCTCATAAATGATCATAATTTTTTTCTTTAATCTTACTTCAACTAAATTCTCGTGCAAATTAAAATTACTAATCTCATTATTTTACGATTAATTTCAAATTTAATTCCCTTTAATTTAATCCAACTAAACTTATCAAACACAAAATAAATATTTAATATCATAATTAATCCAATCTCATACTTAATTGTAGCATCAAAATGTGCCGAGAGATACAATTTATGGGGCTCCATTTTTCCTGTGAAACAACCACTAGTGGGAACAAAATGTTTATTACTGTTGCTGGTGTTATTATTATTATTTTTATTCTAAAAAGCACTTTTTCGCTTCAATCAATCGCATCATCAAAAGCATACTAAATTAGATTGGTTTAATAAAAAGTTATTTATTTTAAAAACTCAGTTATATTAAAATTATTCTATGGTGTAAAATTTATTTATAATACATAATTAAAATTATAATATATCTATTATTTTATACATATAATTATAATTAGTGATCTATCTTAAAATTATTATAACATAAATATAATTTTATTTTAATATTGAAAATTACATATACTTTCACTGTTTAATAAAAGAATTAATATTTTAATAACAAATAGCACTTTATACAAATGCGAGCACCCAAAGTCGATCCAATAAAGTTACTCGGTTACGGGGAGTGATAATTATAAAATAAGAAGATTGTTTGTCTCATAATCCACAGATATTTCAACAGAATCAAAAGTTTCTCCTTAATGGGTTTAAAATAGTTACTTAATTATATAAGAACTCAACTTGTGCCACGCCCATGCACTCTGCACAAAGATAACAACTCCCATTGATACGATGTGACCATTGTGAATATTGATCAATTGTTTAGTGAGAAAATGGAAACAGCTGGATTATTAATTATTTATTAACTATTTCGAAGGGTGGCTAATTGTAACTATATAGACCAGAGGGACCAGAATTTCCATTCAACTTGAATTTTTTATTATCATAGAAAATAATAAAAGTTATTAATCGATTTATATTTATACAAGTGATAATATAATTTTGAGTAGAAGCGATCATTTGTGTGATGTCGAGCAAGCAATAGTGTGCGATAGAATACATATTAAGATCTAAACTAAGAAGTTATGGATTCTCTAATATAATTTCTTATTATAAATATAACTATATGCATTGTGGCTTGTGACAACGCACATTGAACCGTCATATCTTAAAAAAATTTTGTGCCAATAAGATGATATTTACTCTTATTTTTTTATTGAGAATACAAACTACTTATTTCATTTTATTCCGACATGCAGAAAGAAATTGATTGTTTGAAAGACTGATTTAATTAATGAGTGAGTGACAACTAGTAAGTAATTTTACAATAACATGCTTGGTTGAAAATTGGGAAGATATTTTTGCCATGAAAAATTTCGACCATTTTTTCTTTATAAATAACCTCCGATACTTTCTTCACAGTTTTTTCGGTCTAAAAGCAATTTACAGGTTTAGACTGTCACATGGACCAGGAATTTAATTTCTCATTTCAACTATAAAGTTCACTTAAGTGGGCCATACTAAATTTTTTTCAAATATTTCAAAAGAAATGAAAGCCAAATTTGGCAAAACAGGTGTTTATTTTCTATGGCCCCCCTAGGCCCTAGTCCCTATGGGCCATAGTCATTATTGACCCTGACCATAATGTTCGCACTAGATTTTCCTGTGACCCTGCGTTCTAGAAAATTCAGATCGTGGAAAAAAACTCCTTGCAATCTCAGCCATCCAAATGCTATGAAGTCGCCGCGGACAGAATTACACCGGCGTAGTACGGAATATTGATCACGGAGCGTTATAATTTCCGAGAGGAAATATTAAATTGATAATTCCACTTTTGTCAGTCGTCTTTTACGTGGCCTCAATGTTTAGCGCTAGGCACTGCGCTGGTGTCAGGCACTATGTCACACGTGTAAAGAAAAAAAAAAGAGCCTACGTACGGGCAGTGGCGGGCTGCCCGTGGTACACGGGCAGATGTTGTTGCCGCGGAAACAGGAACCTCGAAAACTGAGCTTAGTTGAAGAGTCCATACACTAACATGGAAACGTTCTCATGATAATTCCTATGAGCTTTCACATGAAACATCTAAATTTGTGACATCTATTTCCTTAAACGTAACAATTATTCGTGTGTCATTTACTTACGATTAGGAAAATTTCTTATTTTAAAGACTTCAATAATTAAAAATAGAGTAATTATTTTAAAAAAAATGAAATTGTGCACGCTACAATCATAATCAAATTGTGCTGTTATGAAATTATTTTTGCTTCAAAATAGAATGCAAACAATTCTTATCTTTGAAAATCAAAGGAACTATTATTTGCATTAAATTACTCATGACTTTTTATTTTAATCTTAAGTTGCATATTCTGGCCAAAAAAATTTATTAAGTTGTATAGAACTAAGAATTAATAATTAATTAATTTTTTTTAAATCAACATCTAAAATCTATCCATTATTCCTTTAAGATTCAAATTCAATCACTTCTATATTGAAAAATGAATTTTTAGCCACCCACCAACGACTCGGGGTGTTACCTGTTAACTTGTTTACGAATATTTCATAAACAAAAGAAATTAAAGAGGTGATGAAATGTTAAAAAAACGGTTTTTTTAATAAAAACTTATTTCGAACTAAAAAAATTAATAATAGAGTTGTCTCCATCAAATTCATAAAAAGAGGGAGGGGCGTATATGATTCATCATGAATGGTAATGAAAAAGAATGGGGAATGGTGGGTCCGCAATGATGTTTTTCGGGATGTGGGACCCGGCGAAGTTGGGAAGTGGGGGAAAAGGACAAAAGATGAATGAGAGAGGAAAAGTGAAAGTTAAAAGGGCGAGGAGGTGACGTCACCGAGAGGGGCCCTGAGGTTGAGTATGAGTAAAGAGGGAAGGTGGTGGGGCCACGTGAAACCATGGGTTTTGGTTGTTGCAGTAGAACGTATTGTTTGGTTACGGGACCCGCTTTCTTGATGGAAGACTCAAAAGACTGACTTGCATTTTTGGAGCGTGCTGCGTACTTGAATGATGTTTTCCAATGTGGTAATGAGCCTAGCGTAAGAGTCAAGGCGCGACTAATCACAGCTCTCCCCTCAAGTTTTGTTTCACAGTGTCAAATATGCATACATTTCATTAAAAGATTATTGATGCCATTGCGCATTTGATCGACAGATTTATGTATATTTGTGATTGAGTTTGGCAGTTATTATTTTTAAGTTATAGTATTAAAGTATTTGATAAATATTAATTGTTATAATTTTTAAGTTATATTAGCTATATTAATATAATTTTTTACTTGTATAATGTAAAATCTATTATATTTTTAATAATTTTATTAAAATTATTATTTAAAAATTATATTTATTATATATTATTAATTTTTATTTTATAATTATAATTTTTTTTCACAGCAGCTGTAATTTAAAAATTACAGCACCTCAATCCCAAATATACCCTTAAATGTTTTTAATATTTTTAATTTAAAAATATCAAGTTTAATAAGAATTTATATGCTTTAAATGATCAAGTTGAAATAACTTAATCTCAAAATGATATTTGACCAAGAATATTAAATTTGATACGAATTTATTTATCAATAATATATTATTTTTTAGATTATTTTATTTATTTTATCTTTCATTTATAAGTTTTTTATTTTATTTATATAATTAAATTTTATTTTATACTTAATATTAATTTATAAATTTTATATTATATACAAAAATTTTTATCTTACTTTTCAATAATATATTAATTTATTTACTTTATCTTATATTTATAAGTATTATATTCTATTTATATAATTTATATTTTATTAATATTTAATATTAATTTATAAATTTTATATTAAGTTTATATATATTTTATTTTCTTTAAACAATTTACGTTAATTTAGATGGCGTTGAACCGAGTTAAAATCACAGCGACCCTAGAAAATTATAATGGTGAAAAATATTTGATCCCTTTCCGGGCAATTTCCAAAAGCTCACTGTTGCTCCCACTAGCTCCTCGATAATCTCCACACCGCAGCTATTAAATCATGAGGGGAAAGTCTTTTTCCCCTCGCAGGCCGCAGTCTCGCTTGACCCACCATCATACAGCTAAAGAAAGAGACCGCTCTGAACCGGCACTTGGACCGAAGCCAGAAAAGCCCAGCCGGACCGCTCTTTACGTTAACGCGCATTGAACGCGCGTGAGGTGGAGTCTGTCGCATTAACGTTTTAGTATTACTGTATTAGGTAGAAGTGTGGTCCACATAAAATCTAGTCCCAAGCACGAGAACACTACAATCTCAACTTTACCCTCGCCTATAGACAAAATGATAAATATCCCATGACTGGCATAATCGTAGATTCATTCAAACTCTAGTGGCAAGAACATAGTGCACTTGGAGATGCAGGTTAAGTGAGCCAATAGATTTACTTGCACGGATTCTTGAAAGCCCGCCGTTGGTTTTAATACTCCCGAGTCTGTCTATAAAGAGTTTTGCTATCAAAACCTGTCATTCATTCACCAACAAAACTCATCTTTATAAAACCCATCGGCTTCCCACTCACTCACATAACCCCGGCATCTGCTTGCAATATACAGAAGAGAAAAAATGGATTCTGTGGTTCCGAAGAGGACTTGTTTTATTGAAGAAGATGATGGGTTGGCTTCTGTAGCTGATATGGAAGCTGGGTTTTCAGGGAATCATAGCCAGAATAATAATAACTATGTTTTGTTTTCAAGGCCTCTCTCTTATGCAAGGAGCAGTTTAAAGAATCTGTCACCATCGTCACCTTCATCTGTTTGTTTCTCACCTAGATCTGGTGGTGCAAGGTTCTATGATGCAAGATTTGAAGAGCAGCAACCTCATTTCTTGGATGCTTGTTTTCTTTGTAAGAAGCCCCTTGGCAATAGAGACATCTACATGTACAGGTCAGGCGTTGTTTTTAACCTTTTCATTTCTACTAATAAAGGGCTAATTTTTTCTGCTCTAATATCAATGGTTCGGATCCCAGATCTCAATTAGTGCTTAAAGCTCAGATTTTTCATTATGATTTATGAGTCAAAAATATTTTTCTTAGATCTCTGAGGGGGAAAGAATATTAGAATTAGTGCAAAGCAGAGTTTGAGATGGCTAGTTTTCTGATTTTTTCTTTTTTGCGTAATTTGCAGAGGGGATATGCCATTTTGTAGTGAAGAGTGCAGGCAAGATCAAATAGATGAGGATGAAGCAAAGGAGAAGAAACTGAGCCTATCATCAACAATGAAGGCTTTGAGAAAGAAAGAACAGCAGAGGAAATCAACTTCACCAAGCAAAAGCCAGGACTACCCCTACCGTACTGGAACAGTTGCAGCTGCTTAATCATCAGTATATTAAGCAGTTCTACGAATATTAGTATATTTTTGATAACCCAGAAAAAATGGATACAGCAAAAAAGAGTTAAAAGGAAATGAAAGATATGAAGGGTCTAGAAAGAAGGGCCAAGCCAAGATGAAACAAAAGGAAGAAGAGTGGGAAGATGATGACTTCTTTTTCAAGTAGTTTCAACTGTGAATATTTTGATGACATGCAAGGAGTTTGTGTGTTACCTTGCTGTAATCTCGGAGATGGCGCACTGGTTTTCTTTTTTTTCGGGTCTTCATTTTTCTTTTTCTAGAATTTTTTTTTTCTTTTTTGGTTTTGGTTTGTAGCACTGCTGAAGCGTTGGTGCTCTACGCCTCTAATTATGAAATATAAATAACAAATGCCTGTTATATAGGAAAAAAATGAAGAAATAGTTATGAGAATGTCAATGATAACATGATATAACGATCCTTGCAGCTGTTTTCTAAATTTCTTTACTCTATTTGCTCTCAAAGTTGCTTTGTTTTGTGTAATGCTTTAATGGATCTTTCAACCGTGATGTATTTAGGAAATTTGTTAATTATTTAATGGCTTTTCTTGGAATTAAGATTTGGCAGCTCCTCTTTTTAAGGGGAGAGACTTTTCAGGCTAGGATGAAGAAAGTGGGAGTGTGGAATTTGTCAAAAGAGCTATTGGTAAAAAGCATTGCCTCTTATTGTAGTAGTCTAGCAGTGAGTTGTATGATTGTGAAACTGTCGGAACTTTTTCCAACGACTTGACGAGCATCAAATTTCTGAAGAGCAGTGACAAATGAAACAAGATCAAGATGAACTTTTTTTTTTTTTTTGTGTTTTTAGTAAATTTTGAATTTTTGTTAAAAAGAAAAACCATTAAAGAGTATTATTTTATATAAATGAATTTGGAGAAGGAAAAATTTTGTTGTCTTGGTTTTGTTTTTTTTTTTTTATTTCTTTAATAATGTCGTACTTTCTTATTGAGTTCCTCGTCACTCGTATTAAATTCAAAAAAATACCGTTTAATAAAATTACCGTTTTAGCTTGTTGGCAAGCGGAAGTCAATACACGTTCTGTGATTTGGGCTGTTTAATTTTCCACGTGGGCCCCTTATAAACAGTTGCTGTTCGGGAGCCCTGGTAAGCCCTCAAGTCTTGAAACCAAGCCCGGGTAACTACACTGAATTAGTAGTATTGCATACTCCCAATGCCGATCAAAAGTTCAAAACAGTTGGTTTGAATTTTGATTTTCCTGTTAAATAAAAGAAATCAAAGGATACCCTTCCTAAGGTCTATGTTTTTTTGTCCACTTTTCAGTTTTTTTGGAGCTCTTTGTGGTTTTTAAGACTTACTAATTATTTCCTGTTCAAAAAAAAAAAGACTTACTAATTATTTCAAATAGTCGGACTCTGTTTACCGCAATGCCAATTTTAACTCGAGTTTCTTTATGAATAAAAGAAGACCATTTAATAGGTCCCGATTTTGATATTGCTGTCATCTAAGCACCCACGAGCTGACTGTGTTGGTATCACTCACACTTAATAAACTTTTTATTTAGTATATATTGTGAGAGTATTTTATAATTTTATATAATATGTGTCATAATTTTGAGTAATAGTCTTTATGTTATAATAAAAAAAAAAAATTTGAAGTATAAAATGGTAATTTAATGACAACTAATGTGGTAATTTCATACAACAAATCAAAGGCTGCAAAACGAAGAGTAGTGGTAAATTTGTTGCTGGGCCAGGTGAAATATGAGTTCATAGAAGAGGGAAATGAAGCCCCAATGATATATCTTTGAAAATAGTTTATTTAGATCATGAAACTTAGCCCAAAGCTAGCTTCTGTTTTTCTGGATTGATGAAGCCCTTATTTAAAATAAACAAAATCTGAAATAAAACAAAAAATAAAGAAATGTGAGAGTGAGGTTAAAAAGAAAAAAAATTCTAGTAATAAGTTCGTTTTTTAAAATAAAAGGAGTTGACAGAAGCCAATAAAACAAGGGGATGTAATTTGAAACTATTGAAATACTTGTTAAAATGAATTTGTGATAAAAACTTTGAGATATTCTATCATTACTTGAAGATTAATGGGTTTTAAATATTTTTTTAGAACAAAAATGTTAGGAATTTAAATATTTGAGTCCTAATTTATTTTAATTGATGTGGTATTCCTCTAGTATATGATAGACAATTAATAATCTTAATCATTATTGTTTCTTTTATAGATTCAACAATAAATCCCCTCTATTGTTAGGCTTTCTATACATAATAATGCTATTTGTATGGAAATAGAAACAAATTAACCATGTGAGATTGGACAAAACAAGGGCTAAATCAGGGGCGGACCTAGGAGTACATATTTATAATTTGAAGTGAGAATAAAAAATTATTAGTAGAAATAAGTGCATCAAATAAGAGGGAGACACAAATCCAATTTATAAATATGTACTCTGAAAAAAACAATTATTAAAAAAAAGAGGCAATTTAAATATAAAAACACTAGTTTTCAGTTATGAAATCTAACATTGCAGTTTATAATAATATGTAATTATATAAAGATTAATAAATCAACTAATAATTTTAAGTTAAGATAAATCAATACATGTAATTACAATCAATTAAAAATTATAAGTAAAACTTTTATGTTTGAAGTTAAGTACTTAATTATCAAGCTTAATAAATTAAACAATTAATATTTATTCATCTTTTTAAAATATAAAAATATTATTAGTCAAAAATTTCAATAGTAAATAAAACTCAATCTAGCAAAAAAGGATTTTAGGTGCCGTTGTTTATTTGTCAGATGTTGTGACTCTCTTTGAAGAATCAGATGCTAATGATTCTTCTATAAAAAACCATCAAAATATTCAAATTTTATTTTCTAACTTGCCATCTTAATCAGTATAACTAATAACTAAAATCTCATATTTGCATAAAAAGTTTATGAAAATATTGATATATAGTTGTTACTATATATTTGTTTTAGTAAGTATTGGAATTTTTTTTATTAAAATATTTTTTAAAAATAAATTAAAGCAGTAATAATATTTTTCCCCCCTAATGTTTTCAATTTATTCAATAAATATATAATTTAATTATTTCATAAAATAAGTCACTAATTCTAATTGGAACAAAATATAATTGAATTAGGGACATATTTGAAAATAAAATAAAAATTCTATTATCATATGAAAGTGATAAAAGCACAAGGGTAGTTTAATTAGGTACGTATATAAAAATAAAATAAAAAATCTGGTATTATATAAAATATTTTGAAAAATAAGGGGGGTATACATGATTTTTTGTTGGGCTGGACCGGACTGGGCAAAATTTTGTTTTTTCTCTCTATATGTACTGTTTTCGTTTACAATTAAAAGGGAAGAATATCTATTTAAAATTTGAGGATTTGAGTATAAACACGTTAAAGATAAAAGAATGGAGAGGATTGAGAAACGACTGAAGAGATAGAAAGTGGATAAAAAAATTGCTATGTAGGAAGAAGAAATAAGAGAGAAAATCTTGGTAATTTAGCATATTAGTAAGATTGTTTTGGGTATCTCTTCACAAAAAAAAAAGAAGAAGATTATTTTGGGTACTAAAATGAGTTTATAAAGTTAAATAGAAACTATTAAATTTTAAAAATGAGTTTATTAAGTAGATAAATTTAATTAGTATTCTAGTGGGTTCAAATGACCCCAAGCAGTAGAAATTATTGTATGGGATAGATATAACTTAAAATACAACTGAACTAAATGTTGTTACTAACAGAGAATGAAAGCTATGATTTTCATGAAAAGGATTCCATAATTAACCCATGCTTACATTACAATTCCTGTATTTAACTTGGATTCCAGGAAAGATTAATCTTTCTTGAGCTCCATGTACTCACGACAAATACAATCTACATTCACGATGACAATTTTATATTTGTCTCCCTGTGAAAGATATGTTCATATGGAACTTATAACCAATTAAAAAGCTTTAATATGACCAAAAAAAAAAAAAATAAATGTTGCAGAAGTTGGAGATTGGTCTTCAAATCTAATAGTACTAAAAAAATAGTGATTGGGTGTATAAAAATTAAGAATTAAACAACAAATTTTACTGTGTAAATATCTTTCTCATTTGCGGATGCAAAACAAGCTTTGATCAAATCAACTGCTTCAGATTCTGAGAGAGGAGTAACACCATCCTGTACAATAATAGTTAATAACGATTTAACAACCAATGATACAGAAAAATATATATGTGTGATGTCAAATTAACAAGATACATATAATTAAGAGCTTGGTAAGTACCTTGGTGGGCACAATAAGAGAGGATTAGGAGAAAAGGGGTGATCAATTTGAAAGCAGAACCTCCGGAGCCATTTCCAACTTCCTCACAAGAACCAACAACATCATATGTGTACACACAGCCCTTACCTGAAGTTCATTAATTTTATTCCAATAATTAATTAAGTATTGAATTTTTCTTGTACATGCATGAATATCAAGAAAAGTTTCATTGTTGAGGCCACCCAAGAACGCTTGATAAGGGGAAAAAAAGTTCGTAGTAAAGGGTGTTGGAGAGTAGTTGAGCCATTGCTGGGCAGCTCCTCCGCTTCTTGTTTTGATTCTGATACATCTCAAAGGCGAGAGAGGTTATATTAAATAATAATAATAATCTCAAAGCTTAAAATATCAAACACGATAGCAAGACCGATTCATACAGTTTAAAGACTTCAGATGGTCACGAGTGAGGATACTGCAATCCCTTCCGGCTAACAGTCGCGTATCGGCAGCAATAATGCAGTAATCGGCGCCGGCAAATTCTGCAAAATAAAAATTAAATAGCAGAATGAAGCAATACAATGACACAAGAAAATATGTAACTTCAAATTTAAATTATATATGCAAAGCCAAGATCATTGTCTTCGTATGCCCAATGCCCTGCCAAAGTTGAAACTTGAAACACAGATTAATTAAAGTCCTTAAATAGGAATTAAAACCCCCACAAGAAACAAATTAATATTTCCTGCCCTCCATAGGTAAAGGATGGATGTTCTTAGCTAGGATTAATCAAAACACTTTTGTATCATTTCAACCCCATTCTGATTCACTCTGATTTCTAGCATGTAAATGCATTATTTGAGTGTTAACAGTTTCAAATGATTTTGATAAGAGGCAAAGGAAAAAAAAAACAACTATCATTATAAGTGAGGCAACTAACTTGTAAACCCCTGGATTAATTGCAAAGACTATTTGTGTTGCTTTTAGTTGTAGTATTTGTGTTGCCTTTAGTTGTAGTTTTATCGAAGTAGAGAAATTAAATTAAGGATATATGAGTATATATGACATTGCTTTTTGTGACTCGCTTATACAAACGACGTTATGTTGATCATCTGTACATCTGATGGTAAAAGACTAAACATACGTTTCGAGATTTGAGATTGTTTCTTTACAATTTGGTTGCTAATTGTAAGTGATATTCTAATAAAATTATCAGAACAAAACTCAAAAAAAATTATCAGAACAAATTATCCTTCACATCAGTAGCAGCTCATTGCTAATCTACTAATGTTCGTCATGGGAAATGACACCTCACAAGTCATTAGCGGACTCCCATGCCTACTCAAATCGATCTTTTTCGTTCCTTCCACAATCGAGCTCTCTCTTCTTCCAAATGTCGATACCGGCCTAGCATCTCATCACTAGCCATTTCTTCTGCAGTCATGCCAACAACGGTCTCCGGCTTGACCAGTCCAAAAAGGACTTTTCTTCGGAAATCTGGGTTTTGAGGATCCTTGAGGTTACCCAAGACAGCTCTGTACTTGATCTTAAAAGGCCCATCGGATCGGCCCCATTTCTCAAACATTGCACACTCCAATGCTATTGCAACTCGAACTGAGTCGCATGCATTCACTTCATCTCGAATTTTTTCGTCAGCCTCACCAGAAACCTTGGACAAAGCATCATAAACCTTTTCCCTTACAACCTCCCGAAAACAATCATTGCATCTAATCATAGAACTGCTCAACTTTTGGAGAATGATGCCAGAAGCTTGTCCCTCTTCCGCAATCAAATTTTCAACATTATCTGCCGAATTGGTTTTCTCTGTCACAACACTTTCTGATCTTACCACATTCAAGGAGCTGGATGTAGCATTCTCATCAACTTTCTGAACCTTCACAATTCCAATACCAGAAATCTCCTGACACTCCTCGGGAGTCCTCTTATCAACCTTGTCTATTTTTGCAGGCTCAATGTATCCAGGGATTGTATAGCTTCCTTTTCTCTCATCTCTCATTTGCTCAAGGAACATATTTCTCCACGACACAATCAGGTCACATGCAAAATCCTGGATTTTCTTCCTTGGATGTTTTGTCAGAGGTAGAAGATGCCTTACAAGCTGAAATGATATACATAGCAATAAATCAATTCCAGCAAGTACCAAAGCAATTAAATGCATTCAGCCCATGCAAATTGATTATTTTTGTGAAGCTGCACAAAAATAAAACACCGAACTATAAAACATAATTTCCTCCCACAGGCATTTAGCATATTGACTATACTGCTTTTTCTTAATGTGAAGGAGAGTTCTTTAGAAGAAAGAGAAAAGAAGAAAATAAGTCATGAAAAAACAAAAAACAAATTGTTGGATGAGAAGTATTTGATCTTTTTGCAACTTTCTGTACAGATGATACTGACCTGGGTTCTGCAAAAGCGCAGACATCTCACAGGTTTGGGGCTTTAGAAAAGGGAATCTGTACTCATTCATTATGGAATTTAAAATGTAACCGATGATGTATGTATCCTATTAATATCCAATAAAACAATCTGCTCATGTTAGATAGTTTATTGACAATGCTTTCAGATCACAAAGTAAAAGTTGCAAGTCATAAATGAAACGGAATGAGTAGGTATCGTCAAAATTTTTTATTTTTTATTAATTAAAGCAGGAGGAACAAAAGATACTTCAACAACAAAACTGCACAACTTGTGAAGAAATCATAAGCATATTAAAAAAAAAAAAAAATCAATGCAGAATACAGATATGTGAAGTACATAAACATATAGAGAGTGAGGAATAACACCTGTGTTGAAACAAGAAGCGGACAGGTGATATCGGACTTGTCGAGCTGATCCAATGCATCAATGCACCATGCGGTCCACGCTTTCTCCGATTCACCATCAGCCATTACTGCAGCTTCTGCCCCTCTTTTTGCCTCTTCACACAACTGCATCAGCTTTTTCTCCATTGCTATTTCCTCCCCCTCCTCTTTCTCAAGCAGTTAAAAGGACAACAAAATTATAACAAGCAAAAATAATAATGAATTATTTCTTGCCAAGAAGAAAACATGAATTTAACCCATAATTATATTGATGAAAGTCATTCATAAACTTGATATATGTCATATTTGCTTATATGAATGGAACAGCCACAATATAAAAACATAATTTTTTTTTTCATATTTATTTACCTTTGTAATATTCGATTATTTTACTAACTCTTATCATGTAATTTTCACCCATTGCGGCAATTCAAGTCCAGAAGTTTATATACAGTGAAACACCCATCCCGAATAAATAAATGGATAAAATTAACATAAATATTGAAAATTGACAATGAAAAAGAAAGGCGTATTTGATGCACTCACAAAATCTATTGAACGGCGCCGGCGAATGACTGCTTATGACTGCTTTGTCGAGCGGTAGTAGTCCAGAAGTTTATATACGGTGAAACACCGAAGCAAAATAATTTCTTTTGAGTTAATGTGGTATTTTTTTTATTCATATGATAAAAAAATTTATTATATTATTAATAATTTTATTAAAATTATTATTTAAAAATTATATGTATTATAAATTATAAATTTTTATTTTATATATTATTATATTTTTTTCTATAACTTAAAAATTACAACACATCGATCTCGAACTTTTTTTTTTTCAATTCTAGGAAAAATATTTAAATTAAAATAAAATCTGTTTGAATTAGTTAAAAATTAAAATCAGATTCCTCTTCCTTGTTATGTTACTGGCAAACCTTATGTTACAAGGCAAACCTTATGTTACATACTTGCTTATTACTTTCTTGTAGCCCGGACCTGTCACTGTCAGGAGTACCTCTTAGTTGGGGTTCAGGATTAACCAAAGTCAGTCTTATGACATATGTAATAAGACTTCAAGTATCCTCCTGATTCCTGAAACCGAACTAAAAAGAATTCTGAAATCATTCTCTCGTTTTCAAAGCCAACGACAGAGATCAGATCAGTCACCTAGCTTATCTTTGAAGCAAGCGCGACCTGTATTAAAAGGACTGAATTTAATTTGATTTCTTCCCTTTCCTTCTCATCGGTGGCTTACTTGTTTTTCATTTTATTTGTTAGTTTATTCTTTGTTGAAGGATATATGTATTTCAGCGTAAGTAAAAGCTTGAATTGAAGATCCGGTTGATGGGTTGCAGTTTTTGTCAGTTAATTAAATTGATCAGTTAATTACATGTAGCTGTTGATCCCGGAATATTAATTGTATCTAAATCATTGTTCATCGATCTGTGTAATTTTCTAAAATACTCTCTTCTTGCGGGAGGTTACATGTATCTTAAAAAAATTTACAGTATCGCAAGTCATGACGTTCTTCTTTCTTGCGGGAGGAAGCTGAAGTCTCTCCCTCAAAGCATAGGTTACATTCCTATATTTATCTATATTATGCTGGGATAGATTTTATGTCTTCATTTACTAAATTAATTTGCTCATCCAACTTGCCTGATGTGATCAATTCTCTCAGGTAGTACCTGCATTTAACAAAACAAAAGAAAAAAGAAAGATGAGATCCGTGGGTGATCACATCGGCAAACTCCCGCATGATATTGTTGTAAATATTCTGTCTCGCTTGACCAAGAAAGAAGCAGTGAGGACCAGCATACTATCAAGTAGACGGAGATATTCGTGGAGAGGTTTCACTGGTGGTTTGATCTTCGACGATCCCTTCACCATGGCAGACTTAAAGTGGCCTTATTTGAATTTGAAAAGTGAGCCACTAACTCTCGAGAGGCGTAAGTTTGTCTATTGGGTCAATCAAGTATTGAGTTCACTTGAAGGTCATTGTACGGAACAATTAAGGATTTGTGTTCTTTAACCACGAAATTGATAACTGGATCAAATTTTCATTGGAAAGGAGAGTCAGAAGGCTTGAGTTGGATTTCTCAAGAACTGCGTATAATCTTCGGTTTGTTGGCCACTACACATTCCCATCACATCTTGGTTTTTGTTCCACCTTCAGGCATCTTACAGACCTAAGTTTGACAACCGGTGGGCATAACAGGAGAGGTTCTTGAACATTTATTATCTTATTGCTGTCCCGTTCTTGAAGTGCTGAGTGTTGCCCAGTCGAGCAGTCTTGCTTTTGTTAATTTAGTCTTAAATATTTTGTTGATATTGATGCATAATAAATTTGCTTCTTAATTTATTCAGATCTGTGACAGTGAATATAGAGCAGGCCGCCACCTCTACAATATTCCTGAAAAGTGCAATCTGAGGCATTTGGAATCATTGGAACACCAGAGATTAATGACCTTCTTTTTCAGTTTTTTGTATTGCTTTATTGAAAGCATCTCCTTCATTGTACAAATTTTCGCTGAAGGTGAATGTTAGTTAATTTATTAATAGAGGTGGAAATTAATACCATTTATTAATTTATGATACATGTGGTTGTGTTTTCCAGTTAGTATCACAATATGACCATAAGATGCATGAATCGATCATGACCATCAAGGATCAGCCATATATAAGCTTCACGGAATTAAGAAGTGTTGGGGTGGTGGAGTTGCTGGGATTCGTGAAACACCGTTGTGAACGTGGCGTGTGGGAACTCCAAGGGAATTGATCTGCAGGGTAACTGCGGAGTATCAATCCGCTAGAAGGCGTACTTTTAGTTCGCAGCCGATTTCCTTTATGGGAATTTGTGATACCATAAATTATTGTAAATAAAAATTAAATGTTGAGCTAATGTTTTGTTGAACACTAAATTAATAGTCTGATTTATTTTATATATTTTTTTTAAAATGCGGTTTCTTTTTTTTTTTTTTTTTAATTTAACGTTGAAAACTAAATGAAGATTATATTTATTATATTTTTATTTTAAAATTGAAAACATAGAAAATTAAAGAAAATCAAATGAGTTCATACTAAACTATTTTCGTTTAATTACAATTTGCTTTATTATTTATTTTTAGGTTAAATTGATTTATATTTATAGTTTAATACTTTTCTGATTAATATATTTTTAAATTTTACTTGATAATAAATATTGAAATTTTAAGACAATCGGTAAATTAGTCCAAATAATAAATAATTCATCTCCTTCTCTTTAGTGTTCCATTCCATATCAAACCAAATAATAAAAATTAAGTTCTCTCTCCCCTCTATTCCTTTCCTCTCTTTTCCATTCTTCTCGTCTTCTCTTATTTCTTTAAATCTAATACCACCTAAGAATTTAGTATAAAATTCAATATTTTAAACTATCATGACTTCCACCTCTCTTCCTACAATTAATTGGGTGTTTATTTTTATTCAGGCTAAATTAAAATAATATTTCAATATATGCCATTATGGAAACCAATAAGGATTTTATTTATATACATGAATTTTTATTAAGGATGGTATGAATATTATTAATTTTAAAAATATTAATTTTCTTTATTAAGGACTAACATGAACATTACTATTTAACTAAAAACTTGTACAAAATTTTTTTAAAAATGATTGGACGTCAAAGAAGTTTTGATAGCTTCTCCTTACACTTTCTTTTAGCCACTCTTTTTCACTAAACTCAACCGTTTTTGGTATTTTAGAAACCAATGGTCAGATCTTATTGATCTAGTAGCTAGATGATTAACTTTTGTTTTTTGAATAGAAAGCACACATTTCATTATTCATAAAGAGAGCAAATACAAAAAATTAACTGGAAATTCATCCAGCCATATAATAGGATCTAATTTCTTTAGAGCTAATTTGGGCATAGAGTGAGCTGAAGTATTACACTTTCTAGAAGCATGTTGAGCTTTAAAATTTTGAAAACTCTTCTTGGTTTCCAGAATATTGAAGATCACCCAAAAAATTTATGTTAAGGTACCTCTCTTGTTGTTGATTAGCTCTATTACTCCCTTGGAGTCAGACTCTATGATTACAGAAGCTACCCCAGCTGTAAGAGCTGCCTGCATTCCTCACAAAATAGCTCTAGCTTCAGCCATCTCCACATCCCCAACACTTTTCACTGTGTTTACAGCAGCAGAAATGACTTCTCCTTTGGAGTTTTTAATTACAGCTCCTAACCCAACTAACCGATTCTCTCCATCCATTACAGCATCCACATTGATCTTGAACTATCCATCCCCAGGTGGACACCATTCCTGCAAAGAATTCATTTTCTGGTTGCTTAATTCTTTTGACAGAATCTGCAACAGACGCTGGATCCTCGTTAACTCCTTAATTTGAATAACACATTATTTTTGGCATTCCATATGGCCCATAATAGTGTGCAACTAACTCACCATTAAGATCACTGTGCCGCTGATGCAAAGAGTAAAGCAAACTAACCATAAATGGAAAATTTTCTCCTTGAACTGCATTTCCCAAAGGAGAATTTCTCCAAACTTTCTTTGCAATCTTACAGTCCAACAGTGCATGAGCTCTGCTCTCCATCTGACTCCTACACAGTGGACATTTAGCCTCCTGCACCACCTTTTTTTTTTTACCATAGATTTTCAGCAGTATGAAGGAGGTTCTTAGCTACTGCCTAGAGAAAAATCCTTACCTTTTCAGGTACAACCAGCTTCCAAATGAAATTCTAATGGTTTGGATTATGATTAGAATAGCTATGGATATCATGGTGGTTTTGCTTCAAAACCACCTGATAGCTACTTTTAATTTAACTGTTTTCTTCTTTTATCATAATGCCAGATCAATTTATCATCATTCTGCTTTCTTGGAAAAGGAATTTGCACAAAAACATCAGCATCATCTTTGCCAAACTGTTAATAAATTAGGTCTTCCTTCCAGTGATTGTTAGCATCAATTAAATCAGCAACAATAGTTTCACTAAGCAAATCTGAAGTGTTAAAAATATTTAACTGCTGCTCATCACGAATTCTCCATCTGCAGCGTTTGACCAGCATTTCTCTTCCCTATAATATGCTCCGTTATATATAAAATGGTTTGGAACCTAAACTAGTCTTCAAAGAAATCTCTACCAAATTGAAGGCCATGGATAAGCTTTTGTTGTTCAGCCTGTCTAATAAGGTTAGAGAAAGTTTCAGTACACATAACAAAGAGATAAGGTAACAATGGACAGTCTTGTCTAAGCCTTATTTGCGGATGAAATAGCTCTTTTGCCACCCTATTCATAATAGCAAAACAAAAAGACTGTAATGATGCAATTCATAATTAAATCAACCTACCTACTCGAAAAACTCATTCTCTGCATAATTTGTTCAAGAAAATACTATTCCTCCCTATCGTAAGCTTTGTTAACATCTAACTTGAGTACCACTGGCTCATATTTTTTTCTTTTACTGTGTCTAATTTTATCAAATAGTATTATTAGGGATCAATCTATTCGAGATGAATGCTTTTTTGGTTGGGGATATAACATGGTGAAGGATGTGTTTAAGTCTATTTAAAATTGTTTTGACGACAATTCTATAGATAACATTACATAGGATTTTGGGTTTAAAATTTTCCACTCTTAACGGTTTTGCTATCTTAGGAATCAATGAAATATGTGTGTGGTTTAGAGGAGTAATAGTCCTCTATTACTAAGGATATGAAGACATGTTTATGACTCTATACCTGATTGAGTGGCCATGCTTTTGAAAGAAGGCAGCTAGTAGGCCATCAGGTCCAAGAGCCTTAGTAGGGTTTATTTAAGAGAGAGTTGTGTAGATTTTCTCAGTTGTGAATGGGCTATACAGCTGCTAATTTATCTCTGCAGTGGTTGTTGTGAGATATACGTTATGCAACCCAAGAGGGAGCTTTAAGTTCTTACAATTGACTTATAAGGTGTTAATAAAGCTTTACACTAAGAGATTATCTCCCAATCTCTTCGTCCAAGTATTTCTCACATTTATACACTAACAACTTTTACAAAGAATTTAAGGATTATAACAAACACTCTATTTAAGAGTTGATATACAAATGATTGCATAATATATATTTGATATAAGATGATTTACGAAATGGAAGCTCAAAATGTGTTGTATGATCTTGTTTTTGCTTGCTTGAATTGAGTTGTTAGAAATAGATTGGATTTGAATTTATATAGTTTAGACTCAAAATATAACCGTTATTGACAAAATCCTGCAGGGAAGCCATTAACCGCTTAATTAGTCGGCTAGCCGCTTACTACAGTGAAGTTACCATTGTATTTGAATTTTGCTACAGTAATAATATTTTAAGAATTATAGTTTGACCTAAAACTTTTGATAATTATATTATGATATAAAAAGTCATATGATTTTGCAAATAAGTCAATTTTAGAATTTCTAAATAATATACACGTTATCTCTAAAACTTTATGAAATTATGATAAGATTTAAAACTTTATAAAACTTTGTAAAAAGACCCTTTTTCAGAATTTTAACCTAATACTTATTAAATTAAAAGTTATTAAAAATTTTTCAATTTAATCTAAAATCTGAAAAATACTCAAATCTATAAAATACTTGTCTGATAAATATAAAACCTTTTGATTTATAAAAAATGATTACTTATAAAAGTAAGTACTTTGAACTTATCAATTGCTAAACTATTTATATATTAAATCATAACGGCTTTACAAGAATTGTCACAATAATAATTTCATTGAGAGAAACTTCGCTCTTGATCGAGCCATTGTCCGTTGAGTGTCTTGAATTTGATTTCACTTGATTTACTTGCATAAATATTATCCTTTAAGAATTAGTGAAATATGAAATACAATGTTTACATTCATCATAAAGGCTCTACATATCTTCATAATGAATTCTAGACCTGTTTTTTTTTGTTTGTAACTTACACCCCAATTTTTATCTTACATTTTTAGTATAATAGGACCATGGTCAAAGCAACATGAATATAAATGAGGGATAGAAAAAAAAACTTGACCCTATTTTTGGCTTGATTGGCTCGACCTGACCTGGCCTAGAAAAAAAAAAAAACATATTGCTCACAAGCTGCATAACACACACATACAATCACACACAAACATATTTAACATTCTAAAATCTAAATCTAAAACATAAAAACCCAAAAGTAACGCATAGAAACACATGCACAATAGAAACTAATACATTTGGCTATTGCAGAAATATAATATTTGACTGTTGCAGAATTTGGCACAAATTTTGTTTTGCATGGAATTTACTATACCTGACATATATATATTTGTAAGTATATTAAATCCAGAGCTTTAGTAATTGACATACTTTTATCTTTATTAGTATTTTATTATGAAAATTGTTGACATTCTTTTGTTTGTTTAATGCTAGGACAATGCCTTTGAATTTGCTTGTTTATTAAACTAATTAATTAATTAATTAAGTACTTTGATATTATTTTTTGTTAATTTGATGAATTCCTTGTTGAAATTGTTTTTGTTTATGTTTAGTTATTTATATAACTTATAGTTAAGATGTTGATTAGATTAATTTTTATATTTATATTATTTTAAACAAGTTTTATAATATTTAAATTTTAATATATTAGGGGATAAATTTAAATTATTTAAAAATTAAAAAATTGGTCGAACCTAAACGAAGCCTGGACCTAACTCTGACCAGGTATGGGCCGAGCTTTATGTCGGGCTCGGGCCTTTTATTTATGTTACCAGGCCGGACTTGGGCTTAGGCATGGCAAGGCCCGAGCCTGGCCTGTCAAATTGCCATCCTTAGTCCAAATTATACATAATCAACTCAGTCAGGCCAATTTCTCAATCCTTGGTCCCCAAAAATCTATCTAGCTTTTCTTGAACAAAATAAAGGTCAAACCTTCTATGTGACTATGTGAAAGGGTACTCTCTACACTCAATATCAGTTAACTACAGTCTCTCTAAATTCAGCCACCACACTCAGATTTTTATCATTCATACGCATTTTTTTCATTTAAGTTCAGGATTTCGTTGAAGTCTCCAAAACAAGTCCATAGATAAGAAAATGAACTTATAAGCCTTCTTGGCAATGTCCATGTATGTCGTTTCTGTCCTACCTCAAGATGCCCATAGTTCCCTATGCACCTTTATTGCATTTCATTTATACCTCTTACTATGACATTAATATGGTGATTACTATAAGAAACTATCTCCAACTCTAAGTCATCATTCCACAATAATGTCAAACCACCCTCAATTCTATTTCTACTTACTACAAGAAAACTATCGAACCCTGATCTTTTACCATTATTTGTCTGAACATCAATTTCATTTCACAAAGAATCCGAGGCCTATGTTTTTGGAGAACGTCTTTCAATTCTTGGAATGTTCGAATATTCCCCAACCCCTAAAAATTCCAGCTGATGATGTTTATTGCTTTTAGCAAGGATGGCCAACAATTTTTGCCTATAATTTTTTCATTACTGATTCAAACACTTCTATAATTTCCATAACTATTGCTTCCATTAAACAATTAACTTGCTTGTTCCATTTATGTTCAGAAATAATATTCGCTATGTTCTTATAAATTTATTTACCTATTACATTGATTTTTTTAATATATTTTTCACGTATGTGATTAAAATTCTTGACAATAAAAATTTGCTAATCTGGTTGCTGCCTAGGCAAGTGATCTTAGTATTACAGAATGAGTGTTTTGCGCAGCAAACTTGTACAACACTTAGACAATTTCTAGCACAAAAATTGCTAAGTAAACTTATCAAAATTTTTAAGCTAGATAAGTAAGCTAAAGAAGAGAAAGCAATGTAGTCAAAAAGAGATTTTATTACTCAGAAGAAAAGTGTGTACAAGAGATCTTTACAATGCTTGAGTTATTTGAGACTTCTTTGTTCAAATGCTAGGTATGATGCTTTATTTACAGGGGAGGCTTTCTAATTCTAAAGGTTTCTATGTAACTCGTGCAACTTATGTAACTTGCCTAAGTATCTAGATATTTTTAAGTATACATAGGTGTGAATAGTTTTAGATATGTACAATTGCTAAAGTGTTGTGGAGAATTTTAGAATCTAGCCAAGCTAGCACATCTTAGCTTGGATTTATGCCATTGGCCTTGAAATCTTGGGCACTTAGGCTGAAATTTTATATGGCCCATTACTTAGCACACTACGGATCACCAATTTAACTTTCGTTGCTTCAAAAATTTGAGCGTCTCATGACATTCTCTCCCACTTATACTCGCGGTGTCCTCATCGCGTTCTCGTACTTGAACCATTGACAATGTCAGATTCACTAATGGTCGCTTGTAAAAAAGAGGTCATTGAATTTATTTGGTTAGGGAATAATTTTATCATAAAAATCCCATAATTTATTAAAATAAAGATCAAGTTAAAAGATAAACATATATTTTAGTACATATAGTGTGTTTCAGTTTATGATGTGTTGAACTTTATGCACACAAAACCTATTAAAATAAGGAATCCTTTATTAAAACTAGATTCTTATATTGAATAGGCACTCCAAATAATATAATAAATACATGCAATATTATTGCCTTTTTATTTTTATGGGAGCCTTTGATTGTAAGTTTTGTTAGATTTTCTTAGTAAATTATAATTTTTAACCATCAAACACAACTTTACATCGTTTTAGTTATTTAGACATTTTAAGTGCAGTAAGATAACCATACTTATTTCACAATTCATAAATTCTGTGATTGGTGGAATGCCAAAAGTTTCTACATTTGGATTTAACATTTATAAGATAAAAGGAAACTTATATCTCCGTAAACCTTCAAAAGAAAAAGTTTCACTTTATTGAAGATTACTAATCAAAGTATTCAAGAAAGAGGACATATATACCCAAAGTATTCAAGGTTATTTTTTTAGATTACAATTTACAGGGAATCTGAAGAAACAATAAACTCCTAAAATTAAAAAATAATCGTGAAGAAATTGATGTCGAATCCATCCCTTTAGAATCTTAGATTAGATTTAAAAAATTAGAGGAAAAAAGTCACATTTTTCTATAGAAAAAGAAATGAATTCAAACACAGATGGATTGACATACCTTCAACATAGTGCTTATGTGATGACATAATTTTATGGCCAATTTGTTTATCATGGCATGAATAGACAATGCTAAATCCTAGTCCACGTGCTTTTCCAATTTTAATATCGTCTTTTATGTTATCTACCTAAGTAGGATCAACATATTTGATTGCCAAATTAAACATCTTTGGATGAGGAACCACTGACACATCTCCGTAAATTCCTTCAAGTTAAACTCATACAAGAATTGAGCTTTGCTCTATGAGTCAAGCTTCTTTAGAACCACCTTTAGCTCATCTTACACTGCCTCAAGTTGCGCTAACTTGCTTGATTCTTTTCTTTGCTCTTCTAATCTGGACTCGCGTTGCCCTTTCACATTTCAATTATTACCTTAAGAAAGAAACTTCCACTTGGACAGTGACATCATGTAATATTTTTTGACATCAGCTTGATTTGCAACTTTTTCCGGCAAACCCTCCAAAAGTGTCACATGCACAACATTTTCATTTACTACTCCTTGCTATATTATAGTCAATTGATTGATATGAGAAAGCAAAGAAAATCTGAACAATCTATATGAACATAATTCAAAAACTTATCGTGAAAACAACCTAGACCACTTGGTTTGAAATTCAAACCAAATTAGTACAATTTGGTTTGGCTTTATTCAGTTTGGGTATGAACAAAAAATCATAATCAATAAAATGAAAACAAAACTACATTTCATGATATTATAAATGAATTAAATCTAGGCTGATTGTAAAATATTACAAATAAAAAAATAACCCACATCCAGGCCGGTAAAGTAAATAAGAAAATAATGAAGCAACAAGCAAGTAATTGATATACAGTGTTGTGTTAAAACTTAAATAAATTATATAAAAATTTAAAGATTTTATTTATAGACAGTAATCCTATAATTGAAATTTACATATGCTGAAAGTGAACAATAGCATGTACACTTAGAAAGTACTAACACATATATTATTTAACGAGCACTAACACGTATATTGAATAAAACATTCAAGTTAGAATCATTAAAAAATTTGATTAGAATTATCAAAATTTTACCTAAATAATAATATAACAATTAGCCATCATTTTAAATATTTTATTTTTCAATAATATCATTCCTATTCTTTTCTAAATATAATTAATTTTGTATTGATGTAGCATATAATTAATAAATTATTAATTAATTTTAAATGACTACAAATAGTGCCAACAAGACCGAATATGAAGGTTTTGGGCAACAAATGGGTATTTCGGGTGAAGCAAATGATTAAGGCTCAATTAGTTGCTAAAACTTTTCACCAAACACTTGGACTGGATTTTAATGCAACTTTTAGCCCTGTGGTAAAGTTAGGTACAATAATACTAGTGTTGAGTATTACTGTACTAAAAAATTAGAGAATAATTCAGCTGGATGTGATAATGCATTTCTGAATGGTGAATTATAAGAGAAAGTTTGTATGACCCAACCAGAGGGTTTTAAAGATACAAAGAAGCTGAAACATGTTTGTAAATTGATTAAAGCACTGTATGGACTTAGGCAGGCTCCAAGAGCGTGGTTTAAGAAATTAAAATCAGCATTGAAGAAAGGAGGCTTCATCAATTCCAATTCAGATACGTCTCTATTCATTCTACATTGAGGTACTAATTTTTTCTTTGTTCTTAGTATGTGTAAATGATATTTTAGTTACTGGGGACAGGGAGAGTATTTTCAAAGAAATTATTAAGAAATTGAGTCTACAGTTTGCTTTAAAAATCTTGGGATCTCCAACTTATTTTTTTTTTGTTTGGAAATTTAAACAAAAAAGAGATGGAATGCATATCTGTCAGCAAAAGTATATCAATAACTTGTTAAAAAAATAAGGAATGGAAAATTGCAAAAGTCACCAACGCCAATGAGTACTTCATCCACGTTATTTAAAGAAGATAGTAAAGAGTTTTTTGATTCCACTTTATACTGAAGTGTTATTGGAGCCTTATTATATGTAATAAATACACGATCCGAAATCTCTTTTGCAGTCCACCGTGTAAGCCTATTCATACAAGCCCCTTCACAATCACATTGGCTTAGCTAAAAATGTATATTGCGTTATTTGCAAGGCACTAAAACTCACGAGTTGTATTATAAGCGAACAGAAAAAAATGACTCTAACAGGCTTTACTGATGCTAACTGGGCAAATAATGTTGATGACAAGAAATCTATAGGTGGTTATTGTATTTATCTTAGAGACAATCTCATTTCTTGGAGTTAAAAAAAATAGAATACTGTTGCAAGGTCTTCTATAAAATCTGAATATCATGCCCTAGCCAACACCATAGCAGAAATTCTCTGGCTTCAATTTAGTGAACTAATGTTTTCAGTTGTGGATACCCTGCTATTTAGTGTGATAACACAGGAGCAACGTCATTAACAATAAATCCAGTATCACACTATATTCCGACTGATCATCAACCAGCAGACATCCTTTTTAAAGCTCTTTCAGTTGACAGGTTTAAACACTTACGTGACAAGCTATATATCTTTTTCGGATCATTACGCTTGAGGGAGGGAGAGAATATAGTAACTAAGAGGTTGTTTGTTAAATATATGAAGTCTGAAATTTTATTAATTTTAGATATTTTTTAAAATTTTCTTGTTTGTTTTTTATAACTTATATATGATTTTAAGACATTTACATCTGAATAGAAAAAGTAAATTTTTGTGACTTTTATCTGAATGTAAAAATGTATAAATGATGAGTCAAAATCTTATGTGGCAGACAAATTGTGGTTCCAAGAATGGGTATTTACAACGGTTGAGAAATAAGTTGGAAGCAAAATTGTCTGGATATGGTTTAAAAGCATCTCCTCAAAGTAAATATTATATTCTAAAAGTATCTTTATAAAATATATTTATTTCCTAAATTATAAAATCTAATCATTTTTTTTTTGTTTTGATTTGTAAGGATATAAATGTTAAATAATTATGTTTAAGATGTTTTTATTTTTTTTAAAAAAAGATGTCACTATTTAGATATTAAAAAAAAAATATGTCATTCAAATATTTGAATTCAAACCCATTCAGATTTCAGACAAAAAATCAAACGCCATCTAAATTACCGGCTACTGAAACACTAGATGAGCTGGTAGCATACATGGCAACTTTCAGCGCTTTGCAAGTTTGATAAGGATAAGTTTGAAGAGATGAGAAGAAATCTTTTATCATGTATTTCTAATTTTGAATTTGGCTAGATTAAGATAAGGCTAAGAATTAGTTTGAGTTAAAGTCTATCAGATTCTTTGCTTACCATAGCCAACTGTTATTGTATAATTAGACTTCTTGTGAAAATAAACAAAGTAACTTGAGTTGCCCTTCTTATTTTGCAAAATTCTGTTTCTTATTGCCGTAAAATAAAAATGCCTTTTTATTCTTTAAATTACGTTGATTCACAAGGAACTGGTTTGATGCATATTTTAAACTTCATTTTCATTCATATGCTTTTCTTTTGGTTTCCTTTGTAAAGTTATGTTATTCATTACACTTAAGTCGACATTTCAATTATAATTCATTTCTTTTATCCTTGTCAACGCATTCCAGCTCCTTCGCACAAGGATCATCATTTCATAAATATGTATCGTTAACGTATAACGTATGGCTCAATAGATAAATCACTAACAGGAAATGATTTAAGAGAATTATAAATGCATGTTTTACTAGCAAAGATGATGGGCCCCATCAAAATTTTCATTCATCTTTCTCTCAAGGATATTAATTATAACTTTACATAATCTCTCAGACTACTTGCTTCCTTCCTTCCTTCCTTCCTTCTTGTATTTCAACTTCAGCATCATCAGATCCACCGAAAAAGAGAATGGAAGCTGAACCTCGCAATGGGAAGGACGTTGGTGTCATCGAGGTGAGGGAAACAGTTCAGCAGTATCGAAAGATTGTGAACCAAGTTGAAGACTTTCAACCTGATGAGGAAAATGCTCTTGAAAGCTTGGAGAGGACAATTGAGGACAAGAGAAGGGTTGTTGAAGAGAATGAGGCAGCCAAGATGAAACACATTGGAAAAGTGGAGGCAATAATAGATGTGTTAGAGGAGCGGATAGCTGCATCAGAAGCCGAATAATGAAGATGAAGATACATCTATGCTATGTTTCTAGCTAGTTAGTAATGTTTGTTTGTTTGTTTTATTTGTTGTAGAGTTTAATATATGTTGTCATGTTATATTTAGAAGTAAAAATAAATTTTAACTAAGAAGACGAAAGCAAATTACATAATACATACCTATGTTATGTTTCTATTGAACGGCGCCGGCGAGTGACTGCTTATAACAGCTTTGTCGAGCGGCAGTAGTCCATAAGTTTATATACAGTGAAACATCAAAGCAAAAGGATTTCTTTTTGAGTTATGTGCTATTTTTAATTATTTAATGAGAAGGTAAAGAAGTCTTTTTGTATCAAAGGTTTTTTTTTTATGTCCAATTTACAATAGTTCACTCCATTTGAATGGAGAGAGTATTGGGTCATTTGTTCTGCAAAGGTCATGTGAAGTAGGACTCGGCAAAATGGGGTTCGGATTGATCAAATTGGGAAAAAATTCATCCAAAATCCAAACATGTTCAGATTATGTTTCGGCACTCAAGACTTTTTCCCATGTTTATTTATATTATGCTGGGATAGATGTTAGGTCTTCATTTAGTAAATTCTGATAACTTCTCTCAGGTAGTACCTGCATTTACAAAAACAAATGAAAAAGAAATATGAGATCCGTGGGTGATCACATTGGCAAACTCCCGGACGATGTTCTTGTGAATATTTTGTCTCGTTTGACTATGAAAAAAGCATGCAGTGAGGACCAGCATACTATCAAGTAGATGGAGATATTTGTGGAGAGGTTTCACATACAGACATTTTAACTAAGAAGAGAAGAGCTAATTAACAAATTTTGGCTTTTGTAATTGATGTCATCAGATGATTATTATTAAATTAATTTAATTTCAGTCCTTGCCGTGTGATTAATTTTGTAGCTACAACACTATATAATATATAAATATTATTAAGTCCTTTAATTTACTGCCGTGTTTTTTTAAATTTAATCACATACGTTTCCTTGTATTGCACTAAAGAATTGATGATTATAAGTTGAAGATAGAAATGCGTTATTTCATTTCATGATCTTTTACAAATTCTTTAGTGTCTGGCTAGATGTCATTAATTGTAAACTGAAGTTTTCTGGTTCCGGTGCTGTCAATCTCTTGGTTGTAATTTATATTTAAGAATGCAAATGTAGCCATTTGGTACAAATTAGAGTGTCATACTTGTTTCTATAGCTCGATAATTTGATGTTCGTCTTTTAATATCTCATAATTTTTAATTATGCCAGAAGTTAGTTCTGATTAACACAAGAGTTATCGCTTATTAGCTTTGGCTTTAATGGTAAATTAACGGCACGTACGTTGAAGATGCTTTCATAACCATACCATTGTTCAGATAGTAACATGCATAAACAATTGGCTTTAGTTGTTTCTTAAGAAACAATTGGGTAGATAGTATATTGCTCAGCAATTGATAATGAACTGTAGTTCCTCACCATCTTTAAACAATTGGGTCGGTACGTAATTATTTAGAGATTTTAGTTACTTTAACCAAGCCCTTCTGGCTAAGGAGGGGTGGAGATTGTTGCAAGCTCCTGAGTCTTTAGTTGCAAGAGTGCTCAAAACTAGATACTTGAAGCGTCGTGATTTCCTAGAGGATAAGTCTGGTAGCAACCCCTCATTTATATGGAAGAGTATTGAATCGACCCGACCTAAATCCTCAAGGATGAATCTATTTAAATTATGGCTAGTTCGATATAAATAAATTTAGGGAGTGCTTAAGTTACATTTTACGTAACTTACAATCTCAACTGAAAAATATCAAAAAGTATCCTTAAACAATTGATTAATAATGGAAATAACATTAATAGAGTTAAAAAAAAATATTATTAAGTCTAAAAGAAGAAATAAAAGAACTAAAACAAGAAGTAGAAAAATTAAAAATACAAATAACACTCATGCAAGTAAGTAAGAAAAAGAGTAAAAAAATAGAGAGATATAAAATAATAAAATCTAATTTGTTTAAAAAATTTGAAATAGACCTTTCACAGAAACTCCAACCAGAAAGTTTTGATGAATGATTTATGAGCAATAAATATCCGAAAATAATAAAAGATACTGAAAATCTAAAAGAAGAATTTGAGAAAAAATAGATAAAGAAAAGGAAAAAATAAAAATTAACAAAGAAAGTAGTTCATAATAATGGATAAAAAAATAGAAGAGCTTACAGAAATCTTTTCTGAAATAAATTTAAGTGATTTAGAAAACTTTAAAAAAGAATATAAAATAAAAATGAATACAAGCAGTGGACCATAGATGAAACCAAATATACCAGAACCTAATACTTCTCCTAACCAAAATAATAAACGAAGGAGGTATAAACCTTTCTATGAACATATACCACCAAATAGAGATTAGCCATGGAATTCAGATTATAGCCCTAAAGATAATGAATTATTACAAATAAGTAATGCAAGAGTACTTTTAGATTTAGATTGTAGAAAAGATCCACAAAAAACTTTAGTAAATTGGGGAATACAAATGAGATTTTTTTTTTATGTATAATAGACATAAAGATGATTGGAATGTAGAAACATAAGACAAAAAAATAACAAGTTATTTACCGACATGTTAATAGCAAGTTTTGTAGGAAATCTTTTCACTTGGTGGCAAGGATTATCCTTTAATGTAAAAGAATTAATAATAAATACAACTAAATTAGGATTTTTAAGAAGTAAAAAACAAGGAATAGAAACAATTATCGAATATATTTCTAATGAATTTTTAAGATAAATATGGCCGGAAAATAGAGAACAAGAATTAAAAGATGAAAAATTGAAAAATAGGTTAAAATTAATCAACTTAAACATATGCAACATGTGCTATGTAAAAGAATACACTTGTGAATGTAGTAAATATTATTATGTCCAATATCATAGTAATGAAGATCAAAGTATATATTTTAATTTATATTATTTAAAATTACAATCTCCTTAGAACACATATTTTGTAAATAAATATGACAAATACAAAGCAATAAATTTTATGCTTGAAATATTAGGATCAAGAATTAGATTTTTAAATCAAAGATTAAGTGAAATATGTATACAAAGAAATATAATTAAAAGAAGTAGAGTAATTGGAGACATATGCTGTCACAAGACAAAAATGCCAATTCAATGGGGATGTCAAACCCCTTATAAAAGACATAAGATATATAACAAATCGAAAGGGAAAAAGTATAAAAAATATAAACATTTCAAGAAAAAATATACTAAGACTCATAGGAAATTTTACAAAAGAAAATATAAAAAACAAAGAAAGCAATTTGATAAAAAAAATGTAAATGCTGAAATTGTGGAGAAATAGGACATATAAGTACATAATGTACAAAAAAAAAGTCAGAATTTTAGAAAAAGAATTTAATAATATAAAGGATGAATTAGAACTAATAAGTGATTTATCTGAATACGAAGGAAGATAAGTATTCATGTCAGAAGAAAACACAACTAATGAATCAGATGAATCAGAATAAAGAAAAAGAAGTTAGTAATACAGTAGAAGAAAATGAAGAAATATATAAAATAGAAAAACAAGAAAATGTTAATGGATATAGTTTAGTAGTAACATTTGATAAAAATAGTTATAATAAACTTTTAAAAGAAAAATTAGAAAGACCAAACTATGAAATCCTATATAAGCTTAGAGATATATTTAAAAAAAAATAATATTACATGAATACTATGAACAGAAAAAAACAATAACAGCAACCCAAGCTGAAAGAAATATAAGATTAAGTTTAATAAATAAAAGAACAATTAACTTAGCACTTAGAAAAATAAAAAAAAATCAATTAGAAAAAAAATTACAATATGTTTATTTAGCAGAAATTCATATATTAGTTAAATCCTTGTTTAAAGAAGAAATAGGTAGTCTAATAATATTGTCATTATATGATCAACGATTTAATGATCCAATGGTAGGACATTTAGGAAAAATAGAAGGAAATTTATGTTATACTAAATTATTATTTACATGTCATCCGAATTATTGCGTTCGTATAAAAGATAAAAACATAGATGAAACATTAAGCCTTCATTTTAAACTATTAAAAGATAATTTAATGAAAGAAAAAAATAAGTTAATGACGTTCCATTATTCAGCTCTATATAGCTTTTGCAATTCAAATTATGGAGAAATATATAGTGATAAAACATTAATAGAAATTAATAAAGAATGAGAAGATATAACTACTTCGATTGAACCAATGGTACAAGATATTAAAATATCTATAAATTATAGCTTAAGTATTGATGATAAAAAAGAAATAATAAATACAAAAAACAAAGAATCATCAATTATTCCTATAAGCTTTAAAGATAAAATATTAGTAAGAGTGAGTTCATCAAATCAAAATTATCCTTATATAAAAAATAAACAGTTAATCAACACTCCAACAATAGGAATAATGAAAATATCATGACAATATTTCGATGGATTAAATTATATAAAAAGTTCATATATTATAATAGTTACTGGAGCAAGTCATAACCATATAAATCACAACAAAATAATATATTAATAGAAAAAGATATAAATGAACCCTATGAATATGTAGATTTCAATGAAATCAAGCATATATGAAAAAAAAAGAAGAAGTAAAAGTACTAATAATAATCGAAGGGATAAGACTAATAGTAACATGCTTTATAGATTCGGCTATATATAACGAAAATAATATATTATTAGGTAATAGTTTTTTAGAAGATTTAAAATACTATAAAATCGAAGAACACGGTATAATATTATCTTTAGAAGAAAATGAAATCTTCTACAAGAGATGGTAAATAAAGCATACCTTAAATACCCTATGTCAGTATATATTCAAGTTCATATAATTGAAAAAGATATCCATACATGTGCATTAATTGATACAGAAAGTGAAATAACTATAATAAAAATGTTTCTTTCTAATAAATGGAAACCAGACGGTCAAATCAAAATAACTGGAATTACTGGTGATAAATAACAAGTAGGCCACACTGTTCAAAAATAGAAAATAATTTTAGGAAGTAAAAATATATCTATCCCTCAAATATATAAATATGATCATATGGATTGTGATATACTCTTAGGTAATGACTTTTTACAACAATTTCAATATTATCAACAAACCTTATTTTTAATTACTCTAAAAACCCCTTATAGCCATATTCTTCGTATCCCTCGCGAGTTTCGACCATTCAGAGTTCAGCCAGGTCAGCGTGGTGAAAAATATGAAAATATTATTTAATACAAAAAGGAAATATATATAATATAAACTTAGAAATTATTAAACAACAATTAAAACAAGTCTATAGTGAAAATCCTTTAGCACTATAGAAACCTGATCACCCTAAAGCAAAAATAAAACTAATAGAAAATAAAATAATGAAAGTAAAACCAATGATGTATACAATAGAAGACAAAGAATAATTTTAAATCCAAATAAATGAATTATTAAATTTAAATCTAATACAGCATAGTAATAGTCCTCATAATAGTCTTGCTTTTATGTTAATGAAAAGAGCTGAACAGTCAAGAGGAAATGTTAGAATAGTAATAAATTACAAAGAACTAAATAAATACATTAAATTTGATGGATATTTTCTACCAAATAAAAAAGTATTAATAAATTTAATAAAAGGAAAAAATTACTACTCTAAGTTTGATTGTAAATCAGGATTTTGGTAGATAAAAATAAAAAAAGGAAAGTATATGTTATACTGCTTTCAATATACCACAAAATATGAATAGTTAGTGATGCCTTTTAGTTTAAAAAATGCCCCACAAATATTTCATAGAAAAATGGATAAGATATTTAAAGAAGATAATCATATTGTAGTCTATGTATACGATATTTTAATAACATCAAACTCATTAGAAGAGCATAGAATACATTTAAATGATTTTGTAAATAAATGTATAAAAGAAGGAGTAGTATTATCAAAGAAATAAGCATCAATAGAACACAAAAATGTAAAATTTTTAGGAATGATTCTAGATAAAAATGAAATAAAATTACAAAGTCATATTTAATGAAAAATAAAAGATTTTCCTGATAAATTAGAAAATAAACAACAAATACAAAATTTTTTAGCATGTTTAAATTATGCTGAAGGGATTATAGAAAATTTGTTAGAGAAAAGAAATATCCTTAAAAAATTATTAAGAAAAAATAATACAAAAGGATGAAGTAAAGAACATACACAAGCAGTAAAAGAACTTAAGGAACACTGTAAAAATTTACCAGAATTAAGATTACCAGATGGAAAAGATAACTTAATTTTACAAATCGATGCCTCTTATTTATATTGGGGAGAAATACTTAAACAAATTTAAATGAAATTTGTAAATATACTAGTAGAACCTTTAATAAAGCCCAATTAAATTATCCAGTCTATGAAAAGGAACTATTAGCAATCTATATAGGAATAAAGAAATTCTCATTATTTTTACTACAAAATAAATTTACTATAGAAACTGATAATACTTAGGTTAATTCTTTAATATATAAAAATTTGTTAGGTGAGCCACAATATAGAAGGTTGTATAGATAGCAAGCATATTTGTCTTATTATAATTTTAAAATTGTAAATTACATAAGTTGTAATTCAGAGATACCCATAAATTTATTATTCAGATTTTTGCCTAAAATTCAGCAGGATCAATGCTATAAATATAACTTTACCAATATATAAATTTACAAAACAAACACTCCCAAAATAATTCATTATCCAACAATTCCGGCAACACAACTCCTCGATCAGTATAACAATGTATTGTCCAATTATTCAATATCAAGAATACAATAAATTAATCTTAATCACAATAAACTTTTTCAATCCAAATTTCATAATAAAATCATCTACAACTCCTAGCACCATGATGCGACTATAATTTAAAAATCTATTCTTATTGGATCGAGTGTTATACTTGTGAATCTCCTATGGGGGGAAATATAATAAAAGTTGAATGAGTATAAAATTCAGTGATTTCAATGAGTGGATAATAATTTTTAGAAAATAACATCATTTTAAAATAATTGTATCTTTCAATAAATAATTTCATCCATAAATCATAAGGGATATAATAATTCACACAAAATTTAGATCATGCATTGACATAAACAAAACATGCAATGTTGCTGAAAATTCAAGATATCAAATTATATATAAACTGAATTGGCATAATCATATCATATGATACTACATAGAAATTCATATAATTTTAAAAGCAAGCACTGATAAAGCATAAACATACAACAATGTACAAAAAACGTAAATCATATCTCATTGTAATCTAGACTGACGTAAACGTATTATATCATATTACTGAACTCAAAAACTATCATTAGACAAATACTCAACGAATATTCCCGTCATCTCCGGATTTCAAACAGACGGACAATGACCTACTATCTGAGTACTATTATACTTCAAAGATACACAGATAGACAGAGATATGTCATCTCATATATCACATCATATCTCATATCCGGATCTTAACGGATAAACAATGATGTACTCTCTGAATACTATCATATCATGGAGCTACACTGATAAACAAGAAAATGTCATCTCATAATCTCATCATATCAAATACCCAGACCTCAACAGACGGATAATGATATACTATCTGGATACTATTATGCCCTACAACTATATGGGTTATCTCATCTATATCACTATATCTCTGTTATTATCCCACTACATACATACGCCCCAAAAAGATAAAAGCGCCTCCCAAAATCTCTATGTGTGTTCAGATGGCCATAAAAACTTCATATCTTATATCATTTATGTATCACTGCATCTGAGAAGGACGAATATTACTCTCATGATTTCCACAACTTATATACACATGTACAAATATATTTTAATCACAATTTAAATCGTATATGACTTGACTTTAAAATACTATTGTACTCATTCAAGGTCGGCGTAGAACACAATGGTTATACACGTTTAAATAACAACTTACATACGTGCATAAACTCTATTTCGAGAATCCCATGAAATCGAGCATTTAAAATACTATTTTCACAAATCATGCAATACTATCATAATCCATTATGAAATTAGATTTTGTATATTCTACTCACCGTTATGATATTCAAACTTGGTACCGCCGACATTTGTGGCTCGACTCTCGTTCATGCTCCCTCCTAATTAAATAATCAACATAATTAATTTCCACAAATTATAACATGTTAAATATCTTCGTGATTTAGTTGGAAACGACATTTAATCTTAAATATCAAATTTCTAAAATTATGAAATTATCAAAATACCACTATATGTAAATTATCCAAATATTCTTCAATTCCTTAAATTACCGAAATGTCCTCGAAATCATAAATTTTTCTTATTATTCGCCACTTCTAATATTACCAAAATATCATCAATTTCAGAATTACAATTTTACCCTCAATATATAAAATTATCAACTTATCGATATAATCACAATTTGCTAATTTACCATCAATCTCAAATTATTAAATATCCATTAAGTCTAGAATTACAAATTTACCCTTAAAGTGCAAATTTACGAAATTCTCCCAAAAACTTAAATTACCAAAATTACACTATGAATTCAAATTTACCAACCTGCCCTCATTTCAATTTACAAAAATAACACAAAGTATGGATTTACGCAATTACCCTTAATACGCAAAATTACCGAAATGCCCTACGGTCAACAGTGACCGGAATTCACCCAACGCCAATCGTAGGCTTGGCAATTTGCGGGCTTGGGCTAGGTTTTTGTAAGCCCAGACCCAAGCCCATGTATTCAAAAATAAGCCCAAGCCCTAAAAAAGCCTGTCCATATTGAGCGGGCTCGGGCCGGACTGGGCTTGAGCTTTTATTAATTTTTTAAAATAAATTTTTAATAATACTATAAACTAAAAAAAAACTTAAATTATACGTGATTATCTAATATATGATTGTTCAATACATAAAATATTAATAATACAATATAATAAACTACAAAATACTAATATCGAAACAAACTAATCCAATGTTTGTGGGCCATCTTCTTCCTCATCGTTCAATTCTTCTCCAGTAAAAATTTCTTTTTCAGGAACTCCACCTAACAAAAAAAAATTATTAAAATAAATAATAAAGCAAACACAATTAGTAATTGATTTTGTAAAAAATATTTTTATACCTCGACCGCTAGTAGCCCATAACCAATGCTGAGAGCACATGATCACTTCTAACGTGTCTGGATGTAGTCTGCTACGATGTGGACTCAAGGTTCTACCTCTCGTACTAAAAGCAGACTCTGAGGCAACAATCGTCATAGGTATGGCTAAAAAATCCTTGGTCATTTCAACCAAATATGATATTTTCCTTTGTTCGTCTTCCACCATTTCAAAACATCAAAGTCCACAATTCTTTTGACTAAAGGTTCCTCCAAATACCTATCCAAGTCGGACTTCAGACTAATAAGTTGATAATTTTATGTTGCATATGTATCAAAATCTCCCATATCATCTATGTAATCAAAATCAATAGAAGATAGGTTAGAAGGAACAACAATTGGGGTAGAAGACTCACCAACAACACTGTAGTTCGCAGTTGTGAATTTTGCCTCATAATACTTCATCATTTCATTACAAAGCTCACGCACTCTCTTAAGCTGATTTTCAAGACCAACTCCATAAATCTTTGGATAATAGTAATCAACCAACATCATTTTGTATCTCGGATCAAGAATAACGACCATCACCAATATCCCACTAATCTCCTCCCAATACTTTAAAAATTTTTCAATCATGCTATCTCGCCATGTTCTTAACCGTAGAACATCCGATGTTTGCCACCCCTTCATCGAAATCCTCATTTTACAAACCAACGGAAAAATAAATTAGCGATGGGGTATGTTGTACCGAAAACAACTCAGTCAATCTTGAAAAGGCCTCAAATAATCTAATATCTGCTTAGCCATCTCCCACTCCTCACTACTTGGCAAACACTTGTATTGCGGCTCAAGTGTCTGTAGTCGAGAAAAAACATGTCTATACCCCAATGCAACATCAAGCATAGCAAAAGTAGAATTCCATCTGGTTGGACAATCGAGTCCTAATTTTTTCACGTCCAACTGACGGCACGCCCACTCAAACTTTTCCACCCGTTTTGGCGACGAACTCAATAAGTCACATTGTCTCTAACATGTACAATACTACTCTCAATCATTAACAACCCATCCTTCACAATTAGATTTAAAATATGAGCCGCACATCTCATATGAAAAAATTTACCATCCAAAATCATTGACTCTGTTGACAACAATCCCTTCAGTCTTTCAACCATTGCATCATTAATAAAACAATTATCCAAAGTAATCGTGGATATCTTTCTATCTAGATTCCAATCTATCAAACATTATTTCAATAAAATTTGAGAAAAACAATCAGCTGTATGGGGAGCTTGCACATATATAAACCTATTCATTAAAAAAAAAAGTTATGTGAAGTTATAAATAATATATTAAATAAAAAATTTAATATTTAATAAAATACCTTAGGATTAGACTTTGTAAGTGCAAGAGTTGTCAATGAAATGTCCCGTAACGACCATATAACCTTTCTTTTGATTACTTGCAGTCCACATATCGGTAGTAATTGCCACCCTTCTATTATTAATCTCCAGTAAATTCATTGTCTTTACCTTTTCTTCATTATATAACTTAAAGATCTCATTTTTTAAAGTGTTTCTAGACATAGGCTTTGCTAATGGATTACAATAATCAACAAAATCTCTAAATGCCTCATACTCCACAAATCTAAGAGGAAGCTCATGCTTTACAACCACTGCTGTAAGTTTTTTACGGGCAACCAATGGATCAAATTTATTAATTCCAAGCTCACCTTTATCCGTCTTCACCAAGTGTTGCTTATTCTCAAAAACCTCTTCCATTGTCGGCTGATTAAAACCATGAATTTGTCTAACATGTCTATTTAAGTGACTAGTTCCAGCTCCACAACTAAGAAATGTTGCGCAGTAATTGCATTTTGCCTTCTCTACCCCACCGACTTCTATCTTCGTGAAATGATCCCAACAATTTGAGACAGCCCTCTGTTTTTTTTTTTTTCAGACCTTGTTTCTCTCTGAACATTTTCTATCTCAGCAGTCGGAGGTAAATCAAAAGAATTTTTTATTATAATCCTACACAAAATTAAAGTAGTAATATATTAAATTAATACAATCACAAGCAGTAATATATTAAATCCATAGCTTGCCAGCAGGTCCGAATACAATCACCATGTGCATCATGCTCAATCACATTGACATATATTCAATTTCATTTACTACCTCGAGTCACAAAATTTAAAGGAAAATATTGTGGACAGGGACTTGGAAATGCTATTCAGAAATGCTATTCCAGTGGACATGGAAAGAACTGAACTTGAGTACAACACCATTTCAAAAATGCTATTCCAGTGGATATGGAAAGAACTCAAAGAAGGTTAGTCTCGTCAAACTTGTTCAAAAGTTTTGCTGGTCTTCACTCTTAACTTTTTTATTTGCCAATACATTAAATCTTTTTTTTAAGAAATTAAAAAAATCAAAACTACACTAACCTCAAAGGCTGGAATGCTGTATCAAGCAGCAGAGTTGGTCCTCGACGCGTGTAGCAGAGTGAAGCTGCTGCTGGCTGGCCGTTGGACAGCTTGGAGTCTTGTATCGAGATGAAGACGATGTGTGAAGCAGAGTGAAGCTACTGTGCTAACTGCTGGCCGGCAGTGCAGTGTGCTTGGCTCGCGAAGACTGGTGGAGATGAAGACGATGTGTGGGCGTGTGGCTGTGGTTGCTGCTGTTGGTGGTGCTTGGTTGGAGCTCGACGCGCTGCAGCAGAGTGAAGCTGCTGCTGGCCGGCCGTTGGACAGCTTGGAGCCTTGGATCGAGATGAAGACGATGTGTGAAGCAGACTAGCAGAGTAAAGCTGTTGTGCTAACTGCTCACCGGCAGTACAGTGTGCTTGGCTCGCGAAGGCTGGTGGAGATGAAGACGATGTGTGGGCGTGTGGCTGTGATTGCTGCTGCTGGTGGTGCTTGGTTGGAGCTCGACGTGCTGTAGCAGATTGAAGCTGCTGCTGGCCGACTGTTGGACAGCTTGGTGGAGAATGGAGATGAAGACGATGTATGGCTACGGTTGCTTTTCAATTCATCTATTTATCTTGCTTTTCAATTTCGTTTTGGTAATTAGGGTTAGACGGAATAAAAGATTAAAAAGAATAATGTTTTATTTTTATAATTTTATTTGTTTTATTTTTTTTAATATAATATAAACTCAGACGTTTTTTAGTTGAGCCTATATTCGAGTCTATTACGTAGAAATTTTTAATTTTTGAATTTATATCCTTAAATTTAGCATACAGGCCCGAGTTTTTTTGCCAAGGCAATCGGATAGCTGGGGTTAGATATTTTTGGCCGAGTTGAGTTCACTGGTACCGGCGGAGGCTCTACGCGCGGCAACGGCGCCGGAAATGAGCTACAAAACTCGGGTTTCTTCCACCAATCGATCAGCGACGAAATTGAGGTCAACGGCAACAGAGGATGGTCGGAAATTGATGCAGAGGGCGAGGGGAGTTGATTCCAGCCGTTGGTGTCCCCTGAAACCGGCTGGATCACCGGTGGAGCACCAGGATTTTTGCGCAAATTTCGCGCCTGCGATCGCCAGTGCTCCCGGAATTTTTGGGCTGCGGCGAAGACATAGATGTGTTGGCTAGCGTCTGGGATTTATTTTGATACTAAGTTCGTCCGATGAGGGGGGCCGAAGTTGAAAGAAACGGCCCGATTGGGTCGCGGTTTGGAGCATGATCGCCGGCGTTCAACATCGATTCCGACATCGGGGATGGGTGGAAATTGTTAGCCAGTCTCCAAGCTTCCGATCGATGTCCACTTTGGCCGGAGATGTAGCCGGAATCTCGAGAACCCGGCGGGACAAACCGGCGGGTCAAACCCGAATCTCCTTTCTCTTTCTCTCCCTCTCTCTCTGAAATAGACAATCAGCTCTTTTTTTATTTTTTACTTCATATAGATTAAAATAATTCCAAACCCGAGATTTAAAATAAATCGGACACATGGCCAACATTCAAGTTCGATTTGTCGGGATTTCGTGTCGTGATAAAATTAAAAATTTTCAAGCACAATTAATAAATTAAATATATTGAATTTTACGACCATAACCGATTATTCCATCAATAATCGAATCGCATCAAATTCATTCACGAAAGTTATAATAAATCAATCTATTTTAGTATTTTAAAGTCGCAGGTAAAAATAAATTAATACACTTAATTAAATAGATTAAAGTGCATACGTTACAAGTACGTTGTGGGCAAAGGAGGTTCTGAAAGGGATTAGATGGAGTTTGGTGTCGGGAAAAAAATTCTGGTGTATGGGAGCAATTCTGCAACTGGATTTGAGTGCAATTCAACTTTTTGTCTTCAAATATTTAAAGATTTCTAGCCTTCCAGATATGTTGAAAATTTGAAAAAACCAGCCAAATGCCACACCAAGGCAACTTGGGAATGAAAATTCTTGGACATTATAGAGAACCAAAGATCTTGAATAGAGCCAGAAACATGCAGAGAGTAAGAAATAAATCTACCAGCCAACTATGAGATTTCTTCAAAAGAGCAATCCACAAACAAATGATCAAAGCTCTCTATACTAGAAACACAAAGCCTACAAATTGAAGCAAAAGAGAAACCGCAGTGTTAAAGCTTATCTTCTGTAGGCAGACTCTATAAATAAGCTTCCATATGAGACAAGAGATTCTAGGAGAGAGAGAGTTGCACCAGATAAGTTGTGCCCATGATTTAGTAGTCTGAAAAGGCTAAAGCACCATCCTTAAGATTAGACCAGATTAAGGAGTGCTTTCAAGGGTAAATGGGTAGAGTTATTAACAGAACCTCTTTCGAAATATTAGGAAATAATTGTAAGAATCTTTTTGGGAGATTTCTTGACCGGTTGGAAATGAAATCTGAAACTTTGAAGAAAAGATTCTCATCCAATACAATATTGAGAAATGAGAAGCTAGAATCATCCAAAAATTAACAGAAGTGCCGTCATCAACCGATGGTGCAGTATTCATTTGTTCAATAATGTACAGAACAAAAAAAATGACCTCATCCTACATTTTTTAATCGTTTGATGATTGTTCGCATAATAATTGGATTTGTTTTAGCTCATTCCAATGAATACTAGGGCTTTTGTCGTTTTTGTAACAATACTATAACTCGAATCAGACCCCAAGAGCCCCTAAATTGAACACTCAAGAGTAGAGATACAATGTTTTCCCTTTTTTTTTTTTCTTTTACAAGGAGTCAAGAGCCAACCTGGTGTGTGTATTAGAGGATATTGAGTGCCAAGCACGTGCTTCTCACGTGTTTCTTTAAATATCATCAAAATGACATAAAGTTTGCAGCGTTTTAATCAGTCGAATTATCGACGCACATAACCCTTATTCTGTTTTTCAGAACAATAATGATATGCTTACAACATTTAGCATAAAAAGGATCATTTTGCAACATTTACTAAAATTTTTGCACTTTTGTTAATTCTGAATAACTAGACAATTTGTCATTCCATCCCTTCTACATCTATTTTTAAAATTTCTTAAAATCTTAACTATAATTTTATATAAATTCAGATGATTATCATATTCATAAAGATCTATGAATTCTAGATTAGATCCTGTATTTACTATTATTAATCTTTCTTGAAACATAAACTAAATTTTTTCCTCTAACATATTTATATATACATATGCTTAAATTATCTCCCAACTAAGATACATTCCATCTAAGCTTTCACAAAGATATTATAATATAAATTCAACATTTTGAATCAAAATGTTAATGGAGTGGCGTAGCGAAAGCGAAATTGATAGGATAGAAAATTAGATATCGTTCTAGAATTGGACCAAATATTTCATGTTCATTTTCGATGTTTATCATTTTCATATTTCTATGCCAAAATTTTTAGATTTAAATGATTTTTAATAATAGAAATTATATAATTGACTTGATATTCGTGACTAAAGTCTAAATGATCAATAATATCTATAAATTTAATAATAAATCTTTCCATATTTTATGAATTTTGAGCTACTTTTATCATCTTATATCTCATAAAATTTTAAAAACAATCAAGGCCCAATATGCTTCCGTTTGTTACTAAATAGAAAAAGATAGTTCAAGATTACCAACCAGTGTATTATCTCTCAGAATTCTGAGATAAACGCGCTAATTGTCTCCAACCATAGAGAGGTCCACGATTAGCACCACCATAGCTCCACACATTTTGCAAAGTCACCTCTTCGACTATTCCATGCTGCCCAACGCAATATACTGCTCCATAGCCTAAAAGGATATGTATGAGTGATTTCCTTACAAGTGTTTCTGAAAGAGTGCTTAGCAATATGAAATCATCTGGATTTAACATAAGTATTGGCATGTAGGTTTCTTGATATATTTTAAAATAATAAGATATATAATAGATGATAAGTTTACTTAAAGAGTTTTTATTTATTTTATCATTGAAATGTTTACAAGAGAATATAGATTAAAGTTGTTCTGAGAGATTAAAGATGTGATGAAATCGATGCCCCTTCTCTCTTATATCTCTTTATTTATATACTTGAAGAGATAAGGTTATCTCCCCTTCACATGACACTTGTTACATTTTTTAAGTATATAACGGATCTCCTAGAGATAAGATGATCCTCCTTATTTTATCTGTCGTTGTCCTTTATCTTCTTCTGCCATACAACTATTCTTTATTGAGATAAGGATTTTGATAAGTTTTGTCCTTTTTCTTTGATCTTTTTCTGAATTATTGATGGTAACATCTTTTATCTTTTAAAGTGATTTATGTCCCGTCACATTCCTGTTATCAATCCTTCATTTATTGACATATCTTCACTAGACTCTTTTTTAGATTTTTTGTAGCAAAAGCCACAAGATGATTGATGCTTTAGTACCTTACATATCTTATGGTGTGTTGGCAGGCTCGATCCATAACATTTCATATATCATTTTTTTCTTTTTCTTTATCTCTTGCTTTGCTAAAATATTTTCTTTTCTATTCATATAAAATATTATATGTTCTTTTGTAACTTCATAGAGTCACACATTTTTCTTGCTGATCCTTTCGAACTGCATAGAGCACTTTCATCTCAATTAATCTTTTGCTGCTAAGAGCTCTAGGCTCAAACAAATCAGGATTATAATCATTATAAACCTAATCTAAATCAACTGTTGGACTAACTTTCTTGCTGTTAATTTCAACTTGAATCATGTGTTGAGCTGGATACCACTTGTTATCATAATATTCAAGACAAATAGTGAAAAATTTAACAAAAATTATTTTTTTGTCTTACTTATCCTTTTGAGGTCAATCACAGTTTCTTTTAACTTTTTCAGTAGTAATTCTAATTCTCTACAATCTTTATTAACATAAATGATGTTAAGAAAATCATATTCAAATATATTTTTTATTAGTTTAAGATTACCTCCTAAAATGAAATTAATCCTTGGGTATAACCATAAATGATCTGGTACTATAACATGACTAGGAGGAATCTCATAGGCTAATTTACCAACTCTATAAAACTTATAAGCATAGTCACTTTCATATAAAATTTTAGCCATCGAAAATGGCTATCCACTTTTGTTATATTGAGGCTTTAAGCTCGGTGAAGAGCTTTGGGAACCTTCTCCCTTTAAATATCGATCTTTAAGATCATGAATTGTGAGAAAGTTCTTTGGATGAGTGATATTTGAATACGGTGAAGAATTCTAGGCAATCTGACCCTTAGGTTGATCCTTGAAATGACTTTTTTAACATTTTGCTAATGTATTCTTCTGAAATTTGTACTTCTTGATGATTTTGTAAAGTTTTGTCTAGATAAAGTTTGCTCAATTTTTCATAGGCTTCACAGATCATTCTATTGCCTTTTAAAAGTAATTTTTGACCTTCTGAGGTCATCATTATGCCCTTGATTATTTGTGATAGATGTTTATCGAGTGAATTCTCTGCTAAGGAAATTTCGAAATTATATTCAACAAAGAATTGTTGTCATTTAATTAATCTTTTATATTGTGGTAAATTAGGTAATTTATTGAATATAAATCATTTGACCTATGTATTATCATATCTAACTTTAAATTTCTTTGGTAATAAAAAGAAAATAAATTTAGATATTCCATTTTTAATAACTAACAATTCTTTTTCATTACTATGATAATTTTTTTCTGCAGATTTAAATGTTTCGCTTTATATCTACAGATCTTTACTTGATCTATTTTTTATACTGCACCTAATGATTATCAAATGCATCGGTTTTAAGAATTAAATCATCATTGGATGTAGGAAATCCTAATCTTAGTAGATTTTTATATTTTTCTTTCAATCTTTTAACAACTTTGGTATGAAGTTCTTCCTAAGATTTGATATTATTATTTTTTAATAATCCTTGTAAATGTTGTCTTTCTTTTGCTAAGTTTTTATAAAACCTTCAGCATAATTAAGACATCTTAAGAATCTTTGAATTTATTTCTTAGATTCTAATTTATTTGAAAATAAATATATTTTTTCAGAAATATGAGGTTGCATCTCTATTCCTGCTTCGTTAATAATTAACCCTAAAACCTCTATTCTAAGTTTCATTATTTCAGCCTTCTTTTTTTTTAAAGTAATATTCGTTGTTTCTTGGTTTTTTCTACAATAAAAACTAAATGATTAATATGATCTACTTCATTAATTGAAAATATTAATATATCATCTACATAAATAATACAAAATTCATGCAATTCTTTAAAGATTTTATCCATCATTCTTTGGAATATTTGTGGTACATTCTTTAATCCAAAAGGCATCACTATCCATTCTTATTGTCTATGAGGTGTAATAAAGGCAGTAGGTGGTATACTATCTTCTTTAAGCTTAATTTGCCAAAATCCGGATTTATAATCAAATTTGCTAAATATCTTTTTGTTAATTACAGAAGTAATTAATGTATCTTTATGAGGTAAAAAGTATCCATCAAACTTGTATATTTATTTAACTTTTTGTAGTTAATGACCATAAGGCTTTTCCTCGCTTAATTTCTACATAGTTCCTAACTATAAAAGCTGGACTGCTATGTGGACTTTTAAATTTTCTAATAATTTTGAGATCTAAGAGTTCTTTAATTTATTTCTCGAATTCTAATCTATGTTCTTGCCCATACTCATTGACTTGACTCTTATGATTAAATTTGAATATTTTAATTTAATCTTAACATAGGTTTTATCAACTTTCTATAATTGAATTAGATTTTTACTAAAGTTTTTATCAAGTTTTTCTAAGATTTTTTCATAGTTTGTCATGATTTGATTAATTTTTATATTAAAATCACTATACTGGCTGTTTTGAAAATGTAATTTTCGAGTTATTCGCCTAATGGGATTATAAATCCTTGACGTTGTAATAGAATAATTACACGGTGTTTTAGGAGTAATTATTTCGTTAGACATTATATAAATGAAATGATGAAGAAAATTAACTCTTAAAAATATATCAACTTCCATATGATCATAGGACCATAATATTGGTATACTTAATATATAATCGTTAATTTGAATCAAGGTTTTATTCTACATATTCCAAGAGAAATTTGTTCTCTACTTTATTCCTTGTCCTGTTAAAGGTTTATAAAATTTCCAATAAGATTTTGGATAAATTCTTGAATTAACTAAACTAACTCCTGAACCAGTATCAATTAAAGTATGAAGCCATTTAGGCTTATGGTCATAATATGGTATAATTACTTTTATATAGACTATAAAATTATTAGACATATCTTGATAGTGTTTATTTCACTCCTTAAATGGTTATTGATATCTCTCTATCTCCTATACAGTAAGGTGAAAAATCTTCAAGAAAGTTCATCTCTATTAACAAATGACTTATTTATGTTTCATATTCTAATTCTATATGAAAGGAAATATAAATTTTATTACTTTAGTTCTTAGTGGCATTTCACAATATTAACTTATGGTCTTTCTTTCTCCATTAAATCCTATATATATATATGTGGTTCAATTAATTTTTTTTCTTTCTAAATATTTAATCATTTTGAAGTCCATATATGATTTTACAGCTCTTGTATCTAAGATAGCAAAAGTTTCATGTAAAGACTTCTCATTATTGTATTCCATTTTTATTTTTATATTTTGATTATTTTTTCTAAATGTTGCTAAAACTTCATGTAATGGAGGTATCACTAGATGGTTACATCTAGTAAAATTTTGAGTTATGCTTAACTCTGAATCCGTTCTAGGTAAAGAGGATGATCTCCTTCCTCTTATAATTATTCTACCTTCTGGTGTATATTCTATACTTTTAGAGGTATTTCATCAAATCAAAGTAGGTCGACTACTTAAATCCATTTCTCATTCCTCTATGATAAATTAATTTATCTTAATATTTCAGGTGATTGTATTTTTCCAACTTTACTAAAAAGTTTGTCTATTTCTATAAATTCTTTATCAGCAAACATTACATTGTTAGTCAAATTTGTCAATGCATATTCTATAATATATATTATGCTATATGGATATGATCTATCATATATTATATTAAAATATTTAAAATCGTGACTTACAATTAAGGTTTTGTTTATATTTTTGTCTTTAACACTTATAGAATATTTAAGATATATTTTAAATATTAACTTTTTATGACTAATATTTCTTTGTATTTCTCCAAGGAGTACACGCTTTCAATCTTTTATCCTATTATCCAATAAGGCTAAATTTACTGGACTATTAGTTCGTTCTCTAAAATGAGCTTTTATCATAATTTGGATTTCTCTAATATGAATATATCCAAATTTAGACCTATCATTAGATTTAATTATATCGATCTTTTCTTCTATATCTGATTTTAATAAAAAAGGTATATTTGCATTTCCTCGCGCGTACCTAATTTCGATTGGTTCAGCTTTTATAGTAGCACTGAAATACATTATATTTCTTCTTTCGATCATGTTCACAATTTCTTTTGCTAATTTATTGACTGAAGTCATAGATGTTTCCAATCTTTTTTTATTAATCTTAAGGTATTGTTTTTTTTTTATCAAATATTAATTTTCTACTAAAAGTACATTATTCTTATATTTCTCTATCTTGATATAAATCTTTATTTTCTATTTCTTCAATGCTCATTCTAAACCAGTACTACTTACAGTCTCATCAAATGAATAATATATGCTATCATTATCACTAATATCTTTGCTATCAGTGATTAATTCCAATTCATTGAGATCTCCAAATATTTTAATATTTGATTTATTTTTCTTAGGACATTCATTTGCATAATACTATTCTTCATTACATAACCAACATTTACATTTTTAGGCGTTTTACCTTTGATTTTTCCTAACGAATTTCTTCTTATAATATTTTTTATTTATTTTAAAGAGTTTCTTCTTTTTGAATTTTTTTTCTTATGTTTATAGGTTTTATCTGAACAACCAAATCTTAATTGTTCTTCTAACCTTAAACAACATAATCCTCTATTTTACTTTTTCATCAATCTTCTATTCCTTATTTCAGAGCACTATTGATTTATCATATTTCGTGCAAACTTGATTCTATTACCTAGGGTATCAATGTTTGTACTATCTTTATATTTTTTTATGTATTCTTGCATAATCTTTTTACCCCATGTGACTGGAATTTTTACAAAATATAAATTGTTAAAATACATCATTAAATTTTCTTCTTCTTCATGATATTCACATTTATAATATATAATTCTTCAAAGGTGCAGGTGTAAACTTCTGAATAACATATATCACATATTTCAAGTCTAGCTAGTTTCATCATGTTTTCCATTCTTTTTATTTCTAATTTTTATTGAAAATCGATTTCCTAATCTTCTCATAAAAATTCTCTTCATATCCTACATTCAAACCTATTCAAAACTTGATCCAAAATTTTCATTTTCATTTGGATTATCTCCTTATAATATCTTCTTTTTTTTTAAATTATTTAATCCCATAAACCATTGTGCTACTATTCCTATAAATGAAGTTTTAAGGAATTCTATAGTTCCATTTCTATCAAGTCCATTAAATGCAAGTGCAATTTTCATAAATTTTTATCCAATTTGTTATAATTTTATCTCTATCTTTAGAACAATCTATATCCAACCATATCATATGATAGTTGATTGGTCTTTCTTTATATTCTCATAGAGTTTTATATTCTCTTTTAGGTTTGTTAGCCTTAAAACATTGACTTTGTTATCTTTCTTATGCTAATATCTCTTCTTTAGTATAAAAAGTTCTATAATTAGGCTCACCTTGTTCAAAGACTCTTGGCTTTGTTTTATTCATCTTTAAATGTTCGATTCTTTTTTCTGTATCTTGTAAATTAATAAACACATCCTCATCTTCATCTGTTTCAGAAGATTCTTCATCTCTGTCAAATAGTTCTTTTAATATATTATTAGTGTTTTCACTTAGCATTATTAAACTTATTAGTTTTTTATTTTTCTTTATTTTATTAAATATCGACCTTATTATAGGTTGAATTTCAATATTTTTATTTTCGTTGTAGTATATTATTGTATCATGTATAATTTTATTTTGTTCTTGAATAATCATAAGTAATTCTTCCATGTTATTATTAATTTTTTGGACTTTAATTATCTTAAAGCTTCCCATGAATATTTACAAGAAATTTATTACATAGTTGCTCAATAAGTTTTTTGATCTTATTTAATTGAATTTCAATTTTATTTAATCTTATGTCTAGTGAATTTTTATTTATTATATTTATGATTTCCTATTTTAATATATCTTGATTTTCAATTTTGAAGTCTCGTATCATTTGTTTAACTTGTTCAAATTTTTAACTCATTTGATCTTCTAATCTTTTTATTTGATTTATATTTTCATTAATAAAATCTTTAATCTCTAGTATTTCATTAATACTTTCTATATCATTTATAGTTAGGTAAGGATTGTCCAGTTTATTAAATAAATATAGATAAATCCAGTTTAATTGATTATTTCCTCACATATCTGAATCATTGATTAGATCAAAATGTTGAAATCTTCCGTAAGTAAATCCTCTTTGTCTATAACCAGAAGGTGGAAGCCTACTAGTTTCTATGTTTTGTGAAATTACTAGAGGTTCAGGTAATTTATTTATAATACTATCTGCATAGTATTTCATTACATACTATTAAATATTTATGGCATACAATGTCTCTTATTTCTTTGGGCATATGATTTTTCTCTAAGCCTTTATTTATTAAGCAGAATTTATACATAAATAAATCTTTATATCCTAATAGTATATGCTAGAAAGATGATTTTTACTTTTGATCATTTTATTAATCCAATTATATTATTATCTTTATTTAACAGACAAAAGTCTATTATAATTTATCACAAGATCATCATGATAATCTTCAACATGATTAATATTCTATTGTTTCTAAGAAAAATTATTCTTAGAAACTTCTATTCTTATTTTATCCAGTGAAAGTGGATCTATGTTTAAATTTCAATTTTTTTTTATTACTATAAGCTCTCCAATTCTAAACTCATGAGCTTTTGATAAATACAGTTTCTTTAACTGTTTAATATCTAAAATTCTTCTTTGAGATGAATAACACTGTATATATGTAGTAATATTTCTCATTATTCTATGATTATTAATTATTAAATGATTTTCAAAATCGTCTATTATATAAACAATAGATTCCATTTTTAATTTTTTGAACCAAAAACTAGGTAGTGATACCAATTTGCAGAATATCCCCTCAAAGCAAACAAAGGAGATAAAAGGGTGTAATTGATTAACTTTTAGAATTTTAAGAAATTTTTATAAATTGAAAAAGTCAAAGTGTATCGCTCGGTACTTAATGTTGTGTTAAATGTAGTGAGAGTTTCATTTTCTTTTTCAGAATCTCCATGAGTGGCTGGCCAAGTCCCAGACGAAACCAATCAAGAGAAACATGCATTTCCGGACCTAAAAAATAAAACAAATTAATGACATTAAAATGCTTTAATAATATATTTTGATCGTCTCCATCATCCTTTTGAGATTTAGGAATGTTTGCTCATCATTGACACGTGCATATAAGTTAAAAGGAAACTAATCTACACTTAAAAATATAAAAAATCATTCACTAATCAAAATTAGAAAACTAAGTGAAGTTCTGTTGACTGCTTAAATTCAAGCGAAAGAAAACGATTGAAACTACAAAAGATGATCTGCTAGATTATCATAGACCAACATGCTTAAACACAATAGTTAAGAGAGAATTAATTAAAACCAAACCCAAACTTAACAGAGATAAAATTAAATCCGCATGCATTAGATGTCTTAACTTCTAGCAACATAGTAAGAACGTAACAACAGAAGCAGCTTAAGCGATCAGTAGTACAATCAGCTTCCTAGTTTGCTTCACTAGGTCGCCCCCAACTCTTTCTCTTTGGCAGCTTCGATCTCCTTCAATTTTGCCTCTAACTCATTTATTGTTGACTGGGCTGCTTCACTTGCTTTCTCTCTCTTTTCGCGTTCCTCAGTAAGCTCGTCGATAATCCTGGCCAAGCTTTCCATTGTAAGTGGCTCGCGAAAGGTTATTCCAAGATCTTTGAGCTCCGCCATTGTCTCTGTAAACTGTTTATATGTTTCTTCCAGCTCTTTTGCACCAACCTCCTTCTTGTCCATTGATATAATACACTACAAACACAAACAATTAATTAATTACAGCTATCTTTAGAAATAAAATAACACAATTATAACACTAAGTACATCAATTACCAATTACAAATAAAGGTAGATAATTAAGTAAAACAAGATAAGTGTTAATCAAACTATATAAGTGAATTATGTCGGGAGAGTAATAAAGAAGAGGAAAAAATAAACCTTGATCGAGGGATGCAGTCGCACTATAATCACGGATCTTGAGTGCGAATATAAAATTAGGAAGCGTTTTATTTACATTTTATAGGCATGCAATCTTGTGCATTCACAAATCTCTCACCTGTCAACAACTTTAGAAAGAATGAAATTGGCATTTTGCTAAACTTCTTGCATGTTTTTCAATAACAAAGACGTTGCGTTCCCTATGCTCATCAACAGGATGGTAATTATCTGAGACAAATCAGCTACATAATCTTTTAAAAAAAGAAAAAAAAACAACAATAATGCCATTCATATGTGAATGGTTGGGTCCAAAATAATTAGCTAACGAATTTAACTTTAAAAAATTTACATAGTTATTTACGGGAGTATTTGGATATCGGTATTTTAATGATCCGCCCTAAAATCCTGGACCACATAGGCACATGGAATGGCTAGAATATATTTTGATATTACACACTATAATGGCTTGTGATGTCGGGGCGATCGAAGGAGTGACAATGAAGCTCCATTTGTGCTTTGTAGGCTATAACTCTGTGTTTACGTGAATACATCGATTTCTCAATGTAAGCCTAATTGCATATAATTTAATAATGATTGTTAGACCAGTAAAATAGGAGGGAAGCTTATGGGAAGAATTAATCGAGCCATGGACAGTTCCATAGTCGTATTAGGCGGCTTGAGTTGGACTTTCAACAGTTAATTATAATTTATTGTCTGTTGGCCAATACACTTAATTTTACTTAAAATCTTGATTTTTATTCCAGTTTTCGGCATGTTACAGCCCCAAGTTTGACGAATAACTGGGTTGGTTCTTGAATATTTATTACTGTGTACATCAATATTAGAGGTAATACAATCAATTAATGCATGTATGATATGCGTATTTAAATTTTATATATCCACCAATTATACGCTGATTTTTCAAAATAAACAAATACATACCATAACATTATTTGTCTGTTGATTGAATTATATGATACTTTAGAGGTATTCTAAAATTTCTCCCAGTTCTAGAGGTGCTAACTGTTACTAAGTCGAGCATTCTTACTCGTCTTGAGTTTCTGGTCCACCACTCAAGTTGAAACACTTCGAGATTAGGATCTTTGGGCAAGTTGAAGGATCTTGGACTTCATGCTCCGAATCTCTCAATTTTATGATTTTTTTTCTGTATATTAAATCATATGATATCCAAAGACCACATCGAGCATCGACTCAACTAATCTAAATTCGGGTAGGATAGAATGGCAAAACTCTCCCAACAAGTATTTCGTGAAAGTTTGTTTTTTTTTTTTTTTCCCTAATGGAAATCCAAAGGCCTAGACTACTGAAATCGCATGGAATGCCTAAAAAAATTATGTTCCCGTGATGTCTATTCTTTCTTTTTCTTTTTTTGGCCATCTTTTTAAGATAAGATAATTTATACAAACTATTGACTAGAAGAAAGAACAATTAGTGGGTGACGGCGTGATGTACTTAATTATTTGTGAACGATTTCACAGAAACCGGTTAACAAGAGAAAAAAAAATCCAACGCATCAAATTTCTGTTCGAGTTTTTAACTCTTGCGAAGGAAGCTCACTGAACAATGCTTATGCTGACGTGCTAATGACGTGCTAATATAAATCAGTACATAACTGATTTGTGCTTCAACACATGCCTTATAAGACACTAGCTGACGCCCTTTGCCAATTACATACAATTGGAACTGTTAAATAAGTTTTCCATATGTATTGTCAGAATTGTCAGTACAGCCCACGAGTAGCCGGTCCGCCATCACAATCAGCCATGGATTCTCCCATTCAATCTTAGCTCCATATGAATTAGAGCTTTCTCTTTTTTTGCAATTCCCTTCGCTCCTTATACAATCAAGCTGTCTCTTTATCCAGATGTAGATACAGGTGTAGCATTTCATCACTGCAGACATGTCAACCACCGTCTCTGACTTGACCTGCCCAAAAAGGACTTTTCTTTGGAAATCTGGGTTCTTAGGATCCTTGAGGTTGCCCAAGACAGCTCTATACTTGATATTATAAGGCCCATCAGATCGGCCCCGATTCTCAAACATTGCAGACTCCAATGCTATTGCAACTCGAACTGAGTCACATGCATTCACCCCATCTCGATCGAATTTCTTCGTCAGCCTCACCAGAAACCTTGGCCAAAGCATCATATACTTTTTCCCTTACAGCCTCCCGAAAAAGTCATAGAACTACTCAACTTTTGGGGAATGATGCCAGAATCTTGTCCCTCTTCTGTAATCAAATTTCAACATTGACATTATCCGCCGTATTTCTTTTCTCTGTCACAACACTTTCTGATCTTACCAAATTCGGGGAGCTGGGTGTAGCATTCTGATCAACTTTCTGAATCTTAACAATGTTGCAATAAATATGAACTGAATGCCCTTAATCTTGCATTTTCAATTAAACACATATTTTAGGGAAAATTTGAGATTTACCTTGATTAGCCATGAATCCAAGCTTCAAACACGTTATGGAGCTTTAATGGATTGTCCAGAAATTGATCCAAGTGCTGTAAAGCTGCTGCCTTAACTTCAGCGCCAAATTGCTTGAAGATACTGTGTATATGAACAGTAAAATCGGGAGAGAAACAAGCGAGAGAGGTGCCTGCACTCATTCCCGAGTTTTCCAACGGTTAACTCCCAATGGTGAAGTCACTTATATCATCGTGATTGAGTCACGAGGACCCTCATGTGTTAGTTCAAAATGTCCATCCCATTATGAGCTATAATAATACAATTCAAGGTTATACTTGTCCATAATATACTACCATATAGGGTATGATAAAATCGGACTCATTAACACGATATTTGATCACTTAATACATGAGCGCATTAAGATTGCTCCTTAATATTTGACATTAGTCACGTATTAATTCGATGAAAGTATAAAACAATTAAAATGATTTATGCTAGTCCACGATATGTGAGAAATAAATCTAACAATCTCCCACTTGGACGGCATAAGTCATTCTCATGATAGTTTTAAAATCAAATATTTTTGAAAACAACCGAATTAATCAATATGCAACTATAGCAAAAAATCAAATGTGAGCAATCACCCAAACATCAACAAGTCCAAAATGTGTCACAAATATCAAATCATGTGTGCAACCGACGGAATGCTCCACACAACAAGATACCCATAAACACGTGACTAAGTAGTAGTATACAAGTATAATAATGAAAATAGCATGGAAATGTGATCAACATGCCTATTTCCATAAGGTCCACATGTCTAGCAAAATGAGACGAAACCAAAATGTCTCCTAGACCATCGACTCTATATAACCATAATGAGACTAGATCAAAATGTCTCGAAGCGAGCTTCCATTTTATCATAATGAGACTGAAACCAAATGTCTCGAGAGCGGTGCTTTTATAATCATAATGAGACTGAAACCAAATGTCTCAGAAAAGCACACTGAAGCCAAGCCAAAATGCTTCAATTCAAAATGTCCACAATGAGACTAAACCAAATGTCTCGGACCATAATATCCTCACGATATAGATAATGCCATATTCAACCAAATGTGTACACAATATATGGCATATCAGTGTTATATAACAATATGCATGCATAATAATAAAATATGAGTAATACAAAATCTCATTTAAGTTGAAACATATAATACAAACCAGAACTCTCACTGACTCAACATATAAAAGAGGATTCTAACAATCCCATATGAGTCACATGATCCTTAAACACTTTTGGAGTTAAAGCTTTAGTAAGGGAATCGGCTAACATGAGTTACAGTAGGTATATACTCTCTTGATACATAAGATAGAGTAATTTTCTCTCTCACGAATAAGTATTTAATATCAATATGCTTGGGCGTGAGGAACTCCCTGTATTATGAGAAAGAAGCAGTGCGAGAATTATCACGAGTATATCTTTAATGGCCTCAGCACGACCAACAAAAAATCTAGTCCTGTGATAAAATCTTGCATCCATAAAGCTTGACGTGTAGCCTCGAAACATGCTACGTATTACGCCTCCATTGTTGAAGAAGCTATAAGTGTACGCTTGACACTCTTCCATAATCTGACTCCTCACGCCATCATAAAGATATAACCGGATGTAGATTTCTTGTCTTCCGAGACGACTGCTGAAATCGACGTCAGAATATCCAACTATATTTAAGTAGTCGAGTTAGCGATATGTCGATGCAAAGTCTTTAGTAGCTTGTAAATATCCGAACACTTTCTTCTGACCTTCCGAGTGTTCAAAACCGGGATTGCTCAAGTATCTTCCAAGTACACCCACTGCAAAGCAATGTCGGGCGTGTACAAACTTGAGCATACATCAAGCTACCCATAGTCGATGCGTATGGGATTGTTTGCATTCTAGCTTTATCTACGTCATTATCCGGACATTGAGACTTGGAAAGTTTGTCACCCTTTGTTATTGGTGCTTTTCGGGAGCACAAGGCGTAGATTAAACATTTTCGAACACGATCAATATAGGTCCTTTGAGACAATCCTAGAACTCCTCTAGATGCATCACGAAGAATCTACATCCCTAATACATAATGGGCTTCACGAGATCCTTCATATCGAACTTGTATGACAACATCTGTTTTGTCTCGAGTAAAAATCGATGTCACTAGCAGTGAGCAAGATATCATCCACATAAAGCACCGAAATGATGTATCTACTCCACTGATCTTCAAATATATACACGGATCAACAATGTTCTCATGAAATCCAAAAGAGGTGACAATATCATGAAATTTCAAATACCACTTGTCCGGAGGCTTGTTTAAGTCCATAAATAGACCTTTTAAGCTTACACACCATGTTTTCTTTGCCAAGCTCAATAAAGCCATCGGGTTGCACCGTATACACATCTTGAGACAAGCTTTCATTAAGAAAAGTCATCTTCGCATCCATCGATGTAATTCTAAATTAAAATGAGCTACTAAATGCCATGATAATACAAAATGAGTCTTTGATAGAAGCAGGAGAGTATGTTTACGTATAATCAATACCTTCTCTACGATTGAAACCACTGGCCACAAGTCCGGCCTTGTATCTTTCCACGACCTCTGGCATCTCTTTTGGTTTTAAAATCCATTTGCAACCAATTGGCTCGCATTCAATCCGGTAATTCAACTAAATCCCAAACCCCATTTGTGATACATGGATGCCATCTTATCCTGCATGGCATGTGTCCAAGATGAAGATTACAGTCTGGCTGATGGCTTCGCGAAAGGTAACGAGGTCGGATGATAAATCACCATCAATATCATGTTCCTGCGAGTAAACCACATAATCATCGAAATTGCGGGTCTCACGACCGCTTTCGAATCTTCTCGATCGCACATCGGTGACATCATCCTCCACGACCATAGGCTCTAAAACATGATGAGGTTCGGGATCGAGAGAATGAACATCGATACGTGGTAATCCCATTCGCGAGTTTGGATAAGATGGGACGAGCAAAACCACAAGTTCTTCTGCTTAATGTGAGATTGTGAGGCTCGAGTACTCCCACTATTACGATCATTCTCAAAATAAATGGCACGATCGGACTCGATGATTACGGTAGTATGGGAAGGACAATAAAACCTAGAACCCTCGAGCTATACTAATAGCCAATAAAATGACCACTAATAGTCTTCGGATCGAGTTTCCTTGATTGTGGATTATAAGGCCTCACTACGCTCTGCATCCCAGGACATGAAAGTGGCGAAGACTAGACTTCTTTCCGACCACAATTGATAAGGAGTTTTGGGCATCGACTTCTTGGGTGCACGATTCAAAATATAAGCGGCGGTTTTCAAGGCTTACGCGAGAAAATACGGTAAGGTGGAGTTGCTCAACATGCAGTCGCACCGTGTCAAGAAGAGTACGATTTCTTCTTTCTGCAATTCCATTACGTTCGGAGTCCGGGCATTGTGTCTTGAGCTCTATTCCACATTCTCGAAGAAATCTAGCAAAGGTCCGAGGATTACGCCTGGTTTCATCATATCGCCCATAGTACTCACCACATCTATCCGATCTCACCGATTTAATCCTTTTACCCTTTTGGAGCTCAACATTAGCCTTAAAGACTTGAAACACGAGATAAGGATTCAACCTTCTCGATAGCATGACTCAACATGACCATAACGAGAAAAGTCATCGATGAATGTGATGAAGTACTTATAACCACCTATAACTGCAGGAGTGAGCGGCCTACGTATGTACGTATGTATCAACTCAGAACACTGCGACTTCTACAGATTCTCTCTTTTCTAGTTTTGGCGATGAATTTGCCTTTGACACAATCAACACAGAGTGTCAAAATCGAGAAAAGTCTAGATTATGGAGAATGCCATCTTTAATGAGTCTTTCCATCCTCTGTTTAGAAATGTGACCTAACTAGTTTATGCCACAGACATAGAGGAATTTTCATCGATCCTTTTACTATTAGAGCTAACAACATTCATAACATGAGCATTGGATGATGATTCGAGACGTAAAGAAATAAATCAAGCATATATAAGCCATCGGATAGAGTGCGAGAACCAACTAGCTACGAATTGCGAAATAAGTAAACTTTTACGTCACCGAAATGAAAAGTATAGCCACATCTATCCAAAATGAATCCGGATACCAAGTTTCTTCTAATAGAAGGAATATAAGTCATGTCGATAGATCTAAAAATTGGCCTGTCGCTAGGTGTGATTCGACAACTCCTATGCTTTCAACTTTGGCCTTTACTCCATTGCCCATATGTACAATCAACTCTCCTTCATTGGGCTCCCTCCTGCTTTTGAATTCCTGTAAGGAATTTGTTATATTAATGGTTGCACCAGTATCCAGCCACCAAGTATTAGAAGGAACATCAACAAGATTGGATTCAAAGCCCACAAAAGCTACATGAATCTTCTTATGGTAACTTGTCATTTCCAGAATGTGCTCTCTCACCCCAGAAACCCCATCATACTGGGTATTAGCAAGTAATCTCAGAAAGTTACCCTTTTTCAGCCTTGTCTACCTTCTTAAAAGTTCTTCCTACTGCTTCCAAATAATCTTTAGCCTTGTCACATGCAGGGATGCTATCTCTGATCGTTCTATCAATGGTGTATTTCATTGTGTCGAGACAGGTGTCTATTGGATTCATCCCAAGCCATCCACTCTGCCGCTTTCGATAGCGAGTACTCTTATCTCGTGGGCTTGGATGGTTCATCAACTCTCAAAGCCAAGTCTCTATTCAATGTCGATAAATAGAACATGGCGGATTCACGTCGATCCTCATAGTTTGTCCGATCAAAGTCTTAATGGAGGCAACTTGGAGAAAGGAAAGAATATCTAGAGTGAGAAATCAATAATAAGTATTAATAGGCATGTGAAAACAAAATCATGCCACGAACAATGATTTCTCATTTTACGATTCTCCAACAAGAAAGGAGTGTTCTAACCCACGAATAAAGCGAGACAAGTTGAATATAACACCAACATTGACCTATTGCAAGCGAGGGTAATTAAGTCACTCGATAGAAAATACCCAATAAATCTCTTTACCTACCCAAGCATCCTACCAAGTAATGATTTACTGAAGCGAGCAATATCATCACTCGTATGGATCTTGGTTATAGTAACAATAATCCATCACACAATCCATAATCAATAATTATAAATGGACAATTAATTGCAAAACACCGAATAATTTATCATGATTGGTTCTACGACAGGTAGATACTCAATCACTCTAAATTGAAGTTTTGTCATGCATAATATTTCATACTAATAACTAAAATTGAGACCAAATAAGCTTTATTAACCATAATTAAAGCTTTTCCCAAAATATTTAATATACCTCAATAAAATGTATGAATGCCATGCCCATAATATACAACAATGATGGATTATTTTATAATTGAAATTCTGAAAAATTGTCAAAATTAATGAAAATTTTGGACTTAAATGAAGAATTTTCAGAATTATAGCCACTGTCGATAATAACAAAACATTTGGCCCTTACTGTAAATAAAATTAAATTACTTTCTATTCTCTAATATAATTACCCAAACTATAGAGGGCACAAATAATATTTCGAGAACAGTTGGGCCATATAATAATTTCCTAATATATCAAGGACCCAAATGATAATTATTTTGGGTTAAAAAATAATTACTAATAATATCAGGGATCCAAATGATATTATACCATATTGACTTTCGGTCAAGGACCAAATTGAAACTTTTGCCAAATATTTGGGCCACAACATAAATTTATAAACTATAGGGACCCAAATGATAATTTCACTGCACTTCATCTTCTTCCTCGCGATGAAGCTACAGTAGCTACAGTTGCATTTCTTGAACAACCCGATTTTTGCCACCAAAAAAACATAAAAAAATTATATTTTGACTCCTTAAACATCACCCATGCATTATTCAATGACCTTTTGGTCAAAATATGCTCAGAATCACAAAATCCAAAAATAAAGAAAAATTCCATGGGTGAGTCAAAGCTTGATTCATCCCCAAAAATGGCCATGGTTCAATAGAAAATGCATAACCATGGGCTCTGATACCAATTGTTGCAATAAATATGAACTGAATGCCCTTAATCTTGCATTTCTAATTAAACACATATTTTAGGGAAAATTTGAGATTTACCTTGATTAGCCATGAATCCAAGCTTCAAACACGTTATGGAGCTTGTATGGATTGTCCAGAAATTGATCCAAGTACTGTAAAGCTGCTGCCTTCACTTCAGCGCCAAATTGCTTGAAGATACTGTGTATATGAACAGTAAAATCGGGAGAGAAACAAGCGAGAGAGGTGCACTGCACTCATTCTCAGTTTTTCCAACAGTTAACTCCAATGGGCTGAAGTAACTTATATACTGTGGCTGAGTGCAGGGACCCCTCATGTGTTAGTACAAAAATGCCTATCCTATTATGAGCTATAATAATACAATTCAAGGTTATACTTGTCCATAATATACTACCATATAGGGTATGATAAAATCATATTCATTAACACAATATTTGATCACTTAATACATGAGCCTGTTAAGATTGCTCCTTAATATTTGACATTAGTCACGTATTAATTCGGTAAAGTATAAAACAATTAAAATAATTTATGCTAGTCCACAATATGTGAGAAATAAATCTAACAAACAATTCCAACATCAGAAATGTGCCGACACTCCTCAGAGGTTCCCTTATCAACCTTCTCTACTTTTGCAGGCTCAGTGTCACCAGGGATTGTATAGCTTCCTTTTCTCTCATTTCTTATTTACTCAAGGAACGTATTTCTCCAGGACACAATCAGGTCAGATGCAAAATCCTGGATTTTCTTTCTTGGCTGTTTTGTCAGATGTAGAAGATGTCTTACAAGCTAAAATGATATACACATATGGTATAAAGAAGAAATAAATCAATTCCAGGAAGTACTAAAAGTGATTGAATGCATACAGTCTAAGCAAATTGATAATTTTTCTGAAGTTTCACAAAATAAAACACCAAACTATCAAGCGTTATTTCCTCCTACAGGCATTTAGCATATTGACTTTGCTGTACCTGATCATAATGAGTAATATACTGCATTTTCTTAATGTGAAGGAGAGTGGTTTGGAGAAGAGAGAGAAAAGAAGAAAATGAGTCATGAAAAAAACAAAAGTCATATTATTGAATGATAGGTATGTGATCTTTTGCAACTTTCTGTACAAATGATATCATACCTGGATTCTGCAAAAGAGCGGACATCTCACAGGTTTGGGGCATTAGAAAAGGGAATAATCTATACTCATTCATTATGGAGATTATATGTAACTTATGATGTATATATCCTTTGTAAGATCCCGTAAAACAATCTGCTCACTTTATATTGTTTATTTCAATGGTATCAGATCAAAGAGGACATAATTTTTGAGTGAAAATCACAAAGTAAAAGATGCAAGTCCTAAATGAAACGGAATGAGTAGGTACCGTCAAACTCCTTTCTTCCATTAATTAAAGTAGGAGGAACAAAAGATTTTTAACAACAAAAACAAAAGTGTACAATTTGTGAAGAAATCATAACCATAATAAAAAAATCAATGCCTAATATAGATAACATGCGAAGTACATAAATTTATAGAGAGTGAGGAATGACACCTGCGTTGAACAAGAAGCGGACAGGTGATATCGGACTTGTTAAGCTGATCCAATGCATCGATGCACCATGCGGTCCACGCTTTCTCCGCCTTACCCTCGGCCATTAGTACTGCTGCTGCCCCTCTCTTTGCCTCTTCACACAACTCCATCACCATTTTCTCCCCTTCGTGGAATATGAAGTCATGGACCCTATGTGATTTTAGTGATGGGTATTGATCATTTGATTAATTTTTATTCTTATTAAGCTCTTGTCCACTTTAAAAAGACTAAAACATCCATTAAAAAAAATTAAAATATCTATGTTTGTGTAATACAATATAGGATAATTCCGTGTAATACTTGACTCTATAGTATATTATGATAAATGATTATGAAATATATGACAGAATCGTGCAATACATAACACTATAATGTAGCGTAAAATATGATAATTTTTGTACAAGAAATGATCATGAAATATATTACAGTATCGTGTAATACATAATAGTATGATGCAATATATAATTTCGTTGTGTATGATGAGTTAGAATTTTTAGAATTAAAAGTGACTGAAACTATAAATTTTATAAGAAAAATTCTTTTTATATTGTTTTCTAACAAAAAAGACATATAGACATTTAATTGAGTTTGAAGTCTAAATTTTACCAAATCTCATAACGGACCCCTACAAAAGTCTTCTTAAAAAAATTTCTCCTTTCCTTCGTAGCTAGTTGCTCCACCAATTGTTAAAACCAAAAACAAAATATAAAAAAATAGCAGAAGCAGTAATAATAATAATAGAAAGCAAAAGAAACACCAAAAAAAAAAAAAAAAATCTTGTCAAGGATGAAACAATAAACTTAACCCATAATTGCTTCAATGAATGTTTTTCATAAACTGGTTATATTATAAGGTTTTATCCGTTGAATTGAACCAACAAGCATACACTAAAAAATTATTATATATCTTAAAATACGTAGCCCTCTTTACACGTTCAATTTTCAAGAGAGAGTTAAAAAACGTATTTATTTTGATCCAAAGTGGTTAGAATCCTGATTTAGACGAGAATTTTTTTTAAAATAACTCCTAACAGTCATGAGTTTGGACCCAAGATAAAATTTAGATCCCAAAACTATAAATGTGCATAATATCATTTTTGTTGTAAAATGGTATAAAAAAAAATTTTATTACAAATTTTTTAATCTAATTCATTTTTAATTCTAAAAACTCTAACTCGTTTTATATGACAAAGTTATGTATTACACTATACTATTATATATTATAAATTATTGTTATGTATTATATGATAATATAATATATTGTATTATAGTGTCATATATTACACGCAATTATCTACTACGCTATAATGTAAATATAAATATTTTAATTTTTTAGTATGATCAAGAGTCAGTAAAAATAAAAATTAGTTAAAAAGTAAAGACAATAACCGAAGTCAAATGAAATCCTTGACTTCAAAATTTCACGTCCTAAAGGTTACCCTTCTCAATAATTGACAATTTTATTAACTCTCACCCGTTGCAGAAATTCAAATACTGAAGTTGATTATGTATAGAGTGGGTGAGAGAGTGAAACACTCATAACAAAAAATTAATTCAAAAACTGAAAAAATAAAAAAGAAGAATGATTGAATGCACTCACAATTTGCTGTCCAACGGCGGCGAAGACGTTTCTGGCTGGTGGCGAACGTCGTTTGAGAGTTTAAATCAAATTAATTTTTAAAATCAAATAAATTATAATTGGAAAGAACAAAAAAAAGAACCGTCTTCTGGAGGCCTTTTAAAATAGGCCCGGTAAATAAATAAACTCGTATAAATAAATAAGCAGATTAATTCGTTTGGCACTACGTCACTTGTACGCACGAAGAGGTTTAATTGAAGTGAGGTCTTTCGAGTCCTCTTTTCTATTCTGCTGAAAACAAAATAAATAAAAAAAAGGGTCCCGCACTCAGCTTTCACTCGTTGCCATCAAAGCGAACGATTTGTTTCAGCAGCCAGATATCAGAAACCTCACCTGTATCAAGGTTTTATACTTACATATTTCTTCTCATCTGCGGCTTGCTTGCATTTTATTTTATTCTACTGATTTATTGATTCATTGTTTGTTATTTATTCACTTTTGAAATATACAATTCCTTGTGAAATTTTGGATTGAAGTTATGGTTTATTGATGGGTTGTAATTAATCAATCAATTACATGTATGCATTGAATATTAATTGGATAACAGATGATAATAATAATAATAATAATAATAATAATAATAACGCTTGTGGAATTTCAGAAGATATTTTAATTCTAGTTTTCTTGTAGGAGGCAAATGGAGTCTCTCCTTCAATGTTCAGGTACGTGTTACATTCCAATAGTTATTTACACACCGGTGTAGATTTTATGTCTTCCTTTGGTAATTTCTAAATTAATTTGCTTATCTAATTTCTCTGTTCTGGGTTATTCTCGCAGAGAGAGGTAGGACCTTCCCTCAGCCCTGCCGTTACAAAAACAAAAGAAAAAGAGATATGTTAGGTGAAAAATATAGTTCAGTGGGTGATCACATTAGCGAACTCCCAGATGATATTCTTGTAAATATTTTGTCTTGCTTGACCCTGAAAGAAGCAGTAAGAACCAGCATACTATCAAGTAGATGGAGATATTTATGGAGAGGTTTCACTGGTTGTTTGAACTTCGACGATCCACTCACTATGGTAGACTTAAAGTGGTCTAATTTGAATCTGAAAAGTGAGCCACTAAATGTAGAAAGGCATAAGTTTGTCAGTTGGGTCAATCAAGTGTTGAGATCACTTGAAGGTCGTTGTATCGAAGAATTGAGAATTTGCTTTGATGTGGCCCCTTACGGAAATATTGATAATTGGATCAAATTTGCAATTGAAAGGAGAGTTCAAAGGCTTGAGTTGGACTTGTCAAGAGTTGATCATTATTCATGGTCTGTTGGCCAATACACTTTTACTTCAAATCTTGATTTTTATTCCAGCTTTAGGCATCTTACAGCCCTACGTTTGACAACGGTGAGCATAACAGGAGAGGTTCTTGAACATTTATTATCTTATTACTGTCCTGCTCTTGAGGTGTTGAGTGTTAAAGAGTCAAGCATTCTTACGAGTCTTAAAGTTTCTGGTCCATCACTCAAGTTGAAACACTTAAAGTTAGAATCTTTAAAGAACTTGAAGGATCTTAAACTTGATGCCCCGAATCTCATATCTTTTGAGTATTCAGGACAAGTGGTACCAGTTTCTTTCAGAAACATTCCAAATCTTGTTGAGGTATCCTTTCGTAGCTATTTAGGTGATTACATCGTGGAAAAACTGTGCCATCATCCCAGTTTCCCAGTGCCAGTAGGCCCACTACACACGCTTAAGTTGGACATTTCTCTCTTTTATGTAAGTTTGTTATATATTTCATCGTCATTGCTGTTATTATTATTGATTCGTTTGTCTTAAATATTTGTTGCCCATATTGATCCGCTTTCAATTTGCATCTTATTTTATTCAATTATTTCAGGTCTATGGGGCAGGCCACTACTGCTACAATATTCCTGAATTTTGCAATCTCAAGCATTTGGAAATTATTGGAGCACCAGACATAAATCATCTTCTTCTTTGTGTTGCTTTTTTGAAAGCATCTCCTTCATTATATAAATTTACATTGAAGGTGAATGTTTACTTTGCCTGTGATTTTGTTATCGCATAATAGAGGTGGAATTTTGATTTCATACATGCATGTTGTTTAATTAATGGCTGAGCATATTATGCCATTCCATTTATTTTCAAACATTTGTTAATGATATGGTTGCCTCTAATTCCATGGATGTCTCAGTTAGATCAATCCTTGGGTAGCTGGTATGAATCAATAAAGGCCATCAAGGATCACCCCTATTTAAGCTTCACAGAGTTCAGAAGTTTTAGGGTGGTGGAGTTGCTGGGATTCGTGGGACATCCCGCTGATCTTGAGTTTGTAATGTATTTAATTGAGAGTGCTAGGCTGTTGGAGAAAATTATCATTGATCCTTGTACGATATACCAGGTGGGAACTCCAAGGGAGTTGTCCTGTAGGGAAAGTAAGGAGTATCTATCAGCTAGAAGGCGTGCTATTAAGTTGGCCGCTAAATTTCCTTTATGGGAATTTGTGATACCATAGGCATATAATATTATGATTGTTGGCCGTTAGATCTAATCCATAAAGGAACAGTGGAACACCTTTAAATGTTTTTCAAACTTTCATCTCTGGTGATACATTGGTGATACATTTTTTATTGGTTTGTCATAATGTAGTTTTGTGCAGTTTATGCTTTATTTCTATCATCATATTTTAGTAGTGATGTTCTTTCACATCCATTCATTTAATTGTGCACATAGATATTACACTGAAGTGAATTTCATGACGATTGAGGGAAGGAGAGGCATTACAAAATTTCACAATTTTCAAAAGGGTTGGGCAGCCCAAACCAATAGTTTTCTCGGTTTAAATTTTCGACTAAACCAAAAGACTATTATCATGGTTTGATGTCAAAGTTTGAAGATCAAGTACAGCGAAATATCTCCAAAGAATATGAGGATCAGAAGAGAAAATGAAGGAGCAGGATAGCACAAGGGAATTGATAGGATAGATAAACTCTAGATATTATTGTAGAACTAGATTAAGCCAATGTGATTAAATTACACTCCAATCGAAGTGCGATTAATTTTTTTTTTAATCTAAACGATTTAATGAGATTTTAATAATGCGTTTGTAGTAAAGGAAAAAATACGTTTGTAGTAATTAGTAAAGTGTGTTGGAGAGTAGTTGAGCCATTGCTGGGCAGCTCTTTTGCTTCTTGTTTTGATTCAAAGGGTTATAATAATAATAATAGTAATAAGTGAAAGGCATTAATTAGTCTTATGTTGCATTTATTATTCAATAATTGGAATGCGCTGAAATTAAATGAGCCGAAATTAAAATAAGGAATAAGAATCAAAATAAATTGTTTACTTTCAATTTAAGAATCGGAATCAGAATAAGTTAAATTGTCATTAATGTGTTTATTTTGTATTACAATCGAAATCGGAATGAGTTAAATTATTATAAATTACTAAAAAATCTCTAATTAATTATTATCATATTATTATTTTTATTTACTTATTATGATTATTTATTCAAAAATTATTATTATTATTTACATTATTGTTAATAATTAATAATTATTGCTTATATATTAATTAGTTATGATACTTATTATTATAAAATGTAATATTATTTTTTAATATATTAACGATAATTATTAACAATATAATAATAATAATAATAATAATAATCCATTGAAAAAATTAAAATCCAAATTATTATCAGAAAATCCATTTAAAAAATTAAAATTGGCAAAAATCATCGTCATTATCATCAGCACCACCGTCGGCATTGGAATCGGTTACAACAATCATCATCATCAACAAAATGATCATAAAAAAATCACCACCATCATCACCAATAAAATATCAAAATTAAAATAAAAAAATCATCATCAACAACAATAAAATTAAAATCGAAATCATCATCAACAAAACCACTGGCAACAGCAAATCACCATTGTCGACAACATCATCATCATCAAAGCAGAGCCATGTGTTAACATATTGATTTTCATAATTATGATTTTGATGATAGCAAGTATGTTTTTGAATTAATTAAGCTTGAAGATTTTGGAATGATTTTAAAGAGTAATTGAAAACTTTGAAATCCTTTAATATTGTTTAAAACTCTAAAAAAAACTTATATGAAAATATATAAAATATTTTTGAACTTTAAAATAGTTTTGAAAGAATTGGGACAAAATTATAAAATTCAAAAAAGCTGGCATTGTAGCTTAATGGCTAGCCGACAACAAAATTAACAGATCTCCGACAAGATCTAGAGAGCAATATATTTTGTTCAAAGATAACAGTAAACTAACAACAGAGTTAACAAGTTGCCGATAAGGTTCAGAGATCAACATATCTTATTCAGAGATAACGGTTAACCGACAATAAGTAGCAAGTTGTCGATAAGGTCCAGAGAGTAACAAATTTTGTTCCAGAATAACGATTAACCGACAACAAAGTTACAGATCGCCGACAAGGTCCAGAGAGCAACATATTTTGTTTCAAGATAATAGCTAACCGACAACATATGTGAATTTAATAACATATTTTGACTATATTAAATTGGATCACATATGAGCTGTAATTATCATTTACTTTATTGCAATCTCAATCATGAGTTAATTATAGTTTCATGATTATGATTATTATTCCATGTGAGTTACCAATGAGTATGACATATATTTATAGTCAAGATAATCTGGTATCTTGGCGTGAGTAATTATGAGCAGTGGAATTATATATTGACAATAAAGAATTTGTACGACACATCTCTTAATAGGTTTTCAGGACTTGATCATAAATTCTCGCACTAGAATATGTCAACATAACTATTATGTTGGAAATGATCATTTGAGAAAATCAGTAAGTGTTAGGAAATAAGATGTAATTAAATAGATTAGATTGTTATGATATTAACTTATTTAACGATATGGTACAAAGTATTATTCGATAAAGAAATCAATATGACATTAGTCGAATTAGTATTAGATTAATTAATAAATTATAAATTTATCGATTATTTAATATATATTTTACTTTATAGATTTTATATGGTCCTAACTCTATTAATTTATAGAGGTTCTACTGTACTTATTTGCATAAAATAAATCCAAATAAATTATTTAGATAGGTTTTTGTGAGAATGTTAGCTTCAAAGTTTTTGGACTCGAGTGAAAAACTTGTTATATTCTGTTATTAGGTTTCCAATTTTATCAGTATATAAGTGGCTGATGATTAGCACCTGGTATCACATCAATTTCTTCCTCATTTATTGTTCAAATTGAGTGCAATTTGTTTTGTTAAAAATAGTGTAACCTCTTCTTGACCTTCGCTTGTAATTTGGTTATTGTGATCAGTAAAGAGATACAGATTTTTCCTTTTAGATTTCGTTGCTTGGTGTTTGTTCATTATTTTTTTAATTTGATCTGGGTTTCTGGTTTTTTTTTTATTTTATCTATTATTCCTTGCTTTATTTCATTAAGATTCATTATAATTTATGTGTAAAAACTAAAAATTACAACAAGTGGTATCCAAGCTTGGTGAATCTCAGCCATATGTCTTCCAAAACCTGAAATAGAGAAATTCACCATTGATGGTGATTTCTCTGGAATATGAAGATAAGGGGCCTTCTTGTTCATCAGGGTCCTGAATTTGCTTTAGAAGAAGAAGATCTAGATAGAGCATGAAGCTCCAAACCTAATAAAAAGAGAAAAAAATATCCAGAGCAGAGCACACAATACCTTAATATTGACTGATTGAATCTTGAGGGAAATCTCTGAAGAGAAAATTACCTTTAGTATCTATAATAAAGTGGAGGCCTTATGCTTGAAGAAATCTTTGGCACAAAGTTATTTTTAAGAAAATGTTGTATACTTTTTCAATGAAGAAAGGGGTTTCCATTAAAGAATATAAACACCTTTAACAAGTTTAATCTTGATCTTGAATGGGTTAAGAATATGAAGATAAGTGATGAAGACAAAGCTTTCTTCTTATTGAGCTCACTGCCAGAGTTTTATGAAGGCTTTATGAATACTATGTTATATAATATAACACCTCTAACTTTAAAAGATATGAATGCATCAATGAGTTTAAAGGAGATTTAAAAGAGTAGTGGACATGAAGCGAGCAATGTTGAAGAACTGGTTACAAGAACAGAAAAGAAAAAGGGACAAAAAAATAAAAATGAAGGCAAAGGACAAGGAAAGAATTAAGATAATACAGAAAAGAAGAAGAAAAAAAATGAAATGCTTCTACTACAGAAAGTAAGGTCATTATGTTAAAGATTGTCTTGAAAAGAAGAAAAAAGAGAGTAAAAAAAAATTTAGGAGATGTAATAGTGGCCTCTGATGATATTTTTAAAGTTGAATACCTTAATGTTGATCTGTTAGTAGCTTCAAACACCAACACTAAAGGTCAGTGGGTCATAGACTCTAATTGTTTCTTTCACTTGTGCCTTGGTAGAAGTTTACTCTTTAAATATAAGCCTGTAGATAGTGGTAAAGTCTTAATGAGAAACAACAATGTGGGTAAGATTATTAGTTTAGGATTTGTGAGAATCAAAATGTTTGATAGGGCCATAAGAACTCTGCATGCGGCTAGGCATGCTCCTAGGCTAAAGAGAAATCTGATTTCTATAGACATGCTTGCAAGTTTAGGTTATATCTTTAAGTTTGAAAATTGTAGCTTAAGATAATGAAAGGGGTTGAAACAGTGATAAAGGGTGTTAAAAAAAAAATGGCTTGTATGATCAACAATGCCTGTGTCAGTAGGAATATAGTTATTTTTGTAAAGGACAAAAGTGTCAAGGGGATGCAAAAATTTAGTAACTAAGGGCTACTTGGTGGGGGTAAAATTCAAGAATTAGATTTTTGTGAAACTGCATCTTTGGTAAAGTTCCTAGGTCTAAATTTCCAAAGGAACAACATATGTCTAAATATGTTTTAGATTATGTTCATACTGATCTTTGAGGGCTTACACAAGTCTTTTCTCTAAGTGGTGGGGGAGGTATTTTATGTCCTTAATAGATGACCATTCTATAAATGTACGGATGTACATACTTCAAACTAAAGATTAGGCTTCACAGAAGTTCAAGATATGAAAAGCCTTTATTGAAAATCAATCAGCTTTTTAAACTCAAATGCCTTAGAACAAATAATGGCTTTGAGTTTTATAACAAAAAATTTAAAAAGTTATATCAAGGACATAAAATAAGGAGACATAAGACAGAAAGGTTCACTACTCAGCAAAATAGTTTAGCTAAGAAGATGAACATGACCTTAGTGGATAAAAACAAAGTGCATAATGATGAATTATAAACTTTCAAAAAGCTTTTAGGGCAGAAACTATGAATACACCTTGTAATTTGGTAAAAAAGAGCCCATCAGCTGCTATTGGTTTCAAAACATCATAAGAAATGTGGACTGGATCTTTGTTGGATACCCTGATGGAATTAAAGGGTACAAGATCTAGTGTGGAGATCAAAAGAAGTACAATATTAGTGGAGATATAGTATTTTATGAGGCTACATTGCTTAAATAAGGTGTAGCAGATAATATTGATGTCTACATTGATAATGATGTTGAAAAAATGACTAACAATTCAAGGTTTAATATGGAGTTTTCAGCGAATAAAGACTATGAAAATGAAGCATTTGATAGTGAAGATGAAATGCATAATGAAGCTAGTGAAACTGAAACACCAGTTGTATAGCAAACTAACTTATAGGGTTATCAATTAGTAAGAAACAAGGTGAAAAGGTAAACCAGAGCCTCTGTAAGGCATATTTATGCTGACTTAATTACCTATGCATTATTGAGTGCTGATGATATGGCAATTAAAGTGCCTAGTAGTTACTCAGAGGCTATTAAAAGTGATGATAATGACAAATGGCTTGTAGCTATATAAGAAAAAATGTACCCATTACAGAAGAATCATACTTTGACACTTATGCCAAATCCTAGTAATAGGAAGCTAATTAGTTATAAGTGGATTTTTAATATGAATGAATGAATTCTTAATGTTAAGTCTTCAAAACTAGGTTGGTGGCTAGAGGCTTTACACACAGAGAGTGTGTGTGTGGATTTCAATGAAGTTTTCTCTCATGTTGTGAAGTACAGCTTCATAAAGGTTCTTCTAGCTATAATGGTTTTACTTAATATGAAATTTAAACAAATGGATTTTAAGGCAACCTTTCTTCATAGCAATCTTGAAGAGCAAGTAAAGAATTTCAAATGAAAGATCTTAGCAAGGCCAAAAATATCCTTGCTATGGAAATCACAAGCGACATAATTACTGGTATCTTGTTATTAAGTCGAGAAAAATACATCAAGAACATCTTGGAAAGATTTGATATATATAATTGCAAACCTGTTCTAACCCCTTTTAGTCCCTAATTCAAAATATCAGCTACTCAACCTTTAGAAGCTAAAGAGTTTCAGATGGATGGAGTGCTATATGCACAAGCTGTTAGGAGTCTGATGTATGCAATGGTATGCACCAGACCTGGTATTACTTATTATATAAGTGTTGTCAGCAGATTCTTGAGTTGTCCAAACAAAACTCATTGTAGTGTTGTTAAGTGGATAATGAGGTATCGTAAGGGTACTGCAACTTGTGGTTTATTGTATGGTAAGTCCATAAATGAAATAAATATGGTTGAGGGGTATATGGATTCTGACTTTATTGAATACTTTGATAAGAGAAAATCAATTTCATGATACATGTTTATGTTAAACATGTATTTGATAATCTAGAAAACCTTACTTCAGTCTGTGGTGGTTTTTATCCTCGACTGAAGCTGAGTTTGTAACAGCTACAGAAGCTGTTATGAAGCCTATGTGGCTCAAGAGTTTTCTCAATGAACTTTGGTTATAAAATAATTCAAGTTTTATATGACAATCAAAGTGCTATACAACTAATAAAAAAATCAGATGTATCATAAGAGAACCAAGCATATAGATGTAAAACTTCAGTTTATCTTATATGAGGTTGCTAGGGGGGCAGTAGCTATGTTCAGGATTCATACTAATATGAACCTAGTTGATGCACTCGCCAAAAGTTCTTCCCTTTAAAAAATGTGAGTACTGTGTAGACCTTATGAGTATTTCACCTAAGCCAAACTAAATTTAGGAGTGAATTACAATTGATAGAATGTTTTTTGGATGCTGATTTACTGGTAGGATTAATTGAATCAACTGCAAGGTAGAGAGTTGTGAGGATGTCAGCTTTGGAGTTTTTTTTACTCTGAGTGAAAATTTTGAAGAAGTTTAGGAAATAAGTGCAGTTTGACTTAAGTTTGAAGGGTGCATGTGTTATTTCTAGGCTAATGCGGCCAAAATCTGTTATATTATGTCATCAGGTTTCTAGTTTTATCATTATACAAGTAGTTGACGATTGGAACATAGTATCAGATCAATTTCTTCCTCATTTCTTGTTCACATTGAGTGCAATTTGTTTTGTATAAAAACAAAAAATTACAATAATTTTAATAAATATCCACATAAATTATAATTATTTCATATCACAAAACACATGATCATATCAATAAGATTTTTAAGTGACTGACTGCAATTGCAAATGGCACACATATAGCAATTAACGTTGCACGTGGCTTTGTTATGGAAGCATATTAAAATTCGTAAAAGTTAGAATATTAATTCCCAGAGCAACAATCTTGTATTAATAATTTTTTTTTTAATTCAGAGGAGTGTCTAAGGAAAATCCAAACCCCAATTTTGTGATGAGTGTCATGAGAATTTATTGAGAGTAGTGTGTGAAGAGTACTTTATGATTGGCTCAAAACTTTGAAATAATACTTATTTAGAATCAAACAGCTGCAGTTACTAGCAGGTAAAATCCATTACATGGGAATTAAGGGAATAAGGGATAGGTAGTTTAAGATAACTCAAATATTTTAATTATTTAATTCTCAAACTAATAAAAAAATATTATAATTAATATAAATACATCATAAAAATACATTTATATAGGTCTGGATTATTTTAACTTAAATTTTTAAATTAAAATTTTGACACAAATTTTGAGTAATTGTTTTCAAGAAATTCTTAAAATAAAATATTGAAAGTCAAAGTAACTTTTAAGGATAGGTATTCATCCACCATTAGAATTCTTAAAATCAATGACTTAAAATTTGTGAATAACCTAACTCTATTTATATAAATATAGATAAATTAAAAGTTTAATAATAATAATAATAAAATATGATAATTTATAACAAAAATAAGCAATTAAAATTTTTATTTTATAAAGGAACAATAAAAATAATAAATATTTCTATAAGCAAATAAATTTTTAATAATTAATATAGACCAGATGATTTATTATTTAATCAAGATTATTAATTTATCAAACATTCATTCATTAAATTTTTATTGTATTCGAAAATGTAAGACCATTTCTCATTTTTCCTTATAAAATTGTTCTTGATTCTCCCATTCTCTTTTTTTTAATCAATTTCTATTATTGCAAAACAAACAAGAAAATCATCATAGTTTGGAATTTTTGGGCCATTCCCAACTCATTCTTCCATATGAAGTTTTTTCCATTAAAATTTTCTATATAAAGTTGGACAAATTAATATTGAATGTAAATCAAGTACTCAACCAACATCTTTAACCAAATTCGTGTTTTATTTTCTGATCATTTTGTTACTATCAAGTACGTCTTTTGAGAGTTTACTTCCTGTGCTAATTTCATAGTTAATTGGGCATGTACTCATTAGATTTACTAACGACACTTTAGCCTTGAAGACGATCTTCCATCTAATCTATTTATCATTTTTCATTTAAATACTCCCAAATTCTCATATCTTCAACATTTGACATTACTTTTTTTTTTTTGAAACCACCAAAATGATGGGGGGTTAGGCAGGATCCCTACTTGTAATATAATTCATGCAAGAGAAAACACATATATAAGGAGGGGGACATGAACCAAAAACCTCCTCAATAAGTGAAAACATACAAACGGTAATATAATAAAACTAGCGTCTGATATGTGGAACCGCATGGGCATCCATATGAATAATCTTAGATAAACCTATGGGCAGATTACGGACCGATAAGAATCGATGGCTGGAATAAGAAGTGCAAGTCCAATTGGCCAAAAAGTCACTGCAGACGTAGCCTCACGATACACATGCCGAACCACAACCGAATAAGAGGACACCAAAGATCGAACTCGACGCAAGGGCAAAGCATAATCCCATCGAACGTAACCGTCCACGAGGATCCGAGAAACCACGATGGCAGAGTCGGACTCTACTTCCACAACAGAATAATCCATCCGGACCGCCGACTCCAAACCCTCACAAATGACCATAAGCTCGCGATAAAGGATTGGATGATGGCCAAGAAAAGAGCCAAACCACGCCAAAATATACCCCTATGATCCCGAAGAACACCCTGCAGTGGACAACCCAGGATTACCCCTCGAACACCCATCAACAGTCAGCTTGACCGCACCAAGAGGTGGTCGCGTCCAAACGACAACTCGAATAGGCCGCTGGGGTGAAGCAATCACTCGTAGCCCATTCGTAAGCTAAGAATCCATTATGCCCCGCAACTGAGACGGCTTGAAACCAAGAGCAGAGCCAGCAAGCCGAATGTCCGACACCACTCGAAAAATCACCGCATCCACCGAAAAGGAGTGAAAATCAAACTTGAATCCATTTCGAGCCTTCCACACATGCCACAGAATGAAGCAAGGTAAAATAACCCGAATATGAGATCGAGAAGAAGCACATCTCTGCCAGTGGCGAAGCAAAGCATGGAGCGATAGAAAGCTAGTCCGCCACATCCCTAAACAACGATAAAAATACTCCCACACCTGGCTAACCCGAGGGCACTCAAGAAATAAGTGGCGAGAAGTCTCAGCAGCCTGCCCACAGAAGCACCGCGAAACCATACAGAATCTGCGCGCACTCAATGCGTCATCAGTGGCCAAAAAACCTCGTAACAACCGCCAAAGAAAGAACGATAACCGAGACGGAATATGGCGCTGCCAAATTATAGAACAGACCTCATCTCGTGGCCTGGCGCATCTCACTATCTCCCAAGCCGATCAGAATGAAAAATACCATCGATGAGCGTAATCCCATCGAGTCTCATCGAGCACGCCAAGTAAATATCGGAACCAAAACAATCGCTCGATTCATCGGCGTGGCTAAGGCGGCCGAAGCTTACCCCTATCCCAAACGAGTACCACGCCTAATAAGAAAACACCAGATGCGGACGAGCAGACACTGAATTATAAAAATACAAAGGGAGTGATCCCGACCAGCAGTCATACCGAAACTACAAGCACCAACACCCACCGACCAACGAATACGAGGCTCGAGAACATCTCGGATAGAGCAAAGACGCCTCAGGAGGGCGGTCAGGTAACGAAACGAACCATTCCGGGATGATCATTGCTACAATATTTAGACTTAATGTATGAAGCCCATAAAGAGTGCTGCTCCCGAAATCTCCACCAACGCTTAAGCTCAAAAGCTTCAGCAATATCACAAAATGACCTAAAACCCAAGCCGCCCTCCTCCCGAAGAAAGCACACCTCCGGCCAATGGCACCAATGAATCCTCCGCCTAGGTCCACAGTCACCCCATAAGAAACATGTAAACATCCGCTCTAACTGCTGGATAACCCCAATCGGCGGTCGCATAACATGAAATAAATGCAAAGGCATAGAGGATAAAACATACCGAATAAGCACTAGCTTCCCCCCAAACGAGAGTAACCGATTAGCCCAACCAGAAATCATCTCTCGGACCCTCCGAATTAGATCATCAAAAAGAGCAATCTTGACCCTCCCAACAAACACCGGACAACCAAGATAAGAAAAAGGGAGTTGCTTCTGTTGGAACCCCATAACTGTGTGAATAATAGCACCACGTGAAGCAGAAACCAACCCCTCAACATAAAAACTGCTCTTCGCCTGGCTAACCAGCTGCCCAGAAATAGTCTCATAATGATGCATAAAATCCATAAGCCGTGTGAGACTAACCTTACTCCCATTCCAAAAAAGAACAATATCATCTGCAAAACTCAAATGGGAGATAGGAAGATGACCAGACGAGCAATATCTCAAGGAATGATGCGAAGAATACAAGTGATCCAGGCCTCTAGATAAAAACTCTGCAGTAATAATGAACAAACAAGGAGATAGCGGATCACCCTGGCGAAGACCACCCCGAGACTGAAAAAATCCATGGCTGACCCCATTAACCAACACAGAAAACCAAGGTCCATATATCGCCCTTGAACTAAAGAAATCCATTGCTCGAGAAACCCAAGCACCTGACATCCGAAGGATAAAGGACCATGACATCTGATCATATGCCTTAGTCATATCCAACTTCAGTACCACGTTACTTCCTCGGGTACGACGATTAAGATCGTGAACAAGCTCTTGAACCAATAACACATTATCATGAATGCTCCTGCCAGGTACGAAACCACTCTAAGACGGAGAAATGATACGAGGTAGCACTGGTGTCAGTCGCATAACAAGCAATTTAGTTAAAACCTTATTGCTCACATTACACAAACTGATTGGCTGAAAATCAGCCCAAGAAACTGGAGAGTCCTTCTTAGGAAGAAGAACCAAGAGAGTACTCTGGAATCCCTTAGGCATAGCAGAACCCCGAAAATAATCGTGAACACCAGCTAATAAGTTATCAGAAATCACCTCCCAGCATGCATGGTAGAACCTACTGTAAAAACCATCAGGACCCGGTGCACTATCAGGGTCAATAGAAAAAACCATCCGCCGTAACTCCTCTAAATCAGGCTCCCTACACAGATCCATATCATCCTCAGCAATGACTAGAGAAAGGATAAACTCAAAATCGATAATCGAAGCCGATTAGGACCTCCCGCCAATAGACCACGAAAATAATCAACCGCAGACTCAGTCAAGGCAATAGGCTCAGTAATCCATGCAAATGATGCATCCTGGATCCGATGGACATGAAAGAACCGCTGCTTCTTCCGAATCATGGCATGGAAGAAACGGGTATTAGCATCCCCCTCCCTAACCCAACGAACACTCGATAGGCTGTCGTAAAAGATCTCCTCACAAAGTAGCGATGTCTGCGATCATGCTCGAGCCTCGGAGAAACTCGCATGCGGTTGTCAGTCGAACCGGATAAATCATCTCGACTCTCCTCCGAAGCAACCTCCTTCTCAGCCTCTTTGACCCTATCAAACACATTACCAAAAACCTCTTTATTCCATCCTTTTAAGCAAAGCTTGAATCTCACAAGCTTCTGCTAAAAAGCCCTCATCCCAGAGCCAACAACCGGAGCACTCCAAGACTGCCTCACAACATCAATAAACCCAGGATGCTTAAGCCAAGCATGTAAAAATCGAAACCTAGAAGGACCTCCACCGACCAATCTAGCACATGATAATAGCAAGGGAGAATGATCTGAACTAGTGCGATTCAGATGAGAAACTCGAAAAGTAGAAAAAGGACCCCGACCATTGGGCATTGCACACAACCCTATCCAATCGTCTCCAAGTGCGCCCATTAGTCCAGGTGAAAGGACTCTCTGTAAAACCCACATCATCCAATCCACAATCCAATAATGCTGCATTGAAATCATCAATGGCATCTTGAGGCTGTGCATGCCCCCCCGAAATCTCAAAAATAGACTGCACAACGTTAAAATCCCCACCCACCATCCAAGGACCATCATGACTATCAATGAAGCGAAACAAGGCCATCCCACGAATCATCTCTCACAATCTTAGCACAACTGGCATATACATATGAAACATAGAGCGAGGATCGGGAAAGAAGAGTGACTAACCCGATGATGAACCACTTGGCCCGTATCCTGCGGAACCTCTACCGAAAAAGGTGCCGACCAGAACACCCATATTTTCCCAAAATGGGAAGAAAACCCATGATCCATCGCAATACGAACACGAGTGATCTCCAGTCTCTCAGCACTAAGAAAAGGCTCCAAAACACAAACCAAGGCCAATCTATGCATCCAGTATCAATTTCATGAACGGCGGACCGCGGGGCACTTACTTATCCCCGAGATGTTCCGAATAAGGTATTAATCATTTGGGAGGATCGACTCCTACCCATCGCCGAGCCTTGCGAGTCTTACGGCCCACCACCACAGAAAAACCCCGGGATGAGCTAGCAACCCTCTGCTCAGCCAAACTACTAATCTCTGCATCCATAGGTAATGGGGTATGAACATCCTCCAAATCGGTCAAGAATCTCCGTTGTCCATGTCCCGGAATCCTCATGACGACAATCAATATCGGATCGAGAAATACCAAGACATCCCTCCACGCTAGTCGAGACATTCTTCGAATCTCGGAACTACGGGTGTTCAAACTCACGTGCCTATCAGCGATGATCAACCCTATGAGGCCGCTCGTGCCCAACACATCACCCATCTTGATCGAAAACCATCCTCATGACCCTATTATCCGAGGGGACATCCTCGACTACTGATATGGCCCGAGGACGGTCGGTCCCCATCGGCATCCGATCGGCCAATAACATTAGTCGCAACGAGCCCTAGAGCCGACTATCCGAAATAACAACATACCGGGTATTAGAATCATCCGGTAGCTACACATCTGTTGGAAAACGGCCTTTTACCCTTATCGAAGCAGATGGGCTGCCCATTATCCTTCGACGGTTGAGGCTTACGAAGACTTGGGTTTGAAACATAACAAGTCTCGGTGAGCATGACCCAAATGCTTACAAGTGGAACAATAGCGGGAACCTTCTCAAATACAACATCCCGCCAAAACCGAGTCACCTCTCCAATCCAAATACTGCGGTAATAAAGGCGGGATACATCATATTCAACGGAACCCTAGCAACCGAGTAGCTTATTAGCAAAGCCGGTTACGTGATCTACATGTAGAGGGCACCAATAGCCAATGATAGAGAATAAAGCGGACTTGGAATGAATAAAATGAGCCGGTGAATAAGGGATACTTACCCAAACATGAACAATAGGAGACTCATTGAACAACGAAAGTCCGTACTCCACTTAAAATACGCATCCCAGACCATTCACATACCATATCCAGCGAACCCAAATCCATGAGTAGTCTTCCTCCATCGATAACTTGATCAACACATGTCGGTTATCAAGCAACGAAATCTGGAATTCCGTCGAGACCCGGAGAAATAAAAACTTACTGAATAATGTCTATGGATGGCCTCTCGAGCGAGAATTTTCCAACCAAGGCAAGTTTAAGCGGCTCGACCATAATCTGAACTTCCTCCTTAGAGAATATGACGATAGGCTCACCACGGTTGCAACGATCTTGGTTTGACCAAAACCAATGGACTAGGAGAACACTGTAGCGACATGAAGGAAGGATTTTTGGGTCTTGGGAGGCGGTGGGGTTGAGAATGGAGGTGGGTTCACAGTTGTCGCGTATGATGCTTGGTTGCTTGGGGTGGGAGGTAGATGCGGCCGGGTTAGGACACGGGAGCCGGTTGTGTCCGAGATAAGTCCGCTTGGAATTGTGGTTTTATCACGTCGCACTGGGGCTGTAGAACCGAGCTAGGAAGGGCATGTTGGCCTCGGGAAGGAGGTCGTTCGGCTGGGACAACAATCGATCGGTGGTGACCGCGATGGTCGGGTACCACCACCGTGGCCGATGGGATCATTTTGGCGATCAAGACAAGCGAGCCACCGTGAACAACGGAGGCTTGAATACCGAAGCTTCAAGAGGGAATCGGGTTGCCGCTTGCCGCGTTCAACCGGAGGAGGAGCGTGGTGATGGTAGAGGTATGGAGCGGCAGATCCGATCGCGGTCAATAGCAAATCGGGTTATTGTCCGGTGGTCGATTGCCGCTTTCTTTCCGATGTGTGTGTGTATGGAACTTGTGCGGTCGAGGATGGTCAACGAAGAAGGAGACAGCATGATAGCAATTGGATCGGAGCGAACAGTTCAAGATGACAGCAGTGGTGGATGCTTGAAAATTTTCGATCACGATTTCGTTTCTCCATTGACAGAAGGAAACTTTTGGTAATATTTCTGTCTCAAACTCTCCGGTACGATGGCAACGGCTGAACAAAGCTGCAACTGCAACAACTAGCGCTTAACGACAAGGTGGCTAAATCACAATCACGACCTGCCGTCTGCCGTGAGCTAATTGAATCACGATCGCCGGCGGTTAGAATTACCGACGGTTCAAGAAGGAAACTTTCAATTAAAACCCAAGTTTTTCATAGTTTAGGACAAACTTTGTCCGATTTATTTATAAGGCTTTTATTCACTTTGAGACGGGCAATGTGTCCTTTCAACAAGATTAGTCATGATTTTGAGACCACCACATTTGACATTACTTTATTAATTATTTTTTTTTTTGGGAGTTTTATTTATGTCTACCTTTTCATACTCTTTAATTATATGATTTATATTATAGGTAGTAATTCAACCTAACTTCCACATTTATATTTGTACCAATATACATACGATTTATATTATAGGTAATAATTCAACCTAACTTCCACATTTATATTTGTACCAATATACATACGTGTGTGTATATATATATATATATATATATGTAGAGTAGGCCTTTTTAAAAGGCGGATGACGGTATACTCAACCAACAAAATTCCATCACTATAAAATAATCAGCCATACCAACGAAAAACTTGTGACGGGTGCAATAAGCAATATACACTGATGCAATATTACGCCGAAGTGCTGTTCCAAATGCTTAAATTTAAGCAAAAATAAAATGGCTGGTAACTAGAAATTATAATCCATATTCTATAGAATAGACAGATCAAAGACTAAGTATGAGATAGTCCCGACCAAGTGAAAAAAAAATGATAAAAAAATAATTCAACGGAAATGAAGAATTATATTGAGTAGATGAAAAAAAATGTTCTAACCACATATATGAGTCACGGATAAAGTATATGCAATAAGGTTTGCATTGGGTAGTCGATGCATTATTGCCTGCAAATAGAACTGTGTCTAGTTTCCATCCATCTACTAAATCAAGGCACAAGAAGCTGAGCTAAAAGGTTCCAAATGATTGCTAGTCATTTCAGTTTTCAGCAATCTTGTATCAGATGTAAATATCAGCTATGGGATTTAACCTGAAATTGTGGAAGAGAAACAAAATAAGTAACATATATAAAATCTACAGAAAGAAAAAAAATCAAATCATATAGAATGCTAGACCTTGCTCAAGATTTATTCCTTGAAGAGTTGCAATTCTTTCTTTAATATGCACTACATCAGTGGGAGGTACGCCTGTCAGCTTCAATTCAACTTCGCCGCCACCTTTTTGGACAACATACCACTTCCACATCTGGTGAAACTTCCCATACTCAGCGAACGACTGCACTTCCACTCCTTTCCACAAATTTAGTTCATCAAAAACAGTTTGTAATCTGCTCTTCAACACCTGAAATTTCTCCATCTTACTTTCAAGTTCCTCCAGAAGTTCCTGCTGCTGCTTCACATCTTCATTTAAGGCAGCAACTCTGGCCAAGATTTCTTGCAAAACTGCATCATCTCCAGCTTCTTGTCGATCCTGCTGCACTATGCCCTGCACTGCATCTGGTTGTAGATCAGCCCCTTCTTCAGTCTCTTCTCCCTCTTGCTGTGTTACAACTTCCTCTGCATTTTGTTGCAGAGGAGTCCCTTCAGGCTCTTCTCCGTCCTTTTGCACTGTGTCCTCCTCTGCATCTTCTTGTAAATCATCTCCTTCGTCGCCAGCCTCCCCTTTGTCTCCGGCCTCCTCTTCATCTTCTTGCTGCAGCAATTCCATTTCTAACTGGGCTGCAAACTCAGCGTCTTCTTCATCCAATTCATTTTCAGCCCCAAATCTTTCAGGTGGCATCGCAAATCTTTCAGGTGGCACCGCACATAGTATTGCATATAATAGTTTATTTCCATCCATCTGTTACATTATAAATGAAGTTAGATTCATCATTAATAAGTTATATCAAACTGCAAAACAATCCTGCATTACAAAAACCAACTTCATCTAGGTAACAACAACCAATTTCATATCATTCATGTCGCTCCTAAAATCCATTAAACCGACCCCATTCATTCAATAAACTGAAAATCAGAATTAATTTCCAATAACAATAAAGCCACAATGCATGCACTGTTGAAATGGCAATCCAACAACACTCCCCCTTAAGCCAGCAAGTATGCTATTATTGCAGCAAGTAAAAATGGTAAAATATCACAGGTACCCAAAAACCAGCAACGTAAGTCTTCAAAATCCTGAAAAATGCATCATCTCCTAAAATTTAGCAAAACGCAGCCCCCTCCTGACCACGAGGGAAAAAAAAAAAAAAGGGCTAATGCAAGGTAACCAACCAAATACATCTCTTTAAGCCAAATACACATACATTAGCCCTCAACTTCCATTATTCAACTAACACATACATTAGCCCATCATCCATCTCAATATCACATTAAAACAAAGGCTCTGCCAACACCCCCACAATAAGTTTTGCACTTTGAATCAGAAAAAGAGTTCAGTTTCTCCATTTTAATTTTTTTTGAAAGCTTAATTACTTCTTTTTTTAAGGAAATAAATAAATTACTGACAAATTCTCTGTTTTTGTTAAAAAAAAATTAAGATAAATTTTCTGTTGATGAATATGCAAGCAGAACATGTACAAGGGAGGAAATTGTCAGCACTGGCTTAGAACTAGCGGGAAACTATCAGCACAGGCCTAGAACTAGAGGGAAACTATCAGTACAGTGTTAGAACTAGAGGAAAACTATCAGCACTGGCTTAGAACTAGAGTAATGATCATGTTTAAATCCGCAGTTTAACATATAAATTGAGCATCTTATAGAGTCGACGGCTTACACCATTATTGATTCACATTATTGAACAAGACTAACGAATACTGAAGACAAAGATAATAAAGGATCAGAGTAAATAAATCAGTCACGAAAGTATTGGATTCAGTTCAAACCTAGAGTTTAAAATCAAACAAAGTATTCAAACAGCTTCTTCTTCTTCTTCGAACAACAGATGCACAGCTTCAACTTTGAACCGATTCGTCTCCCTCTTCTTCGATTGGGTTCGTTTCAGCTTCTTCTTCAATCAAGCGGATTCAGCTTCTTCAACTGGATTTCAATCGATCGGGTTCAGCTTCGTTTATATTATTTCTGTTCGTTTCAGCGAGGGTTTCAATCGAGCAATGAGATTTTGACAAGTGTTGACGGAGTGTTTGAATTGAAAAATATCGGTAGCAATCAAAATGCAAGAAAGAAGTTAAGTTCAAACCTAGATTTAAAATCGAACAAATTATTCGAACAGCATCTTCTTCTTCCTCGAACAACAACGTATAGCTTCAGCTTTCAACCGATTCGTCTCCTTCTTCTTCGATTAGGTTCGTTTCAGCTTCTTCTTCAACCGAACGGATCTGAGAAAGTACTTTGTTAACAGAATTGTACTAGTCTAATAGGTGAAGTGATGATTTTGGGAATGCTTGGATCAAAAAACAAGCTACTTAGCTACACATTGCACGCGGGTAAACAAACACGACTAATGTAACAAAGTTTTAGCGGGAAATTTGAATTCAGTCTACAAAACTGACTTGTCCTCCCACATCATCACATGTTTTTTTCTCCTTTACATGTTTTGCCTATTGGGAATTTTTTTTTTTTATGACTCATATAGTTATTAAAGAAATTAGAAATTTTTATGGAGATTTTGGAATTCTTCACACGTGATAACCCGTGAAACTTTTTAGTTGTACGTGGGAAAATACAACGCTGTTGATGCTGGCTGATTAGAGAATATTGAAACGTGGCACGTGCCCGGTTCCCGTTTGATAGAAATGAAGTTGACCAAATCGATAGCTTTGCCGTGGTTACCGAAGGCAGAAAGTCAATTCAGCTCTTCACTGAAAGTGCTTTTAAAACAAGCTGATGCCTTCTAAGCAGTAATTGGGCAATAGGTAGCAATTCCCTACAAACACGGCTACTTACCGACTATTTATTATTTATTTATTTTTGAGTAAATTGCTAGTGCCCTCAGAATTGTAAAGGCAACCATTCGAGTTCTTACAAAACATCGTGGAGACTTAATTCTTTTATTAAGTGAAATCAATTTTCTCTTTTTTAAAATATAAGTGAAGTAAATAAAGTCTAGGCAGACGTATGTAAGTTGAGTAGATGTCTGAGTGAAGTAAACGTCTTCGAATATTTGTAGACATTTGAGTGTAATAGATATCTCTTGAATACTTGAGAAGGTAAAATTTAGACAGACGTATGTAAGTGGAGCAGACATTAGAGTAGACATTACTCAAATATTTTAGAAAATATGGGCAGTACTATATAAGATTGAATGTTGTAAACTATGATATTATTGTAAATATCAGTAATAATCTCATGTAATAAGAATTGGAATAAGAACAATAGTCTCATATAATTAAAAATAAAAAAATAAAATCATTATAATTTGAGCAATAGTCTCATATAATTCATAAAAAGTAAAATTTGGACAGTAGTATATAAAATTTAATGTTGTAAACTATTATCTGATTATAAATATTAGTAATAATCTCATGTAATATGAGTTATAATTTAAACAATAGTTTCATACAATTTTTTTTTTTAAAGAGGGGTGCCACTAGCTCGACTCTTCACACTCGGTCACGTACCAAGAGTCGACCCTCGTTTCTTTCTTTTATGAGCTGAAATGCTGTGGCAGCAACCCAACTTCCAAAATTTGTTTTATTATGCTATTTATTTGGGAGTGATTCTATTGTCATTGAATATTTATAAAAATATAATTTTTGCATTATTAGTAGAATTTTTACTAAAAAAAAATTTATAGTAAATAAAAAATATTGAATTATTTAACACGAACATTATTAATTTTATAGAGACAATAAAAAGTTGTGTTAATAATATTAACAGTACTTATTCTATTAAAAAGAGATTTTAAACATTGTAATTCCATAGATCTCCTAATTGTCCAAAAGCAATTATAGGGGTGGGCAAAATCTAAAGTTTTTACTTCTGCTATAAATATCTAATCATACTTCTCCATAACAAATTATCAAAAACTAAAAATTAAAATTTACCTCCAAATATTTTCTTAACACAATATACAATTTAAACGATACAACTTGATCTTATGTGTTACTCATGGCCGAACTAAGAATAATACTTTATCTTTTTTTTTTCTCTCTCTTTTCTCTTTATCTTTTTTTTTTTATTCTTTTCACTATCTCTCTCATGTTTTTTTTTTCTTATTTCCTTTATCTCTATCATTAATGGGAAATGCAAGACAATTTTTTTTTTATACTAGAGTTACAAAGATACTAAGGAATAAAAATAACTAAAATATCCTTACAACATATTTAATTTGAAGAAATATAAAGAGATGAGAGAAGATGAAAGGAAGATGGCGGAAAGAATTAAGGGGAGAGAGATGAATTGTATATTCAACTAAATAATAAAAATGAAATTGATCATCTTTTTTACTTATTTCTCTCTCCCTCACTCATTTCCATTCCTCTGATCTCCTATTATTTCTTCCAATCAAACATGTACTTAATGAAATAACTAATGCCTATGAAGAATTGGAGTATTACAATTAACTTTTTTGAGAAATATCATTTTATTCCAAAATTAACCTCATTTTTTCTTCTTCAAACAAGGATCTAATGATATATCTTCTATAGAAAGAAATAAAAAATTAAAAAAACTTGAAATATTAACAAAAGAAGAAAAAAGTAGCTTTTCTTTTTCTTTTCCCTTTTGTTGTTTTTTATGATGGTTATCAAGTCTTAATTTTCAATTGTTATCTATCATTTGTTCTTGTCCAAACCAATTCGTGATTGAAAATATGTGTTGAATCAAGATGAAAAAGGTATATGGTTCTTTATCAATATGTATGAAATGTTTTAGTTAACCACAAAGCAAATTTAAAGAACATCAACTTGATCGATTTTAGAAATCCAAGTTTTTTTTTTAATTATTGATATTATAATTAGATGTATGTTGATATTACAACAAAAGTATATTAATATTACAATCAGAAATAAATCGATACTCTTCCTAGTAATTATAGTATGACATAGCTCGAATATAAACCTTGATTTTAATACTGGAGGGATATCAATTTTATTCCTCACACAAGATTGGGAGACTCTCCTTAGTACTTTTAGTATAGTAGAGCCCGAATGTAGATTATCACTTTAATACTGGAGGGATATTGATTCCATCCCTCACATAGGATGAAAAGACAAGAAGACTCCTACTAAGAGAGGAAATTATGAATCCCAACCATAGCGAGGACTTAGAACTAAAGTGCTCAAGTGCACTAGAAAGTGTCATATGATTACACATGATACCAAGCATTCAAGCCCTTACAGTTACACATTTTTGAGTTATTGCTTGGTAAATTTCTATGGTCTAGTGCACTATACGGAGATATGATCAGCTTAAAAAAAAATTAATTAGTGTCATAATTTTTTCAAAGTAAAAAAAATTAGTATAAAATTTGTGATTGGAACTCAAATCTTTTTTAAAAAATTGTGTCAATTTTAGCACATCTTTTTTTTTTTTAAAATGTATTATATGTACTATATTATAATTGTAATGGGATACAAGGGTAATATTTAATAATATATTTGTTTGTGGTATTAGTTATACTGTAACGTAATAAGTACCCGTGCGGAGCCATTAGTTGGCAAGTAACATCATGCTCATTTGGAATTCTTCGGAACTGAATGATCAAAATATTGCACGTGGCAAAGTAATGTGTACTGTAATCTTATTGACGCTGAAAATTGAAACGTGGGCACGTGCCGGTTTGCAGTCCAAGAGAAACACAATTTATGTATGTATATATATATATATATATAATTATTGTTTAAAATTATATTATTATAATTAATATTTATAAATAAGATTATAATTAAGATTAATTTATATAAAATATTATTTAAATTTAAATTCTTATTAATATTTAAAAAATATCTATTTCTTATATTTAAATAAAAAAATTATTTTTATTTTAAATTTTTATTAATATTTTAAAAATATTTATTTCTCATACTTAAATAAAAAAATAAATTATTTTCATTAATAATAATAATAAAAAAAAATCGTGATATATTTACGAAAATTTAAATACAGTTGAGTGTTGACCAATGGTTGGCTTTGCTGTGATAAGCGACAACAAAACGTCATTTAATCCGTGTGCCGTCATGTTCATACCAAGTGCCCCGTCACGCCAACAACCGCCTTTAAGATAATGGCACTATTGCAATTTTCGAACAAGTTGATGCCTTGTCAGCAGAAATTGGATAATGGGTAACAATTCCCTACGGCCTACAAAAGCCACCATTTATTAAGAATGACAAAAGAAGGTGAATGATAAGAAGAACAAAGAGGCTTACCTCCTTATAAAAAGAAAAAAGAGAATAGTAGAGATATATTTTCTTACCTAAAATTAAATTTATGATTTAAGATAATATATTATTCTAAAAAATTAAATTTATAATAAAAAGACATCAATTCAAACAATATAAAATTTAAATAAATTAACTTAATATACGTTAGTTAAACATTTGTCACTTACATATCTTCTTAAAATAAAGAGTGAGTATAATAAAAGAAACTTTTAAAAATAATAACGTTATAACTAATACAATTATTTTAGAATTATTTTTTAATCCTAAAAAATTCTAATGTGAAGTATATGAAATAACTTGCATAATTGGTAATTGCTATTATTTGAACATAGAAATAGTTGATCTCATGACTCAAGTTCATGGCAAAAGCACTTGGAAAGAAGCCTAAATGATTCTGATAAACATCCTTTTACAACCATTTAAATTTTTAAATGTATATTCATCAAATGCAAAGACTATTATAGTTGAGAAACATAGAAGTAACTTTTGTTTATTTTTATATAACTTTACAAATCTTTAAAAAAATAATTGAAAACTTTAAATTACATATATAATTTTGAATGTGTTTTTCGTTCTCCTTATTTAAAGCATCCATTACATCAACTGAAAAAATAAATAAATAAATAAACAATTCAAAAATACTTAAAAATTTCCCATTATGTGATTCAGCCAATATAAGCACAGCCGCAGCATATAACTCTCACTTCTGTAGCTTCCAGTTCAAGAAGCCTAGCGTGTTCTTAGGAAAAGTTCGCGTGTTCTCAAATCAGCGGTTATCTCTCACTTTCTCTTCATTTTTCTATCCCTCTTTCTCTCCGTAAATTCGAAAAATGTGCACTACAAGCAAATTCTCTTTCTCCCGCCCGTCAATATTGATTTCGCCGATCAGCTTATTTCGATAACTCGTTTAAATTGAAGAATCAAGGAAGGAATTTCAAGATGTTGGAGGATCAAGTGGCGTATTTGTTACAGAGGTATTTGGGGAATTATGTGATAGGTCTTAATAAAGAAGCTCTTAAGATCAGCGTCTGGCAAGGTCCGTCGATTTTTTCCTCCCCTGTCTTTTCTCTTCTAATCTGCGTATAAAGTTCGGTTTCATTTCATACCTAGAGTTGTAATTGAACTGTTTCTTAAAGTGTTAAAATAATTCTACTTCCTTCTTGCACCTTTTTTTGTCTAAAATAAGTTTGTGCGAATTGCAATGAACTTAACCACTGGTTTAGTTGTGAAATAGCAACCAGTACAAGGAATTGATACTGATGTATCATGTAGTTGTTTCAGTTTAAATTTTTATATATTTACTTGTTATGGTCTGGTGAAACTTCAACGGAATTTTTTAATCACTGTTGAGGATTTGAAATGTACTAGTATATGCTAATTCAGTTATCGAAACACTATTTAATTATGGTAGGGGATACAAATAAATTCCAAGTACTAGCTATAAGATGATTGAGCTTAGGACCATTGCTGTAGCATGTGTTTTTAGAATTCTGATATGACAAGAGAATATATAGTTTTAGAAATATTGCTAGTCTTTGTGTTCTTCTAGTTATTTATCCTTTTCCTTTTTCCTCTGAAATGTAATGCAGGCGATGTAGAGCTTACGAATATGCAGCTGAAGCCAGAGGCGCTTAATGCATTAAAGTTGCCAATAAGAGTTAAGGCAGGATTTCTTGGATCGGTTAAACTTAAGGTTGGCCCTGATCTTTTTGTTACCAATTGCATTTCCTCCCCCCGGCGGCCCCCCCTAATTATGCTGAATTTTGGGTGAATGCTGTATTTCATATCGGTTATTTATCCCATGAGTATTTCTTTGTGATATCTTTCTATTTCAGGTTCCATGGAGCAGGCTAGGCCAAGATCCAGTTTTGGTTTATTTGGATCGGATTTTTTTACTAGCTGAACCTGAAACTCAAGTTGAAGGATGTAGTGAGGATGCTGTCCAAGAAGCAAAGAAAAGCCGAGTACGGGTAAGCCAGGGTGAGCCTTTTATAGTCGTTGTTGGAAGCATCAAGTAGAATTTGTTTGAGTAATAAAATGATCTTGTACTTTTCTATTCCTTTCATGATAGGAAATGGAAATGCGAATGTTGGAGAGGGCACAACAGTTGAAATCGGAAGTGGTATGGGTAACATAATTCTCTTGGACTTGTATTTGCTGTGGCTATATAAATTTTCTTATTGTTTAAAGACACTTTACATCTTTAATACAGTATATACTTATCTGTTCAGATTATAAAATTTTCATGTAGTACCTGATTTTAGTCTTTGGGGGTTTCACGACTCCAAATTTTAAGTTCTTTTCTTGTCCTTATATTTAGTGGTTCGCTTCTATGGCATTAATAATTGAATTTTTTTCTTTGTTAAAAAATGAATTTTTTTTTCTCTTTTATATAAGAAACAGGATTTTACTTGAAAGAACGAAAGATACAAGAGTGTGGACCAGAAGTCAACGAAGATTTTCATATATTCTATTTTAGCCCAAAAATAAATTATGTGAATGCTTTTCTAGATTTTTTCTTTGCAAGCTACTGTGACTACATAGCAGTCTAGCAATAAGAAATGTGTCATTGATTTTGGAATATTTTATAATCAAAAGAAAATTTAATGCTATTGACAACAGAAGATATGATGGGACTGGCTTCTTTGGACTTACTAAGTCTATGAGTTTTGGGTCTTCTCACTTCCCCTCAGCTCCATTCTTGGAAATATTTTGGAGTTTTTATACTTTGTTTTGATGTGCCTTTGTTTCATTGTTTTGAAGAATAAATCATGGTTGGGATCCCTTATCAACACAATAATTGGTAACTTGAAGCTTTCAGTTTCAAATATCCATATCAGATACGAGGATTTGGAGAGGTAATGAAGACACCCAGTCTTGATTTCCTAACCCCCTACCAACTTTTGTTGAAGACTTAATGTGGCTTCTTCTGCAGCAATCTTGGGCACCCATTTGCTGCTGGTGTAACCTTGGAGAAACTCTCAGCTGTGACAGTTGATGATAGTGGGAAGGAAACTTTTGTTACCGGGGGCGCACTAGACCGCATTCAGAAGGTTACAGTTTTCATTCTTTCTTCAAATTTATCTAGTGGCTACACCATGGGATATTTTTCATTGACTTAATATTTTCTAATTTTGAGAGTTCCCAAATTTATCAGATTCTCCAACTACTTTTGTTATCACCTTCTGTCGTTAATGCTTATTCCCATTATTTCAGTCTGTGGAACTTGACCGACTTGCCCTTTATCTAGATTCTGACATAATCCCATGGAATTTGGACAAGCCATGGGAGGATTTGCTTCCTTCCGAGTGGGTTCAGGTGTGGTCTTGTTTATCCTTCATAATGCAATGATTATATTATCTACCTTTTCCCCCAATTCAATTTTTTGTTTATTTTTATCTTCTTGTCTTCTAAGTTTATTCACAATGATCCCTTTGTGCCTCAGGTTTTTAGATTTGGTACAAAAGACGGTAAACCAGCTGATCATCTTGTAAAATCCCATACTTACATTCTGCAACCTGTGACTGGGAATGCAAAGTACGCAAAGCTGTGGCCAAATGAATCTGCTGATAGTGCTCAGCCTCTACAAAAGGCAGCAGTGAACTTGGATGATGTGACACTTTGTTTATCAAAGGTATACTTTGATTTTCTAACATTTAATTCTGAGAGAGAGGGTTTTCAAATGGTTCTAATTAGGTTGAATATATCTATATGTTCACAGAATGGTTACAGTGATATTCTGAAATTAGCTGATAATTTTGCTGCCTTTAATCAACGGTTGAAATATGCCCATTATCGTCCACCTGTCTTGGTGAAATCTGATCCCAGGTCTTGGTGGAAGTATGCTTTCAAAGCTGTTTCTGACCAGATGAAGAAAGCAAGGTAGTTTAAGATGTTGACTTTCTTTTGATCTCTTTCCCTCTTTTTTTCCTTTTTTTTTTTTCTGTTATATTATTCATTTTGGTTGCGATGTTAGAAATAAGCTTGGGTGATGTTTGACTCATCTGGAGTGGCTTGGCGTTGTATTACTTTCTGACTGCACCTGTACTTGACATGTAAAATCCACAGACCTGCAGTTTTTAAAATCTTCATGTCATGGCTTTTACTGAATATCGGTTACCTTTATTATTATTGAATATTTTCTTTTTTCTTTTCTGCGTTTGTTGTACCAGTAAATAACAGCAGAGATGATGGATGACATGTTACGGCAATTATGTTCTACTATTTGGCCTTTATTATTTTTTATTGAAGGTTTAAGACTTTTGCTTGAACATTCTTGCATATAAAGGATATGGCTAAAGCAACACTATAACCTTGAATACCAGAAATTACCATTTGGGGTGTGAGTGGACATTAGGGGTGAAAGAAATGGACATGTCTCCCACTGTTGCCTGATATGTGGGTAATTAAAAACCTGGCAGAATTAACTTTATGTGCCTTCTATAGGCTTAATCATTCTCATTACCATGTCCTCCTTCATTTTCCTCCGCTTTATACTGCTGGTGTTGTTGCAAGTTATCTAGATTATCTCATGTCTCCTGTGTGTTTGAGGTCTGTATGTTACCTCTTTGATGACCTCTTTGATGAATTATCTATTGAAAGAATGAAGCCATATCAACGAGTGGGAGTTCTCTCACATTGTTAGCATGATTGATTTGCCAGGTTGTGGATTTCCAGAAAGCATTTACCTATAGATATCCGTGTCTGTTTCTTTAGGAGCTTGTATCTTTCTTTCTCTCTGACAAGAAGAAGAAATTTTTGTCTTTCTGTTTTCTGTTTTCTAGTGTCTATTTTTTATTAGTACTTCCTTTTGTGCTTGGGCTTGTGGGTGGGTTGGAACTTGTATTCCTGTATTCAATTTAACCAGCATGTTTCTCCTTTTGGTATGCTAATTGATTATGGCAGTGGGAAATTGTCATGGGAGCAAGTACTTAGGTATGCAAGATTACGCAAGAGATATATATCTTTGTATGCCAAGCTGCTTAAATCTGACATCAGTCGGGCAGTAGTTGATGACGATGAAGAACTTGAGGAGCTTGATCGTGGGCTTGATATTGAACTCATACTGCAATGGAGGTATTACTTTCTGTATGAATGTAACTGTTAAGTAAGTGACTGCTACATTAGTTGCTCATTCTAAAGATGGAGGTCCGATGACATTAGTTTCTTGCAATATACAGTATTAATATTTCTCATTTCTCTTTTGATCCTTTATGATGGTAAATATAGAATATTATTGGAGTTTTTTTTTTTTTGGCTTCTTGTGCCTCATAATTTATTGAAATTATCATGTGCAAGTGTACGGGGGTGGGGATCGTTGGTTTAGAAAAGGCTGATCCTGCGGAAGTCTATGGTGTTGGTGATATATGGGTTACATGGCTAGAAAGGGAAAGAAGAATCTTTGGGTTTTCTGGCTGCTTATAAAAGAATCCCTTTTCCTTTTTAATGTTTTTAGTCAATTGTATTTGAAAGAATGGCACTGCTCACTTTTTGTTCATTTTTTTTTTTAGTTTCGATTTCCTGTTATGAGAGCTAGTAGTATATGGAAACATTACCTTTTACTAGATTGTTTTTGTATTTCTGCAACGTGATTTGTGCAGGATGTTGGCTCACAAGTTTGTTGAGCAGACAGAATCTGAAAGTCACTTAAAGAAGCAGAAAACTAAGCAGTCTTGGTGGCCATTTGGATGGTGAACAGCTTTACTTAGAGAATGACTTTTTTCATTTATCTGTCATTTATTTGTATTTTGTGATGCTTCAGAGTTTATATGGTTTGCTATTTATTTAATTATTTCCAGGAATAATCAATCCTTTAAAGATGAGAGCGAACCATTTAAGTTCAGTGAGGAAGATTGGGAACAGTTAAATAGAATCATAGGATACAAGGAAGGCGATGATGAGCAATCGTTGATGATTAACGAGAAGTTGGACGTTCTTCATACTGCCTTGGAGATCCACATGAAACATAATGCTTCAAAGCTTGTAGATGCGTCTCTGGAATGTCTTGCTGAGTTATCATGTGAAGGCCTTGACTGCTCCATTAAGCTTTATCCCGAGACAAAAGTTTTTGACATGAAATTGGGGTCATATCGGTTATCATCACCGAACGGTCTCCTTGCTGAGGTCTGATTCTTGGTTTGGTTTACTTCTTAAAAATCTCACTACATCGTATACTCCTTTGATATCTCAAGCTCATACCTGAATCTGTGCAGAGTGCAACGGCTTTCGAGTCTTTAGTCGGAGTGTTCTGCTACAAGCCTTTTGACATAAAAGTGGACTGGAGCATGGTTGCTAAAGCTTCCCCATGTTACATGACCGTATGCTTCTTCTGTGATGCTCTTGGGCTGGATCTATTTTGGGTTTTAGAGTTTATATTTTTGATGTTTTCTGATTACATGTCTTTGATCAGTATTTGAAGGACTCCATTGACGAAATTGTTAAATTTTTTGAAAGCAATACTGCAGTCAGTCAGACCATAGCACTGGAAACTGCAGCTGCTGTGCAGGTTTTGTTCTATTTTTCCTATGCTTTGTAATACAGTCCAAGAGGTTCTTCAAGAACTTGTTTCTGAAAATAATAAAAGAAAAGAGCCAACAAATGCTAGTTATATTGTTATTATTATTATTATTATTATTTTTTTTTGCGAATCATATTTGGAAATCTAGATTTGTTCTGGGAACAAGTTTTGGACAATGGTCACTACATTGTTAGGTATGTCTGGTTGTAACCATGGCAAGGAAAGCTTATCAAAGAATTTTGAGTGTTTAGTATATGGTTTACATTTTAAAAATTGAAAATGCATGTTTTCTGTCGGACGTATTTATATGGTTGGGAAAATCACACAACCTGAGAGTTTCTTACTAAAACAATGGTTAACATTTAATGTATTTTTTTTTTTAAAACACTGGTTAACAGAAATATTGAGTTATAGAACAAATTTTAGTTTAAATTTCATTGACTTCATTAGGTAAAGCCAAAACACTAATGACTTAAATTATTTGATATTCTTTTCCCTTTTTTTTTTTTCAATTTATTTATCTTTTTAAGTACTATAATACTTCCCTGAAATTTATCTGAAAATGCCAGTTCCATAATATCTCAAAACCTCCCTTGCGAGGGATGTTTATGTCAAAAAACTTGATCTGGGGAGTCTGCCTGTATTTTGGCTAAACCTTAAGGGAGCTTTGATGAAATTCTACCAAACATATAACTGGAGTTGACAGTGATGTGTTTTATTTGTGGAGTCTGCTTGTATTTTGACTAAACCTTAGGGGAGTTTGATGAAATTCTCCCATACTTTTAATTGGAGTTGTCAGTGATGCATTTTATTTTGCCTTCCTGCAGAGAAGAATTGAATGTAATCAGCATGCTTCTTGTAGTTTAGACATGTAATAAATGGTGCATTTTGGCTGCTTTTTACCAAAGAAATGAATCTCAGATTCAAGTTTTATATTTTTTTCTGTCATAACAATCACCACTTCGACTGGGTTATCTTCTCTCTTGTAGTTAGTGTCTCACCGATTCAATAAATTGTGAGTAACGTGCCTGATATAGTGAATGGTTTGCTGATGGTGTCATTAACTGGTTACTAGATGACAATTGATGGAGTCAAGCGCACTGCACAGGAGCAAGTGAACAGGGCTCTGAAGAATCATGCCAGGTTTGTTAGTTTTTCAAATTTGCATTGGTGAATGTACCCATGATTTCTGAATTATGATGAAATCATCAATTTGAGTAACAAAATTCAAGTTTGTCCTGTGTTTGTACATGGTTCATGCGGATTTATAGTTTATTTTTTGCATGGTCTTCTTTGTTGTTTTGTTCTTGATAAGCTGTTCGAGGGTATAAAATAATGGTTATTCCTTAGATATTTATTGATGCCTTGATAATTTCATGATTATACAATGTGTAGACTAAAAAGAAAGTACTGCTGTTGCATTGATTCAGGAAGGTTATTAGTGAACAGTGTCCAATTAAAGTTCTCCCTTGCTAAATTACTTTCTTATGTATCCTATAGGTTATGTATTAATTCTTTCCTAAATGATTTTATGCTGCCCAGCAAATATAATTAGCTTTTGAGTGGTGTTGAGTGCAATTGATCATTATGTCATGTTAGATGCAGAAAGCTGGATATTTTAGTCATAAATTAGTTTTCTCGTAGGTTTCTGCTGGACTTGGATATTGCTGCTCCCAAGATTACAATTCCAACTGAATTTCGTCCAGATGACACCCATTCAACAAACCTCATGCTGGACTTGGGAAATTTGGTTATCCGTTCGCAGGTTAATGCGCAAACTTGATTTTTATTTCTTAATCCAAATGCATAGCAAGACTGATGTATAGAGGATGCTGAATGAGTGCAGGATGATTATGAAAGGAAATCATCTAAGGAGCTGGATATGTATTTGCAATTTGATTTGGTTTTGAGTGATATATCTGCCTTTCTGGTTGATGGTGACTATCATTGGAGTGAAAACTCAAATAAATCTTCTGCTTCCACCCACAAAAGCGGTGCTAGGCTTTTACCTGTTATTGATAAGTGTGGGGTAATCTTAAAGCTTCAACAGGTATCACTCTCTATATTGTACCTTGTATTTTGCATGTGATTTTTCTCGGCAATGCTCTATTCACCAGTTAAGTTCATGAAATTGATGTTAGACATGCTATATACAGATTCGATTAGAGAACCCTTCCTACCCTTCTACAAGACTTGCTGTACGGCTTCCATCACTAGGGTTTCACTTCTCCCCAGCTCGATATCATCGGTTGATGCAGATATTAAAAATATTTCAGGAGGATAGTGAGAAATCAGATCTCATTCACCCTTGGGACAATGCTGATTTTGAGGGTTGGTTATCCCTACTTACTTGGAAGGTTGCCATCTCTCCCTCTTTTTGTCTAAGCATTTTATTTTTCATGGTTGCAAAACATTTAACGCTTCTAACTACTCTTTTACTCCCTTTGCTTTGATTTCTTTTAACCCCTTTTTTTCCTGTAATGTGATGTGATAGGGTGTTGGAAATAGGGAAGCTGTGTGGCAGCGGCGATACTTTTGCTTAGTCGGGCCTGTCCTTTATGTGCTAGAGGGTCCTGGTGCTAAATCTTACAAACAATACCTCAGGTTCAGACCAACTTTTCCCAATTTATTTGTGAATGGCATGACGCAGTCTTATTTCAAATATTGGTTTAGAAAACATAAAAACATCACAACTGAGTGAATTTTGACTGAATGAAAGTACAACGTTAAATTAGCTGGTGTACACTTGACAATATAATCTTCTTTTCTATTAATTGTTTCTGGGTGTGAACATGATATCATAGTTGTTCCTGGTAATTGTTGGTTGATTGGTCTTGAGTAATCTATGGTAATAAACATTTGGTTTCTGTTGGAATTGCATTTTGTGTTCCAGAAATTGTTTGAGGAAAAAGGAGAGTAATAAGGAAGTGGATGCTGTTAATTTTTCATTATTATCTCTGAGTTGTGGCGGCTCCTTCCAATTCAGAAAAACTGATAAGTTTTAGTTAAAATGACATTTTGGCTTCTGTGAGATATTATTAGGATTTTTATGGATATCTTGACTTTCAGTTTTGGGGGGTGGACACCTTTGTTCTGTTTCCTTCCAGATATTTCTTAGTATGAATAAAATATCTCATTTCCCATCAAGAAAGAGAATGATCAAAATTGTTTATTTATACTTCTTGCTTATGACTGCAGCTTACGAGGGAAGCAAATATATCAGGTTCCATCAGAATTGGTTGGTGATGTGGAATATGTATTAGCTGTTTGTGATACTGCCCGATCCAATAGCAAGGTTTAATTATCACTTCTCCCTGGTTTTAAAAATTTAAAGGTTTGTTTGGATTTCTATTCATATTTGATTACGCCTACTGAATATGACTAAGTTTGTATGTTAACTTGTAATTAGGTTGTGGAAGATGTAAACGCACTTATATTACGGTGTGATTCTGATGATTCAAGAAAAACTTGGAAAAGCCGATTGCAAGGGGCTAAATATAGCGCTTCGGTACAGTCTTCTTAACTTTATTTTGATTTAAACGTTAAATAATTCCCTATTGTTATAGTTTGTGCTGTATGTCAAATACAGTTTTTCTCTTAGTTTTCATTTCATTTAAGTTTGAAGTCTTTAAGTCGTTTCCTTTTCTTTTCATTTTTCTTTCTTCTGAAATATTGTATCGGTAAGAATCTATTTTTAGAGGTTTCTTGTCCTAGTTTTCTCTTTAATCATGGTACATAATTTTTTTTTTTTGGCTAAGCAACAGAAGATTATATATAAAACTATAAAAGATATATACGAGGGTTATTGAGACTGCATAATTTTTTTTTTTTGGCTAAGAAACAAAAGATTATATATAAAACTATAAAAGATAATACAAGGATTATTGAGATTGCAACTCTACAAAAGATGACCCAATTCTCACCAAATCACGCAGAAATTTCAGAGATACAAAAATACCCCAAACCCTAAATATCAACTCACTAAGAATGCAGCCTTCTTAAGATACAGATGCTTCCCAATTAAGCAAAATAAAAAAGAAAGAGACGTCTTTGAATTCATCAGTAATAGATGTCCAGAGGAAAGTCCAGAACTTCGCTTTGTCCCATAGGTGTGAACGATCTTCCCCATCTTTGTTATCAAAGTTTTTTTTTGTTTCTTTCCATCCACATGACCCAAAAAATAGCCAAGACTGCACAATCCCATAGAACCCTTGCTTTTTTCTTCTTTTTAAGCGAAAAAACTTTCCACAAAAAGAGAGTGACATGAGGCAGGAACTGACCAACTTAAATTGAAGGTCTTAAACAACTTAGACCACAAAAAAAAAGAGCAGTAGTGCACTGTAGAAATAGGTGATCAGCGTTCTCTGAAGCATTTTTACAAACAACACACCATTCTGGAAGAATTGCCATATTAGGTCTTATTTTTTGAACTGCGTCATTTGTGTTGATTTTTTTATGAGCAACAGACCAAACCATTATCTTCACCTTGGTAGGGACTTTAGCTTTCCAAATCAGATGCGAAGGAGAGAATGAGGGAGCATTGGAGTTATCTATGAGATTAAAAAAGTAAGATTTAGTAGAGAAACATCTTGATTTATCTAACTTTCAAACTCTCTTATCCTTTCTTATATCATTTAGGATAAACCCCCTGAAGGATCTCAAGCATCTCGGCACATTGTTCAAATTCTCTATCATTCAGGTTTCTAATGAACTTAAAATCCCAACTCCACTGCATAACAGAGTACTTAAACATATTGGCTATAAAGCACTCACGACCTCGAGACAGCCTATATAATCGAGGGAAAAGATCACAGAGAGCATACTCACTAATCCAACAATCCTCCCAGAATCTAATTCTGTGCCCATTACCGACAATCAGTTTAATATTGGAGAAAAAGTCTGATTTCCCTTTTGAAATAAACACCCAAGGACATCTTGTACTCCCCCTAACAACATCAGCTACATCCCAACCATTTATGCAACCCATACTTACTTTTTATAACACAATACCAAAGAGAATTAACTCCTAAAGGAAACCTCCATAACCACTTCCCAAGCAATGCCTTATTTCTGTTAATAATACTTCCAAAATCCTAGTCCTCCCTTGGATTGCAGTTGAGAAACTACCCTCCAACTGCCAAGTGATCTTTTTTACCCTCCCCTATGCCTTCCCACAAAAAATCTCTCATAGCTTTTTCTATCCTTTTAGCCACTGGCACAAGAATTTGAAATAAAGACAAATAATACATAGGAAGACCGGACAGAACAGATTGAATTAGAGTTAGCCTCCCTCCTTTGGAAAGACAAGCTTTCTTCCACCCATCCAAGCTCCTCTCAACTTTCTCCAAGACTGGAGCCCAAAAATCAGCTTTCCTAGGGTTCCCCCCAAGAGGTAATCCTAAGTACTTTAGAGGCCAATTTCCAATCTCACACCCCACAGAAGAAGCCAAGTCACTTAACATTTGATTTTGGAAATTTATGCCTACAATTGAACTCTTCCTTAAGTTGATTTTCAAGTGCCTTAGAATTCTTTTAATCTGGTTAAATATGTCATCTAGACAGTTACTCATATGAACAGTAACTGAAAAATTTGCATTTCCTTTTTTAACTACATCAATGAGCAACCTGTGTTGAACATTCTATATAATGGATGAAAAGGGTGTGTGTGTGCATGTATGTGCATTTGTTTTGAGCTTGATGTGGTGTAAAAGCTGGAGCATTAGTTGAAAAAGGTCTTTGTTTAATCATAGCTCTTTATTTAACTAACTATTCAAATAGTGCTAAAATGTAATAGAGATTCTCAAACATAAATTTTCAAACAGGGTACTGCTCCAATCACTGGTCTATCAGAAACTTCATCAGACTCTGAGGATTCAGAAACAGATACTAACAAGAATCATGATGCCTTTGAGGTCTCAAAGATAGAGAGAGTGTTTATAACCGGTGCTCTTGATGAACTGAAAATTTTCTTCAATTATAGTCATCAGGTAGTTTGGCCAATATTTTTGTCCTGGAGTTTCCTTTCAGTGAAACTTGCTAAAAATCTGACAAATGTGTTGCTTTTCGTAGCATGATCATAGTTTCATGAAGATTCTTCTTGCTGAAGAGATGCGACTATTTGAATTTCGAGCCATAGGTGGGCAGGTGAGATCAATAATAACTATTACATATGTTTGAGGATATGTCTGTGTTTTCCCTTTTGAAAGACATACCTCCATGAAAACAGGTTCAACTTTCAATAAGAACAAATGATATGTTCATTGGCACTGTTTTGAAATCTTTGGAGATTGAAGATTTAGTTGGCATCCATGGAGTATCTCGGCCGTGTTACCTGGCAAGATCATTCATCCACAGTTCAGATGCACATTTATCTTCTGATGAGCCTGCAATTCGAAGTGTTGACAGTAATGATCTGACTCTAAGTGAAGGAGAAAAATTCTACGAGGCGCCAGAAGATTTGGTTGACTCTGCAGATCATGCCATGCAGTCACCACAAACAGTATCCAAGAACCTAAGTTTTTGGCTCCCATCTGGAAACTTATCGCTCAAGACACCCAGTTTTAGTCGTGTTGCTGGTTTAGTCCCTGATGATACTGTTGAAAATAGGATTGAGGATGCTGAAGTAACAAAAACATTGGATAGTTTTGTGAAAGCTCAAATAATTATCTATGACCAGAACTCTCCTCTGTATTACAATATTGATAAGAGGGTTGGTATTTTTCTATGTTTGAGTTTCTGCTTTTACCTGTAAAAGACTAAAAGTTGTTTAATGACAAATGATCAGGTAAACAATTGTTTCAGGTGACGGTGACCCTGGCCACATTGTCATTTTTCTGTCGTAGACCTACAATTCTGGCCATTATGGAATTTGTCAATTCTATCATTGCTGAAGTTGATAGCTGTGAATCTTTCAGTGATACTTCTTCAGCAGCTATTGAGAATTTTTCTGGAGAAGGTGTGGTTGACGACCAACATTTGATGGCCATTGAGGAACCTGTTGTCAAAGGTATGCTCGGGAAGGGGAAATCTCGGGTTATGTTTAATTTAACATTGAATATGGCACGTGCTCAAATTGTACTAATGAATGAGGATGGAACTAAGCTTGCTACTTTATCGCAGGATAATCTGCTCACTGATATTAAGGTTAGATTGGGCTTATATATCTTGTTAGCGCTCTCCTCTTATCTTCATCTGTCCTGTAGTTTTTCTGTTCCTAAATATAAAGTCTTTTTTATTAATGTTATCAATTTTCTTTTGTCTTTAGGTGTTTCCGTCATCTTTCAGTATAAAGGCTGCCCTGGGAAATTTGAGAATAAGTGATGATAGTCTTCCTGACAGCCATATGTATTTCTGGATATGTGATATGAGAAATCCAGGAGGCACTTCATTTGTTGAGGTACTTTAACTTTTGTTCTCTTTTCATTTAAAGAATGACATCTAGGTCTTATTTGGTTTTGTCTGTTCGACATTCTATCACTATCTGTTCAGTTGGTGAGAACCATTTCATGGGTTTTTGTTCATAATAATCTGTATATTTATTTTTTTTCCTAGTGGCCTTCATGGTTAATTTTATAAACATTGCTTCTGGTTATGTAGTTGGTTTTTACTTCATTCAATATTGAAGATGAAGACTACGAAGGTTATGAATATTGCGTTTTTGGGCAGCTTTCAGAAGTACGTGTTGTTTATTTGAATCGCTTTGTCCAGGAGGTAAACCTTATTGTAAATACTTCATCTACCATGTTTCTTTTTCCTTTACTATTATGGCTGAAATTTCTCATATGTCTGAAATTTGATACGTAGGTTGTTAGCTACTTTATGGGCCTTGTTCCTAATAGTTCAAAAGGTGTTATCAAATTGAAAGATCAAGTAACAGATTCTGAGAAGTGGTTTACAACAAGTGAAATTGAAGGATCACCTGCTGTAAAGTTGGATCTTTCACTTAGAAAACCCATAATTTTAATGCCTCGGAGAACAGACAGTCCTGAGTATGTGTACCATTGTAGATAGTTTATATTCATATTTTATTTCTGTACATTATGGTATATTTGTCTAATTTTTTGAATTTTCTTTGGCAGTTACTTGAAGCTTGATGTGGTTCACATAACCGTCCTGAATACCTTTGAGTGGTTGTCTGGCTGTAAAAATGAGTTGAATGCCGTTCATTTGGAAATTTTGACTATTCTGGTGAGAATCACTAGCTGTCTGCTGTAGCTTCATTGAGATGGTGGATTCAATAGTTTAGCTACAATTGGCTTGATCAGACAAGCTTTTGTTTTCTTATATGATAATCAGAAAATTATGAACCACCACCAGCTTGATGTTTCTGTTAGAATTGTTGGGCTTCTTTTACGGACACAAGCTTTCAACTCTTTGTTTGCAACCATTGTTTCCCCCAGTTATTTTCTAAAATACCATTATAAGTTTTATTTCATGCATATAACTCCTGACTCTTTTTATGTACTTAGGTTGAAGACATCAATTTAAATGTGGGTACTGGATCAGAATTAGGTGAAAGCATAATTCAAGAAGTTAAGGGTGTTTCTGTTGTTCTTCGGAGGTCACTCAGAGACTTGTTCCATCAGATACCCAGTACAGAAGCTGCAATCAAGGTAATGTATTGAATATTATCTAGAGCTCAAGTCTCAAACGAAGGCATGTAGATGTCTATTTATTCTGACCCTGGGATTTTCAGATAGAGGAACTTAAAGCTTCACTGTCAAACCAAGAATACCAGATAATAAGTGAATGTGCAGTGTCTAATCTTTCTGAGACTCCACGTATGGTGCCTCCATTGAATAACTTTGCAACCTCTTCTGAAGATGTTATAGAGTCTGTCATTCCTCAAGTTCCAGCTGGCATTGAATCTCGAACTCTAGATAGGGAACTGTGGATTACAATTGAAGTTTCAGTTGCCATTAATTTGGTTGAATTGTGCTTACATGCGGGGGTAACTGGCGATGCATCTCTGGCCTCTGTGAAGGTACATCTTTTATATTGCATCTGTGTATGGTCTTGGATGTTCTATTCTTCTTTTTAGTGTGTGTGGCATAGTTCACTCCGATGTAATTAGTAGTGCCAACTTGTCAGCTTCATCTCTAATTTTGCATTTGTGTGAGACTGACAGTTTCTTGTTCTCTCTTTTTGGTGTATACTTGTGCTGTCTGTAGTGGGAGGACAGAGAGAGAGAGAGAGAACACCGATTGTTAGCCAGTAAAGTTTAGAAATATAGGGAGTCTGATATATTCTTGAATGTGGACCATCATCTACATCAGTATTTTTAAAATTATATTTGGAGTCGAGCTTTGAGACTGTTCAACTGGGAGTATTATTGCCTATTTATGTAGAATGGAACTTTAATGTTTCCTTGTTTAACCTCCCTATATTCTTTTCTTATACAGTTTAGTGGTGTGTGGCTACTCTACAAGTCTAATAGTTTGGGTGAAGGTTTTCTGTCGGCGACACTTAAGGATCTCAGTGTGATAGATAACCGTGAGGGGGCTGAAGAAGCATTCAGGTTAGCAATAGGAAAGCCTGAGAACACTGGTTATGGTCCTCTAAAGTTAGTCTTTGATGATGACCAACGGATTGATGCAAATGTTATGAAAGAGAATGATTTTAAGCCGGTTACTACTATGCTTATTCTTGATGCCAAGTTCAGACAAAACTCATCTTTCATCTCTGTATCTCTCCAAAGGCCGCAACTACTGGTGGCACTTGATTTCCTGCTGGCGGTGGTTGAGTTTTTTGTTCCCTCAGTTGGTAGCTTGCTGTCGAATGATGAGGATAAGAGCCCTATGCATGTAGTTGATGCAATCATTCTGGATCAGTCTGTTTACAGTCAACCTTCTTCTGAATTCTCACTATCTCCTGAGAGACCCCTAATTGCTGATGATGAAAGATTTGATAATTTTGTTTATGATGGTAAAGGTGGAGTACTGTATTTAAAGGATAGGCAAGGGTTTAATCTTTCACATCCTAGTACGGAGGCTATAATCCATGTTGGAAGTGGTAAAAAATTGCAATTCAAAAATGTTGTCATCAAGGTATCAATTTTATAAATATTTTTCCATTCATCACCAATATTAGTATGGGAATCATATCTGTGCAAAGAACATTGACTAATTTCTTAACTGTCCTTAACAGAATGGGTTATACTTGGATTCTGGTATTTTGCTTGGAGCCAACAGTAGTTATTCTGCTTCAAAGGAGGATGGGGTCTATCTTGAGGCAGGGGATGATGATCCTCTCCAGAACCGTTCAAGAGAAAATGTCAATGATTTACCATCCCAAAACTCTGCAGTTGATAGATCTGTGGAGTTAATCATTGAGTTTCAGGTCAACTAATTGTTTTGATCGTCTGCCTTCTTACATGTTTTGTTTAAGAATATGAAAGATGCCTCATTTTTGTCTTTAGGTTGATGTATGTGATTGTTTTATCCTTGATTCATCTCTAATGTCTTAATTGATTTCTTTTACTCAATGTTGACAATATTTTGAGAACTTTCTAGTTCATTATTAAATTTTATGTATTTTTTGTGGTTCCCTTGTAAACGAAATGTTTCTTTCCAGGCTATTGGCCCAGAGTTGACCTTTTACAATACATCCAAAGATGCAAGGGAATCGCCTATGCTTTCCAACAAACTTTTGCATGCACGATTGGATGTCTTTAGCAGGTTATTTATAATCCATGCCACTGTTTTGGTGATAGCTATTGGATGACCTTCTGAATTACTACAATTTAAATGAATTCCATGGGTGTTAAATACGCTTGATATTCTTGACATGATAATGTCTGTTCATAATACTTTTTTTTCAGGAATTGCTGCACGATGCATCTCAAATTCTGATTCCAAATTTGATTTCCCATTTTTATTCTTTGAATTTGAAAAATAAGCTGGGAAGATTATCTCAACATTTTGCCTAATTGAAAAGTCAAAATATGAATCTGTAAAATTTATTAGACTTGGATAAAGCCTCTTGAGGCTTTAATGTTTATCATGCACAATTTCTTTGATACTAAAAAGCATTATTGGCTAGTCTGAAACCGGTATCTGAATATTACATTACCCATCTGAATAAAATTCTGATTTATTATCTACAGTAGAATTCTAATACTGCAAGTCAGTATGTTCTATGTAGGATGTTTCCTAATCATGTAAACATATACTTTCTAGTTTATAGCTGTATTCTGAAGTTGTGTGATAGATTGCTTCCTAGAATAATCTAGAGATTGAAATATTTCTTCAAATATCTTTGGTTTCAACTCGCTTTTGCCCTTTTTTCAATTTTGTCGCAGTTCTGATGTACCCATGCATTTTTTTGTTTTCAGCCCAGCCAGACTGACTGGATGAAATTTAATACTAGTATTCTATGATCCATGACGCTCATAGGGGCTCTGTACTTGTTTATTTTTAGAGAACCAAAATGTAATGAAAACTGATCTGACACACTTATAAATTATGTTGACTCCTGGACCTAACTTTTATAAAGCAACTTCAGTTAAGAGCAAGCCCAAATGGCATGACAAGGAACTCGTAAAGCTGTATCTGGTAGGAGAAGTTGATGTGGTGTTGAGTCAGTCGCTCTGAAATCTTGAAAGTCTAGCACCTTCGTCTGGATAATACCTTGAGGAAAACCATACCTTTATACAGTTTCTTTCATCATCTTCATATTTACTGATATTTTTTATGTGAAAAAGTGTATAGCTGTTGCCTTTTTTTTTAATCCATTTTTAAAACGTAAAGTAGATTATCGAAAATGAGTAATTGGAAATGACATTTGTGCTTATGCTGCAATCAGACTTGTTATGAGAGGTGATACCCTTGAAATGACTGCAAATGTACTTGGTTTGGCAATGGAGAGTAATGGAATCAGAATTCTGGAGCCTTTTGATACTGCTTTAACGTATTCAAATGCGTCTGGGAAGACCAATATGCATATATCTGTTTCAGATATTTTCATGAACTTTTCATTCAGCATATTGAGACTTTTTTTAGCGGTCGAAGAGAACATTTTGGCCTTTCTGAGGATGACATCAAAGAAGATGACTTTTGTCTGTTCGCAGTTTGACAAAGTTGGGACTATTAGAAGTATGCTACGATTCACTTGCTTCCTGTCTCTTTCTGAGCGTACGCTCAACTGGAACAAATTTATGTAATGTTTTTGTATTGTTGACAAACTCTGTTGTGCTTGCAGATTCCTTGAGTGATCAAGTATATGCCTTTTGGAAACCCCGTGCACCACCTGGGTTTGCAGTTCTTGGTGACTATCTGACTCCATTGTCAGTGAAAACCCTAGTTATCTCTTGTTTTGAGATTTCTTCATGGTTCTCTGTGTTGAATATGCATATTAATTGTCTTTACATGACAGGGATAAGCCACCTACTAAAGGAGTTCTTGCTGTCAATACCAACTTTGCAAGAGTCAAAAGACCCGTATCTTTTAAATTAATTTGGTCACCTTCAGCTGGGGTTATATCTGATGAAGGTGTATCGAAGTATGATTCACAACCAAATAGTACCCACAGTGAAGGAGACCATTCCTGTTCTGTTTGGTTCCCAGAAGCACCCAAAGGTTATGTCGCAATGGGCTGTATTGTTTCCCCAGGAAGAACACCACCGTCACTGTCTTCTGTTTTCTGCATCTCAGCTTCTCTAGTATCTCCTTGTTCCCTAAGGGATTGCATTACCATCAGCTCTACTGATATGTATGTGTGAAAATTTTCCTGTTATCCGTTGTCCATTTTATGTGTATGTATGGATGCATGCATGCATGCATGTATATTGTATATATGCTTGTATGCTTATTGCTGGAAAAATCTGCTCAACCATGATGGAGAAGTTTATCAAAAGCAATAGCAACATATAATGCAAAAGATTTGTGTAAAAGAAGGCTCTGCTGGTCGTTAATATCCTCCTTGCAAGATTACTTAAGTTATCGCGTGATGAGCAGTTTAGGAAGGTTTCTAACGATGGTTAAAAGTAGATTTTGTACGTATGTATGTCTATTGCTCAAAGAATCTTCCTGACCAGGATGGTTAAGTTGCATCATAGAAACAGAAAATTTTGCATAATCAACACCTTGATATTTAAAATTTTGTGTTATGGAAAGTGATGCGGATTGTTAATGTCATCCTAGCAAGGCTACTGCTGTAAGATTCTACCTGATGAGCAGTTTAGGATGGTTTCTGGCGATGGATAAAGTTAGTTAACTTAGCTTTTGTTTGTTATACCGGAAAATATGGAATAATGCGTATAACAATTTTTGCATGGGTGCTCGATATCTGAATCAGTTTTTTCTTCAAAATGACGTGTACTTTTTCTTAAATGTACTGTGCAGGTGTCCATCAAGTTTGGTATTTTGGCGTGCGGATAATTCTGTTGGAACTTTCTTGCCAGTAGATCCCTTGACTTTCAGCATATCAGGTAGGGCATATGAACTGCGTCCGATGATTTTTGGTTTTTCAGATGTCTCTCCAAAGGCATCTGTGCCTTCCTCTGGCCAAGCTTCTACCAGTGATGCTTGTTCAGCACAAATGCAAGAGTCAGCAGTTGTAAACTCGAGTAGACATTTCGAAGCTGTTGCTAGTTTCCAGTTGATATGGTGGAATAGGGGTTCAATCTCAAAGAAGAAATTATCCGTGTGGCGTCCAATAGTCCCTGAGGGTATGGTATATTTTGGAGATATTGCAGTTAAAGGGTAAGCAAAGCTTAATAGTATCTTCCATATGCTTTTTTATTTTTTTTTGGTTTTTATAATTAAAGGATTGAACTTTGATGATCTAGGTATGAGCCACCCAATACATGCATTGTTCTTCATGATACTGGAGACGATGAGCTTTTCAAGGTTCCTTTGGATTTCCATCTTCTTGGACAGATCAAGAAGCAAAGGGGATTGGAGAATATTTCTTTCTGGCTTCCTCAAGCTCCGCCCGGTTTTGTTTCTTTAGGTTGCATTGCATGCAAGAGCACACCAAAACAACATGATTTCACCAGGTTAAGATGTATACGCAGTGATATGGTCACTGGGGATCAATTTTTGGAAGAAAGTGTATGGGACACTTATGATGCCAAGCTTAGAGTGGAACCTTTTAGCATATGGACTGTTGGCAATGAGGTTGGGACCTTTATTGTCCGCAGTGGCTCCAAAAGACCTCCAAGGAGGTTTGCCTTGAAACTGGCTGATCTGAATGTTCCAAGTAATTCAGATGATACTGTTATTGATGCAGAAGTTAAAACTTTTTCTGCAGCACTTTTTGACGATTATGGTGGCTTGGTAAGAATTTATATTATGAGTAGCTTCATTTAAGGAAATTTGAAAAAAAAAAATTAAACTAGCTTTCACACTTTAGTTTATATGCTAGAATTAGATGAGATTTGTATTTGTGAATAAATTGAGGAGGAAGCCAGATACAAGTTGCTGGTGAAGCTGTCTTGAAATTATTTTATGCCTGTTTTTATCTTGCTTCTCTGTTTATCCTATGTCTAAATGAGTATTGGCACATTATCATCCTTTCTTTTGTTCCTACTGGGTTTCTTCCATGGAAATTCTTACTTCTTATATTTGAGCCTTCTGGCGGCTATTAAAAGATTGTAAGTCTTGCTTCACCAGAAAGTCTGTTCAAAGAAGGAGATTGTCTATAGCTTCTTGCTGTTAAAAATTTTCATGATTTGGCACATGGTATGAAATGCCTAATGTAGAGGTGGTAATTAAGATTCAATACTCTAAAAAAATGCACGACTTCATTTATTTCTTACTGCTTTCATTCCAACTCTCTTCTCCACCCCCCCTTTTTTTTTGGCAGATGGTTCCTCTGTTTAACATCTCACTGAGTGGAATAGGGTTCAGTTTGCATGGGAGAACTGACTACCAGAATTCCACTGTCAGCTTTTCTTTGGCTGCAAGGTCATACAATGATAAGTATGAATCTTGGGAGCCTCTTGTTGAGCCAGTAGATGGATTTTTAAGGTACTATATTCTACCATTTATCAATTGAATGTAAATATGAATGATTGGAAGTATGTCTGGTTGTCAAATTCTCTAAATCTTGCATGCTGATTCATAGAAATTTCAATTTTGCCTTCATGAGAGAAAATCAGTAACTCGAAAGCACTTGTTTGGTGATTTTCTATGCTAGTTTGTTACAGACTTTTCATAGCTTGTCAGAAGTTCAATACTGCTTAACTGAGGTTCTACGCTTTTTTCTTGATGGAATTGGTCACTCCTGGGAAAAGGGACATTGTTCCGAATTCTGAACACCATGTAGCAGGAAGTCTTGAGCGGAGTAATTATTGAAACTGTTGAATTATAGTTTGGCAATGGTGTTTTCCACTTGTTCCCTCCTTCTCATGCCAAGGGAGTCTTGGTTTATGTTTCCTGTGGATTTTATATATCATGCCTAATCAGCTTTTCTTTTTTTCCCCCACATGGCCCCATCTTCTATCTTAGAAATTTTAGTTTTATGTCTTGCCTAATTTGTTACCAGGTACCAGTATGATCGCAATTCGCCTGGCGCAGCTTTGCAGTTACGTCTTACCTTCACTAGGGATCTGAACTTGAACGTATCAGTGTCTAATGCTAATATGATGATTCAAGCATATGCAAGCTGGAACAATTTTAATCACATCCACGAGTATGATAAGACGAGGGTAAATTTCTTCTCTATAATATTGTTTTTTTCTTTCAATATGAAATATTGATATAGATATTCGAAAGATTAATGCTTCCACAGGTGTGTACATGCAAGGGTGTCTCTGCACATATATTTATACATGTGTGTGTTTTTATATATTTCTTGTTATCTTTTTCTGCTTTGTCACGTTTGAGTGGCTTGTTGTGCCTAATCTGCTGACACTTCTGTTTATCACATTTATATAGGAAGCTTTTTCTCCAACTTATGGTGGACGATCTATCATTGATATCCATCACAAGAGAAATTATTATATAATCCCACAAAACAAACTTGGTCAGGACATTTTTATTCGAGCTACTGAAATCAGAGGATGCTCAAATGTAACTAGAATGCCATCTGGGGATATGAAGCCTGTTAAAGTTCCTGTTTCAAAAAATATGTTGGATGCTCATTTGAAGGGAAAATCTTGCAGAAAAGCTAGGAGAATGGTGACACTTATTATATTGGATGCACAGGTATAAGTATAAACATGTACACTTATCATGTGACGGAGAATATTGCTTTCTCTGTTTTTCCTTAAAGTTTTAAGTACTTCTGTTTGAGCCATTGCTTTTAATCTTAATTCTTAGGTCGAGCATGTTTGACTTTAGGTTCCTATGTTTGAATGCCTAGAATACTATGTCCATTGATTAATTACAACTAAAACAACTTTGACCATATAGTCTTCTATTTACACAGCAACGTGGGTTCTGTTATTGGAGCCCTTCAGTAATTTAGATGTATTTTATTTGTATGACCGAACTCATATTCTATTGTGATCAATAGTATTTCTATTGTTTTGAGTACTGATATTTAAACACGTAACGAGAGCACTGGTCATGCTACAGTGGTGTCGTTTCTATCATGATGGTGTTTTGTTGGCAGTCAAATATCATTTTTCTTTCTGTTTTGTTAGTTGTTTTCCTCTGTTTAATCCACTGCTTGTATGTGTTTGGATGTTAGTTCCCAAGTGTTGGAGGGTTGACTCTTCACCAGTACACTGTTGCAATCCGTCTTTCTCCAAATCAGACCCTTTCTGGTGACTCACCGCTGCATCAACAGAGTTCACGCACACGTGGAAGCATCTCAAGTTATTCTTCTTCTTCTAATCTTGAAGTTGTTAATTGGAGTGAAGTATTCTTCTTCAAAGTTGATTCTCTGGTATGAATTTTGTTAGTGTGTCCTTGTTTCTGTTCAATACAGATGTTTCATTAAATGAGCTACTTTAAAGAAGTTTTCATTTTTTTTTTTTGTATGCCTAAGCTATGGACTTGATCCAGGTATTAACTACTTATCCTGCATGATGATTTTGTTGAATAATAGGACTCATTGAAATCTGAGCCAATCATAGTCTTAAGCCATGTGATCCTTAGAAAAGATTTATGGAGAGAGAAGAACAATTTGATTCACAATTCTCTATGTAGCTATGTCGCTCTGTTGTGCATAATTCTATATTCTGTGTCCAAGATACCCAAAATAGTTGTTTTTAAGTGCATTCTAGCAGTCTATTTTGCCTAGATCAAATATTAAAATTCATTTCTAGTTTTAAATAATTAACCCTTGATAAAGATATCGCTTGTTGCTTTTGCACATGTGCATGACAACATCCCAAGAACCTTCCTGCTTATATTGAAGCTGCCTTCTATGGTTAAGTGCACTTACATTTCAAGTTGGTTTTCATGATCAAAATGCATTATCTCTTTGTTCTCCCTCTCTTTATTTTTAGTATTTATCACTGATTTTTATCTGTTTTGCAATTATATGGACGTGCATGGGATGAACACATGTTATCTGTACAAGTACATTCCAATTAATTTTATAGTGTTGATATGCGTTTGTGAAGGCAATAGAACTAATCTCGTTCTTTTGTAAATTGCTTTGACTTGTGGTTGCTGATAAGCACTGTACTTTTGAGTTCATTATGTTGTGTACGAAAAATCATCCATCATAAAGTCTCTCTTTACAAACCCCCCCCCCCCCCCCAGGCCCCTGACTTTGGTGCAGCACCATATATGACTGTGTAAACTGTTTCAGGATTACTACACAATGGAAGTAATAGTGGCTGACATGGGAAAAGGTATTAATTTTTACATATAGGCCTTTTGTTTATGTGCTGTCAAAGTTACTTGAATAAAATTTTTAATTTGAATACTACTGCAGTTGAACTTGGTAGAGGTTGTCATTATTATGGGAAAAATTAACTAATTTCTTCATGAACATTATGTAACTTACTGTTCTGCCCATTCACATGCATTCGTTATCTTCAAATTCATTGTCGGAGCTGTTGAGTATGGTAACCTAAAACTGATAGAAGGGAACCTTTTGAACTTACAAAATTTGAAGGGCATTAGCTGATCCATTAGTTTCTTTTTCCAATACATATAGTTATCTGTCCGCTTAAATCCTATCCTTGCTTTTACTTAAAAATGATCAATATTAGCTTTCCATTTTTAAAACAAGAAATCAATCAGAAATATATAAGACAAGCAAGATGTATAATTCTGGAGATGTTGAGACAAGAAGCAGTTAAACCACATCAATATGGAGTGTCTACGGTTTCCAGTAACATCCATTCTGTTTTCTGAATACAGTACCTCTAAAGGCTGCAAGAATATATATTTCTGATGGATTTTGTTATTGGCAACTATTTAATTTCTTTTGGATTACTTTCTGAACAAAGTTAGTTCGATCAAATTTTTGAAAGAGAGAATGTCGGATGGACCAAAAGGTCAAAAACAGTGTTAGGCTGGTCTCCTGGTTTACATGACCTGGAAAACTGAAGTTTACTTTGTTCAAAAAAAGGTTAATGGTGATTTGGGAAAGCCTGGTTTGATACTTTGGAGTCTGGACTATTTCTATCTCATATAAATGCATGTGAAATTTGATAGAAAACTTTTAATCAGGTCAGGTCTTGACTTTACCTCAGTGATTTTGGTGAATTTGTCAAATGAAAAATCCAGTGTGTGTTTTTGGAATACTTTCTCTACTGTTGAGGGTGTAAGTTATTGATAATGTATTCGCAAATGTTTTATAAAAGGAAAATTGACTCGGGCCCTAAAGAAAGATGATTGCATATATTAGACCTATATAGATCATCATTAATTCTATCTCTGTTAACTTTTGTGTTTGATATTGCAGGTGAACCTGTTGGATTCTTTTCAGCTCCGTTGCATGAGATAGCAGTAGATGTTGAGAACCATGTATATCAGGATGATTACTTAAATAACTTGATGTGGATAGACTTGTGCCCAACAGATTCTATGGTAAAATCTCCTGTTGCGTTTCCCTACTTCTTCCTCTTCCGTGATTGAGACATTCACAAGCAGATTTAATTCTGAAATCACTCTCTTTGTTGCAGAATGCAAGCCAAGTGGATAAATCTAAGAGTCCATGTGGTAGAATAAGATGTGCTGTACTCCTGTCCCCCAAATCTGAAGTTCAGGACAAAGATGAAACTGCTATTGGTGGCAGAAAATCTGGATTTATTCAGATCAGTCCTAGCATGGTGGGGCCTTGGACTACTGTAAGGCTAAACTATGCTGCACCTGCTGCTTGTTGGCGCTTAGGGAATGATGTTGTTGCCAGTGAAGTAGTTGTCAAGGATGGAAACAGATATGTAAATATTAGGTCGCTGGTTTCAGTACGTAATAATACAGGCTTTGTACTTGATTTGTGCCTTGTGTCCAAAGCTTCCAGAGAACAGATGAGGACACAGCAACTAAATGGTTCAAAAGAGCATGGAGGTTCACAAAGGGTTGATAACAATATTCAGATAGATGAGTTCTTTGAAACTGAGAAATATGACCCAAAAATTGGCCGGGTTGGCTTTCAACCTATCCAAGATCACTCAGAAGGTAGAAGCTCCCATCAGGTGAGTTATTGCTGTAGTGTTTCATTCCTTACATCAAAGCTCAATGCATCTTAGTGGTGGGTGTCTCTGCATTGTAGCTGTTTGCAATTTCAATTGAACTAGGTTTTAACGTCGTAGATAGTTTCTTTATCTCTACTTTTCTTTTCTTTATGCAGTCTGACATAATTTCTATTAGAACTGTGCAAGTGTTTTACTATTGAACTGCTTAAAATACTCCTATCAACACCATATATGTGTGATAATGTGTGAACTTTCACATACTTTGTTAATCTGCCATTGTGTTGGGTGGCGTAATGCTAAATATCCCACATATCATTCCAAAAAATTTATCAGAAATGAGATATCGTATGATTTGGCATTCAAGAATCCACAAAATGAATGCAAAATCATCTGGGATTGAATTTTTGGGATAAATTTTGAAAGGTGTACCTTTTTTCATGTTGGGTGCTAGTCTTCATTATTGTCTATGTTCATGGTGTAACTTAATTGGAAATCAATACCTGATACTGAAAGTGGGGGTCAATACTCGCATGAATTAACTCATCTCCCAGCTATGAAAATAAATCCTGATGAGACGTTTTCACTGTAAGTCAAGTCAATGGTAAATGATTGGTTTTGGAAGCCTTCACTTGTTTCGTATCCATGTTGTGTACAGGCAATTTCTGGATTTGAGTTACCATCAGGCTGGGAATGGATAGGTGATTGGTGTCTGGATACATCATCAGTTAACATTGCTGATGGTTGGGTTTATGCTCCTGATATTGAAAGTTTAAAATGGCCAGAATCATTTGATCCTCTTAAGTTTGTTAACTATGCAAGACAAAGGAGATGGATCAGGAAGAGAAAACAAATATCTGACAGGGTGAAACAAGAGATATCTGTTGGACTTCTGAATCCTGGAGATGCGCTACCCCTTCCTTTATCAGGCTTGACCCAATCTGTTCTCTTTGTCCTGAAGTTAAGGCCTTCAAATCTTGATGGCCCAGATCAATTCTCTTGGAGCTCTGTTGTGGATAGATCTGGTCATCATGAGGATTCTGGTAGACCCGAGGGCTCCTCTGAAATTTGTGTATCCAGTCTCTCAGAGTCTGAGGACCTATTGTACTGCAACCAGATAAGTGGAACTTCTTCCAGCGGTTGTCAGAAATTGTGGTTCTGTGTAAGCATACAGGCAACAGAGATTGCAAAAGATATCCATTCTGATCCTATTCAGGACTGGATTATTATAGTCAAGGCCCCATTATCTATCACCAACTATCTTCCTCTTGCAGCTGAATATTCTATTCTTGAGATGCAAGCAAGTGGCCATTTTGTTGCCTGCTGTAGAGGAGTACTTAGTCCAGCAAAAGCTGTCAACGTTCACAATGCTGACTTAAGAAACCCTTTGTTCCTTTCTCTTCTTCCACAAAGAGGATGGCTGCCAATACATGTAAGATCTTAAAGCATGTCCTCTCCTTGTGCACATACTGTTATGTTTTAAATGATTTCGGCCATCTGATTCAGTTTTGTTCTCCTCCTACATTTTATTAACTTTGTTCACAGGAAGCTGTTTGTATATCTCATCCTGGAGGAGTTCCGTCTAAAACAATAAGCTTAAGAAGTTCTATTTCTGGAAGGTTTATGATATACTGCATAACACTCTCCATTGTATAGTTTTTTTTTTTTTTTTTTTTACCGCACACTGAGTCTGAAATGTTTCAAAATCATGGTATATGCAGGATTGTTCAACTGATTCTTGAACAAAATTATGACAAGGAACACCAGCCGCTGGCAAAAGTTATCAGAGTCTATGCTCCTTATTGGTTTGAAATTGCCAGATGTCCACCACTTACCATTAGGCTCCTGGATACAGGGAAAAAGCATACACGGAAAATTTCCTTTCCATTTCAGTCTAGAAACATCAGTGAAGTAGTTTTTGAGGAAATAACGGAAGAGGAAATATGTGAAGGTCATACAATAGCTTCAGCTTTGAACTTTAATCTGTTGGGTCTCTCAGTGTCGATCAGTCAAGCTGGCAATGATCATTTTGGACCGATCAAAGATCTTTCTCCCCTTGGTGACATGGTAGATGTCAATATCAATTTTGTGAAGCCATCAGTTATTGTGAAGGAAGAGATGAATATTAATACTCTTTTTTTTTTTTTTCAAACTATCTGGTAGGATGGATCACTGGATCTCTGTGCTCATGATGCTGATGAAAAATGGATGCAGCTTTTCATTTCTACAAAACCTTGCCCCTATCAGTCTGTCCCCACAAAGGTTTCTTTTTCTTCTTTTTTTCCTGCATGTTTGTGAATCTGCATATGCATCATGGATCTTCTATGTGCATTATGCTAAGTGTTTTACTTGACTTTCCAGGTAATATGCATTCGGCCATTCATGACTTTTACAAATAGACTTGGTCAAGACATATTTATTAGGCTGAATGGTGAAGATGAACCAAAGGTTCTTCATGCATCTGATTCAAGAGTCTCCTTTGTATGTCATGAAACTGCTGGAGCACATAAACTTCAGGTCAGTTAAATACATACCTCGGCAATATTGTTATTACTCTATCCTTGCTTTGCTTGGTTATTCTTTTTCTCTTTTGCTTTTTGGGGGTATAGATTCTTTTTGTATGCCTTATGCACCTTATATCTTGTTTCTCATAATTGGCTTGTGAATCTTAGAAGTTGAAATCTTGGCAAGCCCCTTTCTCCCTTCCATTATATCTCTTGTGGGATAAACAATTTCCTGTGGTTATCTACTTATTTTTTGATGGAAAAAGGTTGTCATAATACTACAAAGTCATACCTCCTATCCAAGCTTGGGATGCCGAAATGAATGTCAATAAGATCGGTTAAAAAGAGCCAAGAGAAATTCAAGATATTGATAATAATAGTAATAGTAATTATAAATATATGATAACAAAGAAATGAAGAGTTGAACCAGACATAGGGTTTATATAATCTTAATTGTGTGTTCCAGCTTTATATTGCCGCTATCACTTTTATGGGTCTGTAAAACCATTCCATATCCAGATAGCAAATAGAAAATCTAGTGTTTGTTGTATGTTTATATACTTCTTGCATATCAGATTCCATTTGGTTGCTATTTGTATGTACTACAGTTGCATAATCTGGTGCTTAACTTTTCACTCTTTCAACAGACATTCAAATTTTGTTGAGTTACCACTTGACCTAGAACCTTATGCTAATAGGTATGGGGCCAAATAATTAATCTTTCACACATCTGACATCTCTTCACTTGCAAGGCACGTGGACTGAACACAACAACTATAATCTTCATACTTACACACAACTAGTTCACCAAACTCAAGCACAGGGTATTTTATTTTAATTAATGTAATGGGGGAATCCTAACACTAGATCACCTGTATAAAAATTGCCATCATACCATGTTAAATCACCACCTGACCTAAACAAGCTATTCATCATATGAGTTAAGCAAATTCTTCCAAATAGGTTGTTGATTCATTCCTCATGCTTCCAACCAGAGCCCAGAATTTGGAAAATGTGTTTAGAATTTTGGTTTCTTCCAACTAGTGGATATTGTTTAAATGTAGTTTGGAACTATCTTTAATCAAGGTATGCTATTCAAAATTTATAGGTACGATTGGAAGATACAAAATGGTCATACCCTGTTCAGATTCTGAAGGAGGATACCTTCTCGCTGGTTTTGAGGAGTCATGATGGCACACGGAGATTTTTGAGGACAGAAGTACGGGGATATGAAGAAGGATCTCGTTTCATAGTTGTATTCCGCCTTGGATCAACCAATGGTCTTATCAGGTATGTTTTGTGTGTGATAATAAAGCTATCAATCACAATGATTCTTTAGATGTGGTGATTAAGAAAGGTTCCAATAACCAGGATTGAAAACCGGACATTTGGTAAAAAGATTGGCATTCGTCAGTCAGGATTTGGCGAGGATGCATGGATTCAGTTAGAACCCCTTTCAACCTCAACTTTTTCTTGGGAAGATCCTTATGGCCAAAAATTTATTGATGCAAAGATCGATAGTCATGGTACCATTGGAGTTTGGAGACTCGAATTAGAAAGGACTGGGTTATATTCTCCGGAGCAGGAACTAGGATTACAATTTCATGTTCTAGAAATGGGTTCCATCAAGGTCGCAAGGTTTATAGAGGTTAGCATATCAAGTTCACATGAAGAAATCAGGTCGCTGACAACTGGAAATTGGGGAACTTCTCACATGCAGAGAGAAACTCAGTACAACTCCTCACCGATTGAGCTCATAGTTGAGTTGGGAGTTGTTGGGCTTTCTGTAGTTGATCACAGACCTAAGGAACTCTCTTACTTGTACTTGGAGAGAGTTTTTGTGTCGTATTCAACTGGCTATGATGGTGGAGCAACAAGCAGGTAAGAAACAACTTCCATGATTGAGTAGCGTTGTTTCTGTAGTTCTTCATTTCTGGCGCTCATTCAGTAAGGACTTGTACAGAACCTGCTTCTCTTTAGTAGTCTAACAAGCTTTTGTTCCTGGTTACTGGTTGTGCATTTTCTGTTGTACAATGTTAATAATTAAGATACTGATCTTTTATTCATTTATCAAAATCCGTAGTACAAGATGTTATTCTGATTCTTCCTCGTTTCTTTGTGTCAGAACCAGAAGGTCAAATGTCCTTTTTCAAGTTATGACCCCTTAAGTCTGCTCATTCTTTATGCTTTCCTAGGCTTTAGTGTCCGTAAGTAGTTAGTGGCTTAGTCTTCGAAGAGGTAACCTAGAAATTGTTGATTAATGTGATGAATAATACTTCGTTGGCGAGTTTGAGTAGGAAACTTTTTTTTTTTTGGGGGTTGGGAGCAAGAAACACAAAGCAAGTATGCTAATTGAGTAAGGGTGTAAAGCACATAGTGGACCACAAGTCTACTACAAAAAACTGATGGAGGGCTCATTTTTTGTTTTTCTGATTTTATTTATTGTATTGTACCACATCTTGCTGTTTTGTTATGCTCGTGAAGAGGCTTGGGGTTGAGATGATCCATAGTGTGTGTATAATCTTCATGATCAGAACACCTGTTTGCTATCAACAGACTATTCGTTAATAGAAATTTTGCCATCGAATCGAATCTTATTGAATTTTGTGATTATTTATGCCAGGTTCAAGCTCATACTAGGTCATTTGCAGATTGATAACCAGCTCCCTCTCACTTTGATGCCAGTGCTTTTGGCACCTGAGCAGGCTACTGATATGCATCATCCTGTTTTTAAGATGACGATTACAGTACGCAATGAGAATACCGAGGGCATCCAAGTATATCCATATGTATATATTCGGGTAATGCCTTTTGTATCTTGAACCATGCTCCATGTTACTTCTGTATTCATGTAATTTCATTTGTGTAATGTGTGTAAGAAATGGCCTTATAGGTAACTGACAAGGTTTGGAGACTTGACATTCATGAACCCATTATCTGGGCTTTCGTGGATTTCTACAGCAATCTTCAGCTCAACCGTGTCCCTGAAAGTACAAGTGTCACTCAAGTTGATCCAGAGATTCGCCTGGAGTAAGACTTCTTTTTCCACTGTTTTTCGTAACTGGAACAGTGGAATGCTTATATATTTCTAGATTAATTATATTTGACTTGTTAATACCAAGGATATCACACACTGCTTGGCTGGAATTATGGCTTTTGTTTATTTTTTTTCAATTTTATCTTGGGTTTCACTAGCAAAAAGTTCTGGCCATCCAGGACTCAACAGATGAGCTAGGTTAAAACAATTAAATGAATGCATACATACTTTCATGGCAGGGAAATGAGAGGTTTCTCTGGTAAGAAAAATGAGGTAAAATAAGTGTCTGTGTCTCTGTGTGTGTGTGTGTGTGTGTGTGTGTGGCTATATATAAATTGTTCTGGGGACATTTTCACAATTTAAACTCTCTTTCTTGGTAAATATCAATCAACTTGTACACATGCAAATTTCATTTCCTTTATTTTATTTAGTATAATCTCCATTTTCAATTGTATTATAATGCACTTTTTTCCCCTCTTATCCTCGTTAAACATTTTAACGTACTGGTGATAACTGACCATATCTTGGGCTGCTCTTTCCTGTGCTGTACTTGAAGAAACTGAACTACGTACACTAATTTTTCAGAGTTTAGAATCAGTACCAATAAAAACTAGAGAAAAGGGTTTACATTCTCTGGAATATTTCAGTTTGGCATGCATTAGTAAAAGCGATATTTTTGGCACTTGAATTGAAGACAATATAATATTATTTCCATGGTGGTTTCAGCTTAATAGATGTTTCAGAAATGAGGTTGAAATTGTCACTGGAAACAGCACCGTCTCAGAGACCTCATGGGGTTTTGGGAGTGTGGAGCCCCATACTATCTGCTGTTGGAAATGCATTTAAAATTCAGGTAAGGCTGCTAACTTAGTTTGGGTGAACATGCTTTCGTATTACATATTGCAAAGCTAATACCGGATTACTGCTCAAATTAAAAAATTTGCTAGTTAAAACTGATAAAACCTTTAGATCTGAATGATGATTAGTTATTTGGTGGCCAGAGAAATTTCCCACTAAGTGCACACATTTGGTGCACCATCGTGGGATAGTACTAAAGCACAGTAGTCCAACATTTGGCTATGAAATTGCAAATTTAGGACCATCTGCACACAGAAAAATAATACTCAGCGCATTGTGCTAAGATAACCCATAAGAGGGTTTGGGTTATCAAGTTGCACCAACATCCTATGTATTTAATGAGGAAAGTCTTGGAGAGCATCTTTCTGTACAATTTTACATTTAAAAAAATAAATAAATAAAAGGATTTGGGGTGTGGAGCATGATATATAGATGTTTCTTTGTTAGTTTAAAATTTGATTTGAAAAGTAAAGTGTACTTCCTTCTCCCAAAGCATAGTTGTGAACCAGCATATGCATTTTAATTCGTAGCATAACGTATTGATTTCTTATCATGTCAAATGATTGTTTTGTTTTTAAGTTATAGACTACCCCAATAGAAAACAACAAAAAATAGCAGCATACAAAATTGAAAATAAGGCAAATGGATTTTAGAGGCTATTTGTATATTAGTATATGAAGCTTTAAAGATTTAAACATTTTATAAAAAGTTCAATTTTAGATATCCCCTTAGTTGGATCAACAATATCCTCGTAGATATGAACTTGGTAGGCTGGGACAATAGTTAGTTGGATGGGAATAAATTAATGAGATTTGTTGGTGTCTTGTGGCTTGTGGCTTTTTCGAAATTACATTAGGCCACTTCTGGTTCACTTTCCTCTTTATTTTTCAATAAATTTTATTTGTTTACTACTATCATAGATGAAACCCTATATTAAGGGTTGGTTTTCATTTCTACCAACTTCAGTTTCAAAACTGGACACACTGTATCCACTGTTGCAACTTCCGTTTTGGAGTCATCAATATTCCCCACTCAAATTCAAGAAACATTTACCAGCATAATACAATTTCCCTATCGCAATGACATCATTTAGCATTGACTTGGGTTTCTTTTAAGAGAGGACATTATATCCTTAAGCAGCATAACATTCTTTGTTGATAGGGACCCTTTGATGTTTATTTCAGGTGCACCTAAGGAGGGTGATGCACAGAGACAGATTCATGAGAAAGAGTTCAATTATTCCTGCCATTGGAACTCGTATTTGGAGAGATTTGATTCATAATCCTTTGCATTTAATATTTTCAGTGGATGTTCTTGGAATGACAAGTTCAACATTGGCTTCTCTCAGTAAAGGATTCGCTGAGCTTTCGACTGATGGGCAGTTTATGCAATTACGGTCAAAGCAGGTCACTTTCCTTTTCTTCTTCTAATTTGATAACCATGATAGTACTCTCTCAGTTGGGATTGAGTCTTTGATATGGGATCAGGTTTCATCAAGGAGAATCACTGGAGTGGGTGATGGAATTATTCAAGGAACAGAGGCTCTTGCCCAAGGTGTTGCTTTTGGAGTTTCTGGAGTTGTGAGAAAGCCCATGGAGAGTGCCAGGCAGAATGGTCTCTTAGGACTTGCTCATGGGATCGGACGTGCTTTCCTAGGATTTGTTGTACAGCCTATGAGTGGGGCATTAGATTTTTTCTCATTGACCGTTGATGGAATTGGTGCAAGTTGTTCTAAATGCTTGGAGGTGCTCAATAATAAGACCATCTCCCAGAGGATCAGAAACCCTCGAGCTATTCGTGCTGATGGTATTCTGAGAGAGTATTGTGAGAAAGAAGCTGTTGGTCAGGTACAGCTGGTTTCTTGGTTTGGTACAGTTCTCGGTGATTTAAACCAGATGTGATTTTCTTGCTCATTTTTCCCTTTTGTTTCCAGATGGTACTTTACCTTGCAGAAGCAAGTCGGCATTTTGGCTGTACTGAAATATTCAAAGAGCCTTCGAAGTTTGCTTGGTCTGACTATTATGAAGGGCATTTTGTTGTGCCATACCAAAGAATTGTTTTAGTGACTAATAAGCGGGTCATGCTGTTACAGGTTAGTGACTGAGAATGTCTGAACTTGTACATCGACTTTCAAATGAATCTTTGTCTTCTTAATCCTTCTTTTCTGCTCCATCCAGTGTCCGGCTCCTGAAAAAATGGATAAAAAACCTTGCAAGATCATGTGGGATGTGCCATGGGAAGAACTCATGACAATGGAGTTGGCAAAGGCAGGCTCTCAACAGCCTTCTCACTTGATCTTGCATCTCAAGAATTTTAGGAGATCAGAAAATTTTGTTCGAGTAATAAAATGCAGTGTTGAAGAAATGGAGGAAAGTGAGCCACAAGCTGTAAGGATCTGTTCAGTTGTGCATAAGATGTGGAAAGCATATCAGTGCAACATGAAAAGCCTAATCCTGAAGGTTGTTAATCTGCATTGTATTATTTTGTTACCTAACCACTTGGCCTAAAAGTTTGAGCCAGTATGTAAGCCTCTAATGATATTTAAGATTCAATGCCACACCAGCAATGTCCGGGATGGAACATAATTGCAACCTTAATCTTAACATCAAACTCAACTACTATACCATTTGGTCAAACTGGCTCTGATATCATATTAAGTACCTTTTTTGACCTAAAATTTAAGCTTATTATGCTTATATGTAAGTGATTAATAGCTTTATTGAAAAGTTACTATGTATTTTAGATGCCATCAATATGGTTTTAATAACATTCTCAATACACAGGTACCTTCAAGCCAGAGACACGTGTATTTTGCTTGGAGTGAAGCTGATGGGAGAGAATTGAGTAGGCCTAATAAAGCCTTTTTTAAGTCAAGAGAATTCTCATCATTTAGTTCCACCTCTGATGAGAGGAGATTTGTGAAACATGCTATAAACTTCATGAAGATCTGGACCAGTGAGCAAGAATCAAAAGGCCGATGCACATTGTGTAGAAAGCAGGTGCTTGAGAGCTTAGCATGATCAATTGCCATATTTTTGTTCTGATTCAATTAGTTACTATTTTCTTTCTATTTTGAGCATATTGATGTTGAGGTTCCACTCTCTTGCAGTCTTAAAGCTAAATATGTTTGTTTTTCTTTTGTTGACAGGTTTTACAGGATACTGGAATATGTAGTATTTGGAGACCAATTTGTCCTGACGGGTAATCATTGATTTCTTTGTCCTTCCATTTTCACAGATCTAGTATCTATTTGAGGTTATCTTTTATTCTTTGCTTATTCAATAATGGTTCTATGACTGCTGCAAAATCGCATATGCTAATTAACGGAACTTTTGGTCTACTATTGGGCGTTTTATGTAGTTTTTGTAGTTTTTCCCAGTGCCTGAACAACATTTTTTCTACCTTCAGGTACGTCTCTATTGGGGATATAGCTCATGTTGGAAGCCATCCCCCAAATGTTGCTGCAGTTTACCATAACATTGACAGACAGTTTGCGCTTCCAGTGGGTTATGACCTGGTAAAAATTAAATGCTAAATCGATTCTTATGTAGAAATGTATTTGATGAGGGTTTTTTTACTCATTGGCTAATGTTTCAATCTGGCGTTTTTACGATTAAACATTTAAACTTTTAAAATGCTGTACAATTCATAACCAAACAATGCATTTGGGAAGGGGAGATGTATCTTTTAAGCAATTCATTTTAACAAAGATGTCTTTGACATTTTAATGCTTCCTCCCTACCTGATTAATCCAGAGGCAGCTGTTATGATCTGTAGTTATTTCAGTTTATTAGGGAAGTTTCTGTTCTCTTCATATTTCCCTGCTGATCCGCTATTTTTTTCTTTTCTTCTTTTTTAATAGAGCTTAACTGAATAGGATCAAGATTGTAAAAAACTGGATTGGGCTACAACTTCTGTGTAACTTCAATTTATTTAAAACACTAAACCACTAATGATTCAAATTTATCGAAAACCCAATTATCATGACTTCCGCATGATTGTTTCTGCCCTTTTCGGAAATAGTAAGTAATATTCGAGATGTGCTGCAGGTGTGGAGAAACTGTGCAGATGACTACACTAGTCCTGTGTCAATTTGGCATCCTCGTGCTCCTGAGGGATTTGTCTCTCCCGGATGTGTTGCTGTAGCAGGTTTTGAAGAGCCGGAACCTAATGTGGTTTACTCTGTGGCAGAATCACATGTTGAGGAAACAGTATTTGAAGATCAACAGATTTGGTCTGCACCAGATTCATACCCCTGGGCTTGTCATATTTATCAAGTCCGAAGTGAAGCTCTTCACTTCGCTGCTTTAAGACAGAACAAGGATGAATCTGACTGGAAGCCAATGAGAGTTCTCGATGACCCGCAACCTTCGTCCCAATCCGAAGAAGCCAAGTAAAAATTGTATGCTTATATTGTGATATACGCACTTTGAATTTCTTGGTCGTAAATGTTGGCGATGCCAAGAATGGGTGCTTGTTCTCATCAACTTGTACAGTGATTGTAACTTCCTGTTTTGCATTGAATTAATCCATATTCTTTTTTCCAATGGAAAAGTTTCCCTGCTTCATTGGGAAGCTTTTTCCAATAATTTCAGAGTGCTGTGTTTGTTGTTCAACACAAGGAAACTTACAACACAGTACACTGTACTGAAAAAAATAAGGCATAATGTAGTGGTTACGAAAACCAAAAATAGGAAAGGCGTTTGATTTTTGTGTTCGTTTATTCTGTATTCTAACATATATTTTATCTAATTTGAAAAGAAAAATTTTCTTGGAGAATTGTTTTTGTTCAAAGTTCACTTGGTCTAAACCTCCCTCTTATTTTATTATTTATGGGAACTAGTGGATAGTGGCCGCATGAATAACTTTGTATTATTACAAGATTTCTCGATTCGTGCGACAGGTCTTTTGTACTGGTGTTGAGAATTCAATTTGATTCACAAACTGTATTAATTAGTAGATTGAATTGGATTAAATTGAAATATTGATCCAAGTTATCCGATCTATATTCTGTTACATTTGTATATTCCGGCGGAGCATATTGATATCGGGATCCCATCAAGCCGGTTCAATGAGCGCCTTAATGGTGATCCTAAATCAAGAAAGAATCAAAGCGGCATGAAATAGACTACTTACCTTATGCTATTAGAACTAGGGGGCACGAACCTTGAAAGAAAAGATGAAAGACAACGGAAAAGCTAAAAATTTGCTGTTGATGGATTGGATCCGCATTTAAAAGTAATAATAATAATAAAATTTTATTTAATTAAAAGTAAATTTATAAATATGACGTTATTTTTTATTAATAAATAAATAAAATTATAATTAGATTAATGTTATATTATATCTTATTTAATAATAATACAAAAATAAATAAATATACATCATTCAGTTTTAATTTTTGTATCGATTTAAATTTAAATGAGATGTAAATCTGTCGGCTGCAAACTCTTTAAGTAGTGGCCTCAGTCCTCACACACACACACACATCCGCATCCAATTTTATATATTTACACACAATGCCATCACCCGCCAATCTTAACTTTATTCAACAACATATCACTTTATTAGCTCGCATACTACAAAATCCTTTAACCTTCGCTGCGTTCACTCCCTCTCATAATTTTACACAAAAATGGATGGTGTGATCAAGGGCTTAATCGACGTGGCACTCGGTGGTGATCGTGATCGCGATCGCGACGAGAGAGAGGAAGAACAACAGTCCCGAGATGAACGGTCCAGATCCAGTTGGGCGGAGGTTAGTCAACACACGTGGTTGAAACTTCTCATCTCTCTTCGGTGATTCAGTTTGATGAGTGTTGGGATGGTACATGCTAAAATGCGCAGGTGGTGTCAGGAGACCAGGATCAAGATGATCAAGATGATCAAGAACGGCATAATAATCGGATGAGCAAACTGGTCTTACTTCAATTCATTTTATTTGATTTATTTAATTAAAAAGATAGATTAAAAATTGTAAACTTTTGAATTTTTGTTTGTGAATTGTCTCATCAGTCATCATTTGTCGGGTTTAAGTAATGGCTCACTCTTTAAATATATTAAATTTAAAAGTAAAAAGAGGAAAAAGTTTCTGACTCTCTCTAATTTGTCACTTATTAGTTGTTTATTTACTCGGAGTTTTTGAATTGTGATCATCTTAATTAGGCTTTTTCTCTTGGAGGGAATTTTAGAGCGGAAAAATGTATTTGTCACGGTGTTTTGCATCTACTATTAGGGGTTAGTTAATTATGCCACAGATTGTAGCTTGTAGTAAATATCAAATGCACAATTTTGGCACCCACACGTGTGACGGGGATTTGTTGATAGAGAGAATATTTGTATCACTATTTCCAGTTTGAGACTTAACTCTTGGGATTAGAAATGCCTTACTAATGAAGTGAAAGGCCTTCATTTTACATGTACATTATATGATATATGCATGGAGCACCTTGCAGAGAGAAGTTACGTGGCCTCTCTCTCTCTCTCTCTCTCTCACACACACACACACACACACACGTACACATACACACGAGTTTTTGTGTGTGTATTTGGCCAGAAATAACAACTTAACAAAAAGATGGTTCCACCTTAAGATAAATCTCGTAATAAAAGGGACTAGGAATGTCAGAAATGTAAATGACTTTTACAACCGTTAAAGTCTGTACATGTCAAAAATTGAACCCTCAGAAATAACATCAATTATTAATTTATGAATTTTGCATTCAATGTTATACTCATAATTATATAACTTTCCTATCTTCATGTGCAATTATTTGGAATTTTTTTTTGTTTTTTGGCATTGGCTCAATGAGGTGTGTGCTCTTCAATGTCTAAAATACAGTCTGTACATGAAGAGTATGAGAGGAATGAAGGTGCTTATTGTAACCAAAACAACTGGAACAGAGAGGTTGTTTACTGAGTTTTATTTTATGCTCTAAAAGTCTGAATTCCTATCATATAATTTATTTTGTGGAATTTTCAATGTTGTTTTGACTTTTCATTCAGGAGAAAAGAGAGGAGAACAATGATGGTTGGGAGACTGTTGGCAGAAAACCTCCAAGGCGACAACACAAGGTATATATTTTTTATCAAATTTATCGTGCGCACTTCAATATGGCTTGAAAATTTGTTATAGTCCATACCTTAGATATATTACTATTGTTCTCATATGTGCATTTAATCAACTTACAGGAAATTATCTGTGGAGGGTGTAAATGTTAATGAACTCATTGATTGGATTAACTTGAATTGTCCATTTTAGAAACTCAGTCTCTATTGCTCTGTTACTTTCTTATTCTGCTAGATTGGTATGTTATATAATAATACTGTGAACATGAAATACCTTGGATCATTTACTGCCGGTGAATTCTTAAAGCACTCTGGCTTTCTTCTTAATAGTCATTATTTGATTGATACGTACAAACATTGCTTGAACAGGTTCAGAAGGATCAATGGAATGGATACAAAAAGCCTCCTAGTGAGCAAGAGTATTCTAATGAGGTTCAAATGGATGGTAGTTTAGAACCCTCAGAAGCGGAGCTTGCTGAGCTGTCAGAAGGTTGCAATAGGCTCTGGGAACTTGATTCAAATCGTCTGGTACCTGGCAAGGACTATGAGATTGACTGTGGTGACGGGAAGAAGGCTTACCAAAAGGATGATATGGCGCAAGGAAGCCTGTTCAGTTGGCTTAGTGATGACGTATTCAGGAAGCCTACTTTCTCTCGGTTTTGTTCGCTTTTAGATAATTACAATCCATATGCAGGGCACAAAGAAGTAGTCACATCTGAAGAGAAGCAGGAGCAAGTTGCTTTCATTGAAGAAATCAGTAGAACTGCACCAATTAAATATCTTCATAAGTATCTCTCATCCAAGTGCATTGTGTCTGGGAATTATCAAGATTTTAAAAGAACAATCAGCAGTCTCTGGTTTGATCTTTATGGCCGAGGTGGTACATCTGGTTCCTCTTCTGCTTTTGAGCATGTTTTTGTTGGGGAAATCAAACAAGCTGCTGAACAAGAAGTTTCTGGCTTCCATAACTGGCTTCAGGTCTATAACTATTTTCTTTTTCTCTTATGTTTATTATTCATCATTAAATTAATGTGAGTTGGAAATTCAAGCGATTTGCATTAATTATAGTATATGTTAATTGCATAATGTTAGAAAGCCACTGAATTATTTTACACTTTATTGTTTTATATTTGATGGAGAAGACTAAAGTAGTTCAAAATAATGCATCTTTTAGTCAGTGATTGTTGTTGAAGTAGAAGGCACTCTTGATTCACTGTAATATATGCTTAGAGCCGGTAGAACAGATGCATTATCCCCTTAAAAGAATGTGACGATTAGGTTTGTAGTCATTCTGAAGAGTTATTGTCACAGTTCGTTATTTGTAGATATATTGTCACTGTCGTTATTTGTAGATATATTGTCACTGTTCATTATTTTTAGATGCTGAATTTATGACAATCGCAAAACTCAGAAATTTCAAATCTTTGTAATTTTTGTGGTCAATAATTTTTGCATCCTCAATTCTCTTTTCATTTTTTTAATTTGTTGTTTTCTCCAGTTTTACCTTGAAGAAGCAAAAGGAAACGTTGATTACCAAGGATATATATTCCCCCGACGTCGCGGACAAATTGTAAGTTTCTTTATCTTATGTTCACATTGCATTATGTGTTGACGAAACTGATGGTTGAACTTGAAATTTGCAGAAATAGCATGTTTAACCCAATTTTTTCCTTTTTCTTTTTGGAACTTTTTCTTCAGTTGTCTATTGCCAACTGGGGTGTCACATCATCCTTCAAGTACCTATGTACATTAGTTTCATTTCTAACATGCATTTTATGACTCTGCGATGAAAGTAGATCCTCTATTCTGTGACTTCCAGACTGTGCAGGTTCTGTATCATTTTTCTGCTGACTTTAAATAGTAGTCTTCTAAAAGATTTTTCTTATACAACCTTAAAATATTTCTTCACTTATGATTCTTTTAACTAGTGATGTTTAGGGAAATTAGCAGAATGATAAATTGGAAAAATTGCATTACTAATATTGGACCTCTCTCCATTAAATTATTATATTACTTTTATCTATCAAAGATAGCTTTTCCTCATTGTTAAGGAGTAGCATCCAACTCCAGTTGGGCCTTGTAACATGATTTTAGCTACTATCGCGCCAGTGGAAACCAGATTTATCATATGCTATGATATCAAGAGGACAGGTGCAATTTTTGGGGTTTAATCCTCTGTTTCTGTGTTCCCTTGCAGCTGGACTCTGAAACCCAGTTGCTAACAGTTCAGTTTGAATGGAATGGCATTCTCAAATCTGTATCAAGCACTTTGGTTGGAGTGAGCCCAGAGTTTGAAATTGCATTGTACACCCTATGTTTCTTTGTTGGTGGAGAAGATAATCATGTACATCTGGGTCCATACTCAGTTAATATCAAGTGCTACCGATTGGGAGACAGAATTGGTTCCGTCTTTCCTATTGCAGAGAGTTGAATTTCTGGTTCTTGTTGAAGACTTGGAATCTTGCCAAAAAAATTACCATGTCTAAAAGGTAGAAATTGTGAGACCATGTTAAATTATGTGCTAGAAACTGATAAAAGTTTATGAGTAAACTTTTGTTTTAGGGTTTTATTATTCAAGATCATAAAATAAAACAAGCAGAAACTTATTGTCATATATGATGATTGTTATGCGCAGCAGACCTTATTATATATTTCATTTATGATGCTTACTGACTGTCAAGATGGCTAATCAACTGCCTCGTAGTTTCGACAAAGAAGCACTATTTTATCAATTGCAAGTGCTGTTTCTGTGGTCAGTGTGATTCAACATAAAGCAGATCTGACTTGTAATCTTTGAGCGTCGTCTTTATTGCCTTCTTGTGATGACAACGTTAATCCTCTGTCCATTATCACTTGTAGATTTTCAAATTTGAGTTGGGTCAGCTGGTGGCTTAATAGGAACCTCTTGAGAAAGAAAAAGACAGAGTCATCCGGAAAGGAAGGATAAAGAAAATTGATAAGAGGATTCTGTATTTCTAAAATCTCAATCCCTTCGGAAGCCTCTATCCAGATGGAAAGCGTCCTCAAGCAATCATTAGTATATCAAAATGAAAATGTGTTGAAAGTTTATATGGAGATAGATCCTTGGCTGAAATACACGAAGGACAGTATGATTACAAACATATGCATTCTTATCCGTTACCACCACTTGCGATTGTCAAATTGGCTGAAATACGCAAGGACAGTATGATTACATACATACGCATTCTCTTATCTGTTACCACCACTAGCGATTATCATAGATGAATTGTACTTTTATCAAGTGAATGGAACCACCATTTGTGACTGCGTGTGGATGGATACGCAGGAGTTCACTATTTGTTGTCAGCATTAGCAGGATGAAGATATATCAAGCTCAACCAATCTTTTAGGTTCAGTATCTAGCTGTATACTATGATAACGTACGTCCAAGCGTCTTATCTGTGAAAAACAGCCAAGTTGCCGGTGGTTTCGAATTGTCACTTTGCCTCATGAATTAAACCTGCTAATTCCAGTAATTCTGATTAATCAAATGTCCCAAGCCATTGATTTGTCAGCTAATTAGTTTGTGTTGGGCTTTGATATATATATATATATATATATATATATATGTATACTTTGATTGTAGCTTCATTTGAAACGAAGGAACTTAATTAGAATCGAGACTATTTCCAATTTATCGTTCTGAAGGATAATCCTATGAAATGGGATCAATGTGATCATATCCGCACGACAACATATATATTTTTCTACAAGCAGAAAGCACACAACAAACCACATTGCTTAATTAAGTTTAGAAGCCGGCCGGTATAATAATATTTAAGTGTTATATGTCCACTGTAAGTGGTAGGGCAACGAGCTTTGAAACTAAACATTCATTTTCTGCACTCTTCACATTCTGTAGTCCATACGGCAAGCAAAGACTTGGGGCTGCTTAATACGTGTACGTTGTGACACACTTGACTTGATCGATACGGGAAATTGCTTAATTGCATGCAGAGAGAAGAGTCATGCTCGTGGCCACTTAATTATGTTTATATTGAAAGAATGACTAATATGTTTTTATGTGGGCTCTGAAACGCATACGTTTCAGCAATGGAGAACCGCAAGCAAAGAAATTAAACCAAACGGCACCAACAATAAATGGAAGATATTATTGTATTGGGGACCATTAATTACACTTTTGTTGCCAAACTACAAGACAATAACCAAGTGTGAAAACGTTAACCAAAATGGGGGTCTTTTTCCTGCCTGTCCAAATTCAACACTAAATTCAGGTTCCATGGAATTATAGTAGGTTACCAAATTTTCATGATAATGAAACTAGATTCCCCAAGAGGGAAAGAGAAATTATGACTGGTATCTACCTTTAGATTTTGATCCCTTCTCTCATTTCAAATTCAAGCACGCCTTTCATCCATAGACAAAGAATACTAGCAACCAAAAGAAATTGATCCCACATTTTAATTTTACATGCTTTTGATGAATTTGATGGTCATAAAACGGTGGTTAATTCGTCTGTATGGATGAATATAGAGCCAGCAGGCTCAACTTCTGCTCAAAAACATTAAAAAATGAAAAAAAAATTCACCCCTAAACGGATGTTTTATTGCTCTTAATTGGTACGGTACAAAGACTATGAATGCACCTGTTATATCACGATGGCCATTCATCTGTATACAAACGAATGTTAAATTATACATGCACTTTTTCAATTACATTTGGATAACGCGATAAAATTTTATGAGAATTTAGCATTGACCTAGGCAGAGATAAAAGATAAAAAGTTAAAAGATCGACTAAAGCGATTGTCAGTGACTATAATAATTAAAAAATAAATATGTTTTTACAGTTTTTTTTTTTATCATATGGTGAATAAAAAAATAGTATCGATAAAATTTATAAAAAGGAAAAAATTAGGTACTGAAAATTTATTTAATATCTTGTCTATCATAGATTTATAATAAATAATTTATATTGAATAAAAAAGAGAAAATAAGTAGTATTGATATTAATTATCACAAAAGCATACAAAAATGAGCTAGTGAAATGTTATATCAGTAGTAAGGAAACATAGACGAATATGCACGGTTAATTTAGGACCCACCATGTCATTTGGGACGTATATACCATTAATTACACACGCCTTATGTCTATCATTAATTTGTTAGTTTTTTCAATGACATATAGAGAACGGCCATTTCACTTTGAAAATATGTAATAAAATAACACTGGGATCTCAACCCTAAATTTAACTTATTTCCATCCCAGACACCATTGATTTAATTTAACTTAATTCTATCTTAGGACCCTTTAATTTATTCATGAATTGCGCAAACCTCTTTCACTTTTGCTTTTTATGGAAGAGAGTTTGAAGAGATAAGGGTCGAATGTGAATATAAATCCTCCACAAAACCATGTAATGACAGGCATGAGAACTGAGAACTACTTGATGACTTGCTCAACAGCTAACCTCAAATAGACCTCACTTGAATAAAGACCAATCTATCGATTTCTACGGGGTTTCTAAAGATTCGAAATTATCTTTAATCTAAATTATTAGGACCCACTAGCTTAATTCTTTGTTATACATCAAAATCGAAATTATCAGCATTTTGTAAGCCCATTAAAATGAAAATTCTCAAAACCCTACGGCATGCACATCATATGCATGAACCAAAGTGCTATATACTTCATCAAAATATAATTCCACACTAACGATTCATTAAAAATGTAATTGAGCCCTCAATTTATTCAAACTAATGAAACGTACACATGCAATGTAATATGGTCAATCAGTGAAGCTAGCATAGTATCACGGGAGGAGTGTTTTGCACAGCAAACCCGTGCGGCACTTAGACAACATTTGTCTAGATATTGTTAAGTAAGCCTTTGAGCTTCTCAATAGCTAAGCCAAGAGGTTCCTGAAATGCTAAAGAGAAGAGAGAGCTAGCGAGCAATATAGCCAAATGCGGAAATTGTATTGATTGAAAGAAAGCTTATAAGAGAGCTTACAAGAGTGCTTTGATGCTTGATACTTTGCTTGATTTGGTTGATACTCAAATGCCTAGAGCTCACCCATATTTATAGGGAAGTTTGGCTAGCTCTAGAGAATTCTAGCCTAGAGAATTCTATATACATATGCAACATTCTAGAGAAATCTAGCTTATATACAAGTGTGCTAGAGTTGCTGGAATTTTACGGAACATTCTGGAATCGAGCCAAGCTAGTACATCTTGGCTCATTTCCTTGGGCCATTTTGGGCTAGAATCGCGTGGCCCGTCACATCCTCCCCCACCTAAGCTCGCAGCGTCCTCGTCACGCTCTCGTGCTTGAACCTTTGGATGTGCTCCGCGAATTGCCACAAGTCCTCTTCACGTTCCCAAGTGGCTTCGCTCTAGGGAAGGTTCTTCCACTTCACCAAATACTCGTAGTATGCTGGCACGCCCCTCCTTCGAATGATACGATCGGCAAGGATGTACTCCACATCTTTGTCGAACGCGGTAACAACGGCTGTTGGGGCACGTCTTGATTCTCCGCGACTTGGGTCTCCTACGTCTTCGTGATAGGGCTTGAGAAGACTTACGTGAAAGACCGGATGGATTTTGAGCCTTGGTGGAAGCTCTAGTTGATACGAGACGTTGCCTACACGTTGGATCACTTAGAAGGGTCTCTCGTATCGCCTCACTAACCCCTTGTGTACTTTGCGAAGTGTCTTGAATTGTTGGGGCGGGAGCTTGATCATGACTTGATCGCCTTCCTTATACTCAATGTGCCGTCTTCGTGTATCAGCTCATTTCTTCATTTTCCTCACGGCCTTGTCGAGGTAAGCTCGCTTGATGTTCGCTTCTTCATACCATTCGCGAGCGAACTTGTAAGCCGCGGGGCTTTTACCTCCGTAAGTCAAGACTATGGCGTTGGGAGTCATAGGCTGGAATCCCATGATGATCTCGAATGGGCTTTTGCCAGTAGCCTCACTCCGCTGGAGATTGTAAGAAAATTGGGTGACATCAAGTAACTTCGCCCAATCTCGCTGGTGAGCGCTTACGTAGTGCTTCAAGTACATCTCAAGGAGGCCATTGATGCACTCAGTTTGTCCATCCATTTGCAGATGAAAGCTTGTTGAGAACTTGAGGTCTGTCCCCAATATTTTAAAGAGCTCCGTCCAGAATTTTTATGTGAAGCGTGGGTCTCGATCACTCACAATGCTTCGAAACACCCCAAAGCTTCACTCTGTGTTTGATGAAGAGACAGGCTGCTTCATCTACTTTGCAATTTGTTGGTGCTGCAATGATAGTAGCGTACTTGCTGTAACGGTCTACCACGACCATGATGCTGCCGCTACCTTCGGACTTGGGTAAGGCCGTAATGAAATCCATGGAGACGCTCTCCCACGACCTTGATGCTAAGGGCAGGGGCTCCAACAATCCTGCCGAAAATTGGTGATCTATCTTGTCTTGTTGGCACACAAGACAAGTCCGCACATATGCCTCGATGTCATCCCGCATGTTTGGCCAAAAATACGAGACTTGGACTAGTGCGGTGGTGCACTCGATTCCTGGGTGACCAACCCACTTGGAGTCGTGGCACTCCTTGATTACCTCTTTGCGTAAATTTCCCCACATTGGCACGAACAGCCGATCTCTCTTGGTGAGGAGAATGCCTTCTTCTTGCCAAAATTTCCTTGTCTTTTCTTCGAGGACCTTTTCCAGCAAGTCCTTCGCCAATGGGTCTTGTTGGAGGCTTTCCTTAATGCGTGAGACAAGGTCTGACTTCGGTTGGCTCGCGCTAAGAGTGGTCAATTCCACCTTGCGGCTTAGTGCATCCGCAACGACGTTGGCTTTGCCCTGTTTGTATTCGAGCCTATAGTCAAATTCCGCAAGAAAATCCTGCCACCGTGCATGCTTGAGGCTCAACTTCTTTTGCGTTTGAAAGTAGCTTGTTGCTACGTTGTCCGTCATGATCGTGAAGTGTGAGCCAAGCAATTAGTGTCGCCACACTCGCAAGCAATGAATGATTGCTGTCATCTCCTTCTCTTGCACGATGTAGCGACGTTCTGTGTCATTTAATTTTCGGTTCTCGAACGCTATCGAGTGGCCCTCTTGCATAAGGACTCCGCCAATGGCGAAGTCGGAGGCATTCGTTTGTACTTTGAAGGGTTTTTTGTGGTTCCGGAAGAATTAGTACAGGCTCCTCCGAAATTGCTTTCTTCAAGCATTCAAATATATGTTGGTAATCCTCGAACCATTGCCATGTCTGATTCTTTTTTAGCAAATCCGTCAAAGGTGCCGCCTTGGCTGAGTAGTCTTGAATAAATCGGTGATAGTAGTTCACCAAGTCAAGGAATGAGCGTAGCTCGGACACTTTCGAGGGAGGCTCCCAATCTATGATGGCCTTTACTTTCGAGTTCTCCATCATAAGCTTCCCGGCTGCTATCTTGTGCCCAAGGAACTCTACCTGTTCTTGAGCAAATGACCACTTCTCCATCTTGAGGTAGAGCTTGTTCTCCCGAGGTACTTCGAAGACTTATCGCAAGTGCTTAGCGTGTTCCTCGAGCGTGGTGTTGTACACCACTATGTCGTCCAAGTACACGACCACAAAGCGGTCGAGGAATGGTTGTAGCACCTTGTTTATAAGAGTGCAAAATGTGGCCGGTACATTTGTGAGACCGAAAGGCATTACAAAAAACTCAAAAGATCCGTACCTTGTTACGCACTCTGTCTTGGGCTCGTCTCCTTCAGCAATGCGAACTTGATAATATCTGAAGCATAAGTCAAGTCTGGTGAAGTACCTTGCCTTACCAAGCTGGTCGAATAGATCCGCTATGAAGGAAATTGGGTACTTGTTCTTGATAGTGATCTTATTGAGCGCTCTGTAATCAATGCACATTCGCAGCGATCCATCATTCTTCTTTTGGAAAAGGACCGGTGCACCGAAAAGAGCTTTGGACGGGCGAACATAGCCTGCGTCCAGCAAATCTGTGAGCTGTCTTCGTAACTCTTCGAGCTCGGGTGGCGCCATGCGATAGGGCGCCAACGCTGAAGGCTTCGATCTTTGCTCCAACTCTATTTGATGATCCATCTCTCGTCTAGGTGGAAACTTCTTCGGAAGCGTAGAAGACATCACGTCCTTGAATTCTTCGAGGATGGTTTATATAGCTGGAGGGACTCGGCTTGGAGCACTTGCGGAGTTCTCTCCCTCGTTGAGCTCCCGGATGGAGACCAAGAAGCTTGGGTCCTTCTTGAAACCCTTTTTGAATTGCATGGCCGAGAGCGGCTTCTCCTCAGACTTGCCCCGCTCCGTAGGAACCATGCAAGCCTTGCTCCCGTCGAGAATGCTTAGGGAGTTTGTGGCTGGAAGAGGGAAGGCATGGACTTGGTCGAAGAATTCCATGCCAAGGACCATCTTGAAGTCATCCATGGGCACGATTGAGAAGCTGAGCTTTCCGCTCCATGCGCCAAGTGCGACGTGCACACCTTGTGCTGTGCCCGCAATAGGCTTGGCGGGTGAATTTATCGTCTTCATTATGCCTCTTTCTCTAGTTGTTTTGAGGCCTAGGCGCTTGGCCTCATCCTCGGATACGAAGTTGTGAGTGGCTCTCGTATCCAGTAGTGCGCGAACGAAGTGTCCATTTATCTTTGCACTCACATACATTAGCCCTTTCTTGGCGAGTGCCGTTTGTGGGCTGTCGAGTGCGCCAAGTCGTTGGATAGAACCTATGCTGGGTCGGGGTTTTTCCGGCATTGGTGTGGAGTTGCCCTTGAGCTGGGCAGCGAGGGCATTGAGCGACTTCTTCTCTGGACAGTTGCGTACCCAATGAAGACTATTGCATATGAAGCATGGGCTTCGCGGCTTCGGTGGCTCCTTCTTGCCTTCCGATTTTCCTTGCCCGCTCTTACCACTTGTAGACTTTTTCTGCCCCCAATCCTTGCGATTGTGCCCTTTGTCCTTGCGACTCTCTCCCTTACCTTTGCCTTGGCTAGGCCTTTTATCCTTGGATTGGGTGGAGTACTCGTTCAGAGACTCAGCGGTGGCAATGGCGTCATCAAGTGTTTGGACGCCCCACCTGTCGAGCTCTGTTTTGGCCCAATCCTTGGGGCCATCTTGGAAGTAGAAGAGCGAGTCATTGCCGGACATGTCGCTTATCTCGAGCATTAAGATAGTGAACTAGTTGATGTAGTCGCGAACGCAACTCGTTTGCTTAAGGCAACGTAGGTGTGCTCTCTCCTCTTTCTCGGCATTACTTGGGGCAAATTACTTTCAGAGTCTTGCTTGAAGTCTGCCCATGTGTGGTTGGTGCAGATGCCTTTATCCATTTCGCCATGCTTCCAACGCCACCATAGTTGTGCAGCACCTCGTAGAAATGTGGGTGCAGTGCCTACTTTCGATGCCTCCTCTCGAACACCCATGGCATCGAAGTATTGGTCTAGCCCAAAGAGAAAGTTGTCTACGATGGTGGCATTTCATGTGCCATCGTAGGTGTCAGGCTTCGGCACATCAATGCGTCACGCATCACTCGTGCTTGTAGAAGCTGGGCTAGATGAGAGTGTGCGCTTGTGCCATGCCCAGTCCGAGCGTACTTCCTCTACTCCCTCGCGGACAGCGCACAACTCGTCTTGCACGAAACTGCGGAGTTTCATCAACTCCTCGTGAAATGATCGAAATTCCCTTCCAAGGGTGTTGGCTTGGTCTTGAATGAGGGCCTTGGTTGCTATTGTGAAGTCGGCATATTCGCCCTCGAGACCGTTCACCCTTTCCTCCAAAGATTTGAGGGTGTCCTGAGCGGCGGACATTAAGGTTTCAAGCGTAGCCATACGAGGCTCCAAAGTATCGATCGAAGCGGCCTTGGACTTGTTACGAGTCTTGGCCTGTCCGCGAGTCTCATCGCGGCCCCGGCTTGGTTCCAAGAGGATCTCCACACCAATAACGCTCTCTTGTGTTGTGCTTGAGGTGGAAAGGTTGGTCATTGCTGCTGGAATGCGTGTGTGCAAACCTTAGCTCTGATACCACTTGTCACGGGATGAGTGTTTCTTGCGACAAACCAGTCTGACGACTTAGACAACTTTTTACGGATGTTGCTTAAGTAAGCTTTTGAGACTTTCGATAGCTAAGTCGAAGTTCAGAAATGCTTAAAGAGAGAGAGTTAGCGACGATGTAGCCAAATCTGAGATTGTATTGATTAAAAGAAAGCTTATAAGAGTGCTTTGATACTTGATGCTTTGCTTGATTTGGTTAATGCTTAAATGTCTATAGCTCACCCATATTTATAAGGAAGCTTGGTTGGTTCAGAAATTCAGCCTAAGAATTACATATCATGTCATGACGTTCTAGAAATCTAGTTTATGTCTGAGTGTCTTTAGAGTTCTTTGAAATTTTACGGAATATTCTGGAATCGAGTTAAGCTAACACATCTTGGCTCATTTCCTTAAGCCTTTTTGGGCTGAAATCGCACGGCCCATCACAATAGTTTGTCTTTTGATAGTTCATAGCACAAAAAGAAAAATCCAAGAGAAGAAAAACGATGTCCTAATTATAAACACATGAATAGTGACCTACTCAAAAGAGCCACCGTTTCTTCTTATCCTAAGCAAACCGAAACCAAGAAAATTTTGCAATGAATCAAAAATTTTCAGCCACATGAAAATTCAGTGACCAGAGGTGAATGTGGGGTTCTAGCTAGTTGCGGGAAAACAAAACCACCGATTGCTTATCATCAAACCAAAAACGATGTCGTTGAAAATTTGATGTACTCGAGTTGATTCAAAATATCAAAGAGCTTGTATCGTCATTTCAAAGATATTTCATTTTCTGTGCTGGCCTGCCTTTACAAATTTGATGTAATTAAATTAAAAGGTTCGGTTATATTAAAACAGGTCTACAATAAAATATTTTTTATAATTATATAATTAAAATTATAACATATATTTTATTATTTATTATCTTATTTATATAACTGTAATTCACACACACTATTTGAAAATGCTTCAATATAATCATCTTCTTAAATTAATATTAACAAAAAGCACATGCAAAATATATAAACTTTACGTCAATAGGGTGATCGCAGATTCACAAAGATACCCGTCAGTGTTGACAGCCCACAATCGTGGATAAGAATGGAAAAAAGTGCAGCCACGTAAGGTGAATATGACAAGAAAAGTGAGCTGACAAGTTTTGATCTTCTGCACTTTTTCTCTTGTAAAGTAGAGCCCACAAAAACGACGTTCTCCCTCAGATTTCTTTTAACTTTTTTTTTTTAATAATTGATCGAATATAAAATAATTATATTAATTTTTTTAATAATATTATGTATTTAATTAATTATTATAAAATTAAACAGACTAAAAAAAAAAAAAAAAATTTTAATCCCTTCAAACAAAACTCTTACCCTCGTAGAGTTTGAGAATTTTTCGTATTATAAATACACATACAAACCCACCTTCAAAACATTCCTCATTAGTCATTGCTCTTCATTTCCAAAGGAAAAAAAATAGCGTTATGGCCTTAACACTACGTTCTTCAACTTCTTTTATCAATTTAAGAGACCCCAAAACACCCGACGAATTCTCATCACCCACTACTTGTTTTGCCAAAATCAAGCCCTCGTGCCGTCTCCGGGCTAAGAGTTCAATGCTGCAAGAAGCTCAGCTCTCTCGTGACAAACATTCAACAATGGAAGGAATTATTAGGAAGACTGAGAAAAGAGAGATGCTTCATGAGTTGGCGAGTCCTCCTCATAATCATCACGGAAATAAGGTGCCCGTGTTTGTGATGCTGCCATTAGACACTGTGTCAAATTCAGGGCACTTGAATAAGCCTAGAGCTATGAATGCTAGTTTGATGGCGTTGAAAAGTGCCGGTGTTGAAGGAGTAATGGTTGATGCTTGGTGGGGTTTGGTCGAGAAAGATGGACCTCTCAATTACAACTGGGAAGGCTATGCTGAGTTGATTCAAATGGTGCAAAAGAATGGCTTGAAGCTACAAGTTGTTATGTCGTTTCATCAGTGTGGTGGAAATGTTGGAGACTCTTGCACGTATGTGATAACATCTAATTTTATTATTAATTTTTATGTATACGTGTGTGTTTTGGTAACGCCTCGTGAATGGTATTGAAGCTGCAGCTTAACCAACCTAATTAATCTGTGACTTTGTGTTGAGTATGTACAGTATTCCGCTACCTCCGTGGGTGCTTGAAGAAATCAGCAAGAATCCTGACCTTGTGTACACGGACAAGTCAGGGAGAAGGAATCCAGAGTACATCTCACTGGGCTGTGATTCAATACCGTTGCTCAGAGGAAGAACACCGATTCACGTCTACTCAGATTACATGAGGAGCTTCCGGGACAGATTCAGAGATTACTTGGGTGATGTTGTACAGGTAATAAAGCTCCCTGTTCAGTGTAAGATTACACCTTGTGATGCTAATTATTACTAGTATCGAGGATAGTTTTAACATAGATTAACCAGAGCTTAACCTAATTATTGTTCGGCCTGAAAGAACTTAGAAGTAGCAACACTAATACTGTTTAAAATGGGAAATCTTATGCACTTTTAGGGTACACTTACTAGAATGGTCAGTTTTGCCAATCCCACATTCGAAATCCATTCTTAAAAAGCCACAAGTCAAAATATGCTGGGAACTGGATTGGTACAACAAGAGCAGAAATTTTACTTAGCTTTTGTCTTTAGAAACTCATTTCCTATTTCAATTGCAGGAAATTCAAGTGGGCTTGGGTCCTTGCGGGGAGCTAAGATACCCAGCTTATCCAGAAAGTAACGGAACCTGGAGGTTTCCAGGAATTGGAGAATTCCAATGCTACGACAAGGTCAGCTTAACATCAATTCAAATAATACACCTTTTGGATAGCCCATCAATTATTTTTTCAAACATTAATTTATCTAAATGGAGCACCCATGTTCAAAAAAAAAAATTGACCACTCTTCAATATAATCAAACAAAACATAAATTTGGTGAAACCATTCAGATCAAGCGGATTAATTTAATTTGGATATTGTATTTACTATTTCATGTCTAACTTAGCTCCAATACCAAAACAGTATATGAGAGCTTCACTGAAAGCATCAGCAGAGGCATATGGTAATGAGGACTGGGGAAGGAGTGGGCCTCATGATTCTGGCCAGTATAATCAATTTCCTGATGATACTGGATTTTTCCGGAGAGACGGTACCTGGAACTCTGAGTACGGCCAGTTCTTCATGGACTGGTACTCTGGAAAGCTACTACAACATGGTGATCGAATTCTAGCAGCTGCCAAAGAAATATTTCAAGGAACTGGCCCAAACCTCTCAGCAAAAGTAGCCGGGATTCACTGGCACTACAGATCAAGGTCCCATGCGGCTGAATTGACAGCTGGATACTATAATACTAGGTATCGCGATGGTTACCTACCAATAGCACAGATGCTGGCTAAACATGGAGTTATATTAAACTTCACCTGCATGGAAATGAGAGACAGAGAACAGCCTGATAATGCAAACTGCTCACCAGAAGGATTAGTTCGGCAAGTAAAGATGGCCACAAAGACAGCTGGAGTAGAACTTGCTGGGGAGAATGCACTGGAGAGATATGATGCAGGTGCATATGCACAAGTTCTGGCAACAAGTAATTCAGACTCTGGCAACGGGTTGAGTGCATTTACATATCTAAGAATGAATAAGAAATTGTTTGAGGGCGACAACTGGAGGCACTTGGTAGAGTTTGTGAAAAGCATGTCATCGGAAAGCAGGAGGCCAAGACTTCCAGAGTGCGACTCAAGTGGAAGTGACCTTTATGTTGGCTTTGTTAAAGGAAAGAATGGGAAGAAAACCATGGAAGCTGCTGTTATGTAAAATGTATTTTGATGTTTTAGTATAACAGCACATATTGTATCATAAGTCATAATGATGACAAGAAAGGAAAAATACTACAAAAACATTGTAGTAGATGTACACCATAACACTGGCATCAACCATGGGAAGCTCTTACTTAGATAGCCCAAAACTAAGAACAATAACAACTGTACCCTATCTCCAATTCATTAATGGAGAATAGTTTTTACAAAGTAATTCCTTTACCAGTCCAGATTATGGGGATATGAGAAGCAGTTTGAATGGATTCATTGTGTTTCAAATAGTGTGCCCAATCAAATTTGTTCATTCCTCCCAACATCTTTTTACCAAAAGAAGGCACCTGTGGTTTCTACTAATTCCCATTTCTTATGTAATTTAGAGAAAATGGCGATGCTCAAATGCTACTTAAAAGACAAGTGCACTACCCATTCAAGCTCCATGAATTATGTTTTTAAGTTATAAGGGCTACCGTTATATATAATCAAGAATCAATAAATTCCTGGCACTAACTATTGCAAATTTACTGTCAAAAACATTAATACAACGAAAGGCCAGTAGGTCTTTACAGACATCCATTTTCACTAATAAAATGAGTCTTGAGGTGAACAAATTACAAACCTTTTCTGGAAAATAAGAGGAAATCTGCACCAAAACCAACATGCCAATTCCATTGATTCATAATTATCGTCTACAGCAGCACACATTCCTCACGGACAATGCAAGAAGCCACGAAACATATGCTTCCAGAGATGGCCGAAACCTAATGGGTCCTTCTTTCCCAATTTTCATCCTTAATCATACTGATGAGCACTCAATTCCTGCAGAAAACCTAGAACCGGGCATCTGGAAATTCCCAACCACAAGAGAAAAATCTACACTGCATATGAGCATCAAGATTCAAAATTTTGATCAATCGCCAAACAATAACTAACGAAAATGCTATCTTATCAATTTTATAGTATAAATAGAAAAACTCTTAGAACTCCGGATGTATATGTTCTTTCAGCTAAGATTCAGTTAAATAAGTTATCATTGTATGATCCCACAGAAGAAACGGAGTAAATGAAAATAAAGATGAAAAAAAAAAAATAGAAGAGAGAATGTACTTACATACCCATCAGGAATGAGGAGGAGGCGAATTTCCTCGTTTAAGATCTTCGATTAAGTGCTCCAGATCCTTGCGAGCGGATTCTCTTCCAAACATGAATCCGTACCTAAAAATATAACCAACATCAAATTACAAATAAAACAATGTTTACTTCTTGAAAGATTGTGACAAATTACAGGAATTACCATGCCGAAACAGCCGAAAACGCAGCTGCAGTGGCAATCGTTTGAATCAGACTGAACCTTTTTTCCATTTTTTTTTTTTAATTTTGGTATTTGATAGCTGATTTGGGGCTTTTCTTTTCTAGGGTTTTTGTTCTGAATCTTGTGACTGTTAAAACTGGGCCGTCCAGGGCCGGTAGCTTATGGGCCGAACCGGTCAGGTTTCTGAAATCCCCCTTTGCTCTGATTAGCACTCTCTTCGCCAAGATTAATTTTCTTTTAAATATACTTGGTTAAGTTTTTAAGAAATTTATGGTGATTTTGTAATCTTTCAAGAGACATTAAACAAAATAACTCCTTGCCTTCTATTATAATTTAACTTGGAAATGGTTAATTATGAACATAAGTACATTACTTGTGTGACAAGTGTCCCCATCAACAATCCCGCCAAGGAACCAAAAACAAAAAGAAAATAAAAAGTCAATTGTTTTCATGAAAATTGGTAATATATATGGCATTCAAACTTAATATTAGAAAGCTACAATAGCCTCAATATGAATTTTCCATCCTAATTTACAAGCATTTTATATCTAATATGTCTTCCTCTTCATTGCCTCTATGTAATGAATGAATACAATAGTAAAATGTAGAAAATCAAAACTGAAAATAAAAAGATCAAATAATATGCAAGATCAAGGCTTTGCTTATTTACTACTAGTTGAATCAAGCATGTAAAGCCGACAAAACTGTGTTGTTCCAATGAATTTAGGATGAATTTTGTAGAAGAAATAAGCCCTTCCCATTTACACTTGTATCCTGAGTAAGCATTTAAACCTGCTAGGAAAATAAGAATCAAAAGTTGGTCAGCATTAGGATTTTAAACATCTGGTTAGAAATCACAAATATCCATATTTATACAAACCATCTTTGATCTTCGGTCCACTAGTCTCGATGCAGAAGTAACAGGAGGCTTGGCAGCGGTAGTGGTGTTGGAGCTTCCCTCTTCTGATTCTTGTATTGCTTGCTTCAAGCTCTCTACCACCTGATTCATTGTCGGTCGTTCTTCAGGATTCTTCTTCAGGCATTTGTCTGCCAATTTAGCAACTCTCCGAGCTGCACTGATGGAGTACCGGTTTCTGAGTCGCGGGTCTATTATCATGCTAAACTTTTTACCATCGGCTGGGAATTGCTTTACCCACTCAAGAAGTTTCTGTTCCATTCTTGGACGGTTTCTTTCTAGCACTCGCCTGCCAGTAAGGATCTCATACAGCACCACACCGAAACTCCATATATCACTTTGAGATTTGAGATGGCCTGTTTCGACATATTCTGGGGCAGCATATCCGTACGTCCCAACAACCTGATGGCAAACATAAACATATACTCTGATTCATCACAAGCAATCCATCCATGCTTGCCAAAGAATTTTAAAGAAATCAATCTATAGCTAATGCCTGAATGAGAGAGCTAGCCAAGTAAAAGAAAGGGATCATTTTTGGCTTTGAAAAGAACAAAGATGCTGGTAAAATGCCCCCTCAAAGAAAAATCATGGATAATCAGAGCAGTGTTGCTTAACTCATGGCTATTTCGGAGGCAAGCAGAGATTAAAATTAATTCGTCACAGCTACCCAATGGGGAAGCACTTAAGATGGTTTTTGGTAAAATTATACAGATACAGCCACTGAAAGTGCCACACATATACATTGCTAACACCTACTTACCGCGGTTGAAACATGAGTATGGTCACCTGTTGGTCCTTCCCTAGCAAGCCCAAAGTCTGAGAGCTTTGGCTTAAAGTTCCCATCCAAGAGCACATTTGAGGTCTTGAAATCTCGATATATAACCTAAAGAATCAACACAAGCAACAATGGATCAAGAACCTGCAGATAATAAAGTAGTCTTCTAACAACTTAAAAAACGAAATTTCAATACAGATGGTAGGCAAGGACAACTGTGGAGCTAGTTAACAGCAGAATTCAAAGGTCATATAAGTGTTTGAGACCAATAGGCGGCAAGAAAACCAAGAATGTGCACACTGAATCTCTACTACCATAATGTATTACAGGTCTTTATTTTCCCCACAATTCACTTTTTTAAAAAAAAAAAAAAATAAGCATATGATTTATCTTTGATTTTTTCTCCAAGCTTCTATCAATTTCCAAATTCAAAAGCTTTAAAATGAAAATCAAAATCAAATATTTTAGATTGAGCTAACACTTATTTATTTAAGATCTTGCTCTGGATGGTGTAATAATATTATCATGTCTACCAGGGACAGATACTCCAAACTGACAGATTTGAACTCTTCTTAATGATCGAGCTACCTCACCAATATCAAAAAGTTGAAAACCTCTTAAATTTCCAACTTGTGGATGGTTAAGATGGCCAACTTTAAAATAAAAACACTTGAGCAAAACTGCACAAAGACATTCATTAAGTTACCGTGGTATAACAGAAAAAATTATTAGAATAAAGCAGCACCATATGTTGTTTCTGTTTCCCAACAAGCAAATTTACCTGGATTTCCAATCCCTCGTGTAAATAAGCCAATCCTTCAGCCGCACCAAGGATAATCTCCAATCTTGTCTTCCAAGGAACTGTGAGCAGAGACCTGCTAAAAAGGTGATCTTCTAAGCTTCGGTTAGGCATATATTCATACACCAAAAGCCTTTGAATTCCTCTTTCATCATCTGTGGAGCAATATCCTAAAAGTTTCACTAAGTTTGGGTGACTAACAACCCCAAGAAATTGAACTTCCGCAAGCCATTGCTTATGACCCTACAGTAAAAGACATTATAAAGAACATGAATTATCCATATAATGAAGTGCAAATATGATGATGATTTTTTTATAAAAAAATTTAAAAAAAAAAAAAAAAGCAGCAAATACAAAAGCCATTCATTAAACATTTTCACTGTCTTTTGATTTTTCAAATCCATTCCGCTGTACAAGGCAGAAAAGATGAACTTTCTTCCCCATACACAATATTCTTTGAACCATATCCTAAATTTTCAATGCTTACTAAGTTTCAAAATCAAAATTTATCACCTGTATGAAAATAAGATCACCAAGAATTTGTAAACCGTCTAGAACCAAAAAGCGATGAACTTTTCCACCCTTCAATGTAAACAAGGGTCGGGCTGTAATGCCGATCCATATATAATTCAAGCCATATTCTCACCCAATTCCCAAGTTGTATTGATTCAGGCTCAATATAATCCAAAAATCAATGCAGCAATAAAAAGAAAAATTCACACATTTTGTTGTAAACTAAATCCATACTATACCAAGATAAGCCTCTTGATAAAGATCAAACTGACTCTAATATGAAAGCAAAAATTGATTACAGCAGCAACCAATCTAAAGCAAGCAACATCTGAAGAACAATAAAAAAAAAAAAGTATTGCAGTAATTTAAAAATTATGACCTTGTACCTGCAAACCATGGTTGTTGAGCTTTTTAATGGCAACAACAAGAGGCTCACCGCTACCATCAAGAGGCCTAATTCTGCCCTTATACACGCTCCCAAAACCACCTTCTCCAATCTTTAACATCCTGTTGAAATCATTGGTTGCCTCTCTCAGCTCTTGCATAGTGAAGACTCTCAAATGGTGTTCCTTCTCCTTGTACAACTCGGGTATGCTCCTTGGTGATGGTAATGACCTTGTTGTACGGTTTAAAGCATAATTATTATCGAGTTTATTTTGGTTTCTGGGTTCTGGAGCAGAATTTGATCCCTTTTTGGGCTTGAATTTGCCCTTGAAAATGTAAAAGCAATTCATTTTTTAAACCTTTCGATGTCAACTTTCTTCTATCTTTAAGGTTTTAGAAAGAGAGAGGCCATAAGCAATCACCAAAAAGAAAAAACAAAATTTACAGAAAAAGAAACAAAGAAACAAAACCCAGCTGAGAAATAAACAGAGTGTGAACTGATCAAAGAGAACCAGATGAAAACTAACGAAGGAAAACGAGTGGGAATAAACTCAAAACTCAAAAGCCGTGAAGTTGGAGATATAGTTTATGTGGCTTCTAGTCACACACAGGATATGATCATATGAGCAAGAAATATGCAGACAGACCAAATGTGGAAAATACCGAATCCCCACGGAGCAAGAGAGAGAAACAGGTGCCGTGTTTGGGATTTGAAAAAATAAATAAACAAATAGTAAAAAAAAGGACAAGGGGAGTGACAGAGACAAGACTCAATGACAACTAGACATTGACTGACTATATGATCAAATGAGCCCTTAATAAGAGAAGAAAAATAACTCACTTGGACCCACATGACCAACTTATTGTGAGAATGCTGTAAGTTACAGAAACTGTAACTTAGCAAAATCCTATGATCAAAAGTCGGAGAAACCCTTCTCTTTCTCGCTCATTGGATTTTTCCGTGCGTCCGTCATTTACCATATTGTAAAGACTTTTGACCCTTTTTCTTTCTAAATTCTAATAAATAAATTAGCCCCATATTGTTCAGTGTCTGTCTTTGATTTTGCTACGAAGTACGGGGCAATCGTCAGGAATCAAAACCACATGCGTCAGCTTGGGTCTAAGGTTCACAACCCAATGCATTTGGAAGGGTAGCTTTTATAGTCAAAATTGAATAAAAAGAAAATCTTTTCACCATTACTTCTCCATTTCAGCTCAAGAAAATGGTTAGCCGACTCATAATTTCGTTCATAATCGGTCGTATGATTGCACTAAAGTGGGAAAAGTCGTTGTTGGTAATCAAGCTTACAAATTAACCACAGTAAAGTTACGGTAAAAGCTAAATGTCGAATTTTTTTTTATCTTTAACCGAGTGTGGCAGCCTTGTACTAGATATTGTTGCATTAATCATTGTCAAAGATTATGATTTCGTTGAAGGGGAAAAAGCCTGTCAATGAATTCTGTGCGGAGATTATTGTTACATCAATTTTCTTGTTGCACGCGTTACACTCTACTTTAAATTATTGTATCAAGAGCAGCATAGTTTGGCATATTAAAAAAACAAAAAAAAAAATGAATAAGGAGGAGGAATGTGAATACTAATTAAAAACGTCAGTTAACCGTCCATATTACCAAACAGCATATTAAAAATAAAAATAAAATAAAAACTCTAAATAATCTATAAGAGTAAATATTCTGCCTTAATGCAATACCTACCTTATTATATTGAAACTCGGTGGGGTTGTTTTAAAAGAGGGAACTGGAAAAAGGCAAAACAATGATGGGTCTATAAAAAATACAAACAGCTGGAGTGCTTTTTCGGCAATGTGAAGTGTGAACAATAATATTAAACTTTGAAATTGGAGGTTATGGAAATAAAAGCATTTGATAGAAAGGGTGCTTTCAATTGACATTATTTGACTCAAGAAATAGGATTTCAGTTTCATGGACCCATTTGAATAATTCTGTTTCATGGACCCAAGAAATAGCTCTTTCATTATCTTTCTTCTTCGTGAGAAATTTTAAAATAATTCTGTTTGAATCGCCTGAGCGTGAGTGTGACTCTTTTTATTTGAAATATAGTATGTACATAGAGTCAAGAGATGCTTCTTTTTTCTTCCTCAAGTTTATGGCAGTTTTTTTGGGTATGTGTGGACGGAAATAACACATGATTGTCAAAATCGAAAATTGAGGAATGGTAACCCATGTTCCCTAATAACTAGAGATTATGTACATGCATACAAAGCACTAAAAAAAAAGAGTAAAATGGCTATGACAATTGAGATGACACTACTTCGTTGTCAACTTGATTAAATGAAAAACCAAAGGTTTTATATTTTTATTTTTTATGTGTCAAAATATTGAAAACATGTTATTTTTTAATTTAGAAACAAGCAGAAGGGAATGTTAAATTAAGAATCCAGGGATTTTCAAATTTAAAGAGGAAAAAAAAAAGTTATATATCAGTGTGAGTTAATTTTATTTCAAATTTTTAAAAATACATCACTTCGTCTAAGCTCAAGCATTCAAAGTACATTCTTAAAAATAAAAAAAAAAAGCATTCAAACTACACCATAAGAAATTATTGTAAATTTCTAAATATAAACACTAATTTGGATAACACAAAAGTCATTGACGCGTGGGCCATTGGCTCACCTAAAAGTTGAACTCCATATCAAGTTATCAACCTCCGTCCGTTGAAATTAATTACCACATAAAAGATTTCCGAGTCAACCTAATACTAACCAGCAACCACGTAACTTTTGATTATTAGTGATAACCTTTTTTTTTTTTTTTTTTACTTGAGATTGTGATAATCTTTGTTTAATAACAGTTTGACAAGCAAAAGCAGTCTCCATAAAATAATAAATTATGACACAACATTCAATTACGACCCTGCTATTTCCATGCAATTTCTGATTGGATTCGACGTATTCCTAACAATTAACCAGACACGAGAACAATGAAAGCTAGGGCTCCCATGGTGGGTAGTTGGACTCCAGCCATGCATCATTATAATGGCTCGTATTTAACTTTCTTTTTGCCCCATTTTTTACGTCAAATGATAAATGTTGCAGGTTCTTTGTTCCCTCTTTCTAAGGTTATGGTTATATATTTTTTACTGGGAACAGCGACTGCCCATGTACCCACATGAGAACGGGGCAGCAAGCAAGCATTGGAAACAAGTCAGGTGCAGGAAAATGAATGGTCAACTAGAGTTACAACTTCCATTAAACCCGACGATGACCATGTCCTTGACGCTTGAAAGTAAAAGGGAACAAATCTTCAAAATAAAAACAAATTGGGAAGTGAACGTGATACAACTGTGATTATACAAGATATGAATCGATACAATCTCAAATGCACATATTATGGTAGGGTTTCCCCCCCCCCAGAATGGAGGATGTTTTTCATCAAATGTAGGAAAAATAACCATAAACACCTTGAATGATTGAAGCTATCAATGAGCCGCGATAATAAATTGGGGAGGCCTGCAAATCTCTTCATCGAAATACCAGTAATTAAAACAATTCTACAACAGATGCATTTTGAAACACTGGGAGGGGCCAACACCCACACAAGCTATGCTAATAACAGTTGCAATCAGATTGTAGATCACCCTAGCACTCTCATGAGATGTCAGTTCTAATACTTTATCTAGGATTCCAAAGTAATCTTCGAGCCATTGCGGGTGGAGCTAATCCTGGAATATCCCGGATGTCTTTGTTGTTCGGGTTCACAAGCTGAAATATCAAGAGAAAAATGATGAGGCAAGTGCATGAACACAGGAAATATGCAGACAAGAAGACATATGGAGTAAGCTGCACTGGTAGCATCATCGCTTCTAACAGTGAAAATTTTCCGAAGAGTTGACAAGGTAATCTAGTCGATACAGAGAATACTTTGCCAATAAAGATGTTAGGTCATAGAGCTTCAATATGTTCTTAAAAGGGAACAGATCGAAGTGCTTTTCCCCAAGATTATCGAAACTCTAATATTCTAGGTTGCAAATCAGGTACTTTCATGGTCAAGCCATTCATCCTTTGGCTAAAATAAAATAAAGATCCTAACTTAACACATATGTTAACCACTTTTTTCATTAATAGACTTCAGCAAGTGTCCTGCAACAAGTCTTATCGACCTCGCTGGCATTAAACAATATGCAAATGGTCACAAAGAAATTCTCATATACATTTCCAATTAAGTGGTAGGGAATTGTTGTGATAGTTAGCTATTGTGAAAGCACAAAACCTTTAAACTGGTACACTCTCAGAATGACCTAATAAAATAGCCAATTAAGTCTAGAGGAAGGCAAATCTGATGCTATTGTGCAAAAGAAAGGTTTTGTGGTGCATGAAATGGTGATTGCATTATCCATTGAATGACTAGAACAATCTCCATTTCAACAGGAAATATTAATCTCCATTTAACGAGCGAGTAGAAATAGATGTCATACCTTCACTATTATAATGGCTATGACTCCAATGACAATAAGGAAGAGCATTGCCATAATGCACTTATCAGTAGCAACCTGATGAAATATAGTGAAGTGAGTAACATAATTACACTGAACCTACTATACAAAAGAAAAGGAAGTGGATAATTCAGAGATTGACCTGCCTACCAATTTCCTTGACCAGCTGAGAAGCCTTCTTGATTGAAAAATGGATAGAGTCTAGCTCATTAACAATCCTACTCATTTGTTCGGTCTGAACATGCGACAGAAAAATGTTCAGCTCCCAAAACCACAAATAGCCTCATATAATAAAAAGAAAGTAGCAAAAATGATAAATTGTAGCTCAAAATTGCCTAAGTCCACAAAATTCAAATTCTTCGAATGCTGCCAAAATTGCAAACCTGAGCCTTGAGCGCTGCGGCTGTCTCTGTTCCAACATTAATAGTTTCATGAACAACCTATCATAAGCAAGCAGAGGGAACAATTACTTCTTTCTTTTGTTAACTATAGAACATACAATCAAACTTTGGAACTGGAAAATGCAGTCTTCCTCTGAACACACACTAACCTGTTTTGACCTCTCAATGGCTTGATCAGTCTCATCCATCATTCGGTTTCCATTATCCATTAGTTGTTGATTTGTCATAGCTGCAAAATAAATAGCCTCCACCTTAGAAATACTTTGGTTAGAAGAAAAAACTCCTAGAGATAGATTAACTGAAATATGTCGAAGTTCAATAGTATCATATGCAGGAAGCGTGGTCTAATGCAACAGCATTTAATGATGTACAAGAACATTACAACATAAACAACAAAGTTGTGGAATTTCACAATAGTACAGATACCATGGAGTGGATAATCCAATTATTTCCAAATTCTTCACAGAAAATACACATTTTGGCAGTGAATGAGCATTCTTGCAACATTTTATACCCAAATCTCCAACTATTATTTATAACACTTGAAACCTCTATGCAGACAGAGCTATGACAAATCATGCTCAAGAATAGGCTATATGCTTACATGAAGCTAGCAAAACATTGTCTTCAGCAAATCCTTCGTTTGGTCCATCAAAGAGATCAACTCGTTTGTTACTTTCAAGATTGGTTTGATGTCTGAAAGCCAGCATCAAAACAATGTTAAAACAAATGCAACTCAGGGATCAGAAGCATAACTGAAAATAATTTAACAGTCAATAGAAAACAATAACTACCACAATTACAGCACTGTACACATAATTAATGCAAGAATGCAAGAACTTTAATTATCAACATTTTGCCACCACTTGCCACAAGTAAAGAAGAAAAGAGAAAGAATGGAACCATATACAAGTTGGCAATGAAAGGATCAACCACACAAGAGAAGAAAAAATAATTTTTTTAAAAAAATCTAAACTCAATGAAACTAATCCAATCAAAAGTTTGAGCATCATACACTTCTAGAAAAAGTTTCACTGAGACTCAGTGATTATACAAGTTTGAACAGGAATCATAACCAGAAAGAGAACAACACAGAAATATGATATTCAAAACATTCTGATACACTGTACATGAATAAAACTTGCTCTTGAAGCTACAAGAGGCAAAATAGTGGTAATTTTGAAAATATGCAAACTTACTGCTTTTTGAGAGCCACATATGAGTTCAACTCTTTGACCTGCAAAGAAAATGCAGACATCATTAAGCAAAAATTAGATATAAATTGAGACAAAATGACAACAATTTAGAGCGTCAAATTATCAACAAAGTTTAAAGATCGAAGCACACCATTGACTGTTTTTTCTCACTCAGCGCCTTGTTGGTTTCTGGATCATTTCTCCCCTCTATATTCTTAACTTCTCTGTCAAACTCTTTGATAAGCCTGAAATGACAGCAAGACATTGTTCCATTTCAAACTAGAGAGAAAACATATTGGAAACAGCACCAGCAGCATATTAGCCAACCAGTCAAGACAGCAGTCATTGTGAGATATCTAGGATTTCGAGCCTAGCATCTAGAGACTGACAAACTAGAGTTGTCACATTGTTTGGCAGCTTCCAATGAATCACACAACTTCAATCTCATTGAATTTTAACGGTCAATCAATGCACAATAGCAAGTACAGGGTCGGCCTCACGAATGCTGTAAATCTAGGAGTGTCGTAATCTAATATTCATTGGTACTTCATTTCCTAGCTAATGCTCTTCAAGGAAGTAAGTTATAGATATTATATACTTGTTCAAAATGTAAACATTGCAAACAATTATAGGCAGTCTACGATTGCTCTACCCACTAACAACAACTAGCTTAAAATTAAATCTTCTCCCACCACAGCTCCATTCTTTGTTCCATCGAGTATCACTAACAATTAACACAGGAAATGAACTAGATTATCGAGCAAAATTCGTATTAGATTCATATAAGAACGGTATATATCCAAAACACCTTTTACATTCCCGCATCTTATCTGTAAGCTCCTCCAACTGCCTGCTCTGCCTATTAACATCCTTAATCTTCTCCAATTTCTGGAATCCATTTCTGCAATAAGACACATAACATTACAAATGTTTTTAAATATATACATACACACACACACACACATACATACATATATATATATATGTGTGTGTGTATTAAGTATTTCTTACGATAAAGCACGGAAAATGTCGGTGATTTGTCCATTGATCTCCGCTAAATCGTCGCTGATTGATGATAGATCCATCTCTCAGAAAAATTCAAAATGCCGCTCGAAACTTTATGAAGATTATAACGCCAAGTTAATCATCACCAAAACAAATAACGAATGAAGCTCCTAATTACAAAAAGGAAAAAAATGAAAACTCGAAAATCTAATATTCAAAATCAGATCCGCGGAGCCTCGATCGAAAATCGGCAATTTCAAATTCGGATTCGATCCGCGCAATGTAGGTGGCTGTATGGATCGGGGATACCAAAACGAGGACTTCCAATGTCGTCCCGATCTAAACAGCATAAACAACCAAGGTGTTATCGTGATTGACAGAAATTATTTATGATTTGGGTGGGCTTATTTTTGTAATTTAATTTTGTTTTACTGTATTTGTTTTCTTTTTCAATTATTATTATTATAATATTATTGAGCTGATTGTACTTTCATTGGTTAGTTTTGGAGGTTTCGGCTCCGAGAGTGAAAGGTTTGAAAAATAATTTAATTTTGTTTTATTGTTACCGATAATTTTGGCCGCATTATCGGCTTGGTTTCAAAGAGAACTGTAGCTTGTGAGGCCCGTCACGCACGCGGTGTCTTGTCTGCGCCTGTCTATATGTTAAGTTGTTTGGCCAACCTGACGGGTCCACTGCTGGTCCAACCCTGCAGACCGACTGATTTGAAGATTTTACATAACGTCTTTGGATATACCTTTTAGAGGATCTTTTCCCCCGTTAAAAAATGATTAGGTTTTTTTTTTTCATTTTTTTTATCGGAAAAATTGATTAGTGAATAACTTCACAATAACTAACCATATAACATGCAGAAAAAAAAAAAAACTGATTTTAATAAATTAACAAACAAAAAAAATTAGGTTTTAATATATTAAAATTGAATTTCTCTATGATACTGGTAAATCCTTAGATTTAATAGTGCGATTACTTTTTCAATTAGAGAATCAGAGTTCGTAATCAAATAATTCATTGTGTTTATTTCATAAATTAACATTTAGAGTCGGAATCAAATTTGTGGATCCCATCTGAATTTGAGAATTATCAATGGGAGACTGATTCTCTGATTCTCTGATTCTCAAGGGTTTGAGAATCAGTCTCTCATTCTCTTCTCTAAAGACCAAAGTTTACCCTTGTTAATATTTGTAAATTCCTGAAATACCCTTTATTTGATTAAAAATATAAATAATTAAATTAAATTAAAAATAACAACAGCAGCAAATCCCTAAGCAGCAGCCAAACTTCATCGTAGCTACCAAAATCAAGTGTCGTCGCCGTCGTCGTTGGTGATCCATTAGCTGTGAAGATGCGGCTGTTGCCAGTTTCACCTCGATTTGGGTCGTCTCCTCTTGGTTTCGTCTCAGTTTCATCTCTGAGAGCCATGGCTCTGCTCTAATGATGATGATGACGATGACGAAGTCAATGGTGATGGTCGTTGTTGCCGGTGCTGTTGTTGATGATGATGGTTTTTTTTCTTCACATTTTGTTGATAATAATGTTGATGATAACGATTCCTTTTTCTTTTTTTTGTTTTATGATGATGGTCTTTGATTCCGATTCCGCTGGTGTATTTGACGATATTGAAGACAATTAGTGGTTTCGATTATATTGATGAAAATAATTTTGATTTTTTAAGATGGATTATTATTATGATAAAAAGAATTAATCATAATTATTATTATTAATATAAAAAGTATCATCATTAATTAGCATCTTAACAATAATGTAAATAATAATAGTATATCATTAACAATAATTAATAATAATAATAATTTTGAATAAATAATCATAATAACTATATATAAAATAATAATTATAATAATAATTAATTACAGATTTTTTAATAAATTGTAACATTATAATTTATTTTCATTCTATTTCTAATACAAAGTAAAATTTTAATTTTTATAGTTTAATTAAATAATTTATTCTTATTCTCATTCTTAATATCAGTCATTTACTTAATATAATTTCATACAATAATAATTAATTAATTAATTAAAAAAATAAACATTATGTAATAAAAATTACTTGCTTAATGTATCAAGAAATTAATTTCAAATAAAAGAGCTTGAGATACTATATTTTGTCTATCTCTTTTAATTTTAATTTTTAAATTTAAAATCACTTTTTTAATCAATTTGTTAATAGGGTATATTATTTTAAAAATAATTAAAAAATTTTATTGATGCTAAAAATAATTAAAGCATTATAGAAGGACCCATTAAAATTTATGTTATTTATATTTTATGGATAGTCTCACTTAATACAGTGGAGATGTTCTTATTAAATAAATATTATATATATAATACATATTTTAATATATTAAAAATTGAGGGTTTTTTTGTATATTAGAGTATTGAAATATGTATTTTTTATTAATAATATTTTCACTTTATTAAAATGAGAATGATCTCACTATAAATAACTATATATATATAAATTCAATCCATAATCTACTAGTATTTTTGGTATACCTACTATTAGACTCGTGTGCAAATGTTTGAAACCATGAACAACTTGAGTTATCACTTATCAGTAGAAATTTTGTTATGTTCATACCTTTTTTTAACTATGTGTGAATACTTTTTTGTTTTTATATTGTTCATAATATATTATAATATAAATTCATTAGGTACATCCGAAACCTTTTTTTTTATAATAAGATATTTCTTTTAAGCATTCAACTTAATGAACAAATACATTAGAAATCGACCTCTTGATAGATTTAAAATGATAATTTTCCATTGAATTTAAAATTTAAATTAAATATATAAATATTATGGGTCATGTAATGCATAATAATAACAAGAAGAAGAAGAAGAAGGTCCAATTTGTATGAAACATAATTCTCTTAAAAATTTGAAGGATTTCTTTTGTATTTGTCACATGACTTTAAAGGAAAACAAAAACAATATAAAAAAAGTGATAATAATAAAATCTCATATTCACTATGTTATTATTCATTTTGTAAAACAAAGTGTGAATAAACAGAAGGATACAGTCACAATTTTTTTATTTCTATTTATTTCATTGCTTTTTGTTTATATTTTTTTCTATCTTACTACAACATATTAATTTTTATTGGTAGTATTATTCAAAACGAAAAAAACATATGTAATAAACAAGAAGAAAAGATGTGATAATAATTTAATTCTTATCTTCGTTCTTTCACAAAAAAGTACACACATTAATTTAAATTAACAGGTTTACCTTAGTGGTTTACGTATGCATAATGTATATTGTGAATAAAGAAAATAGAACGATTAATGCTTTTTGCCATGGACCATGGCCAACAAACCAATATATTCTTCGATGTAATTCTTTTGTTGGACGGAATATATTCCTCAATTTCTCTCTCTTCTTTTTATTTTTTATTTTTTCATGGGATATATTCCTGAATCTTAACTGAGCTATTTATTTTTGCTTCTTCAACTGCACTACTGCAGCATTAATTGCAAATACAAACGGAAAGGAAAGGTAAATAGCCAATGCCCATCTGCCAATTACGATGCTTGTGACGAAGGGTAACAAATACTCCAATCAAATAAAAACCCTTAAAGTGATGTAACATATTCGAAATTAACAGCAGTCAGCGAGCCATAACTCACTTGTAATTAAATATCACAAGAACGTATGACTCGTATTAGCAAAAATAACAACAGTATATTACATTTTATATCACTTTTATTTATAACCAATCGATAATCGGAAAATGTTTGTTCAATTTTCGAAAATGTGTTATGTGTTAATGTTCATGGGAATTGAAGAAATTTCAAAAGTCGCAGCGGTCCTAAAGAATTGAGTCCAAAACGTTTGACTAATTGACTCTACGAATCCCGCATACAGCCTGACGCGAGATCTTCTATTCCTCCATTTAGCAAAGAAAAGTAGAATCAGCAAAACATTGTGAAACTCTCAGATAGTCGGATATCTACTTCGAGTGTACTGCTGTGCTGGCGGGTAGCCCAGTCTGTTTGCCATTGCTGTTCATTTTAATTACGTAAAACGCCATTGTAATCTGCTACAGCTAGTGTATATTCGGGGGATTTAAAGCAGCCTATGGGCTATGGTAATCATGAGCTTAAATAACTAGCCATGTCATGCACAACCAATCAAATTTTAAATACTCAAATTATTAACGCTTAAGTAATGATTTATTCCTAGTCTCGAGATAAATAATTGATTCATGCAAACGCCGGTGATGTGATCGCCTGATCGATGCATTTCGAACAGAAAAATCTTTTTGACGAAGTTGCTCTTTTAAAGTTATTTCCAAATTTCAACTAGGTATAAAAGAAGTTTTCGATTGTATTGTTAAATGAGGATCCGGCTGCGTAGCCGGCAGTAACGTACTCGAACTTTGTCTTTTTGTAATTAGCCGTTAGATCTTAACGAAAAGAATCCGACGGCTGCTGTTAAAAATTGGAGTAAGAGCTATTAAACGGGCAACCGGATTAATCTGTTATATAAACTAATTAACATTGTTTCCACCTGCACAAAACTCAAGCTCCCAGCGCCACCTCTTCCATTTGCTGACAAACACCACAAGTTGGGAAATGTTGAATTACAAATCAATTCCCCAGTCACCGGCGAGCAAATCCCCTTAATTATCCCCATCTCATTTTTGCCTTCAAGCATTCAAATTTTAATATTTTACCATTCGTACTCATTCAATTTATGGCATATGGCCTTGGGTTCATGACTTTACATATAAGTTTTGATGTAAACTTAAGATTTTCTATTAGTCATGTGTTAAATTAGAACACAATATTCTTTTCAAATATTTACTCAACCCCTGCTTTTGTCAACAAAAACCTTTTAAACCTTACGGTCCCGTTTAGTATGGTCACTGCTCTCGATTCTTGATTCTTGATTCAAAGTTCAATGTTGATGCTGCCACCAATCTAAACAGTAATTTTGCAGGTTTAGGAGCTTTAGTCAGAGATCTCTTTACCTTCAATTAACTAGCTTGGGTGGTTTATATATTAGTCGACGTGTCTGTATTTATTATTAAATTATATAATTGGTATATTGACACTAGACTTAGCAAGGTTTAGGTTTTTAAATTCTTTTTAATATTTATTATGAAATAACTGAGAACGGACTAAAAATTAAAATTTTTATTTTCACACATTATAGATGTAATAATTTTTTTATTAGATTAAAAACTCATTGATAAATAGTTGAGTTGTTAAAGAACAAAGTTGAGATTTGAAAATACTTAATTCTGTAGATGTTATCATTAAATGATATACTGTGTCATTCATTAATTTAAGAATTATATTTTTTATAATTTATAAAATTTTATTTTTAACCATTTTACCGACATGAAATCTTTAGATATTCAATTGCATAGCCACAAATGTAGCACAGCTGAAGTTGAAAAGAAATTAGTCACCAATTTGAGAAAATGACATAAATAGGTGAAAATTATGGGGAAGAAATGTATTGCCTTAGTTTAATTATTATTATTATACATGTATATATATGTGCGTGTGAGGATTTTGTGCTTTCTAATTAAACTAATCCAATGCCAATGAACACTTATGTGTTATACGTGGCTGGGAAAATCTATGGAGAAGAGGAAGGTTCCTACAGTCGAATAATATCTGACGGAATTTAAAATTGTTATTACCGACCGAGTGAGACATCACGGCTAATATTAATGAATTCTTTATTTGCCGATCTATATTATATTATATATGAACGCCATTAAAAAATAATAATGATATGCTTAGTACAATTAGTACAATATCACCATACTATTAAAAAAAAATTCACTATAAGCGTATAGATTTCGTACTAATTCTCATGCATACGTCGTTATTCTTAAAAAAGAAAAAATGGTATTGTGTAGATGAAATTGCATTTTTAAATTTGAAAATATATTTTAACTTTATTATGCTTTATGAAATAACATATCTTTATGCAAAGGGAGCTCAATAGATAAATATATCAGAGATTTTACTGTTGATAGGGGAATGTAATGTGATCCACGAACGAGAAAATATTGTGTCGACGGTGGTTCTGAAAACTTGTGGATTGTTGTTTGACGTTAAGGAAGGAAAAATAATTAAATATTTTCCTGCAAAAAAATTCAATGAAATACTAAATTTTATTTATTATTTCAAAGATATATATTTACTCTTATTTAAATAATTATAATTTATAAAATGGGTGTGGATATTTTTATAATTTTTTTTTTCAAATGCCCACAAAATTTTTTTCCTAACTCGTCGGTGACGCTTCACTCTTTCTTAATCTTATTATTATTTTTCCTGTTATTATTATTAATTTATTATATCACCGAATCGATTCGAGCAGAGCAAGTACAGTAAAAATTAATTCACACGCAAACTCAGTGCCTGTTGAGAGCACCCTACCAAAACCCATTATTGTCCTCGAGGGAATCGTTATTTATGTTCGAATAGGGGTAATTCGGGCATCTAACAAAATCTGTAACACTGCAGGAGGACTTTTTAAGGAAAAGAAAGAGCAAAACAAAAAACAAAAGCAACAGCTCAGGGCATAAACTCGCCGTGTTTGTCCTTCCATGCATTCCCGCCCATTCACACTCTTTGAAGCTTTCTGAAAATCTTCACGTGATCAACTCTCCGGTGAGTTTTCTCCTTCATTTATGTATATATTTTTTTCCTGCGTTTTATGTTCGGCTCCGCGCGTTTCAGTTTTTGTTGCATAAACTCTTGTTTTCAAGCATTGCAATGTACAGAGCTTATAAATTTTCCTCCTTTACTCGCCGTTAGACTGGAACGTTGCCGTAAGTTTCCTCTTTTTCTCGCCGTTAGACTAGAATGTCGGCATAAGTTTCCTCTTTTTCTTGGTGCATAAACTTTTGTTTTCAAGGGTTGTAATGAAACAGAGTTTAGACAGTTTCCTCCTTTTCTCGCCGTTAGACTACAACTTCGCCGTCAGTTTTCTCTTTTTGTCGCCGTTGGTTGTTGTTTTTTGTAGTATTACATCTGTCGCTTTCATTCTATTTTCATGCTTACTTTTGTATAATCAATGAGTTATCTGCAGTCTGCAATTTCCCTTTTTTTTTCTGTAGCATTCTTCTTTTTCATCGCCGGAGACCTAAAAACTTTCCCTTTGTGCTGTTTGTCTTGAGTGAGTCTCTCTCTGTTCTCTCTTTGTTTGTGTCTGTATTTTCAATAAACTCTTTTTGTTGCTGTTGTTGCTCTGTTGTGTGCGTAGTAAATGTGTTTTATATTTTGTGTGTAGATATTGATGTCTTATTTTTCTTTGAATTTATGACGTGGGAAAATTGAATTTTTGTAGATGAAGGGGCAACCGGTAGCTAAAAGAACTCGTTCTCAAACGGATCGTATGATTGTGGAGAAGTGTAAAAAACTTAAGGAAAATAAAGAACAAGGAAAATATGGGGCTGAATCGTCTGGTTCTAAGGTTAATGAATCAGCCAGTTCTAAGGATGATGAATGTGTAAAAGTATTTGAAACGGACAACATGTGCAACGAGGAGGAGCCTAGATTAAAACGAGTTGCTGATGATTGTGCTGTTTTTTTTTCAGAATCAGAAAGCGACAATGATGGAAGTGATCCTTTAAGGCCAATTATAGTGGATTGTTGTCGTGAAGAAGATTTGGATTTAGATGCAGAGAATGGTAGTTTGGGGTCAAAGAAAAGTGATGCGGATGTAATTAATGTTGATTTCATGGATGATGATGGCGATGTTGATGATGATGATGATGATGATGATGATGAGGAGGAGGAGGAGGAGGAGGAGGAGAGCGAAACTGATGATGAAGGTTTACTGAAAGCTCGTAGGAAAAATAAGGAGAAATTAAATAAGTTAACCAAGAGAAAGCACAACTGCGTGCTGAAACATGATAATGTTGAAAGAATTATTCTCAATTCCATTTTGAATATGGAAGAAACTCCCTCAGAAGATTATTCATCTTCCAGCAGAGAGGTTTCAAGAGACGAGATAAGTCAATCATTCAATGATGATGAGGAGTCAACTCCATCAGAGAAATCAGAGTGTGATGATGGCCTAAGCTCTCTCTGGGATGAGATGGCCGTTGTTCTCAAACTCAGCGAGATGCATTCCACTAACTCTCCCATCGTATGTTGAGTTTGTCATTGATTGAGCAAAAAAGCATTCTATTAGGATTGTATTTTATTAATTTAATATTTTTTATATGCTTTCTTAGATTGCATTGAAACTTATTATTGTTTCCTGTTGGCTGCTTGACAACTTATTCATAGATTACTTTGTGATCAAGTATTGGCAATTAGATTTTAAGCAATGTCATTATCATCCATATTGTAATCAGAAAGTAAAAACAGTGTTTTTTTTTTTTTTTTTTTTTAACAGGTGTAGGCTTTAGTTTAAAGGATGTACTTGTTGATTTAATAGAATTAATTGAGGTTCCAACTTCAAATTTATATGTAACAGACAGAAGTGGAATTGCTCTGTAGTAATTAGTATACCTATTGCTCTTTATTCTTTAAATTACTGTTAAGTTTTATGAACTTGTATTTTGCATCAGAGGCTTATGGGATAAATCGATGGTGCAAGGGTCAAATGCTTGACTTTATTGCTGTTCTATATTATATTGATTCATATTCTTAATTGTGATCGTTTAGCATGAAAATATGTTTGTTGGACTGATAAGGCATATGCTAGAGTTAACAAATTTATGATTGTTTTAGCTAATCAAATCTATTATATTTTTGTTTATTGTTATTTGCATTTATGATCAAAAGATGCTTGACTTTGTTGCTGCTCTAAATTATCTTTATTCATATTCTTATTTGTGATTTTTGATAATTAAAATATGTTTGTTGTACCATTAAAAAAAAGTATATGTGTTCAAGATTAGTGTTAACAAATTTATGATTGTTTTAGCTGATTAAGTTTATTATATATTCCGTATTTTTATTTGCATTTGTGATCAAAGATGCTTGATTTTGTTGTTGTTCTAAATAATTTTGGTTCATTTTTTAATTGAGATCTTATAGCACGAAATATGTTTGTTGAACTGATTAGATATATATGTGTTCATGATTGGTGTTAACAAATTTATGATTGTTTTAGTTTATCAAATCTATTATATTTTGTTTATTGGTATTTGCATTTATGATCAAAGGATGTGGTAAACAGAAGTTGTTCGTTTTCTACTAGCAGGCTGAAAATGAAGCTGCTTCATCTAATGATGTTGAAGCTGCGAAAATGCATTGTCTACGAGGGGATCATGATCTCATCCTTAATGAGGAATATGGCCTTTATTGCACAGTCTGCTCTTATGTGAAGTCAATTAAAGACATTGATCCACCTTTTGTAAGTAATGATTTTTATGTTTTCTTTATGTTGATTATTAGTTAAATTGCTTATGTGATATACTTTGCATAGAGATGAGTGTTTCCAGAGTATGAAATTACATACTAAAGGTGTATACAGCACATTGTTTGTTCTGGATATAAATTATATTCATGAGCTGAATGCTTTCTAAGATTTGAATTGCTAATCTGGAATTGGAACGAAAACATAGTAGATTATGTTAGTTTCATTGATTTATGACAGAAGCTGAGTTTTTAATTCTTTTTTACTTTCATATCTCTCTCTTTTAAATAATAAATTAAGCAGAACTTATATGAATTTGTAAACTTTGTTTGGGATGTTGCAGGCTACATCTCCTAGTAGAAGGGCAGAATGGAGGGAGTACAACAATGTGGATCCTTCATTTCTTGATGACCTTAACAGGTGCGACTCTGGTTTTGAGTCCCCGTCAGGCTGCGATCCCTTTACTCATGCTCAAGGCACAGTTTGGGAGCTTGTTCCTTGTAATGTTAGGAAAAAAATGTTTCCACATCAGCATGAAGGTTTTGAATTCATCTGGAAGAATATTGCTGGAGGAATAAACCTTGATGAGCTGAAAAACTCAACCAGCGCTGATGGTGGAAATGGATGCATCATATCCCATGCTCCGGGGACTGGGAAAACTGGTCTGACTCTTGCATTTCTGCAAGCATATATGAAATTGCATCCAAGATGCAGGCCTGTCATCATTGCTCCCTGCAGCATGCTGCTTACTTGGGAAGAAGAGTTTAAAAAGTGGGGAATTGACATTCCCTTTTACAACTTGAACAAGCCAGAGTTGTCTGGAAAAGAAAACAATGATGCTGTGAATTTAATGTACAACAGGAAACGTGGAGGAGGGAGAGTGGACCTTTTACGGTATGTGAAGCTGTATTCGTGGAAAAAGGGGACAGGGATTTTGGGACTTAGTTACAGGTTATTTGAAAAGCTTGTTAGTGGTGATGAATTAAGTGGAATCCTTCTCGACCTTCCTGGTCTTTTTGTCTTTGATGAAGGACACACTCCTCGAAATGGAGACACTTGCATGTTTAAGGCTCTGTGCCGGATTAAAACAAGAAGGCGTATCATCCTCTCAGGGACACCCTTCCAGAATAATTTTCAGGAGCTGGAAAATACTTTAAGTTTGGTGCGGCAAGAGTTTGCAGAAGTGCTGCATACTGTTAGAAAGCGTGGGCACAAGAAAAATAAAGCAAAACATGCCTCTCTGATCAGTTCCATTGGTAGAGGTGCCGACCACAGAGATGATGAGAAATTAAAAGAGCTCAAAGAGAAGATTGCCCCATTTGTGAATGTACATAAAGGTACAGTGTTACAAGAAAGTCTTCCTGGATTGAGGCACTCCGTGGTTATTTTACAGCCAAATGAGTTTCAGAAGAGGCTCTATAAGGGTGTTGAAGGAGTAAAGAGCTTTGTTGAATTGAATTATTGTGTCTCTTTGATCTCTGTGCATCCTTCTCTCTTCCCTCAGCAATTCTTTGAGAGTTTTGATGTTGACAGGGCCAAATTAGCAAGGCTTAAATTGGATCCAGAGGCAGGAATTAAGACAAGGTTTCTTTTGATCCTCCTTGAGCTTTGTACTAATGAAAAAGTTTTAGTTTTCAGTCAATACATAGAACCTTTAATCCTGATAATGGAGCAGCTGAGACATAAGTTCAACTGGAGAGAAGGGCAGGAGGTACTATATATGGATGGCAAACAAGACGTGAAGAAGCGGCAGTCATCTATTAATGTTCTCAATGATCCATCCAGTCAAGCAAGGATAATGCTTGCCTCGACAAAGGCTTGTTGTGAGGGAATAAATCTTGTGGGGGCTTCTAGAGTAGTGTTGCTTGATGTTGTATGGAACCCATTTGTGGAGAGACAAGCTATAAGCCGAGCATATAGGCTTGGTCAGAAAAGAGTTGTGCATGTTTACCATCTGATTACATCTGAGACATTGGAATGGAACAAATTATGTCGACAAGCTAGGAAGGTCTGGTGGTCTAATATGGTGTTCTCTTCTTCAGATGGAGGTGCTAATAATCGGACAACTGCATCTGAACCATTGGAGGATACAATTTTAGAGGAGATGGCTCAACATTACAACAATCCATCTGAACCATTGATCAATGCTATAATCCCTCAGCCCAAAGAATCTGAGTTGATTGAGACTTTTGGCGAGTTTCTGAATAAGAGTTCTTGATGGTATGCACAACAATCTAAAAGATGGTTGTTTAATCAGTAAATTATGCGAGTCATATTGCAGAATGTTATGTTTCATTAAATGAAGTTGTTAATCTGAGTTTCATTGATGCCATTTGATATTTTGTGAGATCTTTCATTGTGAGATTGTAATCCAGTTACGGTTAAAATTTTTGAAATTTTATCTTAATTATTGATAAGTTAATTGGTATTGTATACCAAACATGCAGGCATGGTGTGCAGCCCCTAGGATACCAGATATTCTTTAAAGGAAAATGCGTAGTCCCTAGTATGTATTTAACTCCGAGCTGTTGTATTGTGCAGAAAGTGCTTGTTCTTGCACTGCTCTGCCGTCTTCTTCATGGTTTCTGTGAGCTAAGTTGTTCTGTTATGAGCTTTGTTGCTGTGGCTTATTTTCGGGTTCTGTGGTTTGGAGAAACAAAAAGATATCTGAGGATGAGGACAGCACGGGATAGGATGTCTCCTTTTCTATTCTTCACAAGTGACAAGCAGCAGCAGCAGCAGCCTAATAGAAAGGGGAATTTTGATGTTTTGTAATTTGTTTAGGGCCTTTTAGAGATTATATCCTGTGTTAAGCTATGTTGACATCCCCTTTTTATACAAATTCTTTTGGAATTAAATATTTCTTTCTCCGTTTCTTTTCTTAAAAGAACACAATTTTCTTGTTTGATGATTCCACTCTATGCTTATGTCTTCTGTAGCCTCTACATACATGCCTTGGTGAGTTGTGATTATATTAAATAATTCTGGAAATATTCTCCCGTTGGCTTTTTTGTGGAATTGGTGTATCAGAATATTAAAGAGTTGTCTTAGAAACATTGTATGCGATGGTGAATTGTACTAAAGAATAGATTATGTTATTTTTGGTTCTATCATGGGCTGTCTGGTCTTGAAGGAACAGTTGATTTGCTGAAAAAGAAAGTTTTAGTCTTTGAGCATATATGACAGGGCAGTGGGTATGCTAGAATCTTTCAAATCTGTGCATCAACGTATAGGTTTGAGCAACTAGGATATTGTGAAGAGTCCTATCAATGTGGCTTCCCCTGAGGCTCCATGGTAAAAGATGAATGTGGATTCAGGTGTAAATTCTAGTGCAGTTTTGGCTGGTTTCTGTGCAATTGTAGAGTTTGTTGAAGTCTTCAGCAAATTCATGAAGGCTTGAAGTTGGCCTTGGATGCATAACGAAGTAGTAATCTGCCATGCATTTCTATAGTTTCTTATCCTACACAAATTTTGAAGTCCTGGTCTGTAGTTTTGTTCGAAGTACTGTGTTCAGCACACTGAGAATCCTAATACGGCCTTGTTTAGAGATGCACATGTTTAATCCAATGGTACAAGTAAATTACAGAAGAATTTGCTGTGATGGAGAGATCAAAACTTGTCATACACTTTCAAATTTTCAGCAAGTCTGGCAACTCTTGTTTTCACCGCTATGTAGCATTAGATAATTGCCAAACTATCTAACAAGGCTACGGTTCATGCTAGCGGAGCTGCTCCTCCAATGGTATAATTTCATTTGTTATCTACACTTTTATTGATTTGTCCCTGTCCCTGAATCTTAGCGATCTTCAACAAGCATTGTTCAAGAAGATAGTCTCTGCTGGAGAGGGGGACTTCTTGTCAGCAGAGAAAATTTCTGTTGGCAGCAGCAATTTAGGTCATGCAGAAAAGATACATGGAATTTAAGTAAATGATTTTTGCATTCAACGAAATTAATTTAGTTCTGAACTTAGTCATTGCTTGTTTTGATGCCAGAAACCATGTTGTTACGAAATTGGATTCAATTTCGATAAATGCATATAATTTGATTAAAGAGTAAATTTTAGATCGTTTCTCATAAATTGACTATCTTACATTATCATTCTTATTTTTTAAAACTTCAAATTACCATAATTTTTATTTAAAATATGGAGAAAAATAAGATGGGTTAATTATTATTATTATTATTTTATTTTCTTAACAAAAAAAAAAGGAGATAAATCATAAGGTAATTTAAAGATAATTAATTTAGGATGGAGTGATTTGAAATTATCCTTGATTAAATACATATCGGAAATAATCATACACAGAAAATAAGAAGACGATGGTGCTTCCATTCGAAGTAATTAATTTTATGCTGAATTTCTCGTTGAGATTGTTGGATAGTACTGATGAATGCAAAGCATGAGCATTGTTGCCATTCATACTTTTGGCACAGGGATGTGTGATAAAGCGAAATAAGAAGAAATTTTGACGAAGATTTATTATTAAAATTTGTAGATAAATTATTAAAAAAAAAAGAGAGAAACATTACATTATGAATTGATTAATTAGTTTAAAACTAAGAAAGTAGAGGGAATTAATTATTACTTATTGCCAATAACATAATACGTTAGAGGAAGAATTAGAGAATACTGTAAAGACCTATATGGTTGTTAATAATTCTTCGAACATTTCTTATGCTTATGTGTTTTTTGTAATTAGGATGGTTACATTCTAAATAAATACTTCATACATATCTACACACATTTTTTAAATTATTATTATATTTGACTCTTGTGTTTTCTTCTTCACAGTATATAATAATTAATTTGGTTTGGTTGGAAAGGGTAATTCTAGAAGAGCATAGAGTAAAATCTTTTGAATTGTATCTTTTATTTTTAGCTTATATTGTTCAAATCATAATGTGGCTAATGGAATTGTCTACTAATCACTTGGCTTCTTTAATGTCTAAGTTGTTTATTTATTTATTTATTTTTTGTCTGGAGTCTAATTTTAAATTATTTTCAAATATTTATAATTATTTATTTATTTATTTTTATTACTTTTATCAACTTATAAAATATTTAAGTTTGAATAAAAAAAATTTAAATATTATGACTTTTATTTGAATGGAAAAACAATTGAATATAATTTTATATTATCTTTCATTAATATTCTTATTAAATAATATTATTTCATATTATATAAATTATCCTTTTATTTTTTTATTTATCATATTTTTTCGTTATATACTTGTATTCAATTATTATTATCATTTTTTATGTGCAAACATAATAGAACTTTAGGTAAATATATTTTATAATAGGTTAATCTATTTGTATCTATATTTATTATTTTTATAATAGATTTTGAATTTTATTTAATACATTAAATTTATTTCAAATGATTAAATAATTCTTAATTGACTTATGTAATTAACAAGAAAAAAATATATCAATATAATATACTAAAAATAACATTATAAGTATCATATATTAATATAAAAAGATATATGTGTTATATATATATATATATATATATATATATATATATATATATATATATATATAATGCTTTGTTAAGGTAAGCATTATCATTTTTTTAATTAATCAAATAGTTTTATAACTTGTTACGTGGTTAACTAATTAACATAAGTATTGTTAATATTTATAGGGTTATATGTGTTTCATTTTTTAAAAAATAAACAACTTAATATTTATATTCAAATATTGAATAAAGAATAATAAATATATCAATTAGATATATATATATGTTAGGGAGCTAAGGGGTCAAACCGTGCACACGTGGCCTGGTGATGGTGCTTATAAGATTAAAGTAGCACCCTACTACCAAACTAAGCTTTTAGTAGAATGGCATGCGCTTTATGGTATCGAGCCGAGTCCCGGTTCGATTCCCTTGGTAAGCTCCAGACGCCTGCGTAAAAAATCCAAGAAAGACCGGCCGGTACCATGGGTCATGTGTGTCGGGATCGCGCCCCATGTGCTCGAAAGGAACCGCCGGCTAAGGGTCCCCAAGAACCCGGTTTGGGGAAGGGAGCTAAGGGTCAAACCGCATGCACGTGGCACGGTGATGGTCTTATAAGATTAAAGTAGCACCCCTACTACCAGCTTAAGCTTTTAGTAGAATGGCATGCGCCTTATGATATATATATATATATATATATATATATATATATATATATATGTTTAGACTTATTAAAACTTTAGTTAAATTTAAATATATTCAAATTTTAAATTAAATAAACAAACGTTAAATGTTTACATGACTAAGGAAATTATGTGCACTGGACTAGCTTAATTTTAAATTATCCTCTCTTGAATTGACTATTTTCAAATTTGAATTAACAACTTCATGTTACTCCATTTTTACTCGAACGATAAGAACAAACAAAAGAGAGTGGATTGATAAAGTTTTTTGATTTTCTTAACAAAAATAAGAATAATTTAAGATTTTAAAAAATAATGGAGTAATTTAAAAATAGTAAATGAGGAAAAATACAAAATTAACAGTATATATTAGAATCTGTAATATGCAAATACATTTTGCTTTTTCTTTTTACTTTCGAATTAATGTAACTTTAAGAATTGGAATGGTAGAAATTAAAAAATAAAAATGAAAATCTCAGTCTGCAAAACTAGAATACGATACGACAGCAATTTTGATAATTTCACTCAACAAATAAAACGAACACGGGGGCATGGGCTTCAGTTTGGGACAGGAATTGACTTTTACTGAAGTCAAATCATCTGTTGCTGGGCTTTCACAATTTCACTCTCATTCTTATCTCGACTCGATGAAATGTGATACCAGGATTCGGGCTGGCTGCTGGGGGCTGGGCTTAGTAGTTCGCTCTTTCCTTAAGTTGACCCGATCCACTGGACCCGGTTTTTTAACCGGACTCGGCATTTCATCGCTATATAAAATCCGAACAAAAGAGACGCGCTAGGGTTAGGCTTTCTTTGTCGCTCTACGTCTCAAACAGCCGCTGCTTGTTGAAGAACTAGAGAGCTTCGCTAACGCCACTATGGTACTCCCTTGCTTCCTCTTTCTCTGTCTGTATATTTTGTTCTGTTTGTTAATGATGATAAAGAAATGCAAATGTGTGTAAAATTTCTCATGATTCTGATTCTTCGATTTGATTTAATTTTTCCTTTTTTTTTTCCCCTTAATCAGTCTCTATATTTGTGGAGTTAGATTTTTGAATCTGCGGAGTAGATAGGACTAGGAGTGCTTTTGTTTTTCAAATTTGTTTAATGTTTATAAATTTGATTGTTGTTGTTTTAAAATATTTCTGCACATTTGCCAAATTGAATAGTTGATGCCTTGTTTGTCTCAGTTCCTTAAAATCCCTTTCACTACATTGTAGGCTTCCAAATTAAGGGTTTTATATAATACATAAAAAAAGAGTTTTTGGAATGTGGAATTACTACGCTTGAGTGGATTCATACACGTGTCTCTAAGATTCAGTACTTTGTAAAGATGTTAAAATGAGTTTATCTTGCTCTGTCTGCATATATGATTATCTTTTCTAAGTGGTGTTCTAAGTTGAATCATTCTTCTTTGGTGCAGACTAAGCGTACAAAGAAGGCTGGAATAGTTGGAAAATATGGTAGGTGCCAACTTATTATTTAAGTTTTGCTTCTTCTTTTTTGTGTTGTTGGGGGGGGGGGGGGGGGAGATAAATGGAGTATATAAGTAAATTTGATATTTATCATCTGCATTGTTTGTTTGCTATCAAGTTTTGGTGGATCTCTATAAGCTTAGATTCATGGTTTCGCTTTTCATGCAGGTACCCGTTATGGTGCCAGTTTGAGGAAGCAAATTAAGAAGATGGAGGTTAGTCAGCATAGCAAATATTTCTGCGAATTTTGTGGAAAGGTATGCCATCCATAGTTATATTTTGGTCCTATTGTGATTAATATTGTTTTTGGCAGTGTTATGGCTAATATTGGTTTCAAACCTATACTTTCTGCTGCAGTATGCAGTGAAGAGGAAAGCTGTTGGCATTTGGGGCTGCAAGGACTGCGGGAAAGTCAAGGCAGGCGGTGCCTACACTTTGAAGTAAGGATCTTCTTTGAACTGCTTCTCTATATCTGTTACTTTTACCCGTCCAGGTAGTAACTGGTAGTGATGTTAATTTTGCAGCACTGCTAGTGCTGTGACTGTGAGGAGCACAATCCGTAGGTTGAGGGAGCAAACTGAAAGCTGAGCTTGCCGGCATTGGCTTACTCCTACGTCTTAGGTTGTTTGATCTTTAGTTCCAGATACAAACTTAAATCATTTTTATGTTGCTTTGTTTACCAATTTCATGTTTCTAGGTGCAAAACTTCTGGAACCAGAAACTTTTGACTGCATTTTACTCTGAGATGTTCATTCGCTATTTTACGATGATTTTTCCTATGAAATTATGTTCTTTAGTGGGTTGATTAAATTGTGTTATAATGCTGTTATGCATTGTGCTGCTGTTCTGCTGCAACCAACCAATAATTATATTTTTATGCCCTGAAAATTTATCTATGCCCATCTGCAGCCTCACACACCACATTTAAAACTGTATACCAGATTATTCCCATCTCAAGTTGTTTGGATGCATTCCAGACCTTCCAACACAATGTATTCAGGTGTCTGCATATGTCAGGAAGGATTTACTTTAGATACAATTAAGGGAATTTCCTTTCAAATCAGTAGTCTTAAATTTGGAGCAAAAAAACTGTGATTCCCTTATTCCACGGTACGCCTTCATTTCTATTACTGGAGGGTTTCACAAGTGAAAAGAAGCATGGGATAGGTGGAGACTTTAAAAAGTGAATACAAATCAATATGTGAAGTGGTTGAAGTCATTCATTCCTAGAAATGTCCGGGGGAGCGAGAGTTGTCTCAACAAACAAATCATTTAGTATTGCTATTTTTAACAAGAAGCCAAGTTATGCATGCAACTCTTTCCAGTAATTCCAAATTATAGAAACCTAGGCTCCTATTTCATGCCGGCTTTCTGATACATCAAACCTATGTAATCATCGTACGAACCAGAAAAATAAAAAAAGGGATACATCTTGCTCCCCAATTAGTCATGAATCCAATGAAAGAATGTGGTACCAACTTTCATGCAGTAGCTTGCTATTGCATAGTATGAAAAACAAAAAAGAAATAAAAAAACTGCTAATTTTGATCCTGTCTTAATCACGAATTGGGAGAAAAAATAGTGAAAAGTCTCATTTTAAATAGTAAATCAGAATAAAAATATTTTTTGATCTCGTCTCAATTAAAATCTCAAAATTCGATTAATTTTTTAAAATATTTTAGACGACGTAAGTTTATTGTCATACACCGTAGATTCTGTTATAATGTTATGTCATACACGTATGACCCTTTTCAATAGACTATGATACAGACAACATAAAAGGAATTTTATTCGGCAACTAGTCATGTGGAGATGAGTGCATTAGTAGTAACCCAAAGAAGCGAGAACAATGAGGATGCTAGGTACGAGGAACTTGACAAAAACAGTCGGGTACCAGTACCAGGCCATGCCAACCGATTAAATCATTTAACACCAAATCGTCTATGATTCTCCAACTTTCCCTTATAAACCACATATGATGCCTTCCCTCTGTTCAGAAACTATACAATCGACAGAATTATATAGTTTTAGTTTTAGCCATCCTAAATGTTTCGATAACAGTACACACAGAACACAGACAAACAATCAACTTCACCTTTATCCTCATTAACTGCAAACCATAAAGTACTCAAAACATTGGAAGTCACTCTCCACAAGTAAAGAAATCAAGACTCCATTGTACTTACCTCAGGCACAGCTCCGACATACTCTGAAACCCAGCAACACGGGGAAAGCTTTGACACTTACAGCCCACCCCAATACCAAGAATTAAATGGTAACCCAATAACGCTCAAACTTCAAACAAAAATTTTATGCTCCCCTTCTATGTGCGAACAATTTCACGGTACCAAAGTCAAAAACTCAATCATTAACACCATAACTGAAGACTGATTTGCAAAGCCAACTAAAATGCACAAGTAGACTTGTCACTTCCTTTTTCACTTGGCCTTAAAATCTTACTTCCGACAAGTTCAGATGTCTCAGCCGCTAGCTGAGCAACAGTCGAATTGCGGTTATCACCACTAAAATTAAAAACCATAACATAAAACTTATTATTGCAGAAAACAATAACATTAAACTCTGTAGCCTTCTTGTAGGAGAGGTTTTATGTGATCCAAGATTTATAACCTGCTTTCAAATCAGCCAATTTGCTTATTTCTCCATAAATAACCATAACAACATAACTTTCTGGAGACAGTATGTTGCATGTTCCGTCTTATTTATCTCTTCATGATTTTACCTGCTTTTTGTCGACGATATGCGTTTTCTTTACGGCATTTTCGGGTTCTCCTTTCTGTAGCATGTTTGGAAGGCTTGAAACACTTTTAGGTTTGATTCTGGTGCCTTTGTTGTGGATGCTGATGTTTTCAGGGTGGTTTTTGACCTTAAGCTTACTAGTTATGCTTTCAATTTTAATCTCAGTTGAGTGGTGTCTTGGATAGCCAGCTTGGGGAGGGTTTGCAGATTATCCTGCCTCCTCATAGGTCGATTCGTTTGATTTCTTAGTTCAAGCCGCAGCCTGGGGTGATGAAGCTTAGTGTGGATGGTTGCTGTCGGGGCAATTCTTAGGCACTAACCGATTCTTTTTGCTGAGCTAATGGCTATTTGCAAGGGTTTGGAGCTTGCTATTTAGCTTGGTTATTCTATTCTTGAGGTGGAATTCAATTTGGCGATTGTGGTTTCATTGATTATCTCTGATGCCTCTGTACGATGGGACTTCGTTTATCTTCCTGGGCGAGTCTGTGTTTTATCTTCTGATCCTTTAGTTCGTATTAGACATATTTATCGAAAAGATTACTTATACTACTGATTTTATGGTCAACTGGACATTTTCTCATTAGTTTTGTATTTGGTTTGATTGACATTCTTCAATTAGGTATTCTTGAGACTCTACATTACTAGGAGATTATTTTTTTTTTTTTCAATTTTTGGGTGCTATCTACATCTCAATCACCACATTAATTTTTGGTTTTTCTTACTTCATTTTTCTTGGCTTTGGGTTTGAGTTGTTGGGTTTTTGGTGCTCCAAATCTTATGAGCTGGTCAAAAAAACTTAATCTGCCAATACTTGCCGTAAATAATCTTGAAATACGCATCTTTCAATGCCAAAATCACAAAATCACCAGGTGCACTGAAATACATATCTTCCATGGGTTTCTTAATCACATCCTTCTTCAATTGGTCGGGGACTCACTCCTGATGATTCTTCTACCAAATATAATTTCTCCAGATTTTCATTTCCAATAATTCCACGAGGCATCCGAGCCACGAGCTGAAGGACACTTGGATTGGCATACGTATCGGCACTGAACTCGCAAACCATTATCCTAAAATAAGCCGATTTGCCTGTACTTCCATAAATAGTCTTTAAAATATAACCTTTTCGTTCTGATGTCAATAAACAACAACTCGACAATGACAAATAAATTAGGTGATAAAAAAGCATGCATTATGCCCTCGCCAATGCCATCATCCCAGTCTTCGAATATGTTTTAATACGAGGAAGTTCAATTTGAACACAAGAGAAAAAAAAGAAAAAGGGATGCAAGAGGCTTACACCCCAGTCTCGATCAAACATTCAAACTGTTTAAATTTGCCGCAGATCGCCAGGAAGTACAAACCCCCACCAAACGCAACAAAATCACCGTACACTTGGTGATTTCGATTCGACCAAAAGATATCCGAAAAAGCATTTTTCTGCTAAAAGAACGAAATTTTGATGACAAACACTAAACACTCGCACAACTATCGAGTTATCGAGTACAACGAGTTTCTGACTACCAACAACAATTTTATTTTCTAAAACCATAAGAGTAATTTAATTTTATTTATTTATTATTTTTTTTCTTTTTGCAAAATTATCTATAGTCCGCCTCAAAACATTGAGTGTGTGAAGTCCCTATAAGTTTTTGATAAAATTAATCCTAAAATTACAATTAAAAACCCTATCACAATTAATAAAAAAGTTAAAGATGCAGTAGTTTAAAACTTATAACTGATGTGAAAAAAAAAATAATAATTATAATCTCTATAACAATTAATATTTATCAAATACTTTAATATTATAATTTTACAACTACTTAACTCAATCCTAAACATACCCATATTCAAATAACATGTTAATAATTATAACGTAATAATGAGTAATATATAATAAATATAATTTTTTAATAATAATTTATCATAAAAAAATTATTAAATATATAATAAATTTTTTATTGTATAAATAAAAAAATTATATTAATATAATTTCTAAACCTTATAATAATTAATATTTATTAAATATTTTAATATTATAATTTAAAAACTACAGCTGCTTATCCTAATTGAGATGGTTGAGCAAGTACAGAGGGCTGCGCCACCATGTGGGTACTTGAAATGTGAGGCAATGAACACAAAAAAGTCGTGAATCACACTGGCAGTTATAATAAAGAACTAAAGCCATCATAGAAGACGACAATACGAGGCAATTAAAGAACTTAACTCTACCAAAAAGAACCAAGTTACAGAGATGCTTCCGCTGCTAAAATTGAAAACAAATAATCGCTTCACGTGGTAGTGAAATTTGCTTATGATACTATTTAAAATATATAAAACAGAAGCCTACATTGTTATAATATGGAAAACTATCAAAAGCATACTTCCAAATGGAAGCCAAGTGATACACATTTGGCTGAAGACTCTCCTGAGCTTCTCCCATTTCAGCATCATGGCTTATGAATCTTGAACCCAAATACTCTAGGAGCATAGCTCTGTGCTGCCTTTTGTGGCTTGAGGTGCCCATACGTCATCAAGAACAGGTGAGGAAACGTCGTTCCAAAATAGGCTCCATCAATGTCTAGATAAAGTTAAAGAAACTTAGGAAATACTTGCAAAGCAATATCCCGAGCACATGATGCTGGACTAAAAAGATTTGACTGAACTCCACAAGTATCATGCACTAGCCTCAGTTGAAACAAAAATAAATCACATGCCAGAACCAAAATATAAAAGCCGATTCATAGCTGACATGTAATGTAATTAAAAAAATTTATACAGCCAACATTTGTATCTAGAGATCTTCTGGTTTTATCACCCTAAAAAGTCAGAAAAAAATAGAAACAAACAATATCACAGAAAAGACAAGAAATTTTGAAGGATACTACCTTGATACTTGGACCGAGGGTAGTATATATCTTCACATCTGGGGCAGTATATTTTCACAGTGCTTGAACGAGGAATGTCCGATTGACCAACTGGGAGGCAGGGTTGTCCACAGCAGTAGACTCTGGGACATCTCCCAAAGTCATAGTTCTTGTACTTGTCTAGCTGTATAAATTCCATAGCATTAGTGCTATCCAGTGCCTATCTTTTGGGTCATGAATGCATAGAACTTCCAAACAAATTATCGAGTGCAAAATCTCACCATTGCAGCCATTCCTTTGGTAGTCAGTATGTATCGAGCATGAATTAGACCATAAAGCATCTCTGCGGCAGACTCAACTAATTCATTTTGTTCTTCAGTGAACATATCACCTATAAATTCCAAAACATTTAAATTTTTGGACACCCAGAAAAAAGAAAATGAATGACTGACACTATGTATAAAGCCAATGCATCAGCAAGACATGATAAATTGTATGAAGACAATCAGAACAACAGAATTCAATCAAGAGCTGCCTAATAACAATATAACTTAATTATGAAATTGGAGTAACATTGCAACAGTACGGATTAGTGTAAAGAATCATAACTTAACTAAAACAATGATCACTTAATTTATATAACACACTTCAGCAACAAAATATGCAAACAAACATGCAATGCATCCTTAATATACAAGCTTACCATGAGAGGACTCAACATCCAAAATCAAGTCAAGTGCATAATCATAATATGGAACTTGACTGCTTAGCCCACAGAGGTTAAAATCATCTTGTATATAATCATCATCCACTTCACAGAAGAATTCATTTCCTCGAAGATTGCAAAACCATGAGATCCAAGATGTGTCATCTCCCTCAGAACCACTGACATCTGACTCTTCACTGTCTGTCTCAGATTCTTCTAAAGCCAAATCAGATAAGTGTTTGCATCAGTTAACTGATAAAAACAAGCAGGTAAAGTATATTATAAAGCACGGGAATGGTTTAAGAAAATGAAATATAGAAATTGAAAGAAAAAAGATAAAGGTATTAGGCATTCAAAGGACTTGTTCTCTTTCTTAATAAAATTAACCAATGGAAGAAGCACTCAGAGCACAAGATTCAAATCTAGAGTAAGCAAATTAAAGAAATTGACCATGGCAGTTTAATGGTAAATATCCATATGAAATTATTGCACAAACAAAGAATGAGCTATCACATAGCTCAAAAGTAGAAAAAAAGAATTGAGGTTGTCTAGAGTGCAAAGCAGAGACACAGGCATAGAAAAAGTAGGATGCATGCGGCACAAATACTCTGTTATTAATCCAAAGTTCCAATCTGACGCCTCAGTTATATTTCCATCAAATACCAAATAAGTCATTACAAAATTTTTACCATTTTTGAAGTATAATGAGATAATATATTTCGTTTTCACCTTCTCATTAAAGGTAACAGTGCTTCCAAGTTTAAAAAACTTGAAAGGGAATATGTTTTAAACCAGATAGAGCATGTATAAAAGATGAAGCTTGTCTAAAAGCAAAGCATACTCTCAAGAAAACCCCACACCATCACATTCCTGTTCCCTTCTTTTTTGGCCAAAATGTTAGTTCTCTTTTAGAAGAGAAGACTTCTCACAAGCAACATGAAATTGTCTTGTTTAGATCTTTTTATCATCCATCACTAGCAAAATGACAGATGCCCATCTTAGCAATCCCAAAACAGTAACTTAAAACATTAAATCTGTCTAACATAATGACTTATCAATTTCAAACTTTAAAGAAATAAAACTAAAGAGTTATGTCTTCTAGAATTCGAGAACCCAGCTTCTTCAATACACTCACTCACCAATATTTTATGAAAAATAAAATAAAATCAATTCCCACATTCGTATTCAATGATGATGTCGCTAATCCTTGAGTAATTGCAAACTCTAGCAAACATGCAAAAGACAAATTTTTATAGTCTCTGGCAGCTGCCGTTTCTTAGAATCAACCACACCAACATTGGCATTAACATTGGGTATTAACATTGGGATCCTTCACCCCCACAATAAGAAATGTAAAATGACTAAAAAAATATAATCTTCCAAAATAAAAACACAGAAAAAAAAGATTTTTTTTTTCCTTTCACTTAGCAAACAAACAAAAAATATTCTCAATTTAAAAAAAAAGGAGATATTTCAAATAACAAATAAAATAAAATTTGTGATAAAGAAACAAATATACATAAAAGGGAAAAAATTTCTATATACATAAAAATTTCAGTTTATCTGAGGTATGAATACAGATTTTACCATCAGAAGCATGATTTTTGGAGAGAGAAGCGGAGCGAGAGTCTCGCTGATGATCAGCTGGATGCTTCCCCAAGAGAACGGACATATCCTTGCCGTTGATCGTCGTTCTCGAAGTGGAGGGCGAAGATCTCTCCAGCTGCTTATCTAATGCATCGTTAATCCGCTTCCGATCAACTGGCCCCACAACCACTTCCGACTTGGACCCACCGACCCCTCTCTCTCTATGCATCTTCTATCCTCCTTCGCCGATGACGATTTTTTTTATCAAAAGCTACACTATTATCACCGACACATGGCGCGAGAAATTACTACACTAACCCTGCCTAGGGTTTTTGATGGGAAGCAGTACGTGTATTTTTTATATACAAGGCTTAGCGGCTCAGCCCATGCTCTCTCTGACGAGAGATTATTATTGAGTTAAAAAAACAGGGCGAAGGGATAGACAGATTTAGAGAGGTATAGTGGGGTAAAATCGGAAGAATAATATATTTTTTTTTTCCGTAAGGTTCCGGCGACGAGGCCGATATATGGGCGGGGACAGCTTGGTTTCTTTACTTTATAGTTGAGGGGAGTTTCGATGCGGTTAGTGAGATATTTTTTTATTGGGGAATATGTGGGGACACGTGGCGTGTGATTAGAAAATTGTGGTCCCACTGGGAATTACGGGTATCCGATGGGAATGTCTTTGATCGAAGATCTAACGTCGTTAGATGGTGATGAAGTGGCGACTGTAGCAGAGATTTTCGTTTGCGATAAAGCCAATTTAAGTTGAAAACTAGAAGGACATCAGCTTAGCACAAGGGTTATCCGCACGGTATTCATTATTCTGTCTGGCTCAAAAACATTCCTCACGTACCAAATTATTGAAATCGCAAAGAGAATGTCCAACAAAGGGTTATAATAATTGCTTTATTTACAAAGCCAATAAATAAAAATTCATACCAATTAATGTGATAATTAACATGATAGAATCATAAATCGACATATGCCCTTTAGTTTTTGTTTTAATTATTTCGTTATATTGTCGTATGGTGAGTTGTATAAGGGCTTAAACATATTTTAATATGTGTTTGGTAGCGAAGCAAATGCTCGTGTAACTGCCCTTTCACAAACGTTTTCTGCTGCTTTCGACTCAAGGGCATGATAATTATGTGGAGCAGTTGACTTCATACAAAATTTACCAAAATAAGCTCATATTGGCATCGTTCCAGAGCGGAACCATCGAATCCGTTAGTCCGTCGAGACCCATTACTCAACTTGTAATTCTCCCACAACGGTCATAAGAATAAAACTGTGAGAGCAATTTGCCTTAGTTAAAAATCACTCGAAAAACCTCTTCAACAGCACGTGGAAAACATGTAAATTAACACCACAACAAGTCACCACGACAACTACCCTCTTGTCTTATACAAGCAGGAGACTGAGAGCTTCCGAAATCATTTGTCGACCATTTGTTCAAATCGAATTGCCTCGTCGTCTTTCCGTTCCATTAAGCCATCCATATTACCAAAAGCACACTGAAGATAATGCCAAAAAATCCACACTGAAGATAATGCCAAAAAATCCAACAGTGGCTTTTTCATCCAAGCTTTATTTTGATCATAGACTTCACTTGAGTGTAATGCTTGTCTGTAAGCTGCGTCGGATACTGGTTTGGACAAATTTCCAGTGCAACACCTTGACTGCCTTCAATTTGTCTACTTTCTCCCACTTGTTTTTCACATTTTCTTAAAATCAATTTACTAGCTTTGAACACCAAGCAAAGAATCAGAATCAGAACTATAATCGACAAGGAAAAATGCCATTCCACCTTTATGGAAGTCTACTTGGTTAAAAGAACAGACATGTGATCACACATCATTTACACAATGAAATCTGGCATATAATTACAGTAATTAGTTTCTAATACCAGTTAACAAGAAGCATACATGAAGTCCAAGAAGCAGCAACAAGGTAATGGGCTGCCATTCTTCTTAATCTTCAGCAAAATACTTCTCCTCTGCATCCTGACTCGCTTCTCTGAGCCAGTGATCATCCAGTGTCTCATCAGCATCTATTTTTGAGTAATCAAAATGCTGATGATCTTCACCTGACAGAAACTTGTGCTGCATGATGTAGGTGAACTGTTCCATCAAATCCTGAGTCTCTTCTGCAGATGGTGCTACCTCCTGATTGTGCTCTGCAGGGGAGTAGGCACTGTTGTTTGCAACTGAATGATTTACAGCCGTCTATAGGTCACAAGTGTTAAAAACAACCTTTGGTCATTTTGAGGTAACTAAAAATGACCAATAACCAAGTTTCAGAAACAAAAGAGAAGGCAATTGCATTTACATCAAAGTGATAACCCGAGAAGCAAAAATTCATGAGCTCAAATCACAGATTTTGAATCATAATCTACAGGAATGTTATGCTATTCATTTGAGAACCACCTTGAAAAACATTGTAATGGTCTGCCTTACCCTTCTTCTGTTAGCATGCTCTTTATCTCATTACTACATTCAACATGTTAGAAAACAAGGCAAGCAAAGCATCCAATTTAATAATTAATATACTTCAGCTTGCCTTCACTTCTATTCAAATCAGACAAAATAAAGATAAAGGACATAGCACCAACCCCCCAATATTACCTTTGTTCCTCTTGGTTTTGATAAGCACTAACAAAGTAACTCTAATAACTCTCTCATCGTCAAAGAAGATAGACAAGACCAACAAAATAATGGCACACAATAATATCCATATTGACTTACCCTAGCATCATTGTAAGGTGAGATTTAACAAGAAACACACTAAGCTTCTATGCAGTCAATAAACTTGTTAGCTTCTATCCTTCTTGATAATGTACGTCAGTTTTCAGCAGAATCTATTTATATTAAACCCATTGAATTTCAATCAAAGAAACCTAAACAAGGTGGAGAAACTTTGAATATGTGCGGCAGCAATCACATGTTTGCTGGAGGGCATCCCTTCACAGTTCATAATTGTGTTTCCTTAGTTAGCTTGTACACTTATTTCATGCTTTTTAACCTACCGTATATCTTCACTATTATGGATGACTAAATAACAACTATCAGGTTATCCATCATCTTTAAAGTTCGCTGAGCCACTGAGATATTACTTTGTGGAGTTGAATGAAGTAGAAAGCACAGATGTTGAATAAAAAAACTTCAAGCAACAACACACAGAAAATGACAATGGAACCAAAAAATTTAAAGGGAAGAATAAATTACCTCAGCCGAGCGCGCAACCCAACTTGCATTTTTCACTGCTTCACCCTGAATCTCGTCCTCGTCTTCTTCCTCCTCCTCATCCTCCTCCTCTTGTTCTTCCTGTTGTTGTTGGTTTCTTTCGTTACCAATCCAATCCCTTTCAGCCACACCCAACCTCTGCTGCTCCTCCCTAATCTTTGCAACCAAAACTGCTTCCTCGGATCTCCTCATCAAAGTCTCAGACCAGCGCTCCCCTGGCCTCGCCATATCCCTTCCACTCAAATCCTGAAACTTCCCCACATACTCATGATGCAAATAGGGTTCCCTCTCCCTCATAGCATCCTCCGAGAAGTAGTGCCCATCGCGTATCAGTCTGTTGAGGTACGCAAGCCTCCGGTTCTTCACCGTGACAGACCTCGACCGCAAGTCCTCTGAAGTTGGATTCACCTTGCTCCTAAGATTCTTTAAGTGCCAATTTATTTCATAATCGTTATTTAGTGGATCAAACTCGCCAAGCTCATCAGAAGTCAATTCCGATCCATATCTTTCTGAATGAAATAAATATTTAAAACTAAATCAGACGGTCAGCACATTTAAAGCTTTCACTAAATAAAAAAAAACAACAAAGAAAAAGAGAGATAAAAATATTAGGAATATGATGAGACAACGGAAAATACCTAGGAAAACGGCGGCGTCTCTGGAGAGGAGGTCGAGGAGGATTGATTTGCGTTGAGAGGGAGTGGCGGCGTTGGATTGTAAAGCGCGAGGGAAGTAGAGGTGATCCAGACACGAAAGTCTCGACGTTATGTTTTCCATTGATTCCTCCTTCACTTTTCTCTCCATTCTCTACCACCAACACGATAACAGCGATACAACAAAAGACTTATTATAATTACTTCACTCTTTTTTCGTTGCTTGATTGTTTTCCTGCGTATTATACTGTTGTGCAGACAAATTTCTTTTCCCGTCACTCCCTTCATGGCGGTGATGTTATTTTGTTATGATATACTGGGTGGGTGTCGACGGCGTCGTTGTCTCTTTTCATGCTGTCGCGGAATTGGCGGCTTGTGAGTTGTGAGAATCACGTGACATTGGATTTTCTTCATATTTCAGCTAAACTTTTTTTTTTTTTTTTATAATTTTTTATTTTATACGGCAAAAATAATATATATCATTTATTATCCGGACATGTTACGTTACAAATCATCCTGCATTAAAATTTTATATTTTTATGAAACAAATATTTAATTAATTCTTTCTTTAAAAAAATTCTAAATAAATTATTTCAGGAGAAAATACTTATGTAAATAAATGTAAAATTTTGTCAAGAAATACATTGGAATGATAAAATGTCGGGCTTGGATTGGGGTTAGGAAAACTCGAACCCGGCTCTAGCATGTCTTTTGGTGGACAAAAATTTTTTTGACTGAGCCTAAAAATTTAAATTTTATATCATTTATGATTTTTAAAAATTAGTATGTTTTACAACTTACATATCAGGTTATTGATTATATATTAAATATTCAGCATACAATACATCAAAATTATAATATTATATTAAATTTTATAAAATATCTACTCAAACAAATAATTTTCACAAATACTAAAGGAATATAATTACTTTACTTATATTTTATAATGAAAAATATTATAAATTATACACAAATTATTTATAAAGAAATATTTTGACTCTCAAATTAGGTTTTAAAAGTTGGCTAAATGATTCAAAAGTTTAATAATACTAATAAACATTTTAAATTTTTTATCCTAAATAATTTATTTAGTAATTAATAATTTTTTTTATAAATTTAAAATAAATTAATTGTATTAATTATTAATCAATTGATGAATATTATATTATTTAAAATAAAATTTTAAAATAAAAAATTTAAAATATATAACATTGACAATTTTAAATATATGTTATGAATGAGTTAAATATATATTAAAAATTATTTTTTAAATTAACATAATATATATTTCAAAAGTAAAGTACTTTTTGGGCTTTTGAGTCAGAATTTAGACTTTTAAGTGTAGCCCGAATCCGGCCCAGATATTTACAAAACATGCTCGGGTCAGACCAATTTTCTATCAGACACCATGCTTCTAAGAACTTGAACAGGAAAGACGCGTTAAAATGATCAATCGAATGAATCGATTACAGTGAGAAGAATGGATCTTTTTTTCATCATAAAATAATTTACAAAGATCCAGATGATCCTGTTAAGAGAAACAAGAATTCCCCACTCAATTGTGATGGCAATTGCACCCCCAACACATTTTTGGGGTAAACTACTAAGCTTAGCGTATATGTAATTTCGTCAATGCAAGGTACTTTTATCTCAAAATTACAACAGCTTTTTGAAGCAAATGTTCTAATACCACCAAAACTTAACTCCCCTCCTTTCATCTTGTATTTCAATTATAACTCCCCTCATTGCATCTTGTATTTTGAATTATTAAAATATCATCAACATCAAGTGAAATCTCTAAATATTTTGTAATTGCTCCACGTGGTTAGTAATTGACTCTGGGCAAGAAGAGGCTTGTAGAAGCTCCAGTCGGTTGGATGGTGGATTAAAATGCAATGTGTAATCTTCATCTGAAAGTAACACAATCATAACAGTTACATTTTATTATCATAAAATTATTCGATCCCAGAGGAAGTGTTGTCACAAAGGAAAAGACCAGCTTTTGTGAGATGAAGGTTAAGAGTCTCACTTTCTTTTACTGTTCCATAGAGCCAGCATAATACTTCATCGGCAAATGCCAAACAAACTCCACCCTGAACAACCAATTTTCAGTCAGGAAAATGGGGCAAGCAATATCCAACATTTACAGTAGAAAATATTCACTGAAACGAGACATAACAAGATGGCAACAGCTTTATTTTTTACCCAAAAAGATCTTTCTAAAAAATGCACATCAATACACCATTTTGAGCTAAAGAAGTAAGAGTTAAACCAACAATAAATTCATCAAATGAAAAGGAATCACGGGTAAACAACCATGAAGCGAGAGAATTAATTCACATGCAATTCAAGCAAGTTCACCTGCCAATAATTCTTCATTTTCACTCTGTGAGTAATATCTTTGGTTCTTAGTCTCTCTGTACGAACAAGTCGACCTGCATCATCCCTGCACCAACATTGATATAATATTATAAAATTTTAACTCAGGGATGTGGAGAACAAAATGCTTCGAAACAGGATGACTTCTGAAACTGAACACAGTAAGCACATATGCTTTAAGACACAGGAGGGAGACAACAGGCCACAATCATATTTTTCTGCTGGCAACCCACTGGATGGCAAAGCACACTCGTGCTATTTTTTTCAACACATTCACTTTTAACCTTTCTGTTTGCAAGTTGATGCAGTGTTTCTTGTAAGAAGGCTGAAAAGACTTCAGTGAAGACTGGAAGCAATTAAAGGTGAAAGTTACCTAAATCCAACAACAATAAATGGAACACCAGCCAGGAAAGATTGAATCTGAAACAAGAGATAACAAAAATGAGTATCATCACTTCTGACAAGACAAGAGAAAACTGCATTTAAGAACAAGAGAAAATTCTGGACTGAAATATTCTATCCAGCAATTTACAACAGCAAAGCTGCAATCACTGAAGAAATATATAATGCCATTATATAACATTTGAAATATCGATTTATGATGCCAGAAATATCATTAGTTTCATTCATTTCCTTGTTATGATGCCAGAAATATCATCTACTGAGAATGTGTAATGGCCTATGGATGGACATTTTAAGAATTGAAACCTATCTCCTAGAAATTGGAAATAAATGTCTGAGACCTCAATGTATTTCTGGAACTTTGCCCTAGGCATATTGTGCGACTTCTTCTTTTTTGTGCTTATGCAGCTTAATGACTCTCGTACATTTGTTGAACTTTGTCATTAGCAAGATTTTGTTTTGAAAGATGGGTTACCAAGTCAAATGATCGAAATTCCTATCATACATGGATATAATATAAGATTTAATCTACAAATATGTAATTGTACACGACAACATAAGGACATATACGACTATGTTATTGTACACACCAATCTTCCAACAAACTCCTAACAACTAAATACAATTATACCAAATAAAAGGAAAGAAACATAAATTCAAAGCCAATATAGGAAATCAAATGTACCCAAAACTTGAGCAGTTTCTCTCTCTCAAATTTTTCTTCAGTATGATAATCCAGCTGCAATATGAGAAAGACGGTTACAAGGTTACCAGCAAACTGGTAAGGTTCCAAAATGAAAAACCCAATAAGGAAACAAAATGAACCACAACAGTCTGAAACAATACAAGCATGTGCACCAACCTCACGACTTGTCTTTAACTCCACATAAAACCTCCTTCCATCATCAGTTGAGTCACAGCAATCCATTTCAGCACCCATCAGAAGACGATGAGCCCCTAATTTGGTTTTGATCACAGCACAGAATTCAACATTGGCATCAATATGATGTATCCCTTCTCCGTCAGCTCTTCTGGGATCTTCAGTGGCAAGGCTCTCAAAACAATATCCCCAGTAACATCTAAACAAACAATTCAAAACTAGAATGAAACACTGTTCAATTGAATCCATGGTAGAAGTGACAGAAGAAATAATGGCCAAGTACAATTAATTTTATCAAGAAGTATTGAACCAACCAGATGGGGTGCAATCAATCACAATTTATTATATTAAACATCTCCCAAACTTTCAGTCCTAAGGCATTTATTTCAGAGTAAATCACGAAAGTCTAGTACCTTCGACGATCCAACTCACTTTTTGGCCTTTCCTGTACTTTATGCACATCAAGATAGACGACCCCATTCCTTTTATGGACTCCCATTGCCCAAGGTTCATTTCGGATATAAGCAGTGGCTAGTATCTGCAGAAAAAAACAAGAAAGAAATCATTCGTCAACCAAAGAAGGTCGTGGAAAGAAACCAGCATAAGTTACCTAGCTGATGCTAGAATGATAGGTTGACAAAACTTTTATTATGTTTCAATTTACTAAAACAAAAAGGGGAAAAAATTTCAGTCTATCCAATTATATGTCTGACATTCTTCAATTTCTTGCTCATTTTTAGGAGATTGCATCATTCATTAATTCCCTACGAATAAAGTCTATTCAGCAAATTCATATTTATGTGTTAGCACTAAAAATTTTATCCATACCATAAGCATCTCATAAAAGCAATGATTCAAAGATCCACTAAAGATTCGTTAGCACTGTCAGTAAAGAGAATTAAAAACACTGACTGAACCAGGATCTAAAAGTTGAAGCTCAGTTAAAGATCTTCACTAAAAATGTCAAAGAATATTAATCTAATTGCAATCAATTATCCAGAGGTAGCAATTACCTTGTTAAGATTGTTACGGAACGTCTGCAAAGAAAACAGGAGGAAAAGGCATATATTAATTATAAGACCTTTATATAAGCATGGGAGGAATATGAGAGCTAAAGCTATTAACCATTCTCTATACCACAAAATGCATGTTCTGCAGCGGGATGTTTCTGTTTCTTATGCAAGACAGCAAGTCGCCAAATCCCTCAGAGCCTAACTCTGGTTAAAAGAAGAGAAGTAAAACAGTGTTGGTCACATGCATTACCTCAATAAAAGTATCACACAACAGGCATACCTTTTTTCTCAATAAAAGTATCAAAACCTTCATTTAAATCAGCTCCAACATCCTCAGTAATGAGACGCTTGAAAAGCCTCTAAAAGTATGAAATGAAAAGCGCGGGAAAGAGCTTACAATCAGCACAAATAATCACACATAAATAAACACATTAAAGGAACCTACACAAAAGTAGTTTAGTAAACCTCTTTGAGAACAGGTTCCTGAAAACTTACCAAGCTGCGATCATCGAAGCAGACATCACCACCTTCTACACGACTATATTGCGCAAGTTCACATGGCTATTGGATTGAATAGACCAATACAGCAAAACAAAAGCAATGAAAAACAACACTCTCCATAGACAAATACATAAATGAGAGAAGAGGAACTTGGATCACCTCTTGAAAAGCAATAACTTTTCTGGACAAAGTTTCTTCGCTTCTTGAAAGCTTAAATTCAGAAACAAATCGTTCATCCTGGCGACCGTTTGAGAATCTTGAGCCATGGCCATAACCACCCTGCCTTGGAGGATATCCAGGTCGAGGAAGAATGCCCACACCTCCTCTATCATTTAGCCATCGACCACGTCCAAAACCCCCTCTTCCACCATGGTTGTTGTTATTGCGTACAACAGGCAATACTGCCAATGAAATTTTTGAGTAAAACGATATTTGTTACAACACTAATGGTACAAAAATACTAGACTGTTTAACTCTAGATATTTTAAACTACTGGCGAATAGCAGACAAAATAATCACTAAGGTGCAGAACCAGCACACACTGCAAATTTACAAATAAAAGAAATCAACAAAATTGAAAGGAAAATCTAATAAAAATGAGAGCAAATAGCTCAAAATCCAGTAATTGACTAAAAGAATAGATAACAATTAGTAATTACCAGGGATAGGGTAAGGGCTAATGGCAGTGGTTTTACAATAAGCTTCACTATCAGAACCGAACAGATCTTTATCTTCTTCTTCTACTACTAATACTTCGTCGTCGTCGTCATCATCACCAAAAAGGTCCCTAGCATGATTATAATTATAATCTTCGTAATTGTTGTTATTCAAATTAGAAGTATACTCTACTTCTTCTCCACTCTCTTCTCCTCCTCCTCCTACTCCTAATCCAGCAGCTTCTCCTCCGCTGCTTGCGCTTCCACTGGCACTGCTGGACTCTCCCCCATCACTGCCGTTGGAAGAAGACGACGCCGAAGATGACGACGATCGTGATGATGAGGCGGAGGAGGATGAGGACGATGAGGAAGCCGACGACTCGTGGGTCCCGTCTTTCTGTTCGTGGTTGTTTCCGTATTCTTCCCCGAAAACATCCACGTCTTGGTCCGGGAAATCCATTGAGGTTTTTGGGTGAGCGATTGACCGAATGTCCTGAGTTTTACTTTTGATCGATTTACGAGTGTCGGAGTCGAGTCTTGACTTGTTGATGCCGATGGCGAAACAGCAAGTGGACTCGGATTCTCGATCCGATTACGTGCATAATTATATCTTTTTGGGCTTTAAGCTGACGGATTAGATTGGGCTAAAAAATAACCTCTCTACACCCCTCAAAATTTCTCACAGGCCCCTTTCTTTTTGAAATTACTTAAATAACCAAAGATAAATTATTATTTTTTTATATTTTGAATGAACATTCAATTAAAATATTAAATAAAATATTTTTTTAACAAAATTTTTACACCCACTCCATTTCATAATTTATATTTTAAATTTCAAATGAAAAATATTCTTTTAAGGAAAATTATAAGAGATTTGAGTTATGGAGATATATATAAATAATATAATAAACATAAAATAATTACACAATTTAGGATTTGTATGTATTATATAATAAAAATTTAAAAGAGATATATTTTTAGGGGTGAAATTTTGATGGTAGAAGATGGTTAATTTTTTTTTTTTTTATGTGGAGTATTTTATGAAATAAAATTCAAGGGGGCTGCTATAAGCATTTTAGAATTTAGAGGGGTATTAAAGCCTCCGCTCTTTTGTTTATGGGATGTTGCTATAAACTCTCAATTCACATCCTAATTACACCGGCTATTGGCAGAAACCAATGAATCATATTATTATTCTGCTTGCACTGAATTGGTGAAATTGGTGATTGAAATTGAAGAAAGGAGCAGTCAGGTAAAGACGATTTATTTATTTTATAATCAGAAGCTTATGAGATTAGAACACATGAAACACAAGCATATATACATGCTTACTGTTCTGATCCCTAAAGAAACAAGTATATACTTTTCGTGTAATGCTTTTTACCATTTTAATAACTAAGAACGCTACCAATATATCTATATACACACACATATGAAATAGGTACAAGCTGGTTCTTGCTAAATTAGGCTGCGTTAATTGGATAATTTATTCTTGGAGTATTCGAAAGTAAATGGGCACCATTAACGTTGGGCATGGCATGTTGTAGAATTTCAACAAATTCTAATTCTGGTCCAGCTGGAGTATTAATCGTTAGGAGATAATAAAGGTTGTTGTTGGAAAGTGAAAGCGATGGTAAGAGGTGAGAATGAAGGATCGAGGCAGCGAAAGAAGCACTTGAGCAGATTCAAAAGCATTCCATGCAAAGGAGTTGTGATTATGACAATTAGGTACCCCAACCAGAGCCACCAGGCCTTTGGCTTGGTGGTGAGGCAGTTCGAGCCCCCATAATTATATTATGAGGGTAAAATCCTTCCTCAAGCAGTATTTTATATGAATTAATGTAAACTAATCTTCTGCTAACATAGAAAGCAACAGAATCTGAGAAATTCCAATCAGAGAGTTGAAATGAAGTTTGATTGAAGTGAATATGAGGATTAATGTAAACTAGTTTGCTGCTAACATAGAAAGCAACAGAACCTGAGAAATTCCAATCGGAGAGTTGAAATAAAGTTTGATTGAAGTGAATATGAGGATTATTCATAGAACCAGCAGCATAATCGTGATGAGAATCACTTGGTCGTTTATTCGAGTTGTTAAGAAACACAAGTATGATAGACAGTGCTCCATACGAATTAATGTAAACAAGTCTGTTGCTAACATAGAAAGCAACAGAACCTAAGAAATTCCAATCGGAGAGTTGAAATGAAGTTTGATTGCAGTGAATATGAGGATTATTCATAGAACCAGCAGCACAATCGTGATGAGAATCACTTGGTCGTTTATTCGAGTTGTTAAGAAACACAAGTATGAGGTTGATCAAAGGGGCGTTCAATTTGTGCAATATAGTTACAAAGGCTTGGATTGGAAAGAATGAGATCAGATACTTGTTTATATATACAAAAATGTGTGATTTAGACTTCGTTTGAGAGGATTTTAGACTATGTGATTCACTATGCAAAAAGAAGAGCTGAGAATAAAAGATTGACAAAAGTGGCAAAGTGGGTACTGGCGAGTGGGCTTTGGCATTTCAAAGTCAAGTAGACACGATCTTGTTAGTGATTTTTATGAGTTTTATTTAAACAGTTATTCAAGTTCGAATTTTAGAAGATATATAATTTATTCAAGTTTTTTATTATATAATGGTAGGTTAAATCAATTGAGTTTTGAAACTACAAAATTTAGTATTTATTAAATATTTTATTACTGTAATTTTTAAGTTAAAATTGTCCAATCTCTTAATCAGAATTTTATGTTTAGATCAAAAGCATATTTCCATTCATGCATAAATAAAAATCAAATTATAGAGTATGTTTGACTTAAAAATTTAACATATAATTTAATTTTGAGTTAAAAAATTTAAGTTAGAAGAAGGAGAGTAATAGTATATTTTTTTCTTTATTTTATTTTAGTATGCACTTGTTAAATTTGACTTGGAACTCGTTTGACTTGGAAATTATAGCACATTCCCCAAAAATGTAAACCTAATGGGATGCCAAATTATAGTAAGTCACCTGCTAAGTTTTTTTCTTTTCACTCTCACCATGAAATCGGCTGATTTCAACTCCAAGTATACGCGTGACATTTTTAGGGAATGAGTTCACCGATAATAGAGTACACCTACAACCCTTCCTATGTAAACTTTCTCCAAGCGACTGTGCAGCCAAAGATGCTATTAGCTGTTTCTTGCAATTTTAATTTTCAGGTTTAGCATCCCACTCGCATAAATTAATTAGGAATTTATTCATCTCTCTATCTTTTAAATAAAAAATAAAACAAAAAAATGAAAAAATAAAAGAAAGACTATTCTTGAGTATATTAGGTCAAAAACTCTAAATCTTGCATGATTTGGCAGTTATTCATTACAACGATGATGGGTCTAAAGCCTCTCTTTGTGTGTGTCTTGGCCCAAATTGATGCCTTGCCGTTGTTATTGGGCCGATAGCCTGATATTGAACAAGATTCTGAGTCCGCACCCGCTTGGGCTCATATAGAAATAATGCATGTATTATTGTCATGGTCATGGCCATTTGCGTAATGAGAATTTTAATATCATGATGTGAGTTACATCATATCATTAATAATAACAACACTAAATGGAGGAATGGACTTGTCGCGGAGGAGCGACTGCTGGTGAATGTCGGTGTGGCACTGTCAGAGAGGCAGAGTGAAGGGAGGAATGGCTCTCCTGGACTTGTCTCGGAAGAGCGGCTGCTGCTCGGTGGAAAGGTGCATAGGAGCAGATGGTTAGGCATAAGGAGCTAATGCATTTTTTTCAAAATGTGCTATGTGGCTTTTGGGTTAGGTTAGGGTTTGTTTAATTGATTGATGGATTGAATTGAAATGCCCGAATGCAAATTGACTTGTGAAATGGGTGTCTGCTTAATTTAGTTTTTGTTTTTCTTGATAGATTGGCTTCCTAATTTTGTCCTATTGTTGTTTTTGTTGGGATTATGTGCTCTTTAAAATATATTGATTTTCTGATTAATAAAATATTTCAAATATTTACTTAGATATTTTGAATTGCGTTAATATTTTGAGTAAAGTCTATTTAATCATATTATATGTATTTATGCGATAAACATGTGGATTCGCAGAAGACATAAATACAAGTTATCTTATGATTAAATAAATTAAGTTGGCAGTTGATAAATAAAGTTGGGTACTTTATTTAGGTATAGACTGTAATAAATTCATTGAGTGATTTGTCTTAATTATGTATGAATTTATTGACGTAATATGTCTACATTGAACTGGATCACATATGAGATTTAATTAACCTAGTAATAACTGTCAGACTTATTAAATCTTATAGGCATTGATTTACTATAATCTTAATCTTGAGTTAGTTATGATTTCATGATTGTAGTTGTTATTTCATGACATACACATGTAGTCTAGATTACCCGGTATTTTGGTGAAAGCAATTACAAATATTAAAATTATAGATTAACAATATAGAATTTGTACGACACATCTCTTGATGAGTTTTCAGTACTTAATCATAGAATTCTCTGGCCAGAGTATCTCAACATAAATAAGTATGTTGAAAATGATCATTAGAAAAAACCAGTAAGTATCAAGGAACAAGATGTAATTAAATTGATTGAACAGTTGAGATATCAATTTTAATTAATGATGTGGTACAAAGGATTGTGCAGTAAAGAAATCAATGTGGTTTGGGCGAATTATATTCGAGCATACAATTATGGAGGTCAGTTCCAATCTTATAGTGGATTAGAATTGGAATTAAATAATTATATTTGTTTAATTACAAATTTAATTATTGTAGCCACTATTGTATGTTTCCAAATGATCATCGGGTTAGCTCATTTAGTTGACAACACCATCACTGAACCCAAAAGTAAAAAAAACTGGCATATTATATTAAAATCATAATTATAATATTTGTTAAGGCCTAGTATGTTATATTCAAGTGTAAATGGGGGCTTGCAATATTTTACAAGGTAGTCTCTTAGTTAGTTACACATTCTTTCCATTTTTAAATAAGTGGAGAGATAGTTAAAAGAGGAATTATATTTTAAATAGAAATCCTAATCCTAACATACAAGGGCGTTTCAAAAGATATTATAAAAGGGACATTATTCTATTAAGAAAAGGAGGATCCCAGGGCTTTTAAGAAAAAAAAAATACAAAGACATCTAAGAGGAGTCAGTTGCAATTGGAAGTGGTGAAGCAGACGCCCACACGTCCAGTGTTGATCAAACTTGAGTCATAACCTTGAAGATCGTTTGGAGACGGATCTACAACTCTCAATTGTTCATCTTCTCAAAACATCAAAGTATGAATTTCTAAATTACTTAATTCTTATATATTGTATGAGATAGGTTCTAAAATGTTTTAACTAAAAAATTAAAAAATCTAATTTTATTCCCTTCAATTTTTTTTATGTGATCACAGAATGTTGAATTCAATGATTATTTAGTAACGGTGATTTGAGTATGGCTGTATTTGCTTAACGTGTCATCAGCCTTATTGTTTTTTTTTTCCCTTTCTTTTTTCTGTTTTTGGTTGGAATTAGTTGAAAATAGGGAGTGATATATTCAAAATACCCACAATCCGAACTCTGTTGGATCAAAATTCACAAAAAAAATAAAAACTTTTATTCTCCTTTTGTCCTGCTTTTGTTAAAATGTATGCTCTTTATGAGAATCTCATTGAAAACATCATTTTTGGACTGGTGGAGCCACAAATAAAACATCACCTTTATTCTCATATGCATAATTGATCGATACCAGAGAAAGCTACATTTAATTTGGACGCGACGGAGAAAATAAAGTCGTTGTATATTCATAATGGACAGTAAACTGCAACTCCGAACTTATATACCTTCTTAATATTACTTTACCATCGGGTTTTCCAATTCCAATGAGCAACGTTTTTGTAAGTAAGTAACGCTTTCATCTATTTATTTTTTAATGAATAATTAACTTAGAAAATTCATGTAAAAACTTGAATCATCTCATGAGAAATTATACAGTAGAATTTGAATTTTTAAATCCACATTCTTTAATTCTCGTGCATGTTATTATGGAGTTATATTCACCCAAGTTATGAATATAACTATCGTTTTTCAGCCCCTTGTTTGCTTTGGTCGAGAATAATAATATATGATAAATTGATAATGTTAAGGGTGGAGCTATTAATTTGAACCCACCAGATACTCCTTAATCTCATTTGTTGTCACCATACTCACCAGTTGATTTGAAAATTTTAAATTTACCTCTACGCACCTGGTTAAATGCCAAAATGTGTATGTTGATTAATTTATATCATGACCGATTTTTTTATTGTAATGTTAGGTTTTTTTTTTTATTTAATTTTGATAGTTATGTCTTGTAATTGGTATTAATAAAACTATTTTCTATTCTACAGTAACCCAAAAAAAATGTTGTCGAACCAGAAGGAAAAATGAAGGAAAGACGAGTTACCCTCCTGAGAAATGAAAGAGGCATAAACAATTCTTTGATTCGGTCATCGGCGGGGTAGTAATAGGAGGTGGCCATGTATGTGTCTATGTGACATGATAATAACCGGATAGCATGAACACTATTTATATTTTGAACACTTTAAAATATTTATTAGACTCATTTTTTAATAATTTTTTTATTATTAAAATGTCCCTAACATAGATTATTTTTATGGACAAATTTTTTGTTTAAAGAACAAAATGATAATTAAATGCGAAAAAAATTTACCTCCCTCTTTAATCCATCTCTTCCCGAAATAAAGATTAAATGAAATTGTTTGATATTTGGGAATAATTTCTTGATGATAATTAATAAAGCTTGAATTCAGCCAAAAAACTATTGTTTAGACTATTCTTTGAATTTGGGCTATAGTACTCTCTCCCTGGTCAACCGTTCTTTGTATATATTAAAAGTAACGAGCCATGAGATTTATTAATTATTATATAATTACATATTATATATTATAGGTAACAATGTCAAATCGTATTGTTGATGGGTTACATTATTTGAAGCCTTGAAAAGTACGTACTATCGTTTTAATAGAATTTTTGTATTTGAATTACATTTGAATAACTTTTCCTTTCTATATAATTACTATTACTTAGAATATATAGTTATGGAGGCAAAGCTCCTAATATCCCCTTATAAGGTGTATTATTTTATACTTTTCTATATAGCATATCATGTTTACTTTAAAATAAAACTTTTTTTTTTTTCAAATTTAACTCGGATATTATAAAGTTCTAGGTCTGCCCTACTTTACAATGTCCAATTTTATGGTTTCGCCCAGTAATTTCATTAAGTTGACATTTTATCCATAAACTTACAAAATTTGACCTAAAAATTTATCATTATATATTTGATCCACCCCATCTTTCCAGTTCTAATTTCCCTGAAGGAGTTACCACGTTCCAACATTTATTTTTACTTCAAAGAACTGCATATATCTTTTTTTATTTTCGTACAAAAGCACAAACAAACAGAAAAAAAAAAAAAGCATGTGATTGAGCATGAACACTATCTAGGGTTTCCACATCCACGTAAACAGCAAACTAATAAGGGAGACAATTGGGGAGCTATAATAAATGGAAAATTGTTTTTAAACAAAAGCAAGATAAAACTATATATAACCAAATATTTTTATGTGTTTGTGAATGATGAAATTTTCTATCCGATCCACGTTATATCATCACGCCTTTGTTCAAATATCATTATCCATTGTATACACAGATGGATAAGTACACAGTACTGATGGAGAGCCTCAGCCTTAAACCGGAACAATTTCACTGGGAGGAGGGTCTGCTTCCTCCACCGAAAAGGTAGTGCTCGAAGGTTCAGCTTCTATAGTATCTTGCGACCGCAATGTGCTGCGCGTAACGACGACCACAAAAGTAGGAATGGATTGAAGAAGCAGTAAAAACCAGCTACAGAAGTGACTGAGAGTGTTGGTGAGCGCATGAAACCAAGGAGAAATGCATATGCAAATGAAGTAGGCAATGCAAAAGAGAGGTGTTGGAAGCAGCAGGGAGGTCAGCATTGACAAAGCCAGCGGACCAGAGAAGTCTCCAAACCTTAGATGGATTGGGAGGACTTCGAGCGAAACGTTGAGTGGGATCTTGAGAGAAGTGAGAAGAAAGAATAGGGTCAAGCTAGATAGAAACAGCATGGCCACGGCCGTGAACAAGAAATTATGCTCACGACCATTGGCAACGATGTTGAGTACTGGAAACAGACAGGTTTCATTCGAAGAGTTGAGAACAAGAAGGGAAAGGCTGAGCATAGGTGGAACAGTATAGCGCAGATCAATGTTGGAGACCATTTTTGGTCAGTTAATGACTTTATTAATTTTCATCCTTTACCTTTGCATCTTTATATAGTAATTGTTCCTCGTGGCCCGTGGGGGAGGGGGTTTGAGCTTTCCTGAATCCTTACCAAGCATGGCCCACACGTATTTTGATTTATGTATTGCCATTCAAAATAATTATGTGTTTAGAGAGTGAAATATCGGCAGGAACACAACAGAGCGTATTGGGCAGTATGACGGTCCTTAAAATCGGCAGGAATATGACAAAATTCTAGAGGAAATAATAGTTTATTCAGTAAACGCGTCAAAGAAGCCGAACTAGAAAGTAGAAACCGTGTTAAAGAAAAGTTTCACTCTTTTAACAGGTAACAGAACAATTTCCTATTTGACGATATATGACTGCACGTGAGATCTTCCGCTGAAAAAAAATAATAATTAAAAACTGATATATAATTTATTTATTCTACAAATAAACGAAGCACAAAAAGTAAAATAAAAATTATTTTTAGTTTTATATACATTTATCATTGTACCATATTTTATTGAAGTATCAATACAAATTTTCTATTTTTTTAAAGAGAGAAAAAAAAAACTCCTGCTATATTAGTGAATTTGGATGTGAAATTGTACATGTATTATTTTATAAAAAAGTATTCTGAAAATAAAAATTAGGCAACGTATTTGATATTATTATTTTAACTCATAAAATGATTAATAATTTTGTAAGTATATAAAAGTTTGCCTTCACAGATTTGACTAGGTAGTTTTTAAGTAATTTTTTTTAACTGATCATCGGTGGTGTTTGAATCGCGAAGGAGGTGGGGGAGGCTGGAAAATTATTTTAACTTTGTCAAACCTAATTTTTTTAATAAATAATAAATAAATTATATGACCAAGTTTACATAGTATAAAGGGGTTTCATAAGTTCCATTTAGTGTAACTTACAAAGTAAAAAAAATAAAAATAAGATTCTGACCCTACACAACCCTGTATATTAGTTATTTATTTTTATATATTTTTAGTAGGATGTAAATTATTACAAGAAATGTAACTTAAGGAAATCCTTAAGAAAGAACACCAACCAGACCATGCGTAAATACAAGATTCTAAGCTGCATTATAATATTGTACCATTTTGTCAGTTATTGGGCTCCAATTCCATTCACTTTTATCGTTTGTGGTGCGTCATCTCGTGCAACGTCATTCACTTGAGTCATTCTTTCGTCGATGCGCTTCGTCGGCCCTCCTATTACTATTGTATTGTTATGTCAGCATCGGTCTTGAGTCATTTTCTTGGCGTTGACGATTGCACCAATCCAATGGCATTAAACATTGGACGCGAAGAGGAAGAGTACAAGTAATCAAAAAATAAGGTTGCAATAATCAAATAGCAGCAATATTTTATGTGGATATCTACAGATCTCCGTAGGAAGATCGTGTTGTTTCGTTTTTATGCATTGACAAATGACAAGCAATCTTATTCGATGGTCATTAATTTCGTCAATTTGTTAATTAATTAATTAATAATTCTGAACTTTTAGGACTATCTTTGTTTGATTTATTATTAATAAAATTCATATCTTTATGACACCACGTAGTCCCGTGAAGATCTCAACAGTCAGCAAACATAGCCATAAAGATCGAACATATATGGATGAAATGGAAGATATCAAAATGGGTAAATATCATACGTCATAATGCAGCTCGTCCTCCAGCCACAACAAAATTGGGTAAAAGATACCTGCAAATTATAGCGAGGCAAAGAAACATTATTGTTAGTTTCCTCACTTTATTCCATTTTAATCTGACTTAATTGATATATTATGAGTGATTTGAGATTTTTTTCTCCAAAATGATCATTGAAAGTCAACAGCTCTTATTAAATTAATGGGATAGATTTGGCTCACTTTAAGTTTATAATTCCAATGTAGATGTTCCAATTGCATCGTTGAATTAATTTAAGAGATTTGATAATTTTTTTTTTTAAATAAGTATTTTGTCACATAATTTAGTGACGTAGATTTTTTTTTTTCCAGGTTTGTGTAATAGATGACGTTTCTGGTAATTAATTTTTTTGGAGCATAAGCATCTGTAAGTCGTTGGGCCCCAGTGCCATTCATGTATGTCGGGGCATCTTCTAGTGCAATTTCAACAAGTATCTTCATCGACTCCGTGATCTTCATCGATTCCAGCAAGAGAGGAGTGATCTGAGAATGTGAAGAAGCCAACGAAAGAAACACTTGAGGTGATTAAAAAGCATCCCATGAGAACGAGATGTGATTACGACGAGGAGGAAAGCACTCCAGAAGAGTGATTGTCATAAAGCAACAGACACTAACAGCAAGAAAGCAACACCGCATTTGATTGAAGTAAATAGCAAAGAAAAAGCAACTTTTGCTGTCAAAGAGACGGCTTCCATGAACAGGCAAATTAATTTTTTTTTGAGTACTAAACTTTTACGTGAAAAGTAGTTTGAGAAAACTTTAGTCACGTGCTTAAATTTTACAATAGAACTAATAGACATTGTGGTTTGAGAGCCTTAACGTTAGACTTATAATTTTAGAATCATTTTTATGCTATTCTTGTAACATCTAAGTATATGTAAAATTTATACTTAGTTGGGCATGGCGCTTTCAGTTTTGTTGTCCCGTCTTTTTAGAGACTTTAGAAGTTATTATTTTCGTAAGTTTAGAGTAGGATCCTTTTTTTTTTCTCTCTTAATTCTCTTTATTTCTTAATAATTAGTCAAATATGTATATTTATTAAAAAAATTAATTTTATTATCACACACTTTACTAATCATTAAAATAAAAAAAATTAAGAAAAAAATTAAAAAAAATCTTTATTCCATACATTTAGCTATTTTTATTTATTTATTTATTTATTATATTACTTTTCTTTACTCGTTCTTAGTATATTTTTAAAAGATAAGACTATTATATCCCTATTAAATCTCACCATTCATATTTTATTTAATAAAGTTTCTCTTATTCTGCCAAGGCCTCTTTTTTTTTTTTTTTGAAAATAATAATAAACGCATCAAATATCATCAATTAGTACAACATCGGATCATCTCATTTCTTTAGTTATTGATGCCCTCTTTACGCACTGCCGAAAGAATTTCATCAATTCCAATCAAAAGCAGGATAATCATTGGTTTAAAAAATATATATATATAATCAAATGATCCCAAATAATGGACTCTTTCATTCCTTAAAGTTTAAAGTCGCTGACTTTTTTCCGATAAAATTTATTATTTCTTCGCACAAACGGGATGGGTGCCTCTAGTAACACCCAATTAAAAGTCCATTAACTAGTGAACCGCTCTATCTTGATCAAGCTACATCTCTTTCTCTTTTATGCCTCCTTTCTTCAATGTATTACTAATCAATTTGTATTTCCATTCTCTCTTTATATTGAGATTGAAATTGAAGAAAAGAAAAATTAAGATAGAGATAGTGGACATGAATAATAAACCAAAGAGAACGCATCAAAAATTAAGACAATGGACGGAAACAGAAGCACATGCATAATCCCTGACAAACATACAAGTGGCACAGGTACTGAACAACTAATGGCAGATATTTCGTGCTGAGTATTGTTTCCATCCCTAAAAGTAACTACACATATAGTTTTTATGTGTTATTTCAGCAATTAGCATATATATATGAAAAGAACACCAATGATCCATGCGAAATAAAAGCACCTATGCTAAATTAGGCTACCATGCATGGAGTATCTGTAAGTTGGCGGGCTGCAATTCCATTCCGGTATGGCGTGGCATGCGGTATAATTTCATCACGTTCTGCTTCACCTCCATCATCGTGATATAACGGTTGTTGTTGGAAAGTGAAACCGATGATAAGTGGTGTGATTGATATGAGATAGTGAATAAATGTGAATTAGCCAACGAAAGATACACTTAAGCAGATTAAAAATCATTCCACGAAAATGAGATGTGATTATGCTGAAGTAAATATAACTTTTACAAATTATACGTAAAATTATTAAATGAAATGTAAAACAATTAAATTGGTATTTTAAAATTAAAATCAAAACAAACACTTGTAAAATAACATAAAATTTATGAATCAATATTAAACGAAAAATATTTTATCTATTTAATTTATTTAAGTAAAGAAAAATCACTCATCAATTGAAAAAAAAAATGTATTCAATACAATTGAAATAAATTTTTAGAATTGATTTAACTATAACTTTTATATTCATTTTAGGATATTTATAATTTTCTTTTATTTTCTATCATAATATTTGTTTACTGCATATGTTAATTAAGTAAAATAATTTTTCTTGATGTGGATCAAGCCATAATAGAATAAAAAGATATTCTTATGTTATTAGACATATATAATATATTAACAAAATTGGATCTAATTTTTAATTAATTAATTTATTTTATCTTCTATTTACAAGTTTTATGTTCGATCTATTTATATAATCTATGTTTTATTTTACAATTAATGTTGATTTACAAGTTTGATGTTATATTTGTAAGTTTTTGTTTTGTTTATCATTGACACACTAATTTACCGCTACTACACTAATTTACTCATATTATATTCTATTTACTAGTCTATGTTTCATTTATATTATTTATATTGTACTTTACACTTGATGTTGATTTACAAGTTTTACATTACATTTATAAGTTTCTATTTTATTTACTAATAATGCAACAATTTACCATTCTTATGTTGATTTACTTGTTTTACCTTATTTTATAAGGCTTATGTTTCATTTACATTTTTTATGCTTTATTTTACACTTAATGTTGATTTAGAAGCTTTATATTACATTTATAAGTTTTTGTCTCATTTTCCAATAATATACCAATTTATCACTCCTATGTTAAGTTATTTGTTTTACCTTTTATTTACAAGTCTCATGTTCTATTTACATAATTTATGTTTTATTTTACACTTAATATTAATTTATAAGTTTTATGTTAAATTTACATGTCATATGTTACATTACATAAGTCATGTTTAATTATGATATTGATACAGTGATTTTATTCATGGTATCATAGAATGACTATATATATAGTAGTTGAGGATAAAGGTATCAAGGTAAGGATCTTCATGAAAAGGATTTGAAAATTGTGTCTTGATTGTGAATTCAGAAAAATTTTGGGACTAGGCCCAAATGATATTGCCTTAAATCATTAGAACCTCTCATAACTGCACTGCGTTGGGATGAATTCTACAATACATCTGAGATAATATAACTATTTAATGCATGCATGACATGTATAATTAAATTTAATGCAACCACCACTTGAATAGTGATCCTTCAAATAAATACACATATGTTATAAAATTATTTATTTGTTGTATAGTTGATATGATACCTCTGATGTATTGTAAAATTTCTCCTAGGTTGGATATAGTTGTCAACTTTCTTATTCTGGCCGCTTAATAATTTGATCATTATACCCGAAATTCATCAAATTTGTGATATATTATTGGTGTTTTGTCAAATGTGGTGCATAAGCCAATTAAGACGATCTTAGTGGTCCATTTTTGTAAATCATTTTTAATTTGTCAATAATTTTTTTATATTAGAAATCCAATTTAGCTATAACACAGAACAATTAAAATATAAATTTACAATTTTTATTTTGAAAGGAGCAATTTGCAAATTAAGATGTGGATAAATCCCTTATCATATCCCTATAGTTTAGTGCAATGCCCTAGCTATTAAATCCCTATCATTTTCATAGAATAAAAAAATATTGCAACGAAGAAAGTAGGGAAAGAGTATAGGATTTGATTATTGCATGATAAAATTTTAAAGATGTATGAAGAAAATAAAAGAATGAATATTTGATTGTCTCCTTGGCATGAAACGGTTTCTAATGTGTTTAAGATTGTTTTTTACTGCCTTGACTGCATTTTATTCTCATCTCATCATCTAACGTCAAGACGGCAGTTGCTGTCATTATAGCTATGGATCTTAATTTGTTAGTTGCAATCAACATAAACAACGGGCCAAGTATTTGCAAATTCTTATGTGATCATCGACATGACATTAATTTGGTGTATTTATTTATAAATCCCTCAGTTAATATATTGCGTTAGTGGTTATTGGTAGGGAAATTGTAACCTCCAAAATGAAACCGTTGAATCATTTTTTTAAGGGCGACTCTTGCAATCGTATCACTCCACCTATGTGGGTGGAACAAAGTTTCATTTAGCTTACTTAGGATTGCATATTATTTCAGATCACTTTCTCATATAATATATAGAATTATTATAATTTAGAAATCGTACTTTTGCTTTTTCGTTATGGTATTTAAGGCTCTTAAGATACAATCTATTACCACCTCTTCTGTTAGATCACGATCTGTCACCAATGATTTTTGAGGTTATGACTCAAGTTTAATATGCACTTAACGTGTGGGCGCCTGTTTCACCACTGAAAACAACTAACAAGAAAATATTTTTCTCTCAAAGTCAAAGAGAAAAAATTACGGCTTTTTTTTTCTTTTATGGAGAAAATGTATTTTTATACTATATTGGTAAAATCTTCGGCTTCTTATTTATCTCATTTTTTTTATTTCTATTAAATTAAAATAATTGATTTAAATTAAAATAAGATAAAAATTCTAAAATATTTTGCCATTACACTTATTATAATTATAGGGGACCACCTTGTAAAATAACACAAGGCCCCTTCTAATATATTTAGGCTTTTAATTCAAATAGTTAGTTGTCTTATTTATTAACCCATTAGTGGTACAGTCAATTAAATGAGCTAACTCGGAGATCATACGAATATATATAATTATGGCTACAATAATTGGGCCTGTAACTAAACTAGTGTGATTATTTAATTTCAAATTTACTCTACTAAAAGATTGAAATTGACCTCCATAATTATATACTATCTAGGATAATATTTTCGAATAATAATTCGACCCATGCCACATTGATTTCATTACTGAACAATCATTTGTACCACATTACTAATTAAATTGATATTTCAACTGTTCGATCGATTTAATTGCATTTTATTTCTTGACACTTACTGGCTTTCTCTAATGATCTTTTTCAACATACTAATTGTGTTGACTGTAAATGTATGTCGCTCCCATTGGTGACTCAAATGGAACAACGATCATAAACATGAAACTATAATTAACTTAAGATTGAGATTGCAATAAAATCAATGTTTATGATATTTAATAAGTCTAATAGTTATTCCAAGGTTAACTAAATCTCATATGTGATCCAGTTCAGTGTAGTCAAACTACATCAATAAATTCATACATAATTAAGACAAATCATTCAATAAATTTACTACAGTTTAAATATAAATAGAGCGTCCAACTCTATTTATCAATTGTGAACTCAATTTATTTAATCATAAGATGACATGTATTCATGTTTTTTTGTGAATACATATAATAATCACATAAATATATATAATATGATTAAATTGACCTTATTTAAAATATTTATGTAATTAAGATGTCTGAAAAAATATCTCAAATATTTTATTAATCAAAAAATTTATTTATTATAAATAAATAAATTAATATGGTTTAAAGAGCACATAATCTCAAGAGTCTTAGCCTATTTTGTTCACATTTATTGGATTTAATTTAGTTCTCATAGCTACTATAGTTATTTTCTTATTGCTTAAACGCATGTGTGTGTACATCTTCCTCTGAATTGATAAGAACCTCACTGTATTTACATTGAGAAATGGATGCATCGACAGAAAACGAGGAATTATGGCCTCAAAAGAGAGCTCTATTGCCCAAATTCTAGACCTCCGTCTATGAATTAGTTAAAAAATCTAGCCCAAGAACTTGAAATCGAGTAGTTCCATAGGACCAATTGTCGTTTACTTGTGATCCTTCTTGAATAATGACTAACAATTTTCCTGCAGATTCTGCAATATACCAGCTCTCTGGAAAAAATTGAAAAAGTTCACCGGGCAAGTTTGAGACTTCTTGTCCCACAGGAGGATTGTTACCGCTAATTCAAAAGCCCGTACTTGATTAGTCTTCACAGCATAGAGTAACCCATTATAGTACATAATGTCATAATAATAGGCATTCAAGTCTATGGGGATCTAAGATTTATCACCGGCTCTAGCATATGCCATTTTCCTAACATATATAATCACAACCGTATAATTAGGCGTGTAATTAGGACTAGATGACAAAGCACACTTAAAAATAAAATTACTAAACATCTTAGAAGTCTTAAGATCGCGCCAACTTTTTATGGTTTTGATATGGGGAAGTGTAATTTGGCAGTGTGAAAAGGGATGTAAGAGGGACATACTCAAATCCTGTGCAACTGTAATAAGCCAACCCTTTGAAGAAGAACACTTTTCACCATTTTGCTTCTGGTAGCATAAGTTGGCGAGTCATGCCTTTTAAAAGACTGAAAAAACCGCGTTGATCGGTGCACTTTTCTGGTGCAAGCAAGCATCAGCCATGGGACTCGATTGTAGTTGAACTTGAGTTTCACCGCGGTTGCGACAGATCTCCATGAAGAACAAACTCCACCGAAAGCAACTAAGTCTTGACGCCACGTTAGCAGCTGAGCAATATCGATAGGTCATTATTCAGTATTGACCAATAGTTAAAAGAACAAGATCGAAGCTTTTATTTATATAGAGCATATGTGTATAAATATAAGAGTGCTGCTAATTGCTAAACAAACGGAATGAAGAAAGAAGGATGACAGAAAGGCAGAGGCTGCTGCCGTTGCAAGCGTTTATTTATTTTGTTGTGCCCCACTATTAATAAAATAAGATTAAAAAATAAAATAAATCAAAACTAATAAATTTATCCACTTGCCCAACCCATTATTCTCATCCCCTCGTTCCCTCCGTTTCCTTTCTCCATCGCCAACAAAGCTCTAAACAGTATCTGTTCTCATTCTAAATGCCTGCTAACGATCTCCTAGCGATCGATCTACAACGAAGCCGCCACTATAAAAAACGACCTACTTTGGCAAGGTAATTATTATTATTTTTTCTTAATAAATAAATAAATTAATTATTTTTATTAATTTTGATTGTTTAATTTATAAAAAATAGTTTGAGTTTGTTCGTGGACTCTTGACTTGAGGATGTTAAATAATTTTTAATTTGTAGTAATTTTATAGATATCTAAATGCAGATGCTGATCTACAATGAAGCCGCTGATTTTATGGCACTTTTCCACTGGGATATCGCAAATGAAAAAATGTCAGAGATAATGGTTGGGTGATAATGTGATATCACACATTCATTTGTTTTTTGTCTTTTGTCTTTTATCATTATTTTTTATTATTTTAATGTTTCCCAATGATACTTTAATGTTTACTTTTAATTACTGCATGAAACGGCAGTAGACCACTGTGTCATTCTTTCGCTCTTTTGTTAACATTTTCGTAAATATAATGAAGACAGAGCTATAGATATTGATGAAGACCACGGAGCATACTGGAATAAGACGACGTCTCATGCCTATAAAGGAAAACGGCTTATTATGCCATGTGAATCACAACAATGCGCATACAGCTTGTAAAGTCAATTCACCAGTGTCAACAATAAATAAAATTATGATCAGTTATTTAAATCAAATTTTAATTGCCGACCAATCCTAACTAAGAATACTTGTATCAAGAACCAGCAATTTTAATTTAAATGATTGAATTAAAATTTGTGATCAATTTAATTGAGGGGTAATAAAAATAATAATAAATTTCAAAATTTAATACAATAATTTAAAATTTAAATAACCAGTAACATATATTTGAGTTTGTAGTTAATATTTTTTCAAACCAATGAGATGGGTTATTTCAATAATATGATATGCATCCCACCAACAAACCTCACCTTAATCCTACCAAGACAAATTTTTTAAAATAAATTTGTCATTAATTTAAAATTTAGGACAACTTTATTTTGAAGAGTTGAAGTAGATTAGGGTAGACTCTCTATTTTTACTCGACTTAAAATATGCCGACAAGCAGTTAGGCTGCATAGCACACACGTCATAACATCATTTGTTTATTCATGGCTGATATGTAACCCTTAATGTATTTTAAAATTTATCAATTTATAAAGGAAGTTATTGTAACACCCTATTTTTTACTAATAATTTAGATTGTAAATTATGATGCATATACAAAAGAATTATGTTATATATCTCAATTTATTTTTAAATAGCTATCTCAAATAATGTAACATTCATTAATTAAAAAAAAAACTTTCGTCGATTCGAATAAGCATTTTTGACTAGTTGAGTAGTCATTTGTTGCATGAGTTGAACTATTGGCACATTTTCATTTATCTTATAAAATGATTAAAATCTCTCCTTTGAGTAATTATAATAAAGGATAAATATATTTCTAAGTACATCCAATGTTTTCTTTTATGTTTTTTTCCCCAAAACATGCTCTCTCTTAAAAAAAAAACTTTGCAGAAGCACACTATTTTTCTTTTCATGTAATAATGTAAACTATTATTGCAGAAGAAAAAAAAATTACATTTCTCTAATTAATTAGCATGAACTCATAATTTTTTAAAAGTTAGCTATTTCTATCCTTTGAAGATTGATTTTAGTCTCTACTTTAATATATTTTGGACTAAAATCAACAATGGGCATTTAAAAATTTTAGAGTAATATTACACATCTAAAATTTTTTATCCCAAATAATGTGACATTCATCAATTGGTTGGTAAAATTAAAGTGAATTAATTATATTATCTTACCAACTAATTGATGAATACCACAACATTTGAAATGATTATTTGAGATAAAAAATTTGAGATCTATAACATTATTGAAACTTTTATAACCCATAAATTTGTGGATGTTGGGAAGTAAAACTCCGCACAAGATGGAAAGAAAACAAAAACTGAATTATTTTATTTTATTTTTTTTTGGATGAAGAAAGTTGCTGTTTAGAATAGGAGTATTTTTTTAATTTAAAGTGAGTGTTAATAACAATAATAGACTTTGTATTATTAATCAATAACTCTTATTGTGTTATTTATATGGTATGTTATTCGACATATGTAATAACTAATAGGCCTTTGACTTAGTAGTCTAATATTGGAGAGGATAAAAATTTAAGCAATGCAACTAGCCTTTGTAATTATGTAATTATCTCATGTAATTAAAAAAAAAACAATGTGACAAAAGATACCATACACTTTTGATTCATTTTATTAAATTTACTTTTCTAACGGGACTATCCAAGTGAATGCATAAGTAAAAACATTTTTTTGTTGTCAATAGTTATTACAATTTTTTTTTTTTAAATTTCGGAATAGGTCGTTCCAATTCACAAATGAATAACTGGAACGAGGAGGGATTATTAGTCGGTTTTCATTTGTAAAACATTTTTGGGATAGAAGTGGTTTAGGGCTATTATAAATTCCCAAGTTTTTTAGACTTCAATTACTAATGGCCAGGCAGATGAAACTGAACATATCAAATTACGGTAGCTTGGCTTGGAAAAACCCCCTCTGAGAGGTGGAAGATTAAGTGAAACAAAAATTAACCAAGCACAATCTAATACTAAAACAAGAAAAAAAATCGTGTTTCTTATCATTAACAGTCAAATGAGAGACTGCGATTTTCTTTTCTAACACTTATTTCCTTTTTTAATGGGCGACGATCTCTCGAATTCCTAATTTATTGATTAGGGATTTGCCATTACGAGCAAAAAAAAAACTAAAAACCATAATTTTTTTTAATCAGGGATAATATTTTCTTTATTCTTTTTTTTTTTCTAACAATGATGATAATAATGTTAAGTTACATTGTAAGTATAAAGTCCTCTTTTCCCATATATTCACTAACAAAAAGGACAAGGCATGAACATAATATTTTTAGAAACTTGGAGTATAAAATAATAGATTTGGAAGTTTTCTAGTACTTTTGATCTTTTGTCATTATTATGGTAAAATTGAGAGATTGTCGATTTCCTCTCTACTGTAATAATTATATATCATTTATTTCTTATTGTTTTTATAATAGCCAATAACCTCTCTAATAATATAAGTTTATAATATTACTCTTATTTTCAAATACACTTTTATTTATATATATTATAAAATAAATAAATCATATGAATAAAAAATTGATTATTCTTTTCATAGCTGATTATTTCTACAGCACAGCTAACAACATTACCGAACTAGCCCAGAGATTGTTATCCCAAAATGCTGCGTTACTCTTCAATATATCTTTTACCAAAAACAATTTTTATGTAATAATTGATTCATAGTTTTTATAAGAAAAATGATAAAAAGCCTTAATGGTGACACAATGACAATGAAAATAACCATAAAATCATACGTTGCTATAATGTTAAGTACTAAATTTTTATAAATTATAACACCATATGATTTTATGGTTGTTTTATCACTGTTCAAATATCAATATTCTTTTTATAAAATTGCAGCTTCTATATATATATATATATAAAATTCTTGCTAGCTACACAAATAAAATCCACATGTGGCGTATTTGGCTAATTCCGTATGTTAATAGCCCCTAATCATAATTAATGATTTTTTAAATTTCAATTTTGGTAATAACTTAAAAATATTATATCAATCAAAAGGTGCAAATTAAAACTTGCAAAAGTTACTTTGAGTCCAATACCAATAACTTAAAAGGAGACGGAGATGGCCAGATGGGTCACTCACTTAAATCAATACAGCAGTTAATTAAACATATTATGACATGAAGAAAATTGGACTATCTCACATTGTTTGATCTACATCTAGGCCAATAACTCTCCATGAAAGGTCGATATTCAGATTTTCATTATTTTGGCTCAGAACCAAACTCTGCTTTTGCATGCAAAATATTTAATTTCAAGACAATTTTAGATTTATAAATGTCATGCCATGTTCTCACAGTAAATTATCAAATAACTTGCTTGAGCCTGTTGTTTATGCAGACTGCAACCGAGAAACGTCCCCAGCTATAGTAACAGCAGCTGCCGATATGCTTTCTTCACATTGCATGATATGCAAATAAGAATAATAGAGGGAATTGATCGTAACATATGAGGTGCCGTCACTAAACACATAAAAACCGTTTCATATTAAGGAGACACAATCAAATATTTTTTCCTTTATTTCTGCATATATAAATCTTTCAAATTTTCCCATGCAATAATGTAATCCTATGCTTCCTTCTCTATCTTAATTTCTTTATAGTCACAATTTTTTTTCTGCGAATATTGTAAGGATATAATAGGGTATTGCGCCAAACTATAAGAACAGTAAAAGATTTTACATGGCCATCTTAATTTGCAAAGTTCTCCTTTGGAAAAAAAATTGCAAATTTATAATTTAATTTTTCTGTTAAAGATAAATTGGATTTATAAATATAAACAATTAATGGCAAATTAAAAATGATTTATATTATATATATGACCGCGTAGATTATCATTTAATTTTCATTGGCTCATGGGCCGCATTTGACAACCAATGCATCACAAACTCGGTAACTTCGGGTATAATGGTTAAAGTAACAGGGGATAAAATAAGAAAGTTGACAAGTAATCCAATATGCAGTGCAAGTACAAGATGTTCTGAACAATATCATCTGGACAATGAAAATAAAGAGGACTTAATTGATACATTTTTCAAACTATTGACTTATTGGTATGTTTTAAAAACTATAGTGTAGAAGACTCTTTCTCATCTTCTTCTTTAAATACCCTAAATACACATCAATCTTCCTACAACTGTCTTCTTTTTCTTCTTACTGTTTCTTATTTGTTAGAAAATCATCTTCTTCCTATTTCCTTTTACCTCCGCTAAAATACCGAAGAGTCCTCCTAAGAATTACCTGTGTTATCGTTGCATAGACACTTTTCTTGCATATCCAGGAGGTCTTTTAGATTATAACAACAGAGTCCATCCCCCATTTCAAATCGAATGCGGGGACTGTCATAACAAGTTTAAGACCATTGCTCTGCGAGACAAACATCAAGAGAAAGAACACTGATGTCTGGTTCTTTTCTTTTTGTTTCCGGAGATAATGTGATAATTGTCATATTAACATACAACTTAATTGATAGATATTTTAGAAATTTTCTTTTTTTTCATTTTTATAACAATATATTTCCTGTTATGATAGCCGGAGGAAGCAGCAACTGCAAAGGTGGTGGCGGCGGCGGTAGTGGCAAAGGCAAGGCAAGAGGAGGAGACGGTGGAGGCGGAAAACTAAAACACAGTTGGCTATGCTTTTTTCTGTGTTGAGATGTAGGAAAAAAATAAAGAAAGAAAGAAAGAAAAGAACTAGACTTTGATGTTCTTTCTCTAAATGTTCATGTCATTGAGCAGCGATCTTAAACTTATTACTCGATTTGAAATGCGGGGTGGATTCTGTTGTTATAATCTAAAAGTCCTTTAGGATATGTGAAAATTATGTGACAATATTAATGATAACACCTGTAATTCTTAGGAGGACCTTCGGTACAAGCTGATTCTTGCTAAATTAGGCTGCGTTAATTGGATATTTTTTCTTGGAGTATCTGAAAGTAAATGGGCACCGTTAACGTTGGGCGTGGCATGTTGTAGAATTTCAATAAATTCTAATTCTGGTTCAACTGAAGTATTGGTAGGAGATTGAAAGATGTTTAGATATATTATAAATAAATGTAGGCGAAACTTTTAATATAATTATCGTAATTATATTAAAAAATAAAAATTAATTAAACTAAATTAATTTTTTAAAAACATTATTCACGCATTATTGTTTATATGTATCTAAAATATTAATTTTTCAAAACATAATTTATAAAAATTAAAAGACACAAAAATTTTTACGTGGTTCCAATTAATTAATCCTACAATTACTGACTCCTTTGATTCAAATACACATCAATTCTCGGGCACCACTATTATCCACTACATTTAAATGGGTTTGAGGTTGAATCATATTATTTTGAGTTCCTTTTTTTAATGTTTAATTTAAAGTAAAGCATTGAAAGGATGAAATAAAAAAAAAAAGAAAAAGAAAAAGAAGACTTGCATTTTTTATACCCAAGATTTATTTTGTTTGTTTCAACATTCCTACCTTGAAATAATGAATTGAGTTCTTATAGGCATTTTGGACGCATCCAATTCAATTCAATGAAATCTTTCATTCACATTTTTTCCCACTAAGAATATTTTATAAAACTCTTGGACCCATGAATTTGGAGTATCTTACTTTCACGCAATTCACATGGTTCAACAAGCAATCTTAGATGAAAGACAATTCACTAAATTGAGATTTTACAACCTATGGATTTATCAAACTTAAGACTCTCACTTATAATTATCACCATACAACTTGCTCAACCTTAAACTGAATCTGCTTATCTTGAATAACTGCTACTCTTCTTGATCCACGATCCTCAAGACACTTCGCAAAGTGATCAATAGCAATTCTTCAATTATTTAATGTCTAGTAATCTAAAATCCATATAGACTCTCTGCAAAGATAAAAAGATATAGTTTCGTTACAAGAGTTGAATAAACAAAACAACTCAACACAACATCATATGCCAAATCCGGACTAGGGAGGAGGCCGAATTTTGCTTCTCTATTTTATACTCTGTGTTGTGTACCTTCAACTGTGAAATATATATCTTTATATATGTACTAGGGTTTCAAAAAATCACAATTCATAAATGATTTGGATTATTTCTAAATAAGAGTTTCGTTCCTCTTATAATTCCTATGAATCCGAATAAAAATAAATCTAATATTCTTGCCGTGTTTGTCTCTTAATAAATATCTAGAGCATTAATAAACTTTCAGTTTAAACTATCTCTTGCTCTAAATAAATCTTATGCTTCAATTATAGAATCGCGTTAGCAATAAACTTCTTAAATTAGACATCTAATTAAAATAGGAAACAAATATTTGGAATAAATTGGAATTATACTAAATTAAGAAATTAATAAATTGATTCTTATTACAGGATATTCAATAAATAAAATTCTAATTTAGTTAAACTTGCCATAAGATTCCAACTTTATAAATAATGGACTTAGCAGAGATAATAATGGGTTATTGTTGGAAAGTGAAAGAGATGATAAGAAGTGGGAATGATTTGAGAGAATGGAGGAGGCAATGAAAGAAACATTTGAGTAGATAAAAAGCATTCCAAGCAAAAGAGAATGAAAATGGGTTACTCCAACCAGAAGAGAAAGGCTAACATCAAGAAAGCAACAAAAACTAAGAAATTCCAAGCGGAGAGTTGAAATGAATCTTGACTGAAGTGAATATAAGGATTATGCAAAGAACAAGTACCATAATTGCGATGAGAAGCACTTGGTAGTTTATTCAAGGTGATAAGAGCACAAGTATGAGATGGTAGTTTTTTTTTTTTTTTTTATTACTTTGGTTATGTGTCTTAATCTCTTAACTAATTTTTATTTTTAGTAGACTCTTGATCATATTAAAAAAACTAAAATACATATACTTACATTATAGTATAGTGCAATACATGAAAATTTCATACAATACATGACATTATAATGCATTACAAGATATTATCATGCAACATATGATAGTATTGTGCAATTTATGACAATATGGTGCAATATACGACTTCGTTATATATAATGAGTTAGAGTTTTTAAAATTTAGAATGAATGAGATTAAAAAATTTGTAAGAAAATTTTTATACCTTCTTACAATAAAAAAAATATTATGGACATTTAACTGACTTTGGGATCTAAATTTTACAGTAGAGTCTAAATCTCATGACTGAACCTAGGGGTCTTCTTAAAAAAATCTCTTAATCAAAGAGGGCTTTCAATTTGTGCAATACATTTACAACAACTTGGATTGGAAAGAATGACATCAGATATTTATTTATATATATAGAAACGTGTGACTTAGAACTCGTTTGGGAGTGATTTTTAGATTCTGTAATTCAATATGCAAGAAAAGTTGAGAATAAAAAAAAAAGGAGAAAATAGGCTAAGTGGCAATTGGCGAGTGGGCTTTGGCGTTTTGCAGTCAATTAAACACAATCTTGCTATCTTTCTATCTCAGCGGTCTGATTTAAAAAAAATTGGCTTATTTGGTATTAAAGTGATGTAAGGCAAGTGAGTGATTTTCAAGAGTTTTATTTAACTGGCTATTCAAGTTCGAATCTTAGAAGAGATATGAGACTAAAAAATGAATTGATAATTTGCACATTTGTATACTAGATATTATAAATTTTTTATCATAGATTAAATCAATTGAGTTTTGAAATTATACAATTTAATATTTATAAAATATTTTAATACTGTAACTTTTAAATTATAATTGCTCAATCTTAATATTAATCAGAAATTTATGTTTGGACAAAAAACACATTTTCATTTGTACATAAATAAAATTAAATTATAGAATATGTTTGACTTAAAAATTTAACATATAATTTAATTTTGACTTAAAAATTTAAGAGTAATAATAATTTTTTTCGTAATTTTATTTTAGTATGCCACTTGTTATATTTTGACTTGGAACTCATTTGACTTAAAAATTATAGCATATTCCCTAAAAACGCATGCCTAATGGGAAGTCAATTTAGAGTAAGCCACCTGCCAAGTTTTGTGTTTTTTTTTAAAGGAAAGTAGAACTTTCATTTATTCAACTTATTGAATACAAGCAGAATTTCGAAGAAAAAATTCTCTCACCAAACAACAGATTCAGCTCTGTCTAAAGCTATCTTAGTTATAGCATGGGCACAACTGTTACCAATTTAGGCACATGTTTAGCTTCAAAAGATCTAAAATCCTTCTTTAAAGCTTAGATTTCCGAAAACAATCCAAAATATCTCTATCATGCCACATTTTCTGTTGTTGATCAAGTTTGTTAGGTCTTGAGAACCAGTTTCTAGAATTGCTGATTATTGGCTTAATTCCTTTGCAACTTGTATACTTTACTCAAATGCTTCTGCTTTCGCATAAGATACATCTCTCTTAAACTTGAAGGTCTTGATGGCTACTGCTATGCACTTTCTTGTATTATCCCTGATTACTGCACCTAATCCAGAACGCTGTCTTTTGTGTCATTAGTTGCATCAACATTAATCTTCAGCCAGCTGTGAGGTGGAGGAGTCCATATATTTGACTTCTTTTTATGCAAGTTTCTTTCATTCAACACATTTGAAAATTTAGTTTTTCTAAAAGCCTTAGTTATTGCTTCAGCTTTGGCCAGTGAAAGATTTGGATAAATTTTCAAACTTTCAAAAATAAACTTGTTTCTAATATGCCAAATCACCCATAAAATGCTTACCATTAGCTCTAAATCAACTTTAATCAATCTCTTCTGCTGCAGCATCATCAAATTTTCCAACATGTCTGTACTTCTCATTTTTTGAAAAACACTTACCATAGTTGATAGTTGCCATAATTTCTTTGCTGCTTGGTAGGAATCAAAGTATACATGATGTTTTCCACTATATCTCTACATTGTTTGCAATGAGCCTCATGGATAATTCTAAGCTTTTATACATTCTCTGCTATCGGCAGTAAGTTTTTTTCTACATTTCAAGTGAAAACCTTGATCTTTTCTGGAAGTGTAAGCGTCCATATAACGTTTCAGTTATTACTTTTCTATCAGAGCAACTAGGTGAATCTAGAAATTTCACATTTAAAGCCACTTGGTAGCCACTCTTAATTGAAAAATTCCCTTATTTGTCATAGTACTAGATCACTTGATCTTCTATATTCCTCCTTAGTAATGGAATGCTTAGAATTGTATTTGCATATTCCTTTAGAAATTGCTGGTGAATTAATTCTGTCTTCCAGTTATTATCATTGTCTATCAATACTAATACTGTGGCATCATGAGGCATTTTTGGGGTAGAAAAAGGTTTAAAAGTGGATGGTCTTAGTATCCAATTTGCTCTGTATACTAATATTTCTTCCATTGCCAATTTTCCATTTATAGCCATTAAGTATCACTTATTGTCCCCACAAGATGCTTTTGCAAATTATGATGGATTTGAGCCCATTGAAGCATTCAGAAAAATCCCCTCCTTAAAGTACTTGGCCTTTAGGGTTCTAGCTGCTAGAGACTTCAGATTTTGGATCAATCTTCATACTTGCTTCACCACTAAAGCTTGGTTGAAGCTTCATATATCTCTAAATCCTATTCCATCTTTGATTTTGGCTTGGCTTATCTTCTCCCATTTTAGCCAAGAAATGCCTCTCTTATCCTTTTTTTTGCTCCATTAAAATCCAGCTATAGATTGTTGAATATCATTACAATGCCCAATAGTATCTTGAAGACACTCATGACATAAGCTGGAATAGCTTGTGCTACTGGTTTTATCAAAACCTCTTTCCTTCTACTTGAGAGAAGTTTCTATTGCCAACTAGATACCTTGCTATGGACTTTTAACTTGATCTTATTAAAGAAAGCCTTCTTTTTATTTCCAATCATAGAGGGCAACTTTAAGTACTTTTCATGCTTAGATAATATATTAAGTTGAAAAATTCTTTTGATTGTTGAAATCTGATTTTCATGAACATCGCCACTAAAAAGCTTACAAGACTTGTCAAAATTGAAGATTTGTCCAGAAGCAGTAGCATAAACATCAAAGATGTCCTTAAGGTGTTGGCAATCTTTGAGAGAGGCTCTAGAGAAGATTAAGCTATCATCTGCAAAAAGAAGAGGAGAAATGGAGATATGCTATCCAAATTTCAGCCTCTGAATTTGTTTATGTTCTTTTGCCTGCCTTAGCAAGTTAGAAAAGGCTTCTGCATATATTTTGATTAAGTATAGAGATAATAGGCATCCTTACCTCAAACCCCTCTAAGGAGTGATCATAACTTTAAATGTTCCATTGATAATACAGAGAAGGATGGGGTAGTAATGCAACCCATTATTAAATCCACCTATTTTTCCTTGAAGCCTAATCTAATCATAACCTGTTTTAAAAATAGCCATTCCACCATATCATAAGCTTTACTAATGTTAAGCTTCAGAGCTACTAGTACCCTTTTCTTACTTTTACTATGCTTAATTTTATGGAGGCATTCATACCCAACAATGATTTTATCTGTTATCAATCTGTTAGGAATGAATGTACTTTGAAACAAGTCAATTACAACATGTAAAATAGTTTCCAATCGATAAGCAATATTTTTTGCAATAATTCTGTAAATAACATTACACAGACTTATTGGTCTAAATTCAGTCACTTTCTTAGGCTTTTCAACTTTAGAAATTAAGGCAATATAATTGTGGTTCAAGGAAGCAATGGTACATGCTTTATTAAGAATGTGAAGGCGTGTACTGATAACTCTATCTTTGACAGATCTCCAATGCTTTTAATAGAAGACAACAGGTAGCCTATCAGGTTTTGGCACATTAATTGGGCACATTTGGGCTAAGACCTTTATAACCTCTTCCTTTGTAAACAGTTGGCTTAGATGCTCATTTATTTCGCATGACACTTTTGGAATCATTCCTTTCAGTGCATCCTTCATTTGACCTTGAGTGGGATTGAAAGTAGAGAATAGCTTGGCAAAGTATCAAAAAAACTCTATCTCAATTTCTTCATCTTCTTTCAACCACTTTCTTTGTGCATCTTTAATACTCTAGATTTTGTTCTTTTTTCTAACTGATTCTTTTGAGTGGAAGAATTTTGTGTTTTTATCTCCCTCTTGAAGCCAATCCGCCCTAGCCCTTTGTTTCTAGAAAATCTCATCCTCTAGCAGAAGATAATGGATATTTCTTTTAATGCTTTTAATTTTTTTCGCCACTCTCCTACTGTTTGTTATGTTGTTAGAGCTCCTTTATTCGATTCATCAACTTTTAAAATTTCTTCTTACTGCCTTCAATAGTTCTTTTGCTCTAGTGCACTAGTTATACTAAAGAATTTTTACTGGTCTTCTTAAACAGTTGGATTGCATTACTCCCTGACTATTTTTCATGTTTTGACCATGCTTTCTCGACTATGTCTCTGCATTCATCATATGAGCTCCAAATATCTTCGTAATGGACTTTTGAAAAATTTCTGATCTTGGAAAATTTGTTTCCAGTCTTCACTACACAAAAATCTATTCAATCATTCTTCAATAAAATGGGGACCATATCTCCTATTAGACCATGAAAAAGGATGATACGAACAACCTAAATCCCTTAAATTACATTCCTAGATAACATCTCTAAATTCGCTAATCATTCTAGCCTCTCTGTCATTTCCTCTATTTTTTTCTTCCAAATGCTGAATTTCATTAAAATCACCAAAACATAGCCATAGAGATGAAGAAAGACCTGCTAATCTTCTAAGTAAAGTCTATGTGTTCTTTTTTTGATTCATCTCTAGATGTCTATAAACTACAGTGTATCTCATCTCCTTCCCTTATTTAGTGTCTACTTCATTATCAATATGATGGTTGCTAAATGAGGTAAATAATTACTCTTAATTCAGAATTCCATAACATAGTTAGCCCATCGCTTTTCCCAGTACTACTTACAGCAAAACAGTTGCTAAAATTCAACTTCTTTCCCACATTATTCTTTTGTATATTCTTCAATTTAGTTTCACATAAGAAAATCAACTAAAGTCTATATAGTTGGAGGAACTTTTGGAGAGTTACAAACCTTCTGTCATTCCCCATCTCTCGGATGTTCCAACTTAATATTTTCATGTTTTTAGCTGGGCTGATCAATAGCCTCCACCGATTGAATTGCATGTTGAGTGTGGTCAACTTCTTCTTCTGTTCCCGAGCTATCCCAGTTCAGTTTGTATCTCAATAAAAATAAATTGTAGGAACTTGTTTCAGCTGTATTGGTTTTTTGAGGGCTTTAAATCCTTGTTCTGTTGTGGTGTGAGCTTGGCTCTAATGATTCACGGGCATACCTTTTTCCAGCAATTGGCCCTTCTTTACTATGCCCTTTGATACTTGCATTTCTAGCCTGTAACTTACATTTTCTTTTCTTGGACTTAATGATATTTGTATTGGGACCATTATATCTCACTTCATCTAAACTGAAATTTTCTTTCTCTTGACTTGAACTGATGTTTGGAATTAAAATTAGTACTAAGTTAAGCGCCAATTTTTTACTTATGTCCTCCCAATTCTCTATTCCCGTTTCTTCTTCCCGCCTTCCATAGGCATTTGTGCTGTCAGCTACATTTTTAGTAGCCATTATGCTAGATTTCTTCTAACTATTGCCTTGTTGCTTTCTCAGTTCAAGTGTCATTTGCATTAATTATTCACTGATCTTAGTTGCCTGACCATCAGTTTCTCCTGAGTTGGGTTAGTTCGACTCGGGTTCATATTTGGGTCAAAACTAGATTATTGTGGCTGACTTCTTCCATGGTGCTTTGCTTCTGTGAATCCAGTGAATGGTTGCTCAAACCTTCTTTTCCACCTATCTCTTTCTCGATTTTACTTGGTCTTCTCAGCTTTGGACAATGCCTTCATGTAAACTCCTTAAGGAAATTTTCCTTTGGTTGACCATTGTATGCTTTAAATTGTTGCCCAATAATTCCACAGTAAAAATAAAAATCTAGGAGCTGTTCATATAGGACCGGCAACTCTACTTCATTATCATCATCCAACTCTAAAAAAAATTATTTTCTGTAATCGTTTCGTAATATTAATAGATATTCTAACTCTTGCGTATGGACCTAAACATTCTCCATCATTGTCAGTTTCTAACTCTAGCACCTTTTCTAATAATTCTCCCTGCTTCTGAACATTATCCTACTCCCTACATACCAAGGGAATATTGTGAACTTGTATCTAAAAGGCTGCATGTGTAAATTCTTGTTTCTTCAAATTTCTAATTCCACTGGGCTCTTTAAGTATAATCAAGGCTCTATCAAAATGCCATGGCCTCCCCGCCAATACTTTTCGCTTATCAGCTTCCAATCCAAAGTTAAAAATAAAGGTGTTATTGCCCAAGTTTTCAATTTTCACCTCTCTGGTTGTTTTCCATGCCTATGCTAGTGCAGTCCTGATCCCTTTCGTGTGTATACTCCTTGTTAGTAGTATTTTCCCAATCAGAGAGTTAGCCGTAATGAGTTCTCCCTTTTCTTCCATGCCACTTCTGAAATTTTACTTAAATTCATTGCCTTCACAAATGGAGATTACTTTTCATTTACGTATTAATTCCTCTGTGTTCGTGAGTGGTGGTCACAACTTTCCTCTTTACTTATTAACTACCCTGTGTTTGAAATCCCTGTATCTTAAGACTCTTACCCACTCTCATAAATTCACTCCCCTAATTTAAAACTAATGAAAAATAACTAAAAACACTCCAAATAATAATAAGTGAGATACGAAGCCATTAAAGCTCCAATCTATTCCATTATTTGTTCTCTTTTACAGAGAAAGAGAGCATTCTAAGAGAAGATGAGTGCCAGAGATTGAGTTGGTATTAGTGTTGAAATTCACTTATTTTCCCATTGCCAAGTTTTGTGCTTTTTACTCACTACAAAACTAGCTGATTAGAACTATTGGTAAACTGATGACATAGTACACCTACAACCCTTCCTATGTAAACTTCCTCTAAGCGACTGTGCAGCCACAGATGCTAGAAGCTGTTGCTTGCAATTTTAATTTTCACGTTTAGCATCCCACTCGCATAAAAAAAAAAAAAAACAAAACGAACAAAAGAAAGACTATTCATGTCGATATTGGGTCAAAGTGTAAATTCTACACCACTAAAAAGTTCATGATTTGGTAAGTATTCATTACAACGATGATGGTTCCAAAAGCTTCTCTTTGTGTGTGTCGTGGCCCAAACATGATGCCTAGCCCTTCTAATTGAACCGATATGCCTATAATCAACAAGACTCTTAGTCCTTACCCGCTTGGGCTCATGTATGTATTATTGCCATACGTGGCCATTACCATAATTGGAATTATAATATCATGAAGTGCGTTACATTATAACATTAATAATAACAATACTAGAGATAAGAATGGACTTGTCGAGGAGGAGTGTCTGCTGGTGAATGTCGGCATGCTGTCAGCGAGGCACGGTGTGTTGAAAAATAATAAACTTGTTTACAAAATAATAATGTGTTGAGTTGTACATGGCCCTCCATCATCATGCTCCATCATCATGCTTCATCATCATGGGTCTACAATGTTGAGTGGAGGCTAGCTTTACACATTTGATGCCATTAAAGGATTCATTTAGAGCATGTTAGGTGAGTGGAATATGTTTGGTGTTATGATGAAAGATTAGTGGAATGTGCTAGGTGATGTGTATTGTTATGATTATGTTTGTGTTGTATTCACTATAAATACCTATGCTATTGTGTTGTGAGATATAAGTCTAAGAGAAAGAAAGAATAAGAAGCATAACAAAGCTCTTGAGAGGAATTTGTAAGAATGTGTGAATTGTTCTTGTAATGTTCTTGAGCTTTCTCTAATAAGCTTTGTGTTTAATCCTTCAAATTCTCCAACACGGTGGAGCGAGGAATGGTCATCCTGGACTTGTTTTTATGTGATCGCAGAATTTTGAATTCAATGATTATTTAGTAATGGTGATTTGAGCTTGGCTTCATTTGCTCAACGTGTTATCAGCCTCATTTTTTTTTCCCTTCTTTTTTCTGTTCTTTGGTTGGAAATTTGTTGACAATACGGAATGATCCAAAATACCCACAATCCGAACTCGATTAGATCAAAATTCACACAAAAAGTCAAAGCTTTGATTCTCATTTTGTCCTGCTTTTGTTAAACTGCAATGCTCCATTACAATAATCTCATTGCAAACACATTTTTGGGCTCGGGGAGTCACGAATAAAAAGCTGAAGTTAATTAATAGTAGGAGAAGCAACTGCGTAATTGATCGATACCAAAGAAAAGCTACATTTAATTTGGACGCGAAGGAGAAAATGTAAGTGGTTATATATTCATAACGGACAGGAAACTGCAACTCCGAACTCTACCTACTTAATATTACTTTACCCTCGGGTTTTCCAATTCCAATGAGCAATGTTTTTGTAAGCAAGTAACGCTTTCATTTATTTATGTTTTAAATGAATAATTAACTCATCAGAAAATCCATGTAATTGAACGCGTGAATCATTTCGTGAGAAATTATACAGTAGAATTAGAATTTTTAAATCCACCTTCTTTAATTGTCATGTATGTTATTATGGAGTTATTTCACTAAATTATGAATATAACTATCGTTTTTCAGCTCCGTGCTTGCTTTGGTCGAGGATAGTCAAGTATGATAACTTGATAACGTTAAGGATGGAGCTATTAATTTGAACCCACCAGCTATTCCTTTGTCACCACACTCACCACTTGATTGAAAATTTTAGTTTTACCTCTGCACACCTGGTTAAATGCCAAAAATGTGTATGTTGATTAATTTATATCATGTGTGATCTTTTTTATTGTAATGTTTTTGTTTTTTGTTTTAATTTAATTTTGATAGTAATGTTTTTGTAATTCGTATTAATAAAAATATTGTTTATTAAATAAACTTCTTTGATATTTGGGAATAATTTCTTGATGATAATTGATAAAGCTTGAATTCAGTCAATAAACTATTTTTTAGACTATACTTTGAATTTGGGTTACAATCCTCTCTCCCTGGTAATATTATTATTGGAATCGTACTGGTTATCAACTAAATTTTTGAATCAAGCAATTTCTCTAACATTGAGAATGGGCGCAGGTATATACTCGGTAAATGTGGATTACAATCAACAAAAGGTGATAGTGTGGGGAATATGCAACAAATATGATGTGCTAGAGACCATAAGAAGCAAGAGAAAAGAAGCTCGCTTTTGGAATCAAGAAAGTAATATTAATAACATGATGGAAAAATCACCATCAGCATCACCTTCGCATTCAAATCCTCCCAAGAACTCGAAGCCATATTTGATCCTAGTTAGGGCTCAGTCTTTTAAATGGAAAGCATTCAAAAAGGTCTTCAGCAGATCTTTTTCATTCTGAATTTTGACCTACGACTGTGACCATATAAAATTAAAGCAAGAATGCCTGTATATTTGGTCAATCTTTCTTTGTATCTATTAAAAGTAAAAAGCCACAAGAGACAAAAACGAACTGTTAAAATTAATTTGGTTACTTATATTATTTTATTATTGCTGGGTTTCCCTAATCTTCTATATGTTTTAAGTGATTTTCTTATAGTATGTCTGAAATTGAAAAGAAGTTTTATATGATCACGTTATTTACAGCAAATGTAAAGTCCATGGAAGAAGTTGCAGAATTATTATAATCTAATATATAATAAGGGTGATTAAAATGAGTTTGTAAAGGGAAATATAAAATTTTATATTTTTTAAGTGAGTTTATTGGATAAATGAGTCTAATAAGTAATTTTATGCGTTCAGATAATCCCTCTCTCGTTGAAAATTATTAAATTGTTATTTAACTTAAATTACTAAACTGCTTTAGTAGTTTTAGTTGCGGTCCAGGTCGCTAGAACTCTGAGTATTTAGCTTGGAATAGTTGACTTAGAGAGAGTCCAGGTAGAAAATAAAATTTGGAATTATCTGCATCTGTTTTTTCAAAGAGAGGTAGATCGATTGCCAATGGCACCCAAATCCCTTTCTATTGCTTGCTCAATTGTGCTGTCATTTTTTATTAATAATATTCTTAGAATTGAAGAGAATAAATTTTAATTGTCTAATTTATTTAATTTTACTAATAAAGTACTAGGCGTCAAACATAAAAGTTCTATGGGCAATTCTTAATTGATTGTAATCATTTGATAATATTCTTAGAATTGAAGAGAATAAATTTTAATTGTCTAATTTATTTAATTTTACTAATAAAGTACTAGGCGTCAAACATAAAAGTTCTATGGGCAATTCTTAATTGATTGTAATCATTTGTATTGAATTATTGATTGATTTATTAATTATAATACAATTATATATTATTATAGGTTTCAATATCAAATTCCATTATTGATGAGGTATATTATTTGGAGCCTTGAAAAGTATAATTAACTTGGGTAATATTTTTGTATTTGAATTGCATTTTAATTTTTTTCAATTCTATATAATTACTATTATTTAGAGTATACAGTTATGTAGGCAAAGCTCCTAATATCCCCCTTATAAGGTGTATTATTTATACTTTTATATATAAAATATCATGTTTACCCCAAAATATAAAATTTTTAATTTAGCCAGGATAATAATGTAATATAAAATCCTGAGTCTGCCCTACTTTACAATATTCCCTTTTATGGTTTTGTTCAATAAATTCATTTAGTTGACATTTTATTCACAAACTAAAATATTTGACCTGAATTTCATAGTTTGACCCGAAGATTTATCATCATATGTTATATGTTTGGCCCCATCGTTCCGGTTCTGATGTCCCTGATGGAGTTCCAACATTTATTTTTACTCCAAAAAACTGTATATATACCTTTCTGATTTTTAATACAAAAACAAATAAAAAATAATTAAAAAAAAGGAAAAAAAAACAGAGAGAGAGAGAGAGAGAAATAACACACCATGCGATTGAGCATGAGTACTACTATGTAGGTTTTCTACATGCGAGGGAACAGTAAACTGATGAGGGAAACAATTAAGGAGCTATAATAAATGGAAAATAATTTTTAAACAAAAGCAAGATAGAACTATATATAACCAAATATTTTTATGTGTTTGTGAAAGATGAAATTTTATATCCGACCCGCGTTTTATCATGCTTTTGTTAAAAAATCATTATCCATAGTATACACAGATGGATAGCCTCAGCCTCAAACTGGAACAATTTCACCGGGAGGAGGGTCTGCTTCCTCGGCCGAAAACGTAGTGCTCGAAGGTTCAGCTTCTATAGTATTCTGCGACCGCAAGGTGCTGCGCGCAACGACGACCACAAAAGTAGGAATGGATTGAAGAAGCTGAAAAAACCAGCGACAGAAGTGACCGAGTGTGTTGATGAGCGCATGAAACCAAGGAGAAATGCATATGCAAATGAAGTAGGCAACGCAAAAGAGAGGTGTTGGAAGCAGCAGTGAGGCCAGTACCGACAAAGCCAACGGACCAGAGAAGTCTCCAAACCTCAGATGGATTGGGAGTACTTCGAGCGAAAAGTTGAGTGGGATCTTGAGAGAAGTGAGAAGAAAGAATAGGGTTAAAATGGCTAGAAGCAGCATGGCCACCGCCGTGAACAAGAAATTATGCTCATGAACATTGGCGACGGTGTTGAGTACTGGAAAGAGACAAGTTTCATTTGAAGAGTTGAGAACAAGAAGGAAAAGGCTTAGCATAGGTGGAGCAGTATAGCGCAGATCAATGTTGGAGACCATTTTTTGAAAGTTAATTGTTCCTCCTAAGCCTTAGTAATTGAACTTTAACCAGATCAAACCTAGATTGTGTTGCATTCATTACGTTTTACGTTTTTATATAGTGGTAGTTTTTTTTTTTTTTTTTAGGTTGATCGCAAATGGACCTGTGGAGGGTGGGTAGTGCTTTCCTTAAATTAGCCTAGCCTGGCCCACAAAACGCGTCAAAGAAAACGCGTATGGAAAAGCTAGAAAAGACAATGAAAGGCTTCGCACGCACAGCACAATTTCGTATTTGACTACAATCTATTCATCACCACTGTAGGGTATTTGGCCCGAATTATCCGACCCGATTAGATTCGAAAATTTCAAAAGAAAAAAAATATCATAAATATAAAATACCTAATCTGATCTGACCCGATTATATATTCGGGTTGAATTCGGATTGAATTTTTCATAATCCGATTAATTCAAAATCTGATCGAATCGATCTAAACCTGACCCGAAACTGAATTTATCCACCCACACAAATCTTCCCAGTGAATTGAAAAATTAAAATATGATATATAATTTATTTATTCTACAAATAAATGAATCACAAAAAAAAGTAAAAATAAAAATTTTTTTTAATTATCATTATGTCATATACATCAATATTATTATTTTTTATTTTTTAAAGGATTAAAAAAACTACTCATGCAATACTAATGAATTTGGATGTGAAAATGTACATGTATTATTTTATAAAAAAAATTCTAAAAATAAAAATTAGGGAATGTATTTGATATTGTTATTCAATAATACTATACATCCTAAATTTTTTATCTCAAATAATTATCCTAAATAATGTGGCATTTATCAATTAATTAGTAAAATTAAAGTAAATTAATTATATTATTTTACTAACCAATTAATGAATACCATATCATTTGAGATAGTTATTTATGATAAAAAATTTGGAATATGTAGTATTACTCATTATTATTTTAACAGATAAAAGGAATAATGATTTTGTTGGTATGTGAAAGTTTGTCCTCATAGATTTAGTCAAATGATTTTTACATAATTTTTTTCACTAATCATTAGTGTTCTAATCTTGAATGAGATTAGGAACCAAAAATTAATTTGAACTTTGTGAAACCTACTTAAAAAAAATAAAAGTATATGAAAAAGTTTACATGGTACAAGGAGTTGCATTTTTTTCTATAGATTTGAATTTTTTTTATTACAGTGCTTAATTGAACAATTTAATGCAATTTAATTTGAAATATTTTGTATTCTTTTCACTCATAAAACTTAAAATAACAATATTAATTTAAAAACATAATAAAATCAGTCCACATAATTTTGCATAATTTAACTAGATCGTGAAATTTTCCTAATTAGTTCGAGAGATGTTGTTCAAGAAAAAGGTGAGAACACTTTCTACTTAACATATTTTCATTTTTTGCGTTTTTAAATTAAAAAAATGGAAAATGGTTCTTCAAAAACATTGGACAGGGCTAGGATATCTTTTTGGGCTGGCTGATTAGATGGGCTCAATAATACGATCAATGATCTTTTTTATTTGCTCTTACTAGAGACATACTAGTCTGCGGATACTGATTAGTGATTTCAGTGATTTGCATGCTAAATTTTAGCTGCATGAATCATGAAGGCAAATGAAGCATCAAATTGTTCTCTAAATGTTCAATTTAATTTGTTGTTATGAAAATGATCATATAATTTTTGAAAACTAGTTTTTCACTGATGAGCAATCTGGTTAGGAGTCCGGAGGATTCTCCAGCCAAAGTTTCATCAGCCAAAATCATTCATTAACTTGACATTTACCCAGATAATTAGGAATTACGATAATCAGTTACAGCATGTAATTTGAAATAAAATTATAGCTACTATGCTGGAATCCGAGACAAGTTTAATGAATCCAAAATCTCGGAAAAGGACGGACATTATCATTCTCATTGGTCTATGCTATGCTATGCTTATTATAAATTATATTACTATTGTATGTTAGTTTCTAAGGAAACTCCTTTGAGACCCATTCTTTTTTCCGAAATAGGCAGTGGCTATCAAAGTGATTGCCTTCAACTAGGCCTTTCGACCGTTGGTTGCTATCCTTATATCTTGCCCATGATGTTGGATAATTCTACTGCTTCTTCTTTGATTCTTCAGCTTGCTGATCAGCCCAGCCTCTTGGAGCGGTTGGCTCCTTCGCACCATCAATGAACATAGGGACATTGCTGGCTCGTGTGTGAGAAGGAAGAAACTTTGCGCCTTGTCTATGAAATTTGCTCACATATTCAGTTTGGTCACTTTGTGGCCAACTCATCCTTATTGGAAGCCTTTGAGGGGGAGAGTTGTGTCCATGTTGGCATGACCCTAGGTCTGCTACGTGGTCACCAATGGTGCCGGCTGATCGAAAGGCTAGCCAACCTTGCTTGCCGACCGCCACGCCGCGTTCGAATAACTGCCGTTGGCCTTTGTGTTGACAAATTCCAAAGCATTGGTGATGCGCTTGAAGATTATGCGCAAACCTATGGCATCAATTGGAGTTCTCTGTGGTGGAAGCAACATGGAAAATTTGCAGACCAAAGACATGAAGGTACTTGAAATCGAAGTGCTTGTTGTCAATAGCATACTTTGTTGGAGAATTTGAAGGATTAAACACAAAGCTTATTAGAGAAAGCTCAAGAATATTACAAGAATAATTCACACACTTTCACAAATCCCTCTCAAGAGCTTTGTTATGCTTCTTATTCTTTCTTGCTCTAAGACTTATATCTCACAACACAATAGCATAGGTATTTATAGTGAATAAAACACAAACATAATCATAACAATACACATCACCTAGCACATTCCACTAACCTTTCATCATAACACTAAACATATTCCACTCACCTAATATGCTCTAAAGGAATCATTTAATGGCATCAAATGTGTAAGCTAACCTCTACTCAACATTGTAGACCCATGATGATGAAACATGATAATGGAGCATGGTAATGGAGGGCCATGTACAACTCAACACCTTATTATTTTGTAAACAAGTTTATTATTTTTTTCAACACTCCCCCTTAAACTTGTTTCTGTGACTCTAAGTCTTCTTGCTCGAGGAGTTTAGTGAAATTATCACCAACTTGTTCTTTGGCTTTATTCTTCTTATTTTGATTGAACAATGCCCTGTAGGAGTATGCATTTAATCTTCTTTTTCGTACTTGTACTTGTTCTCCTTCACTTTCGCCGTTATTTGCTTTGATTTCCACAACAAATTATTTCATAACACCTAATTAATTTGGTTGGGATGATTGATTGAAGGTAGACCTTTCACCATGTTCTTTCTTGATAGTAGCTCTAGTCCACCAAAGTTGAGATGTCCATATCGAAGATGCCAAATCCAGATTGGATCTTTATGATAAGCCTTGAGACACTTTGCAATATCATTCTGAATATTTAAAGGAAACATTCTATTCTTCGACATTTTCACTTTTGTAATTAGGTTTCCTTTGTCATCTCTTAAAAAAAGACTATAATCTTTAAGATGAATATCATAGTCTTTTTCTAAAAGTTGACCTAAACTTAGAATGTTGCTTTTCATATTGGGCACATAGTAAATATTTGAAATTAGTTGGTGGCTACCATCTTTTATGCGAAAAAGGATGTTACCTTTTCCCTTCACTGGTACTTTTGAATCATTTCCAAAAGCGACGCTACCATTCACTGATTCATTCATCTACACAAACATGCTTTTGTTTCCGCTCATGTGATTGCTAGCACCTGTGTCAAGATACCAAGTATTTTCTTGACTTCCATTGTTTTCATTACGTGCTAGTAAAAGTGTGCCATCTCCATCATTCTTCTCTTCAATATAATTCACTTTCTCATCTACTATGTTGCTTGGAATTCTGCATTCTGAAGCATAATGCCCAAATTTTTGACAATTATAACACTGCAGTTGAGATTTTTCATACCTCGATCGTGGATTGTTTCTTCCTCGCCTTTGTTTGAGCTTTCTCTCTTTCATTATTAAAGGAGTTTTGTTGTTGAAATTCGGCCTCGTCCGAGACCACGACCTCTACCTCGTCCTCGGCCTTTTCCTCGGACATAGTGCCTTCTATCGTTGCTGAAGCTTTCTTCTCTTTTCTTTCGATTGATTTCCATCTTAAAGAGTTGTTCTTCGATCCCTTACTTCTTCTTCATTTTTTCTTCATAAGCTTGCAACCTTCCTTGAAGTTGCTCGATCGTCATAGCCTCCAAATCTTTAGTCTCCTCTATTGTTACTACAATGAGGTCAAACTTGGAATCTACTGATCGAAGTATTTTCTCAATAATCCTTAGCTCTCTCAACTATTTACCATTTCTTTTTAATTCATTAGCAACAGTCACAACTCTAGTAAAGTAATCAAAAATTGATTCTGATACTTTCATGTGTAAGGACTCAAAATCACCTCTTAGTGTTTGAAGACAGACTTTCTTAACTTGTTCCGCTCCTTTGTAAGAGGTTTCTAACTTCTCCCACGCTTCATTTGAAGATGTTGCGCCAATGATCTTTTCAAAAGCATCTTCATCTAATGATTGAAAGATGAGATATTTTGCTTTGTTCTCTTTCTTCTTTAAGTCTTTCAAATTCTCCTTTTGTGCCGCAGTTAAAGTACCTTCATTTTATGGTACTATAAAGTCCTTTTCCACGACATCCCACACATCATGTGCACCCAATAGAGCCTTCATTTTGATGCTTCAATTGTCAAATTTGCTCCCTTTCAATTGTGGAACTTGAAATGACATCATACCACCATTTGCCATATCTCACAAATCAAGTGAGAATTTGGAGATTCAAAATGCACGAATGAATCCGGAACGTCGGAAAACCCTTGGGAGGTCTCGGGTCAACTTTGGTCAACAGTCAACGGTCAACACGTTTATGGACAGCAAACTTCCGATGGCGATTCCGGGCTCGTCCGAACTCTGATCAGGTTGATTCTTGCGGCGTTGTGTTTGTCTCGTCGAGAGCTTCGATTTGATATGCTACACGACTATTTTTTCCTCCAAACCTTGCTCTGATACCACTTTGTTGGAGAATTTGAAGGATTAAACACAAAGCTTATTAGAGAAAGCTCAAGAACATTACAAGAACAATTTACACACTCTCACAAATCCCTCTCAAGAGCTTTGTTATGCTTCTTATTCTTTCTTGCTCTTAGGCTTATATCTCACAACACAATAGCGTAGGTATTTATAGTGAATAAAATACAAACATAATTATAACAATCACATCACCTAGCACATTCCACTAACCTTTCATCATAACACCAAACATATTCCACTCACCTAACATGCTCTAAAGGAATCCTTTAATGGCATCAAATGTGTAAAACTAACCTCCACTCAACATTGTAGACCCATGATGATGAAGCATGATGATGGAGCATAATAATGGAGGGCCATGTACAACTCAACACCTTATTATTTTGTAAACAAGTTTATTATTTTTTTCAACATACTTCAGCTGCATTGTGTGGTTAAAGAAAGCAGAGGAGCTCTAAATTTAGTTTTGCAAATAATCCATGAGCTGTCACCAAAAGTATTGGTGCTTGTTGAGAAGGACTCAAGCAATAATGGTGTTGAAAATTGATGAAAAAAAAAACAGAAGAAAAAGAAGGAAAAAAAAAAAGAACGAAAAATTAAGGAAAGACGAGTTACTTGCCTCAGAAACGAGAGAGGCATAAATAATTGTTGGATTCGGTCATCGGTGAGGCAGTTATAGGAGGTGGCCATGTATGTGTCTATGTGCCATGAGAATAACGAGTTAGCAGGGAAATTATTTATATTTTTAATCCTTTAAAATATTCATTAGACCTATTTTTTAATAAATTTTTTTTATTAAAATGTCCCTGACATATATTATTATTGTAGATAAAATAACTTTTTATAAAATATCATGATGATAATTAAAGGGAGATTATCAATTTTTCTCTTATTATATTTAATATGTATCATTTACTTCCCTACTGTTTTTTAATAGCCAATAACTCATCTAACAATATAAGTTTACAATGTTATACCTATTTTCAAATATATTTTTATTCTATTTATTATAAATTAAATAAATCACATGAATAGAAATTAAAATAAAAAAATTAAATATTAAAAACAAGAAATATATGTTTTATTGTGAACGAATTTTAATATAAAATATTTTCTTGTACTTTTTTATTTTATAAACATTTTCTTATAATAAATATTTTAAAATTAAATTAAAAAGCATAAAAAATTATTATTTATCATTCAAGTTTCTTATAATAATTTTTTTATTTTTTTATCATTTTATAATAATTTTCTTATATATTTCTCATAAGAAAATATTTATAAAATAAAAAAGTACAAGAAAAATATTTTATTATTAATTTTTTTTTATCAAAACATATATTTCTTGTTTTTAATCTTAGTTTTTTATTTTAATTTTTTATTAATGTAATTTATATAATTTATAATAAATATGAATAAAAAAGTATTTGAAAATAAGGGTAATATTATAAATTTATATAGTAGGGGAGTTATTGGTTATTAAAAAAATAGTAAGAGGGTAAATGGTACATATTAAATGTAATAAGAAAAAAATTGACAATCTTCCATAATTAAATGCAAAAAATATTTACTATTCCCTTTTAAATCCATCCCTTCCCGGCCTAAAGATTAAATGAAATTGTTTGATATTTGGGAATAATTTCTTGATGATAATTGATAAAGCTTGACATCAGCCAAAATTTTTTTTTTAGACTATTCTTTGAATTTGGGCTATAATCATCTCTCCCTGGTCAACCTTCTTTGTATTTATTAAAAGTAAAGAGACATGAGAGACAAAAAGGACTTGTTAAAATTAATGTGGTTACTAATGTTGTTTTATTATTGTTGGATTTTCCTAATCTTCTATATGTTTTTAGCAATTTTCTTACCGTATGTCTGAAATTGAAAAGAAGATTTGCACATAATCACGTTATTTACAGTATTTGTAAAATTCATAAAAAAGGAAGTTGCAGAATCATTATAATCTAATATATAGTATGGGTGATTAAAATGAGTTTGTAGAGGAAAATATAAAGTTTTATGTTTTAAATGAGCTTATTGAGAAAATGAGTGTAGTGAGTAGTTTTTGTGAGTTCAGATAATTCCTTCTTGGTCGAAAATTATTAAATTGTCATTTAACTTAAATTTCTAAACTGCCATCACATATAAAAACAATTGCTTTAGTAGTTCTTGTAGCGGTCCAGGTAGCCACAACTTTGAGTGCTTAGCTTGGAATAGTTAAACTGACTTAGAGAGAGACTGCTTAGAAAATGAAAATTGGAATCATCTCATTTAGTTTTTTTTTTTTTCTCAAAGAGAGGTAGAGCGCTTGCCAGTGGCACCCAAATCCTTTTTTATTGCTTGGTCGTACGGCAATTTTTTATTTTTAATAATTTTAGAATTGAAAAGAATAAATTTTAATTGCCTAATTTATTTAATCATGTTAATAAAGTACTTGGCATCAAACATAAAAGTATTATGTGCAATTCTTAATTGATTGTAATTATCTATATTGAATTCTTGATTGATATGTTAATTATTATGTAATTATATATTATATATTATAGGTTACGATTTCAAATTCCATTGCTGATGAGTTATATTATTTGAAGCCTTGAAAAGTACTATAACTTTAATTGTATTTTTGTATTTGAATTACATTTGCAAAGCTCCTAATGTCCCCTTATGAGGGACTTTTATAAATAACATATCATGTTTACTTCAAAATATAAAATTTTTAAATTAACTCGGGTACTATAAGGTTCTAGGTCTGGCCTACTTTGTAATATCCGATTTCATGGTTTACTTTGTCCAGTAATTTTATTTAGTTGACATTCTATCTATAAACTTACAAATTTTGACCTAAAAGTTTATCATTATATATTTGGCCCCATCTTTCCAGTTCTGATTTCCCTGAAGGAGATACCACGTTCCAACATTTATTTTTACTTGAAAGAACTGTATATGTCTTTTTTATTATTAGTACAAAAGCACAAACAAACAGAAAAAAAAAAAAAAGCATGCGATTGAGCATGAGTACTAACTAGGGTTTCCACACCCACGGAAACAGCAAACTAATAAGGGAAACAACTAAGTAACTATAATAAATGGAAAATAATTTTTGAACAAAAGCAAGATAAAACTACAATCAAATATTTTTATGTTTTTGTGAATTATGAAATTTTATATCCACGTTTTATCTTGCGTTTGTTCAAATACCATTATCCACATAATATACATAGATCGATAAGTTAGCGGTACTGATGGAGAGCCTCAGACTCAAACTGCACGATCAATTTCACTGTGAGGAGGGTCTGCTTCCTCGACCGAAAAAGTAGAGCTCGAAGGTTCAGCTTCTATAGTATCCTGCGACCGCAAGGTGGTGCTGCGCGCAACGACGACTACAAAAGTAGGAATGGATTGAAAAAGCTGAAAAAACCAGCTGCAGAAGTGACTGAGAGTGTTGATAAACGCATGAAACCAAGGAAACATGCATATGCAAATGAAGTAGGCAATGCAAAATAGAGGTGTTGGAAGCAGCAGTGAGGCCAGTACTGACAAAGCCAACGAACCAGAGAAGTCTCCAAACCTCAGATTGATCGGGAGTACTTCGAGCGAAACGTTGAGTGGAATCTTGAGAGAAGTGAGAAGAAAGAACAGGGTCAAAATGGATAGCAACAGCACGGCCACGGCCGTGAGCAAGAAATTATGCTCATGATCATTGTCAGCGATGTTGAGTACTGGAAAGAGACAAGTTTCATTTGAAGAGTTGAGAACAAGAAGGAAAAGGCTAATAATAGGTGGAACAATAAAGCGCAGATCAATGTTGGAGACCATTTTTGGCGCAGTTAGTGACTTTATTAACTAATTTTCTCGCAAGCCTAAGTAATTGAACTTTAAACCTAGATTGTGTGGCTTCCATGGCCTTCTGCGTCTATATACTGCTCCCTGTGGGGGAGGGGTTGGTGCATTCGTTACCAAGCATGGCCCACAAAACGCGTCAAAGAAACCGCGTTAAAGAAAAGTTTCGCAGGCACAGGACAATTTTGTATTTGACTCCATGCCACAGCACAGATCTTCCCGCTGAAGAATAAAAATTAAAAGCCGCACAGCACAACCCATTTTTTTGTCTTGTTTTGGGTTAATTATACTGGATACCCTGATTTATTATGGAATTAAAAAATAATTAGATAGTCCTACATTTTGACTGATTACTCCTATTTACTTTAGTTTTGTGACCTTCAATCAAAGGGTGGAGTTATTTTTTAATTATTAATTCACATACCCATCATCAAAGTTTATACACCTCCCTAAACATCAAATATATTCTCGATGAAACTAATTTTTTGTTCTTACTAAATAAACTAATTAAAATAATTTATAAAAAATTGATTAAATTGTTCACATGCCCACTAGTTTCAATATCATATCTCTAGCAATTAACAATTGAATTCTATCACTGACTCAAAGTTATTGAACATGAAATGTGAAAAATATTCCTAAATAAGTGTGGAGTACGTATACAGTGGCTTTGGCTCCAAATCCTTTGTTAAAAAACTTCTAAACTCATTCATTAAATTCTTAGATGTAAGAATAAATGGAAAGCAAGTTATTTTATCTATTGACTCACTTTTTGATACCACCTTATTAGACAATAAAGAAACACATTATTAATTGGTAAATTATTGACTGTATATTAAATAAGTATTATGAAAAAATATTAACTATAAATTAAGAACAATAGATTAAATTCATATTCACGTTTATCATAAAATATTATTGTAATTAATACATGATCTTACTAATTAATTAATTAATTAATAAGAAAGAGCATTAATTTGAATATATAAATTCAAATATAAGAATAAGTTATTTTGTCAGTGAAATTTAATAGGTCAATACATCTAAGTGTAAAAAATTTAAAATATTATAGATTTATGTGTCAAAACTTTGAACTTTTTCTCTTTTTTAATTTTGTAGCAAACATTGGTGACTCTAATGTTAATAACCCAGTAGAAAACATTGAACTAGTTTTGGATTAGATCCTAAAGGTAGACTAGGAAATGACAAAAAATGGGTATGTTACTCCAGCGGTAACATAGCTGGAACTATAATTTATTTATTCTACAGATAAAAGAATCATAAAAAAAAGGTAAAATAAAAATTATTTTTAATTATATATACATTTATCATTGTTCTATATTTCAGTGAAGTATCAATATAATTTTTTATTTTTTAAAGAGGAAAAAAAAACCTTCTGATGTGCTTGCTAATGAGTTTGGATGTGAAAATGCACATGTATTATTTTATAAAAAAATATTCTAAAAAAATTAGAGAATTTACTTGATATTATTATTTTAATTGATAAAATACTTAATAATTTCGTAAGTATGTGAAAGTTTGCCCTCATAAATTTGGCCAAGTGATCTTTAAGTAATTTTTTTTACTGGTTACAGTGTTCAAATACTAAATAAAATAAAGAGTTAAAAAATTAATTTAACCATTGTCAAACCTTTTTTTTTTTTTTAAAATTAAAGTATATGACAAATTTTACATTCTTACATAGTGAAGGGGTTGCATTTTCTATAGATTTTAATTTTTCTATTACAGTGCTTAATTAAATAATTTAATGGAATTTAATTTAAAATATTTGGTATTCTTTACGCTCATAAAACTAAAAATAACAATATTAATTAAAAAAAATCAGTCCACATAATTTTGCATAATTTAACTAGATCCTGAAATTTTCCTAATTAGTTCGAGAGAAGTGGTCAAGAAAATGGTGAGAACACTTTCTAATTAACATGTTTTTAGTTTTTACGTTTTTAAATTAACAAAAATGGAAATGGTTCTTCAAAAACATTGCAGGGCAGGGCTAAGATATCTTTTTGGGTTTTCTTCGGCTGGCTAATTAGATGGGCTCAATAATACGATCAATGATCTTTTTATTTGCTCTTACTAGAGACATATTAGCCTGCAGATACTGTTTACAGTGATTTTCATGCTAAATTTTAGATGCATGAATGATGAAGGCAAATGAAGCATCAAATTGTTATCTAAATATTCAATTTAATTTGTTGTTATTAAAATGATCATTATAATTTTTGAAAACTAGTGTTTCACTGATGAGCAATCTGGTTAGGAGTCAGGAGGCTTCTCCAGCCAAAGTCACTCATTAACTTGACATTTACCCAGATAATTAGGAATTAGGATAATCAATTACAGCATGTAATTTGAAATAAAATTATAGCTACTATGCTGGAAGCCAAGACAAGTTTAATGAATCCAAAAATCTCGGGAAAGGACGGACATGGTTCATTCTCGTTGGTCTATGCTATGCTAAGCTTGTTATAAATTATATTAATATTGTATATCAGTTTCGAAGGAGACACCCATTGAGACCAATTCTTTTTTCCGAAATAGGCAGTGGCTATCAAAGTATCTTGAAATTTCCGCGTAACAAGGCAAGCATTTGCTATATAATCGTCTTCCGATGCCAATAGGTTCTTTCAGAGCTTTTTTGAATATATTTAGCCAAACTGGAAGGAGAGAAGGAGAGCAATTATGGTTTATGATTTCTAGTGTAATAATAATAAGCTCTATAATGATCAAAGGAGAAATTAAGTGATTGGCCTTCGACTAGGCCTTTCGACCGTTGATTGCTATCCTTATATCTTGCCCATGATGTTGGATAATTCTACTGCTTCTTCTTTGATTCTTCAGCTTGCTGATCAGCCCAGCCTCTTGGAGCGGTTGGCTCCTTCGCACCATCAATGAACATAGGGACATTGCTGGCTCGTGTGTGAGAAGGAAGCAGCTTTGCGCCTTGTCTATGAAATTTGCCCACATATTCAGTTTGGTCACTTTGTGGCCAACTCATCCATATTGGAAGCCTTTGAGGGAGAGAGTTTTGTCCATGTTGTGGACCTAGGCATGACCCTAGGTCCGTCACGTGGTCACCAATGGTGCCGGCTGATCGAAAGCCTCGCCAACCGTGCTAGCCGACCGCCACGCTTCCTTCGAATAACTGCCGTTGGCCTATGTGTTGACAAATTCCAAAGCATTGGTGATGCGCTTGAAGAATATGCGAAAACCTATGGCATCAATTTGGAGTTCTCTGTGGTGGAAAGCAACATGGAAAATTTGCAGACCCAAGACATCAGAGTACTTGAAAACGAAATCTGTGATTAGTTAATTTCCTTTTATTTATTTGGGATGCCAGGTGTATATGGGTTTCACGCAAATCCGATATTTTGATGATATGATACGTAAAATCAGAAATTGGATTTCAGGATGGGTCAATCGGCTCCTCTCTTTTGAGAGTAAGCTTGTGCGTATTCGGCACGTGCTTTCTTCCATGTCACTGCATATCTTCCAAGTCCTTCGGCCACCTGATGCAGTCATTCGTCATCATCTCGAGCGGTTATTCACCAATTTCTTATAGGGAGATACAAATTCTAGACGGCGTATGCATTGGTGCAAATGGCCATCTGTTTGCATCCCTCTGGATGAGGGAGGTCTAGGAGTTCGCTCTTTTTCAGACCTAGCTGATGCTTGGTGAAGATTTCGGGATCAGCAAATGCGTAATTGATCGATGCCAAACAAAAAATTACATTTAATTTGGACACGGAGGAGAAAACGTAAGTGGTTATATGTATTCATAATGGACACTAATACTGCAACTCCGAACTTTACCTACTTAATATTACAGTATTACTTTACCATCGGTTTCTAATTTCAACGAGCAACGTTTTTGTCAGCAAGTAGCGCTTTCACTTATTTATGTTTTAATCAATAATTAACTCATCAGAAAATCCATGTAAAAGCGTGAATCATTTCATGAGAAATTATATAGTAGAATTTGATCAATTTTCAAATCCACCTTCTTTAATTCTCATGCATGTCATTATGGAGTTATATTCACCCAAATTATGAATATAACTATCGTTTTTCAGCTTCTTGCTTGCTTTTGTCTAGAATAATCAAATATGATAAATTGATAATGTTATGGATGGAGCTATTAATTTGAACCGACCAGATATTACTTACTCCCATTTTTTGTCACCACACTCACCACTTGATTTGAAAATTATAATTTTACCTCTGCGCACCTGGTTAAATGCCAAAAATGTGTATGTTGATTAATTTATATCATGTCTTATCTTTTTATTGTAATGTTTATGTGTCTTTTTAATTTAATTTTGATAGTAATGTTTTTGTAATTGGTATCAATAAAACTATTGTTTATTCTACAGGTACAAAAAAAAAATGTTGTCCAGAAGAAAAAATGAAGGAAAGACGAGTTACCTGCCTCAAAAATGAGAGAAGCATAAACAATTTTTGGATTCGGTGATGGGGGTGGTGTAGTAATAGGAGGTGACCATGTATGTGTCTATGTGACATGAGAATAACGAGTTAGCATGGAAATTGTTTATTTTTATGAAGGTTATTTTCATAATTTTAACCATAAAAATTGTTAATAAACTATTCTGCCTCAGAATAGAATGATAATTAAATATGAAAAATACTTACTACCCCCTCTTTAATCCATCTCTTCTTGAACTAAAGATTAAATGAAATTGTTTGATATTTAGGAATAATTTCTTGATGATAATTGATAAAGCTTGAATTCGGCCAATAAACTATGATTTAGACTATTCTTTGAATTTGGGTTGCAATCCTCTCTCCCTGTCAATCTTTCTTTGTATATATTAAAAGTAAACAGCCATGAGAGACAAAAAGGAACTGTTAAAATTACTATGGGTACTAATATTGTTTTATTATTTTTGGGTTTCCCTAATCTTCTATGTTGGAGAATTTGAAGGATTAAACACAAAGCTTATTAGAGAAAGCTCAAGAACATTATAAGAACAATTTACACACTCTCACAAATCTCTCTCAAGAGCTTTGTTATGCTTCTTATTCTTTCTTGCTCTTAGATTTATATCTCACAACACAATGGCATAAGTATTTATAGTGAATAAAACACAAACATAATCATAACAATACACATCACTTAGCACATTTCACTAACCTTTTATCATAGCACCAAACATATTCCACTCACCTAACATGCTCTAAAGGAATCCTTTAATGGTATCAAATGTATAAAGCTAGCCTCCACTAAGCATTGTAGACCCATGATGATGAAGCATGATGATGGAGCATGATAATGGAGGGCCATGTACAACTCAACACCTTATTATTTTGTAAACAAGTTTATTATTTTTTTTCAACACTCCCCCTTAAACTTGTTTCTGTGACTCTAAGTCTTCTTGCTCGAGGAGTTTAGTGAAATTATCACCAACTTGTTCTTTGGCTTTATTCTTCTTATTTTGATTGAACAATGCCCTATAGGAATATGCATTTAATCTTCTTTTTCGGACTTGTACTTGTTCTCCTTCACTTTCGCCATTACTTTCTTTAATTTCCACAGCCAATTGTTTCATAACACCCAATGAATTTCTCAATCTGATAAAATCTTCTTGTTTCAATGGCTTAGTAAATATATCAGCTGCTTGATCTTGAGATTTGACATACTTTATTTGTACATCTTTTCTTTCAATATACTTTCTTATGAAATGGTAGCGAGTGTCAATATGCTTACTTCGATCATGGAAGACTGGATTCTTTGATAGAGCAATTGCAGGCTTGTTATTGACAAAGATCTCAGTTGTATCTATTTGGAGCAAACACAACTCCTTCAACAAATTTCTTAGCCAAATTGCATGGCAAACATTTGAAGTAGCAGCTACATACTTAGCTTCACAGGTGGAAAGTGTGACAATTGGCTGCTTCTTTAACATCCACGTGAAAACAGTGTTTCCCATGAAGAATACAAATCCAGAAGTACTCTTTCGATCATCTAAATCTCCACTCCAATCGCTATCGCTATATCCAACAAGCTTATAACCATCAGAGAATGAGTATAATAAGCCAAAATCAATTGTACCTTTTATATAGCGTAATGATTCTTTTGCAGCTTTAAAATGGGTGATTGTTGGATTCTCCATATAGCGACTCAACGAGCCCAACCAAGATAGAGAATGTCCGGCCTCATGACATGTTAAGTAACGCAAACTTCCAACAAGCCTCTTGAAAAAGTTGGATTAACTCTTTCTTCTTACGCTATGTTTGGACAATTTGACTTCGCGATTCCATTGGCGTACTTACGGGCTTGCAATCATGCATCTTGAACTTCTTGAGTATTTCCCTTGCATAGCATTCTTGGGAAATGAATATGCCTTCTTTATTTTGCTTGACTTCAATGCCCGTAGTATGCCATTAGTCCAATGTCGACCATCTCGAACTCTTTCACCATCACTCTCATAAACTCTTCAAATAAGTTTGATTGCTTCCAGTGAAAATGAGATCATCCACGTACAGTGCATACAATCAAGATGTCTCCATCTTTGATTTTGACGTGAGAGCATGTTCATGTGGGCATTTGGTGAAGCTCATTCTCTTTGAAATATTTGTCGATTCTCGCTATTCCATGCCCTTGGCGCTTGCTTTAACCCATAAAGTGCCTTCTTCAATCTCGTAACTTTGTCTTCATATCCTTCCACCACATAGCCCAATGGTCGCTTGATGTAGACTTCTTCTTTGAGAAATCCATTTAAGAAAGCGGACTTTACATCCATTTGATGAATCTTCCATCGCTTTTGGGTCGCTAAAGAAATGATTAGTCTTATAGTTTCCATTCGGCTACAAGAGCAAATACCTCATCATAGTCGATGCCGACTTTTTACTATAGCCTTTTGCAACTAACCTCGCCTTGTGCCTTTCAATCTCACCTTTGACATTTCTCTTCATCTTGTAAACCTATTTGACACCAATGGCTTTGTGACCTTTGGGAAGTGTAGTAAGTTCCCAAGTGTTATTCTTCGCTATGGCTTTGATTTCTTCATCCATTGCGATTCTCCATTTTTCATCTTGTACAGCTTCTTCGAAGTAAACTGGCTCACAATCAGCAAAGAGGCAAAATAGAGTGAGATTATCATGTCTCTCAGCCACTCTCATAGAGATCTTCAAGACTCGTCGTATGCTCTTCGGCTCTTTCACTTAAGAAAGATGTTGGTGAATCTCCATGTGTGGTTGATACTGGTGAGATAGGTGGACTAACCAGCTCTTGTACTACTTGCTCCTTCATTTTCTGTTCATTTTCTTCAAAAGGAAAAAAATTGAAGTCATCCACATGAGAGCCAAAATCCTATTCTTCTTCTTCCTTAAAGATTACATCTCGGCTAATCACGATCTTTTCGTTGTCTGGATTGTACAACTTGTATCCTTTAGAATTGATGTAATAGCCGATGAAAATGAACTTCTCACTTTTATCATCCAGCTTGGCTCTTCTCTCGTCTGGTATATGTACATGAGCAATGCTTTCAAAAACTCTCAGATGGGCTATGCCAGACTTTCTTCCACTCCATGCTTCTTGCGGTGTCTTGCCCCACACACTTCTTGTTGGAGATTGGTTGGATAAATAGATTGCACAAGCAACAACTTCAGCCCAAAATTCTTTGGGTAGTCTTTTGCTCTTGAGCATACTTCTCTCCATGCCGATGATAGTTCTGTTCTTTCTTTCTGCAACACCATTTTGTTGGGGGGATCTCAGAACTGTCAAAGGGCATCGTATTCCATTTTCGTCACAAAACTTCATAAATTCTTTGGAAGTAAACTTTCCACCTCGATCGATCTCATGGCCTTGATTTGGTGTCCACTTTCTTTCTCCACCGCAGCCTTTAAACTCTTGAAAACTTCAAAACTTCCGATTTATGCTTTAAAAATACACCCAAGTTTTTCTTGAAAAATCATCTATGAAAAGAAGGAAGTAGTTACTTTTACCAAGAGAGGTTGGCTTGAATGGACCGCGATACATCCGTATGAATAAGCTCGAGTGGCTTCCGAGCTCTTGAGTTTGACTCCTTTGGAAAACTCTTTCTAAATTGCTTGCCAAGTAAACATCCTTCACAAACTTGATTGGGATGATTGATTGAAGGTAGACCTTTCACCATGTTCTTTCTTGATAGTAGCTCTAGTCCACCAAAGTTGAGATGTCCATATCGAAGATGCTAAATCCAGGTTGGATCTTTATGACAAGCCTTGAGACACTTTGCAACATCATTCTGAATATTTAAAGGAAACATTCTATTCTTCGACATTTTCACTTTTGTAATTAGGTTTCCTTTGTCGTCTCTTAAATAAAGACTATAATCTTTAAGATGAATATCATAGCCTTTTTCTAAAAGTTGACCTAAACTTAGAATGTTGCTTTTCATATTGGGCACATAGTAAACATTTGAAATTAGTTGGGGGCTACTATCTTTTATGCGAAAAAGGATGTTACCTTTTCCCTTCACTGGTACTTTTGAATCATCTCCAAAAGCGACGCTACCATTCACTGATTCATTCATCTCCACAAACATGCTTCTGTTTCCGCTCATGTGATTGCTAGCACCTGTGTCAAGATACCAAGTATTTTCTTGACCTCCATTGTTGTCATTACGTGCTAGTAAAAGTGTGCCATCTCCATCATTCTTCTCTTCAACATAATTCACTTTCTCATCTACTATGTTGCTTGGAATTCTGCATTATGAAGCATAATGCCTAAATTTTTGACAATTATAGCATTGTACTTGAGATTTTTCATACCTCGATCGTGGATTGTTTCTTCCTTGCCCTCTGTTTGAGCTTTCTCCTATTTCATTATTGAAGGAGTTTTTGTTGTTGAAATTCCAGCCTTGTCCATGACCACGACCTCTCACCTCGTCCCCGACCTCTTCCTGACATAGTGCTTTCTATCGTCGTCAAGCTTTCTTCTTTTCTTTGGATTGATTTCCATCTCAAGAGTTGTTCTTCGATCCTCGCTTCTTCTTCAGCTTTTCTTCATAATCTTGCAACCTTCCTTGAAGTTGCTCGATCGTCATAGCCTCCAAATCTTTAGTCTCCTCATTGTTATTACAATGAGGTCAAACTTGAATCTACTCGATCAAGTATTTTCTCAATAATCCTTAGCTCTCTCAACTCTTCACCATTTCTTTTTAATCATTAGCAACAATACAACTCTAGTAAAGTAATCAAAATTGATTCTGATACTTTCATGTGTAAGGACTCAAATTCACCTGTTAGTGTTTAAAGACGGACTTTCTTAACTTTTTCCGCTCCTTTGTAAGAGGTTTCTAACTTCTCCCACGCTTCCTTTGAGGATGTTGCGCCAGCGATCTTTTCAAAAGCATTTTCATCTAATGATTGAAAGATGAGATACTTTGCTTTGTTCTTTTTCTTCTTTAAGTCTTTTAAATTCTCCTTTTGTGCCGCAGTTAAAGTACCTTTATTTTCTGGTACTATAAAGCCCTTTTCCACGATATCCCACACATCGTGTGCACCCAATAGAGCCTTTATTTTGATGCTTCAATTGTCAAATTTGCTCCCTTTTAATTGTAGAACTTGAAATGACATCATACCACCATTTGCCATATGTTACAAATCGAGTGAGAATTTGGAGATTCAGAATGCACGAATGAATCTGGAACGTCGAAAAACCCTTGGGAGGTATCGGGTCAACTTTGGTCAACGGTCAACACGTTTCTGGACAGCAAACTTCCGACGGCGATTCCGGGCTCGTCCGAACTCCGATCAGGCTGATTCTTACGGCGTTGCGTTCGTCTCGTCGAGAGCTTCAATTTGATATGCTACACGACTATTTTATCCTCCAAACCTTGCTCTGATACCACTTTGTTGGAGAATTTGAAGGATTAAACACAAAGCTTATTAAAGAAAGCTCAAGAACATTACAAGAACAATTCACACACTCTCACAAATCTCTCTCAAGAGCTTTGTTATGCTTCTTATTCTTTCTTGCTTTTAGAATTATATCTCACAACACAATGGCATAGGTATTTATAGTGAATAAAACACAAACATAATCATAATAATACACATCACCTAGCACATTTCACTAACCTTTTATCATAACACCAAACATATTCCACTCACCTAACATGCTCTAAATATAGCCTCCACTAAACATTGTAGACCCATGATGATGAAGCATGATGATGGAGCATGATAATGGAGGGCCATGTACAACTCAACACCTTATTATTTTGTAAACAAGTTTATTGTTTTTTTTTCAACATTCTATATGTTTTTTGTGATTTTCTTAGAGTATGTCTTAAATTCAAAAAATATTTATACGATCACATTATTTATAGCATTTGTAAAATCTATGGAAGAAGAAGTTGCAGAATCATTATAATCTAGTATATAATAAGGGTGATTAAAATGAGTTTGTGAAGGAGAATATAAAATTTTATATTCTTTAAGTGGGTTATAGAAAATGAGTACAGTGGGTAAGTTTGTGGAGATAGTCTCTTTCTTTTTTTTTTTATTGAAAATTATTAAATTGTTATTTAACTCAAATTACTAAACTGCCACCGTATATAAAAACAATTGCTTTAGTAGTTTTAGTTGCGGCCCAGGTCGCTATAACTTTTAGTACTTAGCTTGGGATAGTTAAGTTGACTTAGAGAGAGACTAGGTAGAAAATAAATTTTTGAATGATCAGCATCTGATTTATGAAAAAGAGGTAGAGCAACTGCCAATTCACAAATCCTTTTTTGTTGCTTGGTTGTGATGTATTTTTTTATTAATAATATTTTTAGAATTGAAAAGAATAAAATTTAATTATCTAATTTATTTAAGAGTAATGTTGCACATTATAATTTTTTTATTTCAAATAATTATCCTAACTGATGTGTCATTTATCAATTAATTAGTGAGATAATATATTAATTCACTTGAAATTTATAAAAAAATTACCAATTAATTGATGAATGTCACATAATTTGAAATAGTTATTTAAGATAAAAAATTTGAAATATGTAGTATTACTCTTTATTTAATCATGCTAATAAAGTACTAGGCGTCAAACATAAAAGTTCTATGGGCATTTCTTAATTGATTGTAATCTTATGTATTGAATTCTTGATTGATTTATTAATTATAGTACAATTACATATTATTATAGGTTACAACGCAAAATTCCATTATTGAGGAGTTATGTTATTTGGAGCCTTGAAAAATATAACTTGGGTAATATTTTTATATTTGAATTGCATTTTAACTTTTTTTCAATTCTATATAATTACTATTATTTATACAGTTATGGAGGCAAACCTCCTAATATCACCCTTATAAGGTGTATTATTTATGCTTTTGTATATGGCACATCATGTTTACTTCAAAATATAAAATTTTTAATTTAGCTAGCATACTAATGTAATATAAAGTCCTGAGTCTGCTTTACAATATCCCTTTTTATGGTTTTGTTCAATAATTTTATTTAGTTCACATTTTATCCATAAACTTACATATTTTGACCTGAATTACATATTTAATTTTGACCTAAAAAATTAATCATTATATGTTTGGCCCCATCTTTCCGGTTCTGATTTTCCTAATGGAGTTCCAACATTTATTTTTACTTCAAAAAACTGTATATATATCTTTTTTATTTTTAGTTCAAAAACGCATAAAAAAACAAAAAGAGAGAGAGAGAGAACACCATGCGATTGAGCATGAGCACCATCTAGGGTTTCCGCATCCACGGAAACAACAAACTAATAAGGGAAACAATTAAGTAGCTATGATAAATGGAAAATATTTGAACAAAAGCAAGATAAAACTACAACAAAAAAATTTTATATTTTTGTGAATTATGAAATTTTATATCCACGTTTTATCTTGCGTGTGTTCAAATATCATTATTCATATAATATCCATAGGTAGATAAATAAAGTACTGATAGAGAGCCTCAGCTTCAAATTGGAACAATTTCACTGTGAGGAGGGTCTGCTTCCTCGACCGAAAAGGTAGTGCCCGAAGGTTCAGCTTCTATAGTATCCTGCGACCGCAAGGTGCTGCGCGCAACGACGACCACAAAAGTAGGAATGGATTGAAGAAGCTGAAAAAGCCAGCTACAGAAGTGACTGAGAGTGTTGATAAACGAATGGAGCCAAGGAGAAATACATATGCAAATGAAGTAGGCAATGCAAAAGAGAGGTCAAACCTGAGATGGGTTGGGAGTACTTCGAGCGAAGTGTTGAGTGGGATCTTGAGAGAAGTGAGAAGAAAGAATAGGGTCAAAATGGATAGAAACAGCATGGCCACGGCCGTGAACAAGAAATTGTGCTCACGACCATTGGCAACTGTTTGGGTAATATCGGGCAGGCCTTCTCGAGGCCTTTTCAGCTCGAATAAAATACCCAAAAAATAGTCTAACTCGAGCAGAAGTCCCGACCACTGGCTCGAAGACGATCTCATCAGATGTCAAAGCTGGTCAAGGTCGAGGAATTCAGAGCCGCTCGAGCTCCGAGCTCTTTTGTCTGCTCGAGCTCGTCCAACTCAGTCAAAGCTGGTCAAGGTCGAGAACTGAGCTCTCCTTTCCTGCTCGCAGAGGTTGAGTCCCCGAGCACAACTGGGCCATCTTAGTCATCGACCAAATGAAACACAAGACCTGGCTCAGGACGGTCCGACCCGTTCCCTCAGAATCCCGCACACCTTTCGATGCCTGAACAGGGTCCCACAAAGGAGGGTGGTGGTACTATTGCCGATGGCCGGCACATGCCCCCACGGCGTCATCATTCCTTGCGCACATGCCCGACATGGTGATCTGGCCATGTGAACCGGGTTGAGGAGACAGCCGCGCATCCCCAGGGAATATTAAGCCAATCTCTACCGCCGAGGGACCCGGATACCATCGACGCGGGAACGGATGCTCTCGGAGAGAAAAGGCGGGAAAAATAGAGAATAAAAGAAAACGGATGGGCAAGTTGCAGGGGTTCCAAGATTTCACGCAGGTTCTTTTAACTCTCATTTGGCTCTTTACTCTGATTTCGGATTTTTCCGGAATTCCCATTATCCAGAAAGAAAAGCAAAAATACGTCTTTTCCATTTTCCGGTCTCTCTAACTAAGAGGGATACCAAAAAGAACAACCCGATCACTGACTTGAGCGTCGAAGGATTTTAGCCGGAACAACACCCGGCGACCTCTGACATTGTTTTCTGTGAGCACAAGTCCTTGAGACTTCCGTTCCGGAAAAGACAGGAATAGGAAGAAGGAGACAGTCCTGCTCGAGCTCGAGCTAGCCAGCGAGCGTAAGGTTCTAGCACTCGCTTGAAGGAACGCGGAAAACCGCATCAACATTTTTCGCGCAATCGTGGGACCGAGATAAAAGCCTGATTTCCTAATACGTTCAAGATACACAATGCAACGATGAGAGGAAACAGCCGAAGAGGAGTGAGTCCAGAAGAGTCGGTAACTTTGAGAGAAGTGGCCAATGAGGCCCAGAATAGGGAGATCCAGGAAAGAATGGATCTGGATGCGAAACAGATGGAGACTCGATCTCCCTATTACAAGAACTCGTGGAGGACGGAGAAAAGTGTGTAATGATGTTCCGAGTCCAACTGTGGAACGCTCCTGCTCAGAAAACGCGGGAGAAGAAGCCCGAGACCTAGGGCACCAAATGCTGCAGTGAGGGAGGAAACAAACATGGAGGCAAGAGGGTCTCGTCAGCACTTACAGGATACAGCCCCGACCTCTCGTGCGGAAGAGTTGGAGGGAGAGGTGTGTAGATTGGCACAAGTTGTAGAGGACCTCCGGGGAAACGGAAAGAGCCCAAGTTGGAGAATAATGCTTGATAACGAATCTCCACTCTCCGCGGAGATTATGGGTGTCACGATTCCACGTGATTTCCGCTTCCCGGATTTGAAGTTCTCAGGGAAAAGTGATCCATCGGTGCATATTGAACGATTCAACGACATGACAGGGTGCAAGGTTTGCTCGGCACTCGGAGGTGCCGGCCTTCCCGCGACTCCTGGAAGGAAGAGCGAGAGAATGGTATCAGCAGTTGCCACGGGGAGTATCCCGAGCTTCGAACAAATATGTAGGGAGTTCATGGAACAATTTCGAGCACAGATGACCCCGAGGATGATATGATGGAGCCGTCGAGTAAGACAGAGGGAGGGAGAATCGCTCCGGGAGTTTGTCAAAAGATACCATAGATCGGGCCTAGATCTTGGCGTGTTTAACCATCCCCAAGCTCTGAGAGGATTGAAGGATGGGATCCGGATGGGGAGACCATGGTATAGTCCGTGGAGTCCTTCGATCCGCTCATATTCTGGACGCCGTATGAAGCGTGTAAAATGGATATGGTAATCAAGAGGAAAAACCGCAAAACCGAGGAGTGAGCGGGGCAATGGAGCAAAGAGGAAGGAGAAAGGAGGTCCTGCTCGAGGAACACAAGCTTCAAAAGCAACAAGGGACCGAGTTGCCCCGTACAACCCTTACCAGAGAGCTCCCCCACCACGGATGGTTCCCCTGCCACCTCGCAGGTCTCTATGTCGGGATCACAGGAAGTACAGGCATTACAACGACCACACATCCCGCAACCAGCCACCAAGCAGACCTGAGATTAACCACAACAGAGCAGATCGTCCATTGCCTTCCCCACCAAGAAGTTTCCCAAGGGATCGGGCAATACAAGTGGTAGAACAAAGCCCCGCTTACGAGCAGTACACGAGGTTGAAGGTATCTCTCGAAGAGATACTTCAAGTGGCTGAGGAGTGAGGACTGCTGAGCTCTCCAACGCCGATGGCCAAGTCAGCTGGCAAGCGGGACAAGAGGCGGTTCTGCCGTTTCCATGGTGACCACGGCCATTTCACATCACAGTGCCGTGATTTGAAGAACCAAGTGGAGGATTTGGTTAGGAATCGGTACTTGGATGAGTTTATTGAAGGAGGGCATCCGGTGGTTGAGCAGCAGCCTGAAGAAGATGACCGAGCTTACGAAATAGACATGGAACCACCGTCCACGAGGGTGATCTCAAGAGGGCCCACGATGGCAGGAAGTTCAAATAGGGCTCAGAAAAACTACTGCAGATATGCCGCTGCCGGGCGGGAGGTCCTATTCACTGCCCCCGCTGACAAAAAGGCCAGAGTGCTGCAGGTGCCAATTATATGGACGGAGGAGGACGAGGAGGGGGTGCTGTACCCTCACGAGGATGCCCTGGTGGTGAAAGCCAACATAGCAAACAAAGAAGTTGACCGAATACTGGTTGACTCGAGAAGCTCGGTAGATATTCTCTTCAAGTCCACACTCGAGAATTTGGGAATCGCAGGTGTGAGCCTCGAGCAGACGAGCACTTCCTTGAAATGATTCGGGGGAGGAAAGCTAATACCTCTGGGAATCATCAAGTTGGCAGTAACTATTGGCTCGAGGCCTTTTGAAAAGAACATGATGCTGGATTTCGTGGTGGTAGATGAAGCCAGCCCATACCAAGCAATTATAGGGAGGCTGTTTATGAGGATCAGCCAGTGCGTGCTATCCACCCATTACTTGGCCCTAAAGTATCGAGTAAACGGGGTTGTAGGGGTCGTGAAAGGCAGCCAGAGGGTGGCGAGGAGTTGCTACGCTGTAGCGGCCAAAGAAACTATGCAGATAACCTCACTGGACTCGAGGGGGGAATCAAGGAATGGAAGGCAAGAGCCGGCTGAGAAGTTGGAGGAGGTCGAGGTGAGAGCAGACGACCCCGAGAAGAAAATCCGAATCAGCTCGGGTATTAGCGAGCAGTTGAAGGAAAAGTTGGTGGAGTGTCTGGGAGCACACGCAGATGTGTTCGCATGGACACATGAGGATATGCCTGGGATTGACCCAGAAGTGGTGTGTCACAGGCTGGCAATATGGAGAGATGCTAGGCCAGTGAGGCAGAAAAGGAGATGCGTCAACCAGGAAAGATATGAAGCTATCAACTGCGAGGTGGAAAAGCTGCTGAAAGCGGGATTCATAAGGGAGGTCTCCTGCCCCGAATGGATCTCGAATGTGGTGCTGGTGAAGAAGGCAAGTGGGAAATGGAGAATGTGTGTGGACTTCACAGATGTGAACAAGGCTTGCCCAAAAGATAGCTTTTTGTTACCAAAGATAGACCAACTAGTGGATTTAACGGCGGGACACGGGCTGCTTAGTTTTATGGATGCATTCTCAGGATATAACCAAATTCCCATGCACCGATCAGATGAGGAGTGCACAGCCTTCATCACTAATCAAGGGCTGTACTGCTACAAGGTCATGCCCTTCAGTCTGAAGAATGCAGGGGCAACGTATCAGAGGCTGGTGAACAAGGTCTTCAAGCCATTGATCGGTCGGACGATGGAGGTATATGTGGATGACATGATCACCAAGTCTAAAGACGCGGAGGAGCATGTAAAGCATTTAGAGGAGACCTTCGCACTCTTAAGAAAGTACCGGATGAAGCTAAACCCAGAGAAATGTGCTTTTGGAGTGGGTTCGGGAAAATTCTTAGGTTTCATGGTCAGTCACAGGGGGATCGAGGCCAATCCAGAGAAGATAAGAGCAGTAGTGGAAATGAGGTCCCCCCGTAGCCTCAAGGAGATACAAAGTCTGACCGGCAAACTGGCATCCCTCAACAGGTTCGTATCTCGAGCCACGGATAAATTCCGAGTCTTCTTTCAGGAAATAAAGAAAGGAAGGAAGACAAAGTGGACGCCAGAATACGAAGCGGCGTTCCAACAGTTAAAAGAATACTTGTTGAAAGCTCCGTTACTGTCGACACCTCGAGCAGGAGAGGTACTAATCCTATACTTAGCTGTGTCCCAATAGGTAACAAGCTCAGTTCTGGTAAGAGAGGAATCAGGGGTACAGTATCTTATTTATTACACGAGCAGAGCTTTGCTGAAAGCTGAGACTCGATATCCACTGATGGAGAAATGGGCACTGGCCCTGGTCACAGCAGCTCGAAAGCTGAGGCCTTATTTTCAGGCACACTCAGTAGTGGTTCTAACAAACCAGCCCCTTAGGCAAACTCTGTACAAGCCTGAGACTTCTGGAAGGTTAGTGAAATGGTCAGTGGAGCTAAGCGAGTTCGACATTAATTACCAATGCCGAGCAGCCATAAAAGCACAGTCTTTAGCTGACTTCGTGGTCGAGTGCACTGCAAGGGATAAGCAGACAGGGAGCGAGGCCCCACCAGATTCCCAGACCTCGACCAATACTTAGATAGTCACAGTAGATGGATCCTGTGGAAATCAGGGGGAGGGGGCAGGGGCAGGAGTTGTGCTCCTAAGTCCTGAAGGGACAGAGGTGCAATATGCTGTGAAATTAGAATTTAAAGTTACCAACAATCAGGCCGAGTACGAAGCTGTAATAGCGGGATTGAAACTCGCCTCAGTAGTCAAAGCAGAGGAGGTAAAGCTTCGAACAGACTCGTAGCTGGTAACAAACCACCTCGACGAGAGCTTCCAGGCGAATGGGGAAAAGATGGAGGCCTACCTTCGGAAGGTGAAGCAGCTAATAGGGAGTTTCTGAGCTATCGAGGTGGAACAAATCCCAAGGGGGAAGAATTTTTGAGCTGATATGATAGCTCACATGGCAGCCGCATCGGACCCTAAGTTACCAAAGTCTATCCCTTTGGAAATGAAGACCTACTCGAGCATCGAGCATGAGGACGAGGTGATGAGCTTATCGACGAGCAACACCTGGATAGAACCTATTATTTCTTACCTCAAGGAAGGGACAGTGCCAGCTGATAAGAAGCAGGAAAGGAAGTTGAGGTGCAAAGTGGCCAGGTACACTCTCATCGACGAGGTCTTGTATAGACGGGGGTACACTCTCCCCTTGTTGCGGTGTTTAGACCAGGAGGAGGCCGATTATGTCCTTCGAGAGATACACGAAGGAATATGCGGAAATCATTCTGGCGCGAGGTCCTTGGCTTTCAAGGCCTTGAGGCAGGGATATTTTTGGCCCTGCATGCACCAAGATGCTCAAGAGATGACCAGAAGCTACAAGAGTTGCCAGAGTTTTGCCAACTACTTAACTCAGCCTCCGGAGAACCTTACGGTGATGAACTCACCGTGGCCGTTTCCTCAATGGGGAATTGACTTGATCGGGCCACTGCCAAAGGGGAAAGCGTAGGCCACCCATGCCATAGTCGCAATCGATTATTTCATCAAATGGGTCGAAGTGGGAGCCTTGAGCAGCATCACGAAAGGTAAAACCACTGATTTCATCTCTGAAAAATGTAATTTGCAGGTATAGGATTCCCCATGCATTGGTCACAGACAATGGGAGACAGTTTGATAATGGCAAGTTCAGAGACTTTTGCCAAAATCTGGGGATAGAACTGAAGTTTTGCTCTCCCTCGCACCCGCAAGCCAATGTACAAGTGGAAGCCGCGAACAAGACCATAAAACGTCTCCTGAAAACCAGACTGGGCGAGCAAAATGGAGCCTAGGTGGACGAGCTGCCTGGTGTCTTGTGGGCTTACAGAACAACACACAAAATGGCTACTGCAGAGACTCCATTCTCGTTGGCGTTTGGGCACGAAGCAGTGGTTCCCGCTGAAATAGGAATGGGGACGCATCGAACGGAACACTTCAATGAGGAGCAAAACGACAAGCAGATGTGTGCAGGTTGGGACTTGCTGGAAGAGAAGAGAGAAAGGGTCGCTGCTAAAATCATGGAATATCAACAAAGAGTGGATCGTTATTACAATCGAAATGTGCACTTTCACAGTTTCCAAGTGGGTGATTGGGTACTCAGAAGAGTCAACCAGAGCACGAAGGACTCGAGGCAAGGTGTGCTAGGGCCACATTGGGAAGGCCCTTATCGAGTCACTCAGTTAGCAGCACCAGGAGCATACCGGCTTGCTCATCGAGATGGACGAGAGGTCAAGAGGCCATGGAACGCACAACTTTTGATCAAGTACTTCCAGTAAGTATTAATGAAGAATTCCTTCCCAAAATGAGGGTATGTAAAAACTCAAATATATGTAAAAATAAGAAAAACACATGTAATATAAATTCAAGTTGAAGCCAAGCAGCTCGCGAAGAACGCTATGGCTAGAAGTCCCAAAGCCTAAGTCTTAGGCGGGACGGTGCCTAATGAGGGTCAATTGCAGGCCCGAGCAGAAGAAGCTCATGAAGAACGCTATGGTCAGAAGTCTCAAAGCCCAAGTCTTAGGTGGGACGGTGCCTAGCAAGGGACAATCGCAGGCCCGAGTAGAAGAAGCTCGCGAAGAACGCTAAGGCCAGAAATCCCAAAACCCAAGTCTTAGGCGGGACGGTGCCTAGCAAGGGTCAATTGCAGGTCCAAACAGAAGAAGCTCCTGAAGAACGCTATGGCCAGAAGTCCCAAAGCCTAAGTCTTAGGCGAGACGGTGCCTAGCGAGGGTCAATTGTAGGCCCGAGCAGAAGAAGCTCGCGAAGAACGTTATGGCCAGAAGTCCCAAAGCCTAAGTCTTAGGCGTGACGGTGCCTCAGCGAGGTCAATTGCAGCCCGAGCGTAAGAAGCTCGCAAGAACGCTAAGGCCGAAGTCCCAAAGCCTAAGTCTTAGGCGGGACTGTGCCTAGCGAGGTCAATCAGAGCCCGAGCGTAAGAAGCTCACAAAGAACGCTAAGGTAAGAAGTCCCCAAAGCCTAAGCCTTAGGCGGGACGGTGTCTAGCAAGAGCCAATTGTAGGCTCGAGCAAGAAAAGCATGAGAAGGTTACATAATTTAAAGTCGAGCAATAACCGAGCTCGAGGTAAATAGGCTCACATAATAAGGGTCACAGACCATGAGCAAAATGCTGAGCCAAGTAAAATGAGCTCACAAGATAAACATAAAGCTTTCAGCCTAACTCAAAGCAAGGCTTTGTCACACATAAGTCAAAAGATGATACGAGCAATAGTGACTTGGGCAGAAAACAAAAGAAGAGCCCAACACTTATAAAATTTTTGCTTGGGAAGTGCACGAAGTCAATCTCATACATAAATTTAAAACGCGAGTTCATACACATAGACATAGAAGCAAGTTGCTCAAAATATGCTCTTTATTTATTCATTGAAGATTACAATTACAAAATAAAAAAAAAAGAGAAAAAAGAGAAAGAGTCCAATTCTAGTCCAAGTCAGCAGCAGCAGCAGGTGGGGCATCAGCAGCAGCAGCAGGTGGGGCATCAGTAGCGAGAGGGACATCGGCACGAGGAGGAGCGAGCTCCCTGTCATCAGTTCGGGGCTCGGAAAGGGAAGCCTCAGACCCTTGAGCGGGGGCCTCGTGGATGCGTAAGTATTCGGTCACACCCTCTTGGACCTTAGATAGGTCGACCTCGGGGTGTACTTTGCCCAAGGCATACACGAGGTAATCATAGCTGAAGTCCACCCCACTGTTGTACTCCTTGGCGAGCTAGACTTTTAAGGCATCAATCTGCCCTTGGAGATGAGAGGTCTCCTCCTCTAGGGTCTGCTCGTAGAAAGATTTCTGAGTGTCCAGGTCCTTCCGAGCATCGATAAGCTCCTCGTGGGTGATAATTAGGTCCCTCTTGAACTAAGAGGCCTTAGAGTCAGCCACCGCTGTCCTCTCTGCAAAAGTGGAGTTCTTCTCTTGAATCTTTGTGTTCTCTTCTTTCAGCTCGCTCATCCCCTGCTCTAAGCTCTGAATCTTCGCTTGGAGTTCCTCCTGAGATTCTTGAGTTTTGGCCTTGATCCTGGCCATAGCTGCCGAGGCACGGAAATAGAGGCGTTGGGCAGCACTGAACAGCTCGTCAGCGTCAAAGGCATCCATCCCATCAAGGAACCTATCGTCCAGCTCCTCGCTGAAAATCCTCAGGAAAGGTTCCGTGCGACTACTTTGACCCTGCTCCTGTACATCACCGGCTCGAGGGTGAGCTGGAGCCGCGGTCCTTGCTCGTCTACATGGAGGACCCACTTCTGCTCGTCCTGTCTGTTGAGCGAAGGGGGCAGTCCGAGCGGGAGGAGGCGGAGCATCCCTTTCTGCTCGAGTTCTTTTCGAAGTTCTCGCACCTTTCTACCAGAGTGGTATCAGAGCCATGTGTTTTCCTTCCTGAGCGTGGTATGATAATAGGATAATCTAATAGAAACCAAGTCTAGTATAGAGAAGAGTCTTCACAGTCATGGAACCCTCTTCATCTACTCCGAGTTCTTCCTCTCACTCCTTAGCTCCTATTTCTCTTTCATCTACGATGACCCTTCCTAAGTCTTGTTCTAAGCATTCAACCTCTAAAATAGAAAACCTTGTCGAATATTCAGATATTCCAGTAGTCTCACTTGATCACTGAGTCAAGTTTTCCTCTTGTCATCCATATAAGTTATATAAGAAACAATCCTCCGTCAAGATCAAACCCTTCTTAGACGTGATCGCCTTAGTCCTCGTGAATATGTCCAATCGTCGCCTTTAGATCAACATCATCTTCGACCACCTCACTGAACAAGATGTTACCCTAGAAATCCTTCCGAGTTTATAGCCAATTGAAAAGAGAAGGTTTCACCCACATCCATATAGGCGTAGTACGCCTTATCCTTACCTTGCATGGCCGTAGAAGGCTTACTCGTCACGACCTGCACTTGCCTTGCTTGATACCCGCTTCAAAGAATACCAACATGTCGTTATTGGTACCATCCTGATCACACTTCAGCTCTGTGAGTGTTCTACTTACCTTCTACCCAAATTTCAACCTCGTCACTCCATGATCCAATTGTTCCAACAACCCTAAAGGTTCAAGTCCAAATTGTGGTGCTGAACAGATAACCAAGCTAAAATAGCCACCATACACCATCGATGGTGTATCTGCTATAAAACCATGCCATGGATTTGCCAAACCCTAGTTATTCTTCTGACATAGCCATGATTTTGGCTGATCTCGAAACTTCACCCACTATAGTCCAAATCCCCAAACAAATCACAAAAGCTCGAACTTACCAAGCTCATGCCACTTGAGTGGATCACTAACTATGAGCTGCTCCATCAAAACTCCCAACCAATCCGCACTTCGGATGCACTATTCCGTAAGCGATCCGACGGCACAGCCAAGATGTAGTTTCCGTGAGCCACCCATGTAAGCTCCAAAATTTCTTTTTCCTATAGGCCATGATTCAACCTGTTTCTACACTCCAAGAAGACCCGCCTATCCACGCTTTACATCCGAAGGTACACCTGCTCACCCAACCAAGTTAGATGGTTATTTCCTTCGGGATGCTCCAGTAAGTGATATGTGTGACCCGGATTGTCCCTGCCTGGATGAATCTGATTCGGATGATGATGAGCACCTCTGCAGTATGCGCAGCAGAAAGGCAAAATTCACACTTCCATTGTCCAGATGCAAGCCTCAACACATCCTTCCTCCGGATCATCCCGATTCGATGGAACCACTACCCATTTACAAGAAAGCCTTGCACATGTTGTATGAAGAAGATGATCTTCCCAAATGACCAAAGAAACCTCGCCTCACGTTATCGATCATCTTTGATGATGTCTTCTCAAAGATCCTACCAAGATCAATTTCCTCCACCGGAGAAGCAGCATGCACTCTCGCACTCAGGTTGTCACCAAACCTTATGTCTCTTCACCAATAACTCCAACCGGTCACCAAGAGCCTGCACTATCTCGAGTCGTTCTCAACCGGCAAACCCGTAATGCCGTAGTCCGTAATCAAGCCTCGAAAGAATTGATGCTAAAGTTGATATTGTTGCCAATCAAGTCGAGCCAATTCCATTAAAGTTGATAACCCGCCTTCCCGCTAGACAGGATATATGCAAACTCAAGGCCGAATTGCCCGACTGATGCGGATCTCCATCGATACTCGTAGATCGAAGTTTATGGTCCCGAGTTTAATAATAAAGAAGTCGAGATCGACGCTTGAAAGCTGAATTAACCCTGGATAGACCAACAGCCCTCCTTGTTTGGTCCGGTCCTCACGCTACCATCTCCATCATCTTTCTACCACACCGATCCGCTTCTTCACTCCTCCACACGTAAGACCGTATGATTATGGTCAACTCTTTGGCCATTCCCTTCCTTCATGGAAACAATCGTAACTTAAACCAATGCCTCCTCCCGTAAGGACAAAGACCGGATCTCCTCTACAAACACAGCCCACAACCACCACAAAGAACCCATACCGAGTCTCTTTCATAGAACCATCCTCCGAGTCTTCTCCCGATTCTCATCTCGAGCCACTTCCCAGTCCAAAGATAAAGCACCCATGGAGCCGTAAGCCTCCACAACCACTTGTATTACCACCAAGACAGCCTCCTCCACCAACATCTCAACTTTATTACCAAGATTCCTCACACCAAGTTCCTGCTCAGTAGTTACAATGACTCTGCTTCCACTGCATTCTTCAGCTCATCCTCGAACCCCGACGAGGGCACTCTCCAGCCCCTCTACACCAACGTAATCTTCTGACTCGATCCCGTAAACCGAATTTTCTCGCCTCGATTCGGAGCAAGAAATGGCAGATGTGTCCAAGATCTTTATGGCACAACCCATCGAAGAGCCATCATCTTCAACCACTCCCATAGTGGAAGAATTTGATTCAGACACGACTGCTTCTCCTCCCGCAGAACCTCGCTCCAAAGATAGGCCTCCAAAACAAGCAACGGTCCATCGGTTCACTTTTGATGATATTCCTCGATCAAAATGGCAAGCCAGATTGAAGAAATCTCAAGATGGCTAGAAGTTCAGATGTTAAAACCAGTTCACAGCTATCAATGGTTCTTAAGGAATTCAGCTCAAGATTTACTAGTTCTTTACGACATCGGTATCACACTTTGGGTGAATACGACATACATAGCTTATCTAAATTCTGGATATTCCTACAAAGCATTGCTATCATTTATGAGCAATATCTCTGAGAACCTACTATTGTAGTAGAATTAGCTGTAAAGGAATATTTCCGGATGAATGGTTTTGAGATTGATCATTATCAACGCATGTCCAAACTGCTTCTATCAGCTTGAATGGTTTTAATGATCCGAATCAAACATATTTTTAAGGCTTCTCTTCCAAAAGAATTACATCCAGAGATGCAAAGGCAACTTACAACCAATCAACTTGCCATCGACAATCTCTCTCTCAGAAGCTATATCACCTAGCCATCGGCGCCTTGAAAAGCTATGTGAATGTAAGGAATTCTTTACGTAACTCCTCAAGAACAAACATCCTTTTCGTAAAGCATGCAAAACCCAATCTTGCCATCAAGTGCAACGATGACAAGACATGTGTCCGCCCAACCAAGAAGAAGCATCATTACAAATCTTATCCCGCCGTAAGATCCAAACACGAAACCCACTCTCGACCTAAAAACCCCACCGATTTTTCAAGAAGAAAGATTCCTCTCGCAATCCGCAAATACAAAAGTTCCGGATGTTTTGTCCAGTAAAAGAAAGGCCACTATGCTCTGAATCAGTCAAATAAGCCACTCAAGTCGTCAGCTTATCCACCACCCTGAGTCTACTCAAATGCTATCGATACATGACGACGTGGAATCAGATTCTCCATACGAACACAAAGATTTGTCTTAGCCACATCGCATAACGATCCGTATGGTGTTTCTATCATCAACATAGCTCAACGTACCAATGCTCAAGCATCCTCACCAACCATTCCATCCTCGAAAATCCATTCGGTCCCATCTAAGTTTGATAGACCAATCTCGAGAATTGGTTTCACTGACACGGATCACAGAGATCAATGCTTAACCCAACTTATCCTTCCTTCCTCAAGCATGGGAAAAGCATACAGAGTTGTTCAAAGTCGCTAATGGAAAATTATTTCGCACCAAGATGATCACCAAGAAACCAATCGGGATACAGCTTCTTTCCTAATCGTGTTATTCGGACCAAAGTTATCGGTTCAACTCTCCCGGATAAAGATTTGCTTATTGGTTTTGATCTCCTTCACTTGGTCAAAAGCTCCAGATTACAATTTAATGGTATCCTAGATAAACACATGTTCCTACCTTATACAGATACCCTCAAAATACATTCTCTTGAAACCATCCCTTCAGACACACTACAGCTCAAACAATGATGTTACCATTCCGTCTCTAAAACCCATAGCTAGCTCACACACCACAGCCCTTATGGAAAACCCGTAGTTCTTTGTTAAGCTTCCTTTAAGCTTAATGAGGATATCAATTCTATTAAGGCCACTCATCCGTGTATGACACTCACCGACCTCAAGCTAGCACAAGAAGAATGTAGCCACTCATGGCTCAAGGCCCCATCGAGCCCACAAAGTCGAATGGGCTTGTCAAGCTTTTATGTAGAAAAAGGTCGAAATAGTTCGTGGAAAGAAGCGACTCGTGATTGACTACCAACCACTCAATGCTTTCCTCGTAGATGATAAGTTTCCACTTCCAAAGATCCAAATCCTTATTTGTCCACATTAAAGATGCCGTGGTCTTCTCCAAATTTGACCTCAAAGCCGGTTTTGGCAACCTCAGTAATCATCCGTAAGATAGATCCAAACTCGCATTCTGCATTCCCAATGCACACTTTCAATGGACAGTCATGCCCTTTCGACTTAAAGTTGCTCCATCCATATTCCGTAAGGCCATGATAAGGATCTTCAAACCTATTCTCTCACATGCCTTAATTTACATCGATGATATTTTGCTTTTCAAAGAAAGACAAGGCATAACATCGTGATCTCCTTTCCCGCTTTCTCAAGATCATGGCAGATTTTGGCATTATGCTCTCAAGAAAGAAAAGTGTTGTCGGCCACCATCCATAGATTTCCTGGTATGATCGATTACTAATCTGACAATACCGACCAGACCACATATTGCTAAAGAACTTCTCAACTTTCCAAATGACCACCTTTCAAGAAAGCAGATCCAAGTAGCTTGGCATTATTAATTATTCATGAGACTTTATCCCAAAAGTTTCTATTCATACCAACCAATCAGTCAAAGATATCGAAGAAATCAGCCCCACCATGGGGTCCATGTCGATACAGACAGAAGACAAAGAACTCAATCTCGTGGCCCAGCAGCCACCACCTCTCCAGATACCAACAGATGGTCAGAGAATCCTCCAGACCGACGCAAGCGACGAATTTTGGGGTGCTATCCTCCTCGAGAAACATGGTGCCTCAAAAAGATTCTGTGGTCACGCTAGTGGTCAGTTCAAAGAATCCGAAAAGCATTACCACGTGGTCTACAAAGAAATCCTTGCAGTCAAATATGGTATCCAGAAATTTGAGTTCCATCTGATTGGACATAATTTCCTTGTCCGATTAGATAATTCCGTATTTCCCAATATTTTAAATTTTAAAAATAAGTCTCTCCCTAATAGTCGGCCATTTCGCCTTAAACAATGGGTTTTCTAACTACGCTTTTCCGCTCACCATATAAAAGGAGACAAGAACCTTGTCCCCGACCTCCTCACTGCACCTCCTTCAAAGATCTCCACGATGTCAGCTTGTCCCATTTATCTATCTCATGGCGCCTCTTCCTAATTCAGCTCAGACTAAGATGTCCTTTCCTCTTCGTCTTCATTTTCTCAGTGCCTCCCAAATTCGAGATTTTGCTAAGAAATTCCAGAATTTTAGAGCCACTAGTTGTCATCCAGATCACCTGTTCCTCACCGGTTTCTCCTTTGACCCTTCCAGACCACTTATGGAAGATGAGTTATGGTATGTTTGGTGTCTTTCTCTCCTGTATGCTACCAAGTTAGTCATACCCGTATTCCCTACTCTACAGTGTCTTCTTGACCGTCCTCTCTCCTTTGGAGACAAGAAATTCAACAAATGATTGACAATCCTCCTTACCAGTTCCTCCCTGAATTCAGCAAACGAGACATCCATGCTGTTTTCATCATTCACCGTCCCTACTTCCAACATCCAAATCACTAACAGCTTTAGACTCAAGACCAAGCATACTTATGGCGATCTTTCCCCGATCCATTTCCTCTCCAACATGATCCCACTGCTCTCCGTGAACTCAAAAACTTCCTCGCTGAACTCAACAACATTTCCAAGAGCCACAGGACATTCAAAGATACTTCCCTGGACCAAAGCATGATCTTATCCCCTTCCGGCCTCGTGGACGGCTCCACTAAAGGCATCCTCCTCAAAGATGCTAGGCCGGACTACACTCACGCCATGTTTCGTGATTCCTGTGATCCTAACGAAGACTTTGCTTCCCTGAGTCCATATGCACCCGAGCTGCTCATCAACTCCACATGTGTCCAACCCCGCCAACCACCCATCGCCACGTAGCTCATGCTCCTACATCGCTGAGCTCCCACCGTAACCCTCACAAAGACGTGGATCATTCTCCACCGTAGACCTATCCAACTCTCTCGTGTCTCCCACCATCACCATCCACCAGCTACCACCTCATGGATGAAGTTGATAGCGATGTTGACAACCTCTCACCATCCCACGCCTTCCAAAAAGTCACTTTGAATAAGACAAGCGTGATTTCGCGATTTACCTATCGATCGATGTGTTTTGTCTGCTTTTGACTTTCTTTATGTTGTCTCTTTTAGACTTTAGTCCAAGAGTCTGCTTTGGACTTTTGTCATATTGTCCATTTTAGACTTTCGTCATATTGTCTATCTTGGACTTGAACTCGTCAGTATAATGTTGACTTTACTTTTCGGATATTGATAGGGGTCCCGTCCCATCTCTATCTTGTTTTGCTTTTATCGTCGAAGAGAAAAGATGATAGGGTCCCGTCCCTATCTTTCTCTTTCATCGTGTTGTTTTATCATGTCGCTTTCATCGTTAAAAAGAATGACATGGGTCCCGTCCCTGCCTTCTTTGTTTGTTAGCTTGTAACCTCTCCTATAAATTGAGAGTTTATTCTCGCTATCTGGGAGAAGAACGAACGAGAAGAACCAACGCTTGAAATAAAGAAATCTTTTCAAATATTCATGGCTTAAGTTTACTCTTTCTCTCTCTGTAACAACTTAGGTTTCCAAAAAGATTATCATATCGTCTGCTCATACTCTTCCAAGTATGCTCGCGACTTGCCTTTGAAAAAGGATCTTGTGCATCGTAACGATCAAACCTATAGTCACTATAAGAAGTCCAACCTACAAAACACAGCTCATCCTCTCTGTAAGCCCTGGAGGGCTAGTCCTTGGGTGGTATGTATCTACAGGTCAGGTCAATATAGTGATACTAGGTCCCGATCATAGTGAACCACGTGCCTGCTTCCGTGCACCCAGAGTGGTATCAGAGCCATGTGAACAGAAGGAATTTTGGGGTGTCAACAGCTCTCTGCACGAGCTCGCGTTTGTAAGTATGGTTTGCACGTGTGCTCGAAGCTCTTCCCCAATTGAATAAGAAGCACCCCAGGAGACTGCAGAAATAACCAAGGCAAAATAATGAGAACAGATGCAAGCAAGAAAACTAAAAGTAAAAAATTCACGAGGCAGATAAATGACCTAGAGTGCAAAAATGCCGTTGAACTAGAGGGACCCTCACCGAGAGGTGCATTGCCTCATTCTCCCTCAACGAAGAACAATTTGCTCTTCCAGTTGCCACTAGAGGTTGGGAGATCAGTGATGGGCTTTTTACCCTTTAGGCTGGAGGTAAGATAATACCAACCAAAGATCCTTCGGCCGCACTTCAACCGGTAAAGGTGCTTGATTTCCCTACCGAGGGTTCACCCGAGTCGCAACGCTTCCACAACACAAAGAGTCCGGAAAGGACCTCTATCCATTTGGGTTCAATCGCCCTGGGCCGACTGAACCCGACAAAACCCGAGCAAAGTAAGGTCGAGAGGCAACTGACCTCCATTTAAAACACTCCAAGTGGAAGGTCACGTAGCCTGGGGACTACTGGGATCTCACCGCCCAAAGAACCTTAAGTCCACACTTTGCATGCGTGGCAAGTTTGCCTAAGGCTATCTAAGTCCGAGGGGTGGTCTCACATCTCATATGGTCAATGGGTATCCCCACTCTGACCTTCGATCGGCCCTTTCCCTCGACGCTACTGGGCCTTCGCGTGTAATTCCCTCCGAACTAGAATCCCTCATTGGAATTACACTAAGGGGTCAGGCTTTACTGGAGGAGGACGAATCCTCCCAGAACATCCTACGGCTTGTTGGGGTTTGAAATTTTCTCCCAAGGATATAAACTACCCGAACCGAAACCGTAGTTCAACAGAGGAAGAAATGTAATGACTAGCAGGAAATAGAAGAAGGGTTAGTACCGAACGTGAGAGGAGTGTGGTTGGCCGAAATCGCCTTAATGAAGAAGAAGATGAGTAGATGGTGGAGAGCAAATTAATTTTGGTTTGAACGAAAATGAGCAAATAGAAGGAACAGTGAAGAAGTTGGAGATTTTTAAAGAGGAGGACGCTGCTCTTCGATCAGGCGACATGCGCTTCGAGGACACGACCTTTCGGTAATGTCTCTTCAAATTTCAAACGCATGGTCGGATCCATCCACGTGTCCCACATTAAATGCAAAATGATGGAAGCGTGTTACAACTGGAAAGCATGGGAAGTGTAAAAGGCCGCGAAGTCGACCGTCATTAATAAGTTTCAGCCTTATTTCATTTTACTCAAAAGACTAAACCGGGGACCGGTGTTTGGGTAATATCGGCAGGCCTTCTCGAGGCCCTTTCAGCTCGAATAAAATACCCTGAAAATAGTCTAACTCGAGCAGAAGTCCCGACCACTGGCTCGAAGACGATCTCATCAGACGTCAAAGCTGGTCAAGGTCGAGGAATTCAGAGCCGCTCGAGCTCCGAGCTCTTTTGTCTGCTCGAGCTCGTCCAACTCAGTCAAAGCTGGTCAAGGTCGAGAACTGAGCTCTCCTTTCCTGCTCGCAGAGGTTGAGTCCCCAAGCACAACTGGGCCATCTTAGTCATCGACCAAATGAAACACAAGACCTGGCTCAGGACGGTCCGACCCGTTCCCTCAGAATCCCGCACACATTTCGATGCCTGAACAGGGTCCCACAAAGGAGGGTGGTGGTACTGTTGCTGATGGTTGGCACATGCCTCCACGGTGTCATCATTCCTTGCGCACATGCCCGACATGGTGATCTGGCCATGTGAATCGGGTTGAGGAGACAGCCGTGCATCCCCAGGGAATATTACGCCAATCTCGGCTATCACAGGGACCCAGATACCACTGACGCGGGAACGGATGCTCTCGGAGAGAAAAGGCGAGAAAAATAGAGAATAAAAGAAAACGGATGGGCAAGTTGCAGGGGTTCCAAGATTTCACGCAGGTTCTTCTAACTCTCATTTGGCTCTTTACTCTGATTTCAGATTTTTCCGGAATTCCCATTATTCAGAAAGAAAAGCAAAAATACGTCTTTTCCATTCTTTTGGTCTCTCTAACTAAGGGGGATACCAAAAAGAACAACCAGATCACTGACTTGAGCGTTGGAGGATTTTCGCTGGAATAACACCCGGTGACCCCTGACATTGTTTTCTGTGAGTACAGGTCCGAGAGACTTCCGTTCCGGAAAAGACAGGAATAGGAAGAAGGAGACAGTCCTGCTCGAGCTCGAGCTAGCCATGAGCGTAAGGTTCTAGTCATCGTTTGAAGGAACGCGGAAAACTGCGATCAACAAAGAACGATGTTTAGTACCGGAAAGAGACAGGTTTCATTTGAAGAGTTGAGAACAAGAAGGAAAAGGCTTAGCATAGGTGGAAAAGTAAAGCGCAGATCAATGTTGGAGACCATTTTTGGCCAGTTAATTGTTCCACCTAAGCCTATGTAATCGAAGTTTAACCCGATCAAACCTAGATTGTGTTGAATCCATTACCATTGACGTCTTTATATAGAAGTTGTTATTGTGTGTGTGTGTGTTTTTTTTTAAAAGATTAAGTGATTGCTTTCCTTGCCCATACAAAGCGTCAAAGAAAACGCGTTTAGCCGACAAAAACTTGAAAACATAAGTTTCGCAGGTGCAAGACAATTTCGTATTTTACCAATGGCGGATGGCCGGTCAAGTTCAGGCAAAAAATCATTTGTCTTTATTAATTTTATATAATAATATAGTTTTTTTTATATATGTCCCTAATGCTTTACCCTTATATTTTTATCAATTTAATATTATGACAGAGTTTTTATTTTATTTTCAAATGTGTCCTTAATTCAATTAATTTTTTTTTCCAATTGAAATTAGTTATTATTTTATAAAATGATTAAATTATATATTTATCAAATAGATTGAAAATATTATGGGGCTAAAATGTTATTATTGCTTTAATTTATTTATTAAAAAAATTCTAATTGAAAAAAAAAGGTATGTCAATCTAATATAAAATTGTCACTAGTATTAAACTACTTATAAAAATAGTATATAGTAACAATTATCAATATTTGCTTTAATTTTTTTTTGTGAATTTTGTGATTTTATTTATTAGTTTCATTAACTAAGAGGACGAGTTAGAAAATCAAACTTGAATATTTTAAGGATTTTCGATATAGAAAAAAATCGAGATTTAATTCTTCAAAAGGAGTGAGAGCACCTCTCAAATAAAATTTTGCTAGGTTGAGTTTAGCATATTATTGAAATTTTTTACTAATAATATTTTTGTAATTGACAAAGATGAATATATCTTAATTGTTTAATTTATTTGTGTAATTAAATAATTGACTTCAAACATTAAAGTTTTACTTGTGATTTTTAATTCATTCTAATTACATGTATAGATTTATTTTAGCTTAAAATTATTATTTGATTTATTAATCCTTATATAATTAGATGTTCTTATAGGTTTTATGTTAGATTTCATAATTGAAAAATAGTATTTTTATATTCGAATTACTTTTTGTTTTCTACTATTTTTTTTATAACTATTTTTGTATATAGTATATATTTATAGAGATAAGATTCTTCGTGTACCACCTTATTTGATGTACTTCTTTCTACTTAAAAATTTTTATACTCACTTTGGCATATAAACTTTTAAGTTTAATCCGGATAATATAAATTCTTGGGTTTACCCCTAGAGCTTAGATATGTTTTTGGGTTTTCTTGGGCTTGCGGATTAGATGGGCTCAATAATGCGATTAATGATCTTTTTCATTGGGTCTTGATATAGCCTACAAATACTAATTTCAGTGATTTGCACGCTTAATTTTAGATGCATGAAGCATCAAATTGTTCTCCAACTGTTTAATTTAATTTGTTGTTACTAACATGATCATTATAATTAATTATTGAAAACTAGTGTTTCACTGCATGACAATTAGCGAGCAATTTCGTTAGGAGACTCCTCCAGTCAGAGTTTATTATAATGGGGTCGGTGGCCTATATAAATTCGAGAGGGAAAAGAGGGAGAGAAGTGTACTGCACTTATTCCCAGTTTTTTCAACAGTTAACTCTCAATGAGCTGAAGTAACTTATATACTGTAGCTGAGTTCAGGGACCCCTCATGTGTTAGTACAAAATTGCCTATCCCATTATGAGCTATAATAATACAACTAAAGGTTATACTTGTCCATAATATACTACTATATAGGATATGACAATATCAAACTCATTAAAATGATTTATGCTAGTTCACAATATGTGAGAAATAAATTTAACAATCTCCCACTTGGACAACATAAGTCATTCTAATAATAGTTTTGAAATAAAATATTTTGAAACCAACCGAATTAATCAATATGTAACTATAGCAAAAGGTCAAATGTGAGCAATAACCCAAACATAAACAAGTTCAAAATGTGTCACAAGTATCAAATTATGTGTGCATCAACAGGATATTCCACACAACAAGACACCCATAAACACATGACTAAGTAATAGTATACAAGTATAATAATAAAAAATAGCATGGAAATGATATCATTATATCTATTTCCATAAGGTCCATATGTCTAGCAAAATGGGACGAAACCAAAATGTCTCCTAAACCATCGCTTCTATATGACCATAATAAGACTAGATCAAAATGTCTCAAGAAGCGAGCTTTCATTTTATCATAATGAGACTAGTGCCAAAATGCCTCAAGAAAGTTGTGCTTTCTTATAACCATAATGAGACTGAAACCCAATGTCTCAAGAAAGCATACTGAAGCCAAGCCAAAATGCCTCAGTTCAAAATATCCATATTGAGACTAAACCAAATGTCTTGGACTACAATATTCTCACGATATACATAATGTCATATTCAACCAAATGTGTATACAATATATAGCTTATCAGTGTTATATAACAGTATACATGCATAATAACAAAATATGAGTAATACAAAATTTCATTTAAGTTGTAACATATAATACAAACCAGAACTCCCACTAACTTAACATATAAAAGAAGATTCTAACAATCTCATATGAGTCACATGATCCCTAAACACTTTTGGAGTTAAAGCTTTAGTAAGTGAATCAGCTAACATGAGTTTTGTAGGTATATACTCTACTGATACATAAGATAGAGTAATTTTCTCTCTTACAAATAAATACTTAATATCAATATGCTTGGAGCGTGAGGAACTCCCTGTGTTTTGACAAAAAGAAACAACTGTAGAATTATCACAATAGATCTTTAATGGCCTCGGCATAACCAACAAAAAATCTAGCCCTGTGATAAAATTCTGCATCCATAAAGCTTATTGCGTAGCCTCAAAACATGTAATATATTATGCCTTTATTATTAAAGAAGTTATAAGTGTCTGTTTGACATTCTTCCATGATATAGATCCTCCTGCTATCATAAAGATATAACCAGATATGGATTTCTTGTCTTCCAGACATCCACCGAAATCAGCATTAGAATATCCAACTATATTTAGGTAGTCAGATTGCTGATATGTCAATACAAGGTCTTTGGTAGCTTGTAAATATCTGAACACTTTTTTTACAGCCTTCCAATGTTCAAAACCAGGATTGCTCAAGTATCTTCCAAGTACACCAATAACAAAAGCAATTTCAGGGCGTGTACAAACTTGAGTATAAATCAAGCTACCCACAACTAATGTATATGAGACTGTTTGCATTCTAACTTTATCTGCATCATTATCTAGACATTAAATTTGGAAAGTTTGTCACCCTTTGAAATTAGTGCTTTTCCAGGAGTACAAGACTATAGATTAAATATTTTCAAAATACAAACAATATAGGTCTTTTGAGACAATTCTTGAATTGCTCTAGATCTGTCATGAAGAATCTCTATCCTTAATACATAATAGGCTTCACCGAGATCCTTCATATCAAAATATGAAGGATATAGGTTTGTCACCCTTTGAAATTAGTGCTTTTCCAGGAGTACAAGACTATAGATTAAATATTTTCAAAATACGAACAATATAGGTCTTTTGAGACAATCCTAGAACTGCTCTAGATTTGTCACGAAGAATCTCTATCCCTTATACATAATAGGCTTCACCGAGATCCTTCATATCAAAATTGTATGACAATATCTGTTTTATCTCAAGTAAAAAATCAGTGTCACTAGCAGCGAACAATATATCATCCACATAGAGCACAAAAATGATATATCTACTCCCACTAATCTTCAAATATAAACACTAATCAACAATATTCTCCTGAAAACCAAAAGAGGTGTCAATATCATGAAATTTTAAATACCATTGTCTGAATGCCTGTTTAAGTCCATAAATAGACCTTTTAAGCGGAAACATAATATTTTTTTTGCCAAGCTCAACAAAGCCATCAGGTTGCACCATATACACCTCTTTAGACAAGCTCTATTAAGAAAAGTTGTCTTCACATCCATCTGATGTAATTCTAAATTAAAATGAGCTACTAATGCCATAATAATACGGAATGAGTCTTTGGTAGAAACAGGAGAGTAGGTTTCTGTGTAATCAATACCTTATCTCTGACTAAAACCCTTGGCCACAACTCTGGCCTTGTATCTTTCCACCTGACCTCTGACATCTCTCTTGGTTTTAAAAATCCATTTGCAACCAATTGGCCTCCATCTATCTAGTAATTCAACTAAGTCCCAAACCCTATTGTAGTACATTGATGCCATCTCATCCTGCATGGCATGTGTCTAAGATAAAAATCCTATACAACTGATAGCTTCCTGAAAGATAACAGGGTTGGATGATAAATCACCATCAATATCATGTTCCTGTAAGTAAACCACATAATTATTAGAAATTACAGGTCTCTTGACCCTCTCGAAGCTTTTCAATCGCACAGCAGTGAAAACATCCTCCACAACTATAGGTTCCAAAACATGAAGAGGTTTAGGATCAAGAGAATGAATATCAATGCGTGGTAATCCCATTGTAGAAGCTGGATAAGATGAGATGGGCAAAACTACAAGTTCTTTTCTTAATGTGAGATTGTGAGGCTCAGTACTCCCACTATTTTGATCATTCTCAAAATAAATGGCATGATCAGACTTAATGATTCTAGTAGTATGGGAAGGACAATAAAACCTAGAACCCCTTAAACCTATACAATAGCCAATAAAATGACCACTAATAGTTTTTTAATCAAGTTTCCTTAATTGTGGATTATAAGGCCTCACTTCTGCTCTACATCCTCAGATATGAAAATGATAAAGATTAGGTTTCTTTTCTGATCATAATTGATAAGGAGTTTTGGGTATTGACTTACTGGATACCTGATTCAAAACGAAGTAGTAATTTTCAAGGTTTCACTACACAGAAAATTTGGTGAGGTGGGGTTGTTCAACATGCATCGCACCATGTCAAGAAGGGTACGGTTTCTTCTTTCTGCAATTCCATTCTGTTCAGGAGTCCTAGGCATTGTGTACTGAGCTTCTATTCCACACTCCTGAAGAAATCTAACAAAAGGTCCAGGATTACGTTCGGTTTCATCATATCGCCAATAGTACTTACCATTTTTATCTGATCTCACTGATTTAATTCTTTTACCCTTTTGGAGCTCAACATTAGCCTTAAACACTTGAAAAACAGACAATCATTTAGCTTTTTCAGTAAAACACTCAACATGACTATAACGAGAAGTCATCGATAAATGTGATGAAGTACTTATAACTACCTATAGCAGCAGGAGTGAATAGCCTACAAATATCTGTATGTATCAACTCCATAACCTGCTAACTTCTCCGAATTCTTTCTTTTTTGGTTTTGGCAGTAAGTTCGCGTTTGACGCAATCAACATAAGTGTTAAAATTAGATTAGTCTAGATTATGGAGAATACCATCTTTAATGAGCCTTTTCATCATCTATTTGGAAATGTGACCTAATCATTTATGCCACAATATAGAGGAATTTTCATTAACCCTTTTTATAATTAGAGCCAACAACATTCATAACAAGAGCATTGGATGATGATTCAGTAGCATAAAGAAATAAATCAATCATATATAAGCCATCATATAGAGTGCCAAAACCAACTAGCTCTGAATTACGAAATAAGTAAACTTTTCTGTCACCAAATTGAAAAGTATAACCACACTATCCAAAATAGATACAAATATCAAGTTTCTTCTAATATAAGGAATATAAGCTGTATCTGATAGATCCAAAAATTGGCCTGTTGCTAAGTGTAGTCTGACAACTCCTATGCTTTCAACTTTGGCCTTTACTCCATTGCCCATATGTACAATCAGCTCGCAAAGCCAAGTCTCAATTCAATGTAGACAAATAGAACATGACAAATTCACACCAGTCCCCATAATTTGTCCCATTCAAAGTTTTAATGGAGGTAACTTGGAGAAAAGAAAGAATATCTAGAGCTGAAGAATCAACAATAAGTATTATTAGGCATGTGAAAACAAAATCATGCCATAAATAATTATTCCTCATTTTACAATTCCCCATTAACAATACAATATGTTAGACATCATTTAACAATAAAGAAATGCTCTAACCCAAAGATAAAGCAGATAAGTTGAATATAATATAAACATTGACCTATTACCGACAGGGTAATTAAGTCACTCAGTAGAAAATACCCAACAAATCTCTTTACCTAACCAAGCATCCTACCAAGTAGTGATTTGCCGACAGGGCAATATCATCACCCGTATGGATCTTAGTTATATATAGCAAAAATAATCCATCACACAATCCATAATCAATAATTATAAATGAGCAATTAATTACAAAATACCGAATAATTTATTATGATTAGTTCTATGACAGGTAGATACACAATCACTCTAAATTAAAGTTTTGTCATGCATATTATTTCATACATTAATTAAAATTGAGACTAAATAAGTTTTATAAAATATAATTAAAACTTTTACCAAAATATTAAATTAAATTAAAATATCTATATGCCTCAACAAAATGTATGAATGCCATGCCCATAATATACAATAATGATGGATTATTTTACAATTGAAATTCTGAAAAATTGCCAAAAATTATGAAAATTTTGGACTTAAATAAAGAATTCTCAAAACTATAGCTACTGTTTATAATAACAAAACATTTTGCTCTAGCTGTAAATAAAATTAATAACTTTCTAGTCTTTATTATAATTTCCCAAAATATAAGCACTGAAATTATATTTAGAGAACATTTGGGCCATAACATAATTTCATAATAAATTAAGGACCCAATGATAATTTATTTTTAGGCCACAAAAGAATTATACAAATTATCAAGAACCTAAATGATATTATACCATGTTGAAAAGGACCAAATCCAAAAATTTAAATAATATTTGGGCATAATATAAATTTATAAAATTTAGGGACCAAAATGATGATTTCACTACACTTCATCTTCTTCCTCATGATGAAGCTACATAGCTACAGATGACATTTACTTGAACAACCCGATTTTGGCCAACAAATATCATAAAAAAATTATATTTTTACTCTTCAAACATCACCATACATTATTTAATGATCTTTTGTTCAAATATGCTCAGAACCAAAAAAAATTTAAAAATAAAGAAAAATGTCATGGGTGAATCAACAAAAATGGTCATAGTTCAATAGGAAATACATAACCATGCGTTCTGATGCCATTTGTTGAAATAAATTTGAACTTAATGCCCTTAATCTTTCATTTTCAATTAAACGTATATTTTAGGAAAAATTCGAGTTTTACCTTGATTAGCCATGAATCCAAGTTTAGAAACTTGTTATGGAGCTTGTATATGCTGCTAAGAAACAGATCCAAGTGATGTAAAGCTGCTGTCTTCACCTCAGATCAAGATTACTTGAGTGTACTGTGTATATGAGCAATGAAATCGGGACGGAAAAGAGGGAGAGAGGTGCACTGCACTAATTCTCCAGTTTTTTCAACAGTTAACTCGCAATGGGCTGAAGTCACTTAAATATTGTAGCTGAGTGCAGCGACCCCTCATATGTTAGTACAAAATTGCCTATCCCATTATAAGCTATAATAATACAACTAAAGATTATACTTATCCATAATATGTGAGAAATAAATCTAATAAGAAATTCTTCTCTATTTTTCAGCTATATAATTTAATATGAATTAAGATCATGCTAAGTTACATAACCTACAATCCAACAAATTAGAAACTAACTTCACCAAGGCATCACTGTATTATTGATACTTACATTAGTTTGACTGACGGTATATTACTATAAAGCGATGGGTTGACGTTTACTCGAACACTACAATGACCAGCAATTAATAGGCGCAGTAAAAGTCTAAACGGACACACCTAAAGTTTCTTGCTGTCTAAAAAATTAGTGTAACGTACAATCCACTAAAAACAAATTAAAGAAAGATTCTGACTTCACATGCTAGTTACTCATTTTCACATATTTTTAGAGGAATATAAGTTATATTAAATGTATAATTCAAAAAAATTATATTAAATATAAATTAAGCAAATCCATAATAAAGATCATCAACCTACCCATATGAAAATACAAGATTCTATGCTAAATTAGGCTACAATATAATATTGTATCGTCCGTGGCATGGCATCTCGTACAATTTCAATAATTTTAATTTTAATTCGAACTGGAGCAGAAGAAGATAAATGATGGAAACCTGAAAATGATTATAAAGATCAGAGGAGACTTTGTCAGGTTTGTATGCAACTCAACTGTCAACGTCAGTCAAGTTATTTTATTTTAGGACCTTGCTAAGTCACTACTTTAGTAACTTACCATCTTTTTATCACGCTCTGACGACTTATCAAAGCATCTTTGATTGTCAGAGGCAACTTCTGTTACCAGTCAAACCAAAATCTTGTATGTATAAATTACTAGTGCAACCGTTAGATGAAGGGTTCTATCTTGCTTTTTATTACTGTTATGCCATCATCCGCAGTTCTTTCGTCGTTGCAAGCCGTCGGGTCTTTTATTACTGTTTGGGTAAAATATCAGACAGGCCCCTAAAAGTCCTTCCTGGTTTATGGGGTAAATATCAGACAAACCCCTCAAGCCCTTCCGACTCAAGCAAGACTCCGATGGTAACCTAGCCCGAGCAACTCTTCGGTCAAAGCCGGTCAAGGTCGAGAGCTCCTTGCCCGCCGAGGTCATCCTTCCGGTCAAAGCCGGTCAAGGTCGAGAGCCCTCGCCCGCCGAGGTCATCCTTCCGGTCAAAGCCGGTCAAGGTCGAGAGCTCCTTGCCCGCCGAGGTCATCCTTCCGTCAAAGCCGGTCAAGGTCGAGAGCTCCTTGCCCGCCGAGGACATCCTTCCGGTCAAAGCCGGTCAAGGTCGGAGTCGAAGCACATCACTCCCGCCGCAGAATCCACGAGCACGACCGGACAAAACCCGACCTAGACAACCCGACCCGTTATCTTAGAATCTCGCACACCTTTTGATGTCTCGACAAGGGTCCCACATGGTGGAGAGATGACATCGTTGTCTGCTGGCTCAAGACGTGCCACCAAGCGTGTCATCATTCCTCGCACGCTTGCCCGACATGGTGATCCGCCACGCGATCGGATCAAGGAACAACTGGCCATCCCTAGGGAATATTCCGCCAAACCCGATCGCCGAGGGACCCGGATACCATTAGCGTGGAGTGAACAAATGTGGACAGCCTGGAAAGGAAAAAGCGGAAAAACAGAGTATAAAAGGAAACGAAGGAGAACGGCACAAGGGTTGGCATTTCAATTCACAAAAGAGAAGTTGGATTCTCCAGAATCGGATAATGTGTTCTTCCTTTCCAAATTTCTCTCATCCGACTTTCTCAAAAACACCATTTACATCCAAAAGTGGGGCGAAATAATACCCTTTCATCTTTCCTGGCCTCCTCACTAGTGGAGATACCAAAAAGAGAAACCCGACATCGACTTGAAGCGTCTGAGGGTTTCACGGAAACGCCCTGCGACCCCGACCCGGTTCACGGAGTGCAGTCCGGGAAATCACCGTTCAAGAAGACAGCGGACCCGGACAAAGGAGGCAATCCCGCCGAACTTATCGCGAGCGTAAGGATCGGCATCGCTTTAAAACCGCGAGCGTAGGTTCGGACGCTCCTTAGCGAGACTGCTTGGAGGTACTGCTGGAAGGTTCAAGCACTCGCTGAGGCACGAGAGAAAATCAGCATCAACATCTTTTGCGCCTGCTCGGGATCGAGCACAAAAGCCCGATTTCCTAATACATCAAGACACACAAAACACAACGATGAGGGAAACAATCAAGAGGTGTAAGTCCCGAGGAATCGATGACTCGGAGAAGTGGCCAATGAGGCCCGTAATAGTGGAGATCCAGGAAAGGATGGATCGGATGGAAAACAGATTGAAATTATGACCTCCTCGTTACAAGAATTCGTGGAAGGACGGAGAAAAGCCTCGCAACGATGTCCCGAGTCCAATGAGGGAATGCTCATGTTCGGAAAACGTGGAGATGAAGCCCAAAGACCTAGGGCACCAAATGTTGCGGTGAGAGAAGAAACAAACATGGAGGAAAGGGGGTCTCACCAACATTTGCAGGAGACAGCCCCAACCTCTCATGCGGAGGAGTTGGAGGGAGAGGTACGCAGATTGGCGCAAGTGGTGGAAGATCTTCGGGGGAACCGAAAGAGTCCAAGCTGGCGAATAATGCTGGACAATGAATCTCCTCTCTCCTCGGAGATTATGGGTGTCACGATCCCACGTGACTTTCGCTTCCCGGATCTGCAATATTCGGGAAAGAGTGACCCATTAATACACATAGAGCGGTTCAATGACCGACAGGGTGCAAGGTCCGCTGCCAAAGACAGAGGTGCAGGGCCTTCCCGCTCACCTCGAGGGAAGGGCGAGAGAATGGTACCGCAGTGCTCCCACTGGGAAGTATCTCGAGTTTTGAACAGATGTGCAGGGAGTTCATGGAATAATTTCGGGCGCTGGACCCCCGAGGATGACATGATGGAGTCGTCGAGGTGAGGCAGTAAAGAAGGGAGTCCTCCGGAGTTTATCAAAAGATACCATAGATCGGTCCCAGATCTTGGTGCGCTCAACCATCCCCAAGCTCTAAGGGATTAAAAGAGGGTGTTCTGATGGGAGACCATGGTATAACTCGCGAAGTCCTTCGATCCGCTCATATTCTGACGCTGCACGTAACAAATAAACCGGACATGGTAATCAAGAAGAAAAGGCCGCTAGTTCGAGGAGTGAACAAGTCACCGGAGCAAGACGGAAGGAGAAAGGGAGTCCCGCCTGAGGGACACAGTGCTCCAAAGGCGCAAGTGGACCGGCAGCCTCAGCACAACCCGTGATCGTAGAGTTCCCCACCGCGGATGGTTCCCCAACCACCCCGCAGTCTCCGTGCCGGATCACAGAGAATATCGGCCACGATGGCCATACATCCCGCAACCAGCCTCCGAGTAGACCTGAGTGAGTCATACAGGGTGATCGCTATCGCCACCCCACCAAGAAGCTTCCCGAGGATAGGGGCACCAAGTCGTGGAACAGAGCCCCGCTACGACAAGATAATCGAGTTGAAGGTATCTCTCAAGAGATACTTCAGTGGTCGAGAGCGTGGATCGCCGAGCCCTCCAACGCCGATGACCACGCCACCAAGCAAGTGAGCAGAGGGCGCTCGCTGCTTCCATGGAGACCATGGTCACACCACATCACGGTGCCGTGATTTGAAAACCGGTAGAAGATTTAGTCGAAATCGATACCGGATGAGTTTCAGAAGCGAGGGCACCCAGTAGTCGAACAACAGTCGAGGAAGGTGACCGTGCCTATGAAATAGACATGTAACCGCCATCCACGAGGGTGATTTCAGTGGTCCAACGATGGCCTAAGTTCTAACAGGCCCGAAAAATTATTGCAGAGTATGCCACCGCCGGCCGAGAAGTCCTGTTCATCGCCTCCCGCGCCAGAAGGCCAAGGTTAGGCAGTGCCAATCATGTGGACGTGATGAAGATGAAGAGGGGTGCTGCACTCCACCGAAGATGCCCCGTGGTTAAAGCCAATGTAGCGAATAAGGAAGTTGACCGAATATTGGTCGATCTCGGGAGCTCGTAGATATTCTTTTAAATCCACACTCGAGGATTTAGGAATAAGCAGCGCGAGCCTCGAGCATACGAGCACTTCCTCGAAGGGTTCGGGGAGGAAAGCTAATACCTCTAGGAATCATCAAGTTGACGGTAACCATGGGCTCAAAACCTTCGAGAAGAACATGATGTCGGATTTCGTGGTGGTAGATGAAACCAACCCATATCAAAGCGATTCCTGGGAGGCCATTTATGAGGATCAGCCAATGCGTGGTGTCCACCCATTACCCAGCCCTAAAGTATCGAGTAAATGGGGCTATAGGGGTCGTGAAAGGCAGCCAAAGGGTGGCGAGGAGTCATGCTATGTCAGAGCTGCAAAAGAAACAACGCAGTCACCTCGCTGGACACGAGGGCGTAATCGAGGAACCAAGGCAAGAGCCAGTAGAGAAGCTAGAGGAGCTCGAGGTGAGAACAGATGACCCCGAGAAGAAGGTCCATATCGAGTCACTCAACTAGCAGGACCCGGAGCATACTGTACTGGCTCATCCGGATGGACGAGAGGTCAAGAGGCCATGGAACGCGTAACTCCCGAGGAAGTATTTTCAATAGGTTTTCTTGTATTGAAATGCTAATGTAAATATTTCATCCCAAGATGGGATATGTAAAAGTACAAATGTATGTAAAAATAAGAACAAGATTTATAATGCAAGTTCAAAATAAAGAATGGAAGAAGAAGAGCTCTCTGCCAGAAGTCCCGGAGCCTAACTCATTAGACGTGACGTTGCTAAGCTTCAAGTTATTTGAAAACCAGAAGCGGAGTATTATCGAAGACCTCGAGTCAATTAAAATGCTCGAGCGTAAGAAGAACTCCTCGGCCGAAGTCCCAAAGCCTAACTCATTAGAGCGGATCGTGCCGAGCTCTCAGTTATTTGAAAACCAGAGCGAGAGTGTTTTCGTAAGACCTCGAGTCAATTAAAAGGCTCGAGCAGAAGAAGAGCTCTCTGCCGAAGTCCCAAAGCCTAACTCATTAGGCGGATCGGTGCCGAGCTTCAAGTTATTCGAAAACCGAGAGCGGAGTGTTTTCGTAAGACCTCGAGTCAATTAAAAGGCTCGAGCGGAAGAAGAGCTCCTCGCCAGAAGTCCCGGAGCCTAACTCATTAGGCGGATCGTGCCAAGCTCAGGTTATTTGGAAACCGCAGGCAGGAGTGTCATCGTAACCTCGGTCAATTAAAATGCTCGAGCGTAAGAAGAACTCCTGGCCGAAGTCCCAAAGCCTAACTCATTAGGCGTGACTGTGCCGAGCTCCGAGTTATTCGAAAACCGAGCAGGAGTGTTTTCGAAGCTCTGGTAGATTAAAAGGCTCGAGGAGAAGAAGAACTCCTCAGCATGAAGTCCCGTAGCCTAACTCATTAGAGCGGACTGGTGCCAAGCTCCGAGTTATTTGAAAACCAGAGCAGGGGTGTTATCAGAAGACCTCGGGTCAATTACAGGCCCGAGCCGGGGTTCAAAGGAACCCCTTGTCCAAAAGTCCCTAGGCCTAAGTTCGAGGCGGGACGTTGTCTAGCAAGAGCCAAATGCAGGCTCGAGCAAGTCAAATGAGCTCGCAATATAGACTTAAGGCTTACTTAGCCTAAGTCAGAGCAAAATTCTACCATGCATTCATAAATAAAGGATGTACAACACTTAGAAAATTTTTACTGGGCAAGCACATTCAAAGTTAACTTAACGTAGAAGACAGGAATGTATGTACACTAGCAGTCAATAGAATTGTTGAAAACATGTGTCTCTTTATTTCAAGTCAAAAGATTACATATGTAAAAAAAAAAAAAAAAAAACAAGTGTCCAAGTTATTCATCAGCAGCTAGGAACATCAGCAGCAGCAGCAGGACCAACAGCAGGAGGAGCAGGAGGAAGGACACCAACGGGAGCTTCAGCAGGAGCTTCAGCAGGAGCTTCAGCAGGAGCATCAGCAGGAGGGAGGTCACCAGCAGGAAGGGCACCGGAAGAAGAGGGAGCCGGCTCACTGACCACACCTTGGGGCTCAGATGAAATAGCTACTGTGGTTGCTCATGTACTCACCACATACCCTTCAACCGTGGACATGTCTGGCCTGTGGTATGTCTTGCCAAAAGCATACATCAGCGATCAGAATGGAGTCTGCCCCAGTGTTGTACTCAGTGGCAAGCTGGACCTTCAGATTATCTATTTGCTCCTGAAAACGAGCAGCTTCTCCTCCACGAGTCTGTTCAGTAATAAGACTTCGAAGTGTCCGTGTCTTTCCGAGCATGCTTCACCGCTCTTGACCTCAGCCAACTCCCTTTCAAGCCCAGAGACCTTCGAGTCAGCCACTGCTGTTTTCTCTGCAAAACTTATATTTTCCTCCAGCAGCTTCTGATTCTCCTCCTTCTGCTCATTAAAAGCCTGCTCCAAGCTCTGAACATTTACACGGAGTTCTTCCCGGAACTCGTGAGTAATCTCATCGAGCCTCGGTCGCAGATACCAATGCCCTAGATGAGAGTCACTGGAAGATACCGCACAGTACCGAGGAGAACAGGATTCTATCTCATCGAGAAACCCGCTCGGTCGCCTCTTCATTAAAAGCCTTCGATAAGTGCTCGGAGCGGCCGGGCCGACTCGCCTCCCGCACACCGCTGGCTTGGGGAACAGCCCTCCGTCTCCTGCGAGGAGGACCTCGCTCGCACGCTCGACTCGCCGAGTCAAGAAGGAGCGTAAGCTCGAGTCGGTGGAGGTGGGCACCTCCTTCGACTCGTGGTCTTTTGATGTGCTCGGAGCTTCGATTGTCCCCACGCTACTGCAGCAACATCGCGATCCCGCCACCATTTCTTCGCTTGGAATAAGATTGGACTCTAAAAGCCTCGAGGTGTCAACAGCCTCCGCACGAGCTTGCGTTGTAAGAGCAATCAGCACTACGTGCTTGAAGTCGATCGTTAATTAAATAAGCACTCCGCGAGGTCGCAAAACAACCGGAGCAAGACAATGAAAACAGACGCAAATAGAGGAACTAAAATGAAATTCACAAGGCGGATAAATGACCTGGAATGCGTAAATGCCGCTGAACCGGAGGAACTCCTCGCTACGAGTGCAGCAGGCCCCCACTCTCCCCAACGAGAAGAATTTGCTCTTCCAGTTGCCACCGTGAGGTGGGAGATCGATGATGGGCTTCTACCCTTCAGCTGGAGGTAAGATAATACCAACCAAAGATCCTTCGGGCTACACTTAAGCTCGGTAGAGGTGTCCGATTTCCCTACCAAGGGCTCATCCAGATCGCAGCTGCTTCCACAAAACGAAGAGCCCTGAAAGAACTCTCCACCCATTCGGGTTCGGCTGCCTGGGGCCGATCGAAACCCGGACAAAACCCGACCAAAATAAGGTCGAGAGGCGACCTAACCCCCACCAAGCACTCCAAATAAGGTTAGTAAACCCATGGGGGCTACCGGGATTTCACCGCTCGGCAACCTCGTAATTACACTATCTGGAATGTGGTAGGTTTCCTAAGTCCTGCTCAACTCGATCGAGTGGTTTGACATTCTAAGTAGTCGATGGGGTATTCCCCACGCCGGACCTCCGGCCGGCCCTCACCTCCGATGCTACCGGGTCTCACCACTGGCAATTCCCTCTGGGACTAGAATCCCTCACTGGGATTATACTCTGAGGTCAGGCCTCACTAGAAGAGAAGAGTCCTCCAGTGACATCCTACGGGTCACTGGGGTCCGACATTTTTAAGGGTATGGAATAACAAGATGCAGAGGAAGAAACAGAGTGGTGAAATGGAAAATTGAGTGGTACCGGACACAAAGGAAGTGTGGGTAGCCGAAGCCGCCGATGTAAAGAAGAAGACCGATAAGCGAGGAGAGCGGATGAATTTTGAATTTGAATGAGAAGTAAGCAAATAGAGGAACAAGTGAAGAAGTTGGGATTTTTAAAGAGGAAGACGCTGTCCTTTCGAGTGGCGGCAGTGCGTTTCGAGGACACGACCTTTTAGGTCGCGTCCTTTCAAATTTCAAATACGCTGGTCGGATCAACCCACGTGTCCCGCCTTAAATGAGAAATGATTCAAGTGGCGCATACCTGGAAGCATGGGAAGTTTAAAAGGCCGCGACTCGCCCATCATTATCGAGTTTCAGCCTTATCTCGCCTCACTCAAAAGACTAGAAACCGGGGACCGGTGTTTGGGTAAAATATCGACAGGCCCCTAAAAGCCCTTCTCGGTTTATGGGTAAATATCGGACAAACCCTCAAGCCCTTCCGACCAAGCAAGACTCCGATGGTAACCTAGCCCGAGCAACTCTTCCGGTCAAAGCCGGTCAAGGTCGAGAGCTCCTTGCCCGCCGAGGTCATCCTTCCGGTCAAAGCTCGGTCAAGGTCGAGAGCTCCTCGCTCGCCGAGGTCATCCTTCCGGTCAAAGCCGGTCAAGGTCGAGAGCTCCTTGCCCGCCGAGGTCATCCTTCCGGTCAAAGCCGGTCAAGGTCGGAGCCCTCGCCCGCCGAGGACATCCTTCTAGTCAAAGTCGGTCGAGGTCGGAGTCGAAGCACATCACTCTTGCTCGCAGAAATCCACGAGCACAACCGGACAAAACCCGACCTAGGACAACCCGACCCGTTATCTTAGAATCCCGCACACCTTTTGATGTCCGACAAGGGTCCCACATGGTGGAGAGATGACATCGTTGTTTGCGGCTCAGCACGTGCCACCAGGTGTCATCATTCCCCGCACGCTGTCCGACATGGTGATCCGCCACGCATCGGATTAAGGGAATGACCGCTCATCCCTAGGGAATATTCCGCCAAACCTCGATCGCCGAGGGACCCGGATACCATTAGCGTGGAGTGAACAATGAGTGGACAGCCGGAAAGGAAAAAGCGGGAAAAACAGAGTATAAAAGGAAACGAAGGAGAACGGCACAAGGGTTGGCATTTCGAATTCACAAAAAGAGAAGTTGGATTCTCCGTAACTGGATAACAGGTTCTTCCTTTCCAAATTTCTCTCATCTGACTTTCTCTAAAAAACACCATTTACATCCAAAAGGGGGCGAATAATACCCTTTCATCTTTCCGGTCTCCTCACTAGCGGAGATACCAAAAGAGAAACCCGACATCGACTTGAAGCGTCGGAGGGTTTTCGCGGAAACGCCCGACGACCCCGACCCGGTTTCAGTGAGTGCGGTCCGGAAATCACCGTTCAAGAAGACAGACGGACCCGGACAAAGGAGGCAATCCCGCTCGAACTTATCGCGAGCGTAAGGATCGGCATCGTTTAAAACCGCGAGCAGAAGGTTCAGACGTTCCTTAGCGAGCTGTTTGGAGGTACTGTTGGAAGGTTCGAAGCACTGTTGAGGCACGAGAGAAAATCTGCATCAACAATTACCATTATGTCATCACCGGTCTTTTGAGTCATTTTCTTGGCGCCGTCGATTGCACCAATCTAATGGCATTGAACATTGGATGCGAAGAGGAAGAGTACTACTAGTCAAAAATAAGATTGCAACAATCAAATAGCAGCAATATTGCAAGTCGATATTTACAGATCTCTGCAGGAAGATCTTATTGTTGATTTTTATAGATGGACAGATGACAAGCAATCTCATTCGATGGTTATTAATTTCGTCAATTTGTTAATTAATTAATTAATTAATCATTCTGATTTTTTTAGGACTATCTTTGTTTGATTTATTATTAATAAAAAATTCATATCTTTATGACACCACATGGTCCCAGGAAGATCTAAAAACATTGGGTAAAATATACCTACATATCTAGCGAGGCAAAGAAAGCGAGGCAAAGAAACAATATTGTTAGTTTCCTCACTTTATTCAATTTAAATCTCACTTAATTGAAATTTCAAAAAAAAAAAATCTGACTTAATTGATATATTATAAGTGATTTAGGATTTTTTTTCTCCGCCCAAATGATCTGTGAAGGTCAATAGCTCTTTTTAAATTGGTGGGATAGATTTGGTTCACTTTATGTTTATAATTCCAAAGTTGATGTTCGAATTGCATCTTTGAATTAATTTAAGAGATTTTGATTTTTTTTCAAATAAATATTTTCGCACATAATTTAGCTGCTTTATTTATTTATTTAAGGATTGTGTTATTTTGTAAGTGTAATAGAGAATATTTGTAATGTATCCTAGGTCCCATTTAATATTAAGTTATTATAGTAAAAATAATTATAACTATAAAAAAATAATAATGTATAATAAATATAATTTTTACATAATAATTTTAATAAAAATATTATAAAAAATTTTTATTATATAAATATAAAATTAAAATCAACTTAATTTATAAATTACAACACTGTATTGTAACGATAAAAGCTGACAGAAGCTTTTCACATAAGCTTTCGGAAAAAATCACCAAAAAAAGGACGCGTGACTATATTAGCAGCACTACATCAGTAGCTTCCAAAGGACAACTAACAACATTGTATTGTTCTTCACAAATACAGATTCCAGATTTCCAGGTTATAGTTCGAGTAGATTTTGCTTTTTTTTTTTTCAGTTTGACCTGAAAATCAAGAGTACACAATAATTCCGCTAGAGAGTGATAGAGCTAAATATATCAAAACACGAGCTGCATTATGTATATTACGAGGTTAGAACGTGTTGAACTCGAAAGTCACTCTTAACCATAAGCTGATGAATATCAACGACAACCCAAAAGATTTCAGAACATGTTGTAATGCAGACTTACAAGCTGACATAATTAAAAGCAACCTGCACGCCAAACCACCGTGCTATTGGAGAATTTGAAGGATGAAATACAAAGTTTATTAAGAAAAGTTTAAGAACATTACAAGAACAATTCACACACTCTCACAAATCACTCTCAAGGGCTTTGTTATACTTCCTATGCTCTCTTACTTTTAGACTTATATCTCACAACACAATAGCATAGGTATTTATAGTGAATACAACACAAACATAATCATAACAATACACATCACCTAGCACATTCCACTAACTTTTCATCATAACACCAAACATATTCCACTCACCTAACATGCTCTAAAGGAATCCTTTAATGGCATCAAATGTGTAAAGCTAGCCTCCACTCAACATTGTAGACCCATGATGATGAAGCATGATGATGGAGCATGATAATGGAGGGCCATGTACAACTCAACACCTTATTATTTTGTAAACAAGTTTATTATTTTTTTTCAACACTCCCCCTTAAACTTGTTTCTGTGACCCGTCTTCTTGCTCGAGGAGTTTAGTGAAATTATCACCAACTTGTTCTTTGGCTTTATTCTTCTTATTTTGATTGAACAATACCCTGTAAGAATATGCATTTAATCTTCTTTTTCGTACTTGTACTTGTTCTCTTTCACTTTCGCCGTTAATTTCTTTGATTTCCACAGCCAATTGTTTCATAACACCCAATGAATTTCTCAATCTGATAAAATCTTCTTGTTTCAATGGCTTAGTAAATATATCAGCTGCTTGATCTTGAGATTTGACGTCCTTTATTTGTACATCCTTTCTTTCAATACACTCCCTTATGAAATGGTAGCGAGTGTCAATATGCTTATTTTGATCATGGAAGACAGGATTCTTTGATAAGGCAATTGCAGACTTATTATCGACAAAGATCTCAGTTGGATCTATTTGGAGCAAACCAAACTCCTTCAACAAATTTCTTAGCCAAATTGCATGGCAAACACCTGAAGTAGCAGCTACATACTCGACTTCACGGTGGAAAGTGTGACAATTGGTTGCTTCTTTGACATCCACGTGAAAGCAGTGTTTCCCATGAAGAATACAAATCCAGAGGTACTCTTTCGATCATCTAAATCTCCACTCCAATCACTATCGCTATATCCAACAAGCTTGTAATCATCGGAGAATGAGTATAATAAGCCAAAATCAATTGTACCTTTTATATAGCGAATGATTCTTTTGCGACTTTAAAATGAGTGATTGTTGGATTCTCCATATAGCGACTAATGAGCCCAACAAGCATAGAGAATGTCCGGCCTCGTACATGTCAAGTAACGCAAACTTCCAACAAGGCTCTTAAAAAGTTGGATCAACTCTTTCTTCTTCGTCATGTTTGGACAATTTGACTCGCATTCCATTAGCGTACTTACGGGCTTGCAATCATGCATCTTGAACTTCTGAGTATTTCCTTGCATAGCATTCTTGGGAAATGAATATGCCTTCTTCCTTTGCTTGACTTCAATGCCCAAGTAGTATGCCATTAGTCCAATGTCAGTCATCTCGAACTCTTTCACCATCACTCTCATAAACTCTTCAAATAAGTTTGGATTGCTTCTAGTGAAAATGAGATCATCCACGTACAGGCATACAATCAAGATGTCTCCATCTTTAACTTTGACGTAGAGAGCATGTTCATGTGGGCATTTGGTGAAGCCATTCTCTTTGAAATATTTGTCAATTCTGCTATTCCATGCCCTTAGTGCTTGCTTTAACCCATAAAGTGCCTTCTTCAATCTCAGAACTTTATCTTCATATCATTCCACCACATAGCCCAATGGTTGTTTGATGTAGACTTCTTCTTTGAGAAATCCATTTAAGAAAGCATATTTTACATCCATTTGATGAATCTTCCACTGTTTTTGGGCTGCTAAAGAAATTATTAGTCTTATAGTTTCCATTCGGGCTACAGGAGCAAATACCTCATCATAGTCGATGCCAGCTTTTTGACTATAGCCTTTTGCAACTAACCTCGCCTTGTGCCTTTCAATCTCACTCTTGACATTTCTCTTCATCTTGTAAACCCATTTGACACCGATGGCTTTGTGACCTTTGGGAAGTGTAGTAAGTTTCCAAGTGTCATTCTTCACTATGGCTTTGATTTCTTCATCCATTGCGATTCTCTATTTTTCATCTTGTACAGCTTCTTCGAAGTAAACTGGCTCACAATCAGCAAAGAGGCAAAATAGAGTGAGATTATCATGTCTCTCAGTTACCTCATAGAGATCTTAAAGACTCATCGTGCGTTCTTCAGTTCTTTCATTTAAGAAAGATGGTGGCGAATCTCCATGTGTGGTTGATGCTGGTGAGATAAGTGGACTAACCGGCACTTGTTGTTCTTCTACTACTTGCTCCTTCATTGTTTGTTCATTTTCTTCAAAAGGAAAAAAATTGAAGTCATCCACATGAGAGCCAAAATCCCATTCTCCTTCTTCCTCAAAGATTACATCTCGGCTAATCACGATCTTTCCGTTGTCTGGATTGTACAACTTGTATCCTTTAGAATTGATGTCATAGCCAGGTGAAGATGAACTTCTCACTTTTATCATCCGAACTTGGCTCTTCTCTCGTCCGGTACATGTACATGGGCAATGCTTCCAAAAACTCTCAGATGGGTTATGCTAGGCTTTCTTCCATCCATGCTTCTTGCGGTGTCTTACTCCACACACTTCTTGTTGGAGATCGGTTGGATAAATAGATTGCACAAGTAACAGCTTCAGCCCAAAATCCTTTGGGTAGTCTTTTGCTCTTGAGCATACTTCTCGTCATGTCGAGGATAGTTCTGTTCTTTCTTTCTGCAACACCATTTTGTTAGGGGGATCTTGGAACTGTCAAAGGGCGTCGTATTCCATTTTCGTCACAAAACTTCATAAATTCTTTGGAAGTGAACTCTCCACCTCGATCAAATCTCATGGTCTTGATTTGGTGTTCACTTTCTTTCTCCACTGCAGCTTTGAACTTCTTGAAAACTTCAAAAACTTCTGATTTCTGCATTAAAAAATACACCCAAGTTTTTCTTGAAAAATCAGCTTTGAAAAGAAGGAAGTAGTTACTTTTACCAAGAGAGGTTGGCTTGAATGGACCGCACACATCAGTATGAATAAGCTCGAGTGGCTTACGAGCTCTTGAGTTTGACTCTTTTGGAAAACTCTTTCTAAATTGCTTGCCAAGTAAACATCCTTCACAAACTTGATTGGGATGATTGATTGAAGGTAGACCTTTCACCATGTTCTTTCTTGATAGTAGCTCTAGTCCACCAAAATTGAGATGTCCATATCGAAGATGCCAAATCCAGGTTGGATCTTTATGACAAGCCTTGAGACACTTTGCAACATCATTCTGAATATTTAAAGGAAACATTCTATTCTTCGACATTTTCACTTTTGTAATTAGGTTTCCTTTGTCATCTCTTAAAAAAAGACTATAATTTTTAAGATGAATATCATAGCCTTTTTCTAAAAGTTGACCTAAACTTAGAATGTTGCTTTTCATATTGGGCACATAGTAAACATTTGAAATTAATTGGTGGCTACCATCTTTTATACGAAAAAGGATGTTACCTTTTCCCTTCACTGGTACTTTTGAATCATCTCCAAAAGCGACGCTACCATTCACTGATTCATTCATCTCCACAAACATGCTTCTGTTTCCGCTTATGTGATTGCTAGCACCTGTGTCAAGATACCAAGTATTTTCTTGACCTCCATTATTGTCATTACGTGCTAGTAAAAGTGTGCCATCTCCATCATTTTTCTCTTCAACATAATTCACTTTCTCATCTACTATGTTGCTTGGAATTCGCACTCAAGCATAATGCCCAAACTTTTGACAATTATAGCATCGCACTTCAGATTTTTCATACCTCGATCTTGGATTGTTTCTTCCTCGCCCTCTGTTTGAGCTTTCTCCTTTTTCATTATTGAAGGATTTTTTGTTGTTGAAATTCCAGCCTCGTCCATGACCACGACTTCACCTCGTCCTCGGCCTCTTCCTCGAACATAGTGCCTTCTATCATTCTGAAGCTTTCTTCTCTTTCTTTGGATTGATTTCTATCTTGAAGAGTTGTTCTTCGATCCCTCGCTTCTTCTTCGGTTTTTCTTCATAAGCTTGCAACCTTCCTTGAAGTTGCTCGATCGTCATAGTCTCCAAATCTTTAGTCTCCTCTATTGTTACTACAATGAGGTCAAACTTGGAATCTACTCGATCAAGTATTTTCTCAATAATCCTTAGCTCTCTCAACTCTTCACCATTTCTTTTAATTCAAGTAGTAACAGATCACAACTCTAGTAAAGTAATCAAAAATTGATTCTGATACTTTCATGTGTAAGGACTCAAATTCACCTCTTAGTGTTTGAAGACGGACTTTCTTAACTTGTTCCGCTCCTTTGTAAGAGGTTTCTAACTTCTCCCACGCTTCCTTTGAGGATGTTGCGCCAGCGATCTTTTCAAAAGCATCTTCATCTAATGATTGAAAGATGAGATAGTTTGCTTTATTCTCTTTCTTTTTTAAGTCTTTCAAATTCTCCTTTTGTGCAGCAGTTAAAGTACCTTCATTTTCTGGTACTATAAAGCCCTTCTCCACGACATCCCACACATCGTGTGCACCAAATAGAGCCTTCATTTTGATGCTCCAATTGTCAAATTTGCTCCCTTTCAATTGTGGAACTTGAAATGACATTATACCACCATTTGCCATATCTCACAAATCGGGTGAGAATTTGGAGATTCTGAATGCACGAATGAATCCGGAACGTCGAAAAACCTTTGGGAGGTCTCGGGTCAACTTTGGTCAACTCGATGAGTCAACTTAGCTTCTGAACAGCAAACTTCCGATGGCGATTCCGGGCTCGTCTGAACTCCGATTAGGCTGATTCTTGCGGCGTTGTGTTCGTCTCGTTGAGAGCTTCGATTTGATATGCTACACGACTATTTTATCATCCAAACCTTGCTCTGATACTACTTTGTTGGAGAATTTGAAGGATGAAACACAAAGTTTATTAAAAAAAGTTTAAGAACATTACAAGAACAATTCACACACTCTCACAAATCACTCTCAAGGGCTTTGTTATACTTCCTATGCTCTCTTACTCTTAGACTTATATCTCACAACACAATAGCATAGGTATTTATAGTGAATACAACACAAACATAATCATAACAATACACATCACCTAGCACATTCCACTAACTTTTCATCATAACACCAAACATATTCCACTCACCTAACATGCTCTAAAGGAATCCTTTAATGGCATCAAATGTGTAAAGCTAGCCTCCACTCAACATTGTAGACCCATAATGATGAAGTATGATGATGGAGCATGATAATGGAGGGCCATGTACAACTCAACACCTTATTATTTTGTAAACAAGTTTATTATTTTTTTTCAACACGTGCTACATCGCCACAAAACACCGACCGAGAAACAGAAGCAGCAAGAACTAGCCCATGACAATTCCTGAAAAATAGTACCCAGGGCCATAATGTTGCACCTATTATCTCTATAGCAGTCTCAACATTCAACTTAACCATGGGCGGACCCAATAAAACCGATTATTTTTTCATTTAAATATATCTAAGTCATTTTTAAAAGAATTAAGTAAAGAAAATTTGGGTTCCTTTTTTAATATGATAAAATATTTGTAATTTAATGGTAAATATACTATTTAATGGATTTGGAAGATACATTTATAAATTTAGTCACAATTGTTGAAAAAAAAAAACCTTGTTTACAAAATAATAAGGTGTTGAGTTGTACATGGCACTTCATCATCATGCTCCATCATCATGAGTCTACAATGTTGAGTGGAAGTTAGCTTTACACATTTGATGCCATTAAATGATTCCTTTAGAGCATGTTAGGTGAGTGAAATATGTTTGGTGTTATGATGAAAGGTTAGTAGAATGTGCTAGGTGATGTGTATTGTTATGATTATGTTTGTGTTTTATTCACTATAAATACTTATACTATTGTGTTGTGAAAGATAAGTCTAAGAGTAAGAAATAATAAGAAGCATAACAAAGCCCTTGAGAGGGATTTGTGAGAGTATGTGAATTGTTCTTGTAATGTTCTTGAACTTTCTCTAATAAGCTTTATGTTTCATCCTTCAAATTCTCCAACAACAATAAGGTCTAACATTTAAAATAAATAATTTATTACTATTATTTTTTAAAATTTATGAAATTTTTTTTAAAATTTAAGAAAAAATAATAGAATATGAGTTTTAAAATTTTAAATACACTCGAGTGAACAATAAAAATAATAATAAGCACTCTAAATTAAATTATTTTTTTTTAGCTAACCACTTAATTTCAGATTATACACAACAGCTGAAAGAGTGTCTTCTAGATAAGCAAACAGAAACCGCCGATTCCTAGACAACCACAAAATCACCACAAACACCTGAAAATCACCCCTCTCCAATCAGCAAAAGCTTTCAATAATAAATCCCAAACGAGGCGTCAGCCCAGATTTCTCTAGAACACAAAGACCGAGCTAAGGACATACTGAAAACTAGAGCCCTTATGCCCATAAGGTTGATATTGGTAAATTTTATAAACTATAGTAACATCTCTAAAAGTCTCAGATCTCAAATTCCTGATCGTTCAAAATTCAGAGGAATGTTAACTTAGTTAAAAAGTCACAAACGCATACATTGATACATGCATTCCAGTTCGAATCATTTTCCGCTGCTTTGAAGTCGAAACCACGTTTCTCATCAACATTGCAATTGAGAATTATCTTATATCACCTTATATACATAGCACGAGGATAATCAGAGGATTAAGGAAAAATTAAGGAGGATCTATTAATAGTAAATATTATTTATATGCTTAATTACAAATTATACAGAAAGAGCAGACAATAATTAAGGATTAAGGAAGATCTATTAGTAATTAATATTCATATGCTTAATTACAAACTATCCCTAGATGGACTCATAAACACATAAATCCGAGAGAAATTAACATTCAGGTGGTATACCTGAAAGCTCATGCGCTTTTCAAGTGTCCATTACTAAATTAGAACACCAATTTGATCATTAGGGATAAAAAGTTCCACGTATGTATGTGCGTGTATATCTATGTGTATATATATCAATGTGTTTGAGTAATGTTAAAAGTTGTTGGGTAATATATAAATATTGTTTAAAGAGAGGAGGAGAGATAATTTGAAGTTTATTATCCAGGGCTTTTAAATATTTTCATCATTTACATAATGCTCCAAACTTATATTTATAACTAATCCAAACTGATATCAACATAGTGGTTATTTGTTAAACGCCTAAACTCTGAAATTTTTATTAATTTTAGACTCTTTTAAAAGACAATTATTTGTTTTTTGTAACTTAAGCTTAATTTTTAAATATTTACATCTGAATAAAAAATAAAATTTTGTGACTTTTATTTGAATAGAAAAAGTTCTAAATAAGAAGTAAATATTATGTTCCAAAAATTTCTCTATAAAGTGTGTTCATTTCCTATAAGATAAAATCTAATCATTTCTTTTTTTGAATTGTAAGGACAAAAATATCAAATAACTATATTTAAGATGTTTTTTATTTATAAAAACAAACAAGATACTATTTGTATTAAGATATTGAAAAAAATAAATATATTATTCAGATATTCGTATTTAGAACATTTTAAACTTCAAAAAAATTCAGAACCATTCATATTTAAAAAATAATAATAATAAACAAACAAACAAACTTCACATATTTTACCACCTTTTCTTATCCTCTAATTTCACCGATGTTTACTAACCACTATTCTTTAATTACCACCTAGATTTTCATTGATAATTTTCACTTAAAATTTTCTAGAATTTTCAACTAGGCTCATTAACTTTAACACCTAACTAATAATAAATACGAAGAAGAAGACGTCTGCATCATTTTTTGGGCATTGGGTTTGTTTATTCATTTTTTGGACGAAAACGAGCTTTGATTTTGTCGCCATTTCAAAAAAAAAAAAGGACGAGAGAGAGAAAAATAAAATAAAATTCTGGTAATAACAAGTTAGCAAGAAAGAAAATAAAAGTTGCTATGCGGGGTACAACTTATACGTAGTAGTGGAGGATGAAGGATTGAAGATTTGAAGGAATCAAGGTAAGGGTCTACATATAAAGGATTTGAAAACTGTGTCCTGATTGTAAATTCAGAAAAAATTTGGGACTGGGTCCAGATGATATTGTCTCGAATCCTCAGACGATCATCCGAACCTCTCGTAACTGCACTGCGTAGGATATACTTGTCAACTTTCTTATTCTGGCCTCTCAATAATTTGATCTCTATGCCCGAAAGTCACCGAGTTTGTGATATATTATTGGTATTTTGTCAAATGTGGTCCATGAGCGAATTAAGATGAAATCAGTGGTCCTTTCCTATAAGTCAATTTTGATTTGTCAATAATTTTTTATATTATAAATCCAATTTAGCTATAGCAGGAACATTTAAAATATAAATTTGCAATTTTTTTTAAAGGAACAATTTGTAAATTAAGATGGGATAAATCTCTTATTATATCCCTATAGTTTAGTGCAATGCCCTAGCTATGATATCCCTATAATTTTCTTAGAATAAAAAACGTTACTATCAAGAAAGGAAAGAGTATAGTATTTGATTATTGCATGATAAAATTTCAAAGATGTATGAAGAAAATAAGAAGAATGAATATTTGATTGTTTTCTTGGCATGAAACGATTTTTTAAAGTTTTTAAGATTGCTTTTTTACTTTATTGACTTCTCATCCGCATCATCTAACGTCAAGTCATCGGACGTCAAGATTGTAGCTGCTGTAGCTATAGCTACGGACCTTAATTTTTAATTTTATAGTTGCAGTCAGCATAATCAACGGGCCAAGTGAGGTATTTGATAATTTTCAATATATGTGATCATTGACATGACATTAATTTGGTGCATTTATTTATAAATCCCTCAATTAATATATATGTCGCATATATATACAGAGAGTGAGGTATTTGATAATTTCCAATATATGTGATCATTGACATGACATTAATTTGGTGCTTTTATTTATAAATCTCTCAATTAATATATATGTGACATATATATACAGAGAGGTTGTTATCAATTTAGTGAAAGATATACACATACATACGTTTAAGCAATAAGAAAATAATTATAGTAGCTGTATGAACTAAAAAGTCATTCAGGATATAATTGATAGTAAATTAAATCCAATAAATGTGAACAAAGTGGGCTAAATCATGATACATAACTAAAAACAATTGTAAACTTAAGAGGAAAAATAATATGTAATCCTAAATAAACGAAATGATAGTCCAAAAAAAAGAAGACACTAAATGAACCTTTGTTCCACCCACATAGGTGGGGTGATACGATTGTAAGAGTCGCCCTTAAAAAATGGTTCAATGGTTTCATCTTGGAGGTTATAAATTCCCATATCTTTTCCTCCCCCTCTACGTGCGTACCAATAACCACTAATGCAATCATCTGTAAAGTATATGCAGTTAGGCTTACATTGAGAAATGGATGCATCGACAGAAAACGAAGAATTATAGCCCAAAAAGAGAGCTCTATTGCCCAAATTCTGGACGTCCGTCCATGAATTAGTTAAAAAATCTAGCCCAAGAACCTGAAATCGAGTAGTTCCATAGGACCAATTGTCGTTTACTTGTGATCCTTCTCGAGTAATGACTAACAATTTTCCTGCAGATTCTGCAATATACCAGCTCTCCGGAAAAAATTGAAAAAGTTCATCGGGCAAGTTTGAGACTTCTTGTACTACGGTAGGATTGTTGCCTCTAATATCAAAAGCCCGTACTTGAGTAAACTTCACAGCATAGAGTAACCCATTATGGTAAATAATGTCATGATAATAGGCATTCAAGTCTATGGGGATCCAAGATTTATCACAGGGTCTAGCATATGCCAATTTCCCAACATATATAATCACAACCGTATAATTGGGCGTATAACTAGGACTAGATGACAAAGCACATTTAAAAATAAAATGACTATACATCTTAGAAGTCTTAATATCACGCCAATTTTTGATGGTTTTGATATGGGGAAGTTTAATTTGGCGGCGTGAAAAGGGATGTAAAAGGGACATACTCAAATCCTGTGCAACTGTAATAAGCCAACCCTTTGAAGAAAAACACTTTTTACCTTTTGCTTCTGGTAGCATAAGTTGGCGAGTCATGCCTTTTGAAAGACTGAAAAAACCGCGTTGATCGGTGCACTTTTCTGGCGCAAGCATCAGCCATGGGGCTCGATTGTAGTTGAATGTGAGTTTCACCACGGTTGCGACAGATCGCCATGAAGAACAAACTCCACCGAAAGCGACTAAGTCTTGGAGCCACGTTAGCCGCTGAGCAACATCGATCAATAGGTCATTATTCAGTTTTGACCAATTCTCCATCGCCCTTCCGTTTTCTGGAGACAATTTGAAATTGTTGTTAAAGATGAAGAGGAACGAAGCTTATGCATACATATATATGATGTAGAGTAAGACAATTGACGTTTAGCATAAAGTTTCCCCTAGCGGGCAAGGAAAGCGGTTAATTTGTTTCCAAATTTAACATGATAACAATATGGCGTGGCCCTTTTTTGTTTATTAATTAATTAATATCTCTTTCTATAAAGGAAAGTAATTTATTATGCTACAGGCTGTAACTTGAAAATTATACTTGTTATGTCTATAACAGAGAGGAATCTATGTTCATTAACTAATAAAATTAAAAACGCTGTCTTGTCCATAAAGGGAAATGATTTATACAATGTCATATTGGCATGTGATGTAGCAAATTGTAAAGTATTTCATTTGTGTATACACATACATACATTATATAAGACATCATAACCGATCATTCGATGACTTATTTATATATCCCCTTCAATTATTCTGGTGTAACTGCAAAAGCTATTCAACAATAATCAAACTAAAATAAGCATTTACTTGTCAGAAAATCTTTATTAAATTAGTAATAAATTATATGGGAGATTATCAAATTTTTATCTACTAAAATCAACATATAACAATTATTTCTTACATGTTTATAATAGCCAATAATCTTCTGACAAAAAACTTAAAAGAAAAGAGGAATAATTAGGTCATTTATTTGATAATTTAATTTGAAAATATAAATATATATTTATTATCAGAAAAACATTTAAAAAATAATAAAAAGTATAAGAAAAATATGATATTATTAATTTTTTTATTCACTCCAAAAATTTTATTTTCTTATTTTTAGTATTTAAATTTTTTATTTTAATTTCTATTAATATGATTTATTTAATTTATGATAAATATGAATACAAGTGTATTTAAAAATATATGTACTACTATTAAAAATATTGACTATCAAAAAAATTATAAGAAAGTAAGTGATATATTGATGTCAGTAAGAAAAAAATTGACAATCTCCCTAAATTATAATTTAATAATTTTCTCATGCTATCCAAAACTTGAGGTTGATCATTCTAATTTGTAAAGGAAGCTCATATTGAGACGACCCGCCCCATATCTAGAGGCGATCTATCTTAAGAAATTGAACTCAAATATTAAAATTCATCATATTAATGAGAATTCTACCGAAATTTCGGCAGAACCTTCCCTAAACATATAACATTCCCAAACCTACAATTACAACCCAAGCACTTCCAAATCATTTATTATACATCAACTACGTCAACCCAATCTCATCCGGTAACATATCCAATAATACACACATATATTAATTCTTATATCACATTCCTAGTATAATTCTAAAATAGGATGCTTACATAAACCAAAAGAAAATAATTAATCTACAGCCTCAAAAAACCTCAGTGACCCAAATGACTCCAACTATGTACAGCTGCTGGGTTAAATGTTGTACTTGTAATCTCCTGAAAGGGAAAAATATAATAAAATGGAATGAGCATAAAACTCAGTGAGCTCAGTGAGTGGATAGTAATTTTTAAAACATAAAATAATTAACAAAATAAGTGCATCACTTGTATAATTACTTTTCTCAAACAAATATATTTTCATATAAAAGCTTCTTTCATTTCAATCATATTTTGAACATAAATATACTTTCATACTGCCACAAAATCAAGAAAACATCTATATTGAAATATCATCTCATACTAAAATATCAAATATTAAGTAATATAAATATCCTTAAACAAATATCCAGGGGATAATCTAGTCATATCCGGACCTCAACGGACGGCAATGATGCACTATTTGAGTACCATCATGCCCGGAGCTACACGGATAGACGAAAGGACGTACCATCTCATGCTTATCAGCATAACTAATACCCGGATCTCAACGGACGTGCTATGATGCGCTATTGGCGACATCGTGTCCGGACCACCCAGTCTCATATCTCAATATCTGTCTGCATGCATATGCCCCCAAAGGGCGAAAGAGCCCAAACACACGGCCCAAAGCCTCTATGTGTGTTCAGACGGGCCCCAAAAGCCTACTATCTCATCTCATCTGGAGGGAACGGGTATTTGCTTAAAACTTAAAATCATGATCGAAATCATTATATATATACACTTTAGATCATGCTTTAAATCATACTCAAAATCAATATATATATATATATATATACACATTTTAAATCATGCCCAAGATCCATCATATACTCTTTAAATCATGCTCAAAATCAACATATATACACTTTTAAATCACGCTCAAGATCAAATCATATACTCTTAAAATCATGCTCGAAATCCACACAAAATCAACATCTCATACTTTCCATTATTATAATCTGAACTAATCTTGCAAAAATAACGCTTAAAATAAATGTTCGTCCTAACATTACAACTCTCAATTTTCTTGGCTTACCGCATTAATCCCGTATTTGTAATTTACTAATATAATCTGAAATTATACTACCCTCAATTTCATAATTTATTAATTTACCCTCAACATCATAAAATTACCAATTTATCCTCAATTCAGATTACAAAATCACCCTCAAAGCTAAAAATTATGAAATTACCCTTAGTACACGAAATTACCAAAATGCCCTTACAATCAACGTTGACCGGAATTCACCCAACTGCGGTGGGGAAGCTCTGGCTAGACACTTCTCGTCGAGGTGAGTCCAACGGTGCCGGTGGTGTACTCCCACGCGCGGCGATGAAGCCGGATCGAGCTTGTGAAGCTGCGGCTCCTTGGGGTGATCAGTCGGTGGGAAAACGGCCTCCTCGGTGCCGGTAATTGGTCGGGAATGGAATATGGTGAGGTGGGGAAGCTTTTCCAACTTGTGGTGCGGCCAAAGACAGCCAGAATCGGCGGCGATCGTCCGCACAAAATCTGCGGAACTTTCGAGCTTCACCGGCGGCGTTCCACGTGTTTTCCGGCAGCAAGGACTGCTGGGGGTGGACGGCCGGCTCATAAGCTTCGGTTTAACACCTTGCTCGGCCGGTGAGGTGGTCGAAAGTAGAAGAAAACGACGGGTTGGTTTTTGCGGTTTCAGGTCGGTTTTCTCCAAATTTTCATCCGGTTTTCTCCTTTTATAAACACCCACAAAATATCAACTAGACCCCCTCTTGATTTATCACATAAACCCCCTCTCAATTTATCACATGAACCCCCTCTTAATTTATTTATTTACAGAAATACATAAAACAAATGCATATCTTACACATATCATGCACCTCATCACTGTAAAAGATGCTCGTACGCTGCATTCTCTGTACATTATCACTTCATCACCATTCCAGCCCCAGGTCAACTGGTCAAGTAAGTTTACATAAGAGGTTATACTGCGACTGAGTCAGTTTGGTTAATTAGAGGTATTTCGTACGTACTCTCGATTCAGTAGTAGTTATTTTGATATATTGTATTTAGTGTAATCAAATAGCTGCATGCACTCTGTACAGGAAAACAATAGTTGTGAATAATATCATTTAGAGCTGGTCAAAGTTTATTCTCAAAGTAATTTCTCTCGTTCACGACGATTTCTTGCTTTATATGTTTTGTAACTATCATTATAATATTAAATCTCATTTATCAGTGTGCAGACCAATTGCTTCCATTTCACACACACGAGTGTCGGTTTAGTTTTTTAGTTTTTTTAGTTTACATGCATGAAATGCTAAAGGACAAAACCTAAAAAGTATAATGAAAATCATCATCACCATCGTATATGCTTATGACAAGTTTATATGAATAACTACATAAATTTTTTATATTTTAAATTTAATCATTCAAATTTTTTTATTATAATTAGCTAAATACAAATTTTTTAGACCAAATTGTCTCATCACTTTCATCAAATTTATAAATAAATGCCACTCTTTAAAATCAGAAAAAAAATCATACTCTCAGCACTTTCAATCTCTCAACAAACAAGTAATATCATTACTATCAATAAATCACTGAATCTCATTAAACAAGTAATATATAACTGAATATATAATCAATAATTAGAAAGTTTCTTAAGGTTAGTGTAATTTCTTAGATAATATCAATATTTAATGTATTAAGTTCAGCTTTTAAATTCGAAATTGATATAGTTTTATTGAAAATATTGTTATTTTTCATTCATAAAATAATGTAATATCTTAAAACAGTTAGTTTGGGTTGAGAAATAAAAAATAAATCATTGAAAACAATAGAAATTCGAAGTAAAAATAAAACCCAGATTTAGTGAGATATGCTGGCTTAGTACAACAAGCAGTGAAAACTCTGCCTGTCGTACTAAACCAGTCTGTCTTACTACATTTTCATAAATTTTCTGAAAATCATAACTTAGGCTATATATGTCCGTTTTAGGAGTATAATATACCGTTTCGAAGCTTGCGACGAGATGAATAAAAGAATGTTGGTGGAATAGGCACCTTCAATGTCAAAATATAGTAAAACTGAATATGATTTTTATTGCAACAAGCACTTATTGCACTAAACGTTGCCTACCGCACTAAACTTTGGTTCGACAAACACCTTTTGCACCAATAGATATTTATTTCCCAATATGTCTTGATTCTTCTAGTCGCAAGTTTAGAAACGATATATTGTACGCCCAAAACGGACATATATAGCTTAAATTATGACTTCCGGAAGATTTATGAAAATGTAGTAAGACAGACTGATTATGTGCGACAGTCAGTGAGACAGGTGCCTGTTGCACTAAAACACAATGATTATTTTGTGCGACAGGCACCTGTCGCACTAACTGTCGTAGTAAACTAGCGTATCTCACTACAATTCAATAAAACTTCTGGAAATCAAAACTTATGTTATACATGTCCGTTTAGTGTGTACAATATACCGTTTTGAAGTTTACGAAGAGACGAATCAAAGCATATTGGTGAAATAAGTATCTATTGATGCGACAGGTGCCTGTCGCACTAAAAATCAGATTTAATTTTACTATCTTTTAGTGCTTAAAGTGTCTATTTCACCAATATTCTTTGATTCATCTCGTTGCAAACTTCGAAACCGTATATTATATGCCTAAAAAGGACATATATAGCCTAAGTTATGAATTTTGAAAGATTTATGAAAATATAGTGAGACAAACTAGTTTAGTACGACAGGCTGTGAGACAAATGCCTGTCGTACTAAGCCAATGTGTCTCACTAAATCTAGATTTCATTTTTACTTAAATTTTCTATTGTTTTTAATGATTTTTTTTTTCTAAATCCAAACTGATTGTTTTAAGATATTACATTATTTTATGAATGAAAAATAACAATATATTTAACAAAACCTTATCAATTTCGAACTTAAATATTAAACTTAATATATTAAATATTGATATTATCTAAGAAATTACATAAACTTTAACAAATTTTCTAATTATTGATTATATTTTCGGTTATGTATGATGGGATTCAGTGATTTGTTAATAGTGATGAGTTTAGTGATTTATTGAGACTTTTAAAAGTGTTGACAGTGTGATTTTTTTTCTTATAGCGTTTTTAAAAGTTGCATTCATTTATAAATTTGATGAAAGTGACGGAGTAATTTGGTCCAAAAATCTTGTATTTTGCTAGTTATGATACAAAAAAGTTTGAGAGGTTAAATTTGAAATACAAAAAATATGTGTGATCAATCTTGTAAATTTCCTTATAGTTCTTCATCGTCATAATCATATATAATTTTTCATCCAGTGAAAATATCTTTATTTTAAGAAAGAGATAATATCATCACTAGATAATGATATTAGGCGCACACACACACACATCTTCTCTAATGCAGAAACTTTCTTTTTTTCATACTGACACACTGTTAAATCATGGTTTAATAGAGTTAGTGAATAACATTATTAAACCGCACGGTTTTATATTAAGTTATTGATTCTCCATTATTAACTAGTGCATTCTGCACCCATATCACTATTTACAGTAGGTATATTATTTGTTTAAGTCCAAATTCACTACTTGTTGTGCGGAAGCACAAGTTGAGCAGATTACTAATTGATGGTAACTGTGACTTCTAGAGAAATTTAAATGTAGTGTAAACAATTTCAAAGAAAATTGGCACAATAATTTATGTAGTTCGACGTAAAGGCTACATCCACAGGCAAAGACTGGAAGATAATTTTACTAACAAATGAGAATTTACAAATTGGGAAAAACTCACAAAAACCCAATATCCCAATACACCCAAATGAATTCTCCTAACACTCAAGTGGAAGCTCTCTCAATAGCTATTTATAGGAATGCATGGTAGCACTATTTCACCAAACCTTTAAAATTGTCAAAGTTTGTTTGGTGATTACCTAATTTTTAGCCAAACTTTGAACAATTTTGGCCAAACTTTCAACATGTGCTTCGATTTGAATTTTTCAACAATTCTCCACCTCGGTGAAGATTTATCCAAATCTGAGCCGACTACCAACGAACCATCATCCCCAAAGTGGCTGCATCTTTGTGACTGCCTACGTACCCAAAATTTGTGATTAAGCCAACCGTAGTTCAAAATATTACTGAACTTCCTTGTATATAAAATGATCCTCCAATTTCTACCTTTCTCACTGTTTTAAACTTTCAGGATATTGATCAAGTTTAGACAATGCTCAAACTTGATCGTTGTCACCACCTTGGTCAACATATCTGCGGGATTTTCTGCAGTCTTGATTTTCTAAAGAAGAATCTTCCCCTCATCAATAATTTCTCGTACAAAGTGAAATCGTACGTCAATATGCTTCGTACGCGCATGATAAACATGATTCTTTGCTAAGTGAATAGTACTTTAACTGTCATAATACAAGTTAACATGCTCCTGGATCAATTCCAAGTTTCCAAGCAAGCTTTGTAACCAAACAACCTCTTTAATAGCCTCTGTAATTGCCATATACTCGACCTCTGTGGTTGACAGTGCAACTGTGGACTGTAGTGTAGACTTCCAACTAATTAGCCCTTTAACAAAAGTAAATACATATCTGGTGGTTGATCATCGTTTGTCTATATCATAGGCATAATCTGAATCAACGTACCCAATCACACCTTGACCAAGTGTGTTATTTCGTTCAAATAGTAAACCAACATCACCGGTTTTCTAAATGTACCGTAGAATCTATTTCACAGCTGGCCAATGTCCTTTACCAGGATTATGCATATATCTGCTCACCATACTAACTGCTTGTGAAATGTCAGGCCTTGTACACACCATTGCATACATCAAGCTACCAACTGTATTTGAATATGGAACTTGCAACATGTATTCTTGTTCCTCATCCGTTGAAGGAGATAGTTGTGCAGAAAGCTTGAAATGAGAAGCCAATGGGGTACTTATAAGTTTTGTCTAATCATTCATGCCAAACTGTTGTAATACCTTATTTAAATATTGCTTCTGAGACAAGCTGACTTTACCACGAGCTCTATCTCTGCATATCTCCATGCCAAGTAAGGATGGCAATTTGTCGGGTCAGGCCAGAGCCCGGCCCAATGAAAAGCTCGATAATTTTTATTTTGGGCCGGGCTCAGTCGGGCCAAGGTCGGGTCAGTACAGTACCTCTGCTTTATTTTATTTAAATTATTTGATTTGTTCACCGAGTGTCTCAGATATGTGTTTAATTACTTTAATTGTTTGATTTATTTCCAAGCACAGCATACCCACAACTTATATTCAAAATTTAATTTGCACTTGTGTCATTTGAAAAAAAATAAAATTCATCGTATACAAATAAAACTACATAATTCTAAAACCCAACATTAAAAAAAAAAAAAATTATGTCTTATACAAATAAAAATACACAATTCCACAACTCAACATAAAAAAAAAAAATCAACACTCATGTCTTATACAAATAAAAACATTCATTCAATCTGTGATGTGTCATGTGTGTGTGTCAGTGTAATTTTTTTAAAAAATTTAGTAAATGATCGGGCCGGGTCACATAAGGCCCGAGCCTGAACTCAAATTTAATTGCGCCTAAAAATTAAAGCCTGAGCCCGAGTTTTAATTTCTAAGTTCGGGCTAAAGCCCGAAAAAATCGGACCAGGCCAACCGGGCCAAAATTCAGGCCGGGCTTTTTTGCCATCCCTAATGCCAAGAATCTTCTTAGCTTCACCTAGATCTTTCATCTCAAATTCTTGATTGAGTTGAGTTTTCAACTTCTCAATCTCATTTTTGTTCTTAGATGCTATTAGCATATCATCGACATATAAGAGTAAATATATGAAAGATCCTTCTTATAGCTTGCGAAAATATACACAATGATCAAATTTATTTCTTGTGTACCTTTGCCTTTCATAAACAGATCAAATCGCTTGTACCACTACCTCGGAGATTGTTTCAATCAATAAAGCGACTTTGTCAGTTTGTAAACCCAATTTTCTTTTCCAACAACTCTAAATCCATCTGGCTGAGTAATGTAGATTTCCTATTCCAAATCACCATGTAAGAACGCAGTTTTCACATCAAGTTGAACTAGCTCAAGATCATATTGCGCAACAATGGCGAGCAAAATCCGAATAGACGAATGTTTCACAATTGGAGAAAATACCTCATTGTAGTCTATTCCTTCTTTCTGAGCGTAACTCTTTGCTACCAATCTAGCATTGTATCGAATTTTATCCTTACGAGGAAATCCGTCCTTTTTTGCATATACCCATTTACACCCAATTGCCTTTTTGTCTTTGGGCAGTGTAACTAACTCCCAAGTTCCATTTTTTTGAAGAGACTTCATTTCTTCATCTATTGCTTGCTTACACTGTACATTTTCAGGGCTACTTACTGCTTCTCTGTAAGTGGAAGGAACATCACCATCTACAATTGGAAGTGCATAGGCCACCATATCAACAAAGTGAGCAGGTCTACGAATCTCTCTTCGTGGCCTTCTATATGCAATTGAATCTTGTTACTCTAAAGGTTCCTGACTCAGAACTTCTTCTTCATCTTCGGTCGATTGAGAATCATCTACCTCTTCAACACTAGCTGGATCATCTTTAAACTTTTCAAGCTCCACCTGCTGCGGAGTACTACTAGTGTTGTCATCCTTTTGTGAATCCTTTTATTTTAGCATGACTAATTCATCAAAAGTCACATCTCTGCTGAAAATGATCTTCTTTGTATCTGGACACCATAAACGGTATCCTTTTACTCCACCAGTTATACCCATGAACAATGTTTTCTTCGCTCTTGGGTCTAACTTAGATTTCTTTACATGATAATAAACAGTGGAACCAAAGACATGTAAAGTATCATAATTAGTAGCAGGTTTACCAGTCCACATTTCCATGGGTATTTTGCCCTCAATTGTAGTTGATGGCAAATGATTAATCAGATGGCACGCATATACAATAGCCTCAGCCCAAAATTCCTTACCCAATCCAATATTGGACAACATACATCGAACTTTCTCCAGTATAGTTCGGTTCATGTGTTCTGCCACCCCATTCTGTTGTGGTGTACCTCGAACAGTGAAGTGTTGCACAATGCCCTCATCTCGGCATACTTGTAAAAATGGATGGATCATTCTTGTACTCACCACCATTATCTGAGCAAAGTCTTTTAACCTTTCGACCATCTTCTTCCATTTCAGAAATATACTCAAAACTTCATTTTTGTTCTTCATCAAATACACCCATACTTTTCTTGAATAATCATCAACAAAAGTAACAAAATAGTGCATACCTCCCAAAGAAGCTACTCTGGTAGGTCCCCACACATCACTGTGAACATAGTCCAGAATCCCTTTTGTATCGTGAATTGCTGAACCAAACTTTACTCTTGTTTGCTTGCCCAGAACACAATGTTCACAAAATTCCAATTTGCAAGAATTTACACCCTTCAATAAGCCTTGCTTAACCAAAGTCTGCAAAGTTTTTTCACCGGCATGTCCCAAACGCATATGCCACAACTTGGTTGCCTCTGAATCTGCATCCTTTTTTGAAATTGTTGATGCTGATCCAATAATTGTACTTTCTTGAAAATAGTACAAATTATTCCTTCTTGTGTCTTTCATCATCGTCAGTGCACCAGCTATTACCTTCAAGAATCCATCTCTCATAATGATTGTAAGCCCTTTGGATTCTAGGACTCCTACTGAGATGAGATTTTTCTTTAAACTTGGTACATAGTGAACTTCTGTCAAGAGTTGGATTGAGCCATCATGATTCTTCAATTGGATTAAACCTATTCCCATGGTTTTACAAGCATTGTCATTGCCCATAAAAACAACTCCACCATCTAGCTCCTTGAAGCTAGAAAACCAGCCCTTATTAGGACACATATGATAAGTACAACACGAATCCAAAATCCACTCATCTGATTGACATGTCAACGTCATGCCAACCAGACTAAATTCTGACTTCTCATCATGCTCAGCTACTCATGCATCAGAAATAGCCTTGCCCTTTTGTAACTTAGGACAATTCTTTTCCAATGCCCTCTCTCGTGACAAAAAGCACATTCATCTTTGGCAGGCCTACCTTTAGACTTACCCCTTTTTTCCAGGTTTGCAGCTTTGTGAACGACCTCTTGCTGCCAATACTTCTGCAACTGTATCTCTATGCCTTTTTATCTTTCTTTCTGGTTTCAGCATTATACAGTGCACTACATACAGCATCAAATGTGACATTGTCCTTCCCATGAAGCAAAGTGGTAGAGAGATGGTCATATTCATCAGGAAGTGAATTCAACAGCAACAATGTCTTATCTTCATCTTCAAATTTCTCATCCAAATTTAGCAAATCCGCTAATATTTTATTGAATGAGTTCACATGGTCATTCATCGACATACCAAGTGCATACGTGAATTAATAGAGTTTCTTTTTCATATAAAGCCTGTTTTCAAGGCTTTTCTTCATATATTTTTCTTCCAATGTCTTCCACAAATTCTTTGTTGATGTATCCCTCATGACAGAGTACTTCTGATCTTTAGCCAGACATAGGCAAATAGTACCACATGCCTGTCTATTGATTTTTGTCCACTCCTTGTCATCCATCTTTTCAGGCTTTTCTTCTAGAGCGAGATCCAATTCTTGCTGACATAAGACATCCAACACCTCACATTGCCACATACCAAAATTATTGGTACCATCAAATTTCTCCACTTCAAACTTTGCATTAGTCACAGTAGTCCTTGCTGATGAAGACGACGACAACTCTTCTGCCATCCTTTTCAACCTCAAATAATTAGTGCCTTCAACAATTATTCACATTTGAAAAATAGTCTCTATGATGTTTATTTCGCGTGAATAAATGCACCAGGAAAGTTCCAGGAGAATGGAGGGGTCACAACGATCCCACTTAAAACCCAGACTCCTTAGACTCTTATCGTTTTGTTGACAGAACTTTCCTAGACATGCAAAAATACACACTACTTACAATAGACTGTTCTCCAAGTATAAATGGTCGTATCTAGTACCGTATCTATGAATAGTATCGTATATCCCAAGTACGAACCTTCGGCTCTGATACCAATTGTTGTGCGGAAGCGTAGGTTGAACAGATTACCAATTAATGGTAACTGTGACTTCTAGAGAAATTTAAATGTGGTGTAAACAATTTCAAAGAAAATTGGCACAATAATTTACGTGGTTCGGCGTAAAGCCTACATCCACGGGCAAAGACTGGAAGATAATTTTACTAACAAATGAGAATTTATAAATTGGGAAAAACTCACAAAAACGCAATACCCCAATACACACAAATGAATTCTCCTATGACTCAAGTGGAAGCTCTCTCAACTCTCTCAATTGCTTCACTTGCAATTGAGAGTCAATTGCTTCACTTGGAATTGCTCTCAATTGTTGGATGCATTAACAAATGAAGAACAATAGCTATTTATAAGAATGCATGTAGCACTATTTCACCAAACCTTTAAAATTGTCAAAGTTTGTTTGGTGATTACCTAATTTTTAACCAAACTTTGAACAATTTGGCTTTGAATAATTTTGGCCAAACTTTCAACATGTGCTTTGATTTGAATTTTTCAACACTACTCAATGAAACAGCAACTATAGTCGAAGTTGTAATTGAAGTTTATTCAGGGTGATATCTATGCCTGAATACACTTTTGAACTTAAATCTTTAAGCCATGTAACAGAATCAGGCAGATTGTAGAAACTATGCCTGAATTTTCAATTAAGCTCAATCTTATTCTAATCGAGAAAGAGTCTATCCTTGTGATAGATGGCCTGATGAAATTTTTGCTCCAAACCATAAGTAAATGTGCTTTATCAACCAGTCCTTCCAATCAAAGTGTGCATGTTGTATTAGGAAATTGGCTTATGCTAGACCGAGTGATAAATCTTGGACCACCATAGACACATGGGATGACCTGTGATATTTACACCCTAAATTGTACAATCCGACTGTGGCACAACAAGTTTCAACGTTTCCCCATGATCTTATTCGATTTTTATCCGAGAGCTGGTATATCGCATGCAGGATCAGCAGGAAAAACTGTTTGTTATTTTAAGAATAGGATCACAAGCAAATGACCGGGGGGTCTTATGGAACTAGTCGATTTCAGAGGCTTGATTTGTTAACTAGTACATGGATGGAAGTTGAGAATTTGAGCAATAGAGCTCTCTTTTTAGGCAATAATTCTTCGTTTTTGTGGATGCATCCATTTCTTAATGTAAGCCTAATTGCATATACTTCACCGATAACTGTGTTAGTGGTGGAGAGGAGGAAAAGATGACGCTATCACGTTTCAAATTTAGAAGCTTGAAATTCTATTTTAAAAATAATGTGTAAAAATAAAATGTTTAAGATACCAATATGGTTACATTCATTAATGTTTTATTTTCGTTTCACGCTCAATTTGATTGGACGAAAGAAACAAAATATAATGCCTCTTTTCCTCATTATTTTTATAAAAAAAACTTTGTTGGATATCATCGACGGACTCTCCGGACATTTTTGGGCAATAAGTATTATATTAGAGCATGTATAGACACAGAAATGAAGCACAAAGAAAATGAAAGTTGGTTGCGCTGATGGAAACACAAGTTGCTTCGATAGTGAATAAAAATCAAGTGCTTCTACCTACTATTTTTATTACAATTGATCAAAACATCAATTTCACAATTGCAACCTCCCAGTCTGTCGCCTTTAGAGATATAAGAATGCACCAAATTAATGTCACGTCATGGCCACAAAGGAAATTATCAAATACCTCACTTGGGCAAGTTGTTTATGCTAACTGCAACTAAGAAAGGTCCGTAGCTAATGTAACAGGAGCCACCGTCATGTCATATATGCTTTCTAGACATACTTACTAATCGCAGGAAATTTATGTTCCAATTAATAACGACGTTTTGGTACCAGCCAGTACTTGAGCTGCTCGAGCTTGAGTAGTAGTAGTCGATCGAGGTGCTTTCTTGACGTCAGATGATACAAATCATAGAATAACAGAGGGTATTGATATCGTATTATTACAGAAGAATGTTCTTTATGAACTCGTTAAGGTTAACCACACTTTTAATGTTTCACGCCTAGTTGACAATCAGCCTATCAAATATTCATTCTTTTCAATTTTAATTCTTGAATCTTTAAAATTTTCTCATGCAATAATATATTAATATGCTAATGTATTTAATATAGCTATAGGAGGAAGGCCTTTTACGTGCGTACACCAGTCTCAAAATATAATAAGCATCACCAATACGTAAGCACATTTTCAACAATAAATCAAAACAAGTCAGCATAAAAAAATAACAAGCATCACAATTATGTAAACTGAATTTATTAGACAAGAGATGAAAAGCTACAAAGGTAATCAAAGCTAATGGGGGATATAAACTGAATCCAGAAAAAGAAAAGGAAAGAAAGAAGAAAAAGAGGAGGAAATTAAAAGCATCTTAACACAGAAAGAAGCATAGCCAACTCTGTTTCAGTTTTCCTCCTCCACCGCCACCTCCTCCTCTAGCCTTGCTCTTGCCTTTGCCTTTATCTTTGCCTTTGCTACTGCTGCTGCTGCAACCGCTGCGGCCGCCACCTTTGCTACTGCTGCTGCTCGCTCCAGAGCTGCTGCTTCCCCCAGCTGTCACAACAAGAAATATATTGTTATAAAAATGAAAAAAGAAATTCTAAAATATCTATCTATTAATCTGTACTTAACATGAAAATTATCACATTATCTATAAAAAAAAAAAAAAAAATAGAGAGAGTGAAAGAAAAGAACTACGATGTTCTTTCTCTCTATGTTCATCCCGAAGAGGAATAGTTTTAAACTTGTTATGGCAGTCCCCGCACTCTATTTGAAATGCGGAGTGGACTCTGTTGTTATGATCTAAAAGTCCTCTAGGATATGAAAAAAATGTGTCTGGACAATGATAACACCGGTAAGTCTTAGGAGGGCTCTTCGGCATTTTGGAGGAGTTAAGAGGAAATAAGAAGAAGATAGTTTTCTAACAAATAAAGAAACAGTAAGAAGAAGAAGAGAGCTGTAGGAAGAAGCATGTGCAGTGGAGTATTTAAAGAAGACGAATAGAGAGTGTTATACACTACAGTTTTTAAAAAGTATTAATAAATTAATAATTTTAAAAAATGTATCAATTAGTTCCTCTTTATTTTCATGGTTCAGAACATCTCGTAATTGCACTGCATCTTGGATTTACTTGTCAACTTCCTTATTTTGTCCCCTGTTACTTTGACCACTATACCCGAAGTTACCAAGTTTGTGATACATTGGTATTGTCAAATGCGGTCCATGAGCCAATCAAATTTAAACGATAATCAATGTGATCCATATATATCTGTAATTGTAAATCATTTTTAACTTGTCATTATAAATCCCATTTATCTCTATAACAGAACAATTAAAATATAAATTTGCAATTTTTTTTCCAAAGGAGCTATTTGCAAATTAAGATGGCCAGGTAGAATCTTTTATTTTTCTTATAGGTTGGTGTAATACCTATTATATCCTTATAATTTTAGTCCATAAAAATTTGCGACTATAAAGAAATTAAGATAGAGAAAGAAGTATAGGAGCATGGGAAAAATTCGAAAGACTTGCAAAGAAATAAAACGAATGAATATTGTTAATATGAAACGGTTTTTTATGTGTTTAAGAGTGACTGCACTTTATATGTTGCTCTCATTCCCTTCTCTTATTCTTATTTGCATATCATCCAACGTCAAGAAAGCATATATGACGGTTGTTGCTCTTATTATAGCCAGGGACGTTTCTTAGTTGTAGTCAGGACAAACAACAGGCCCAAGTGAGGTATTTGATAATTTACCATGTGAACATGACGTGACATTGATATGACGCATTTACAAATCTAAACATTTTGCATGCAAAAGTGGAGCTTGTTTCTGAGCCAAAACAATGAAAATCTGATTATCGATCTGAGACTGAGAGATATTGGCCTAGATGTTCGCAAATAATGTTTCCAATATATAAAAGAGACTTTGTGTGATGTGGTCCAATTTTTTCCCTTATATCATTTTATGTAAGTCTGGTTCTGAGCCAAAATAATGACGCTGATAATCGACCTGAGATTGAGAGAGATTGGCCTAGATGTAGATCAAACAATGTTTCCAATAATAGAGGATTGTCTGTGAGATGATTTAATTTTCTTAATGTCATATTATTTATAGTTTAATTAATTGCTATATTGATTTAAGTGCTTGACCCATCTGGTCATCTCCATCTCCTTTTAAGTTATTGGTATTGGACTCAAAACAACTTTGCAAGTTTTAATTTGTGCCTTTTGGTTGATATAAGATCTTCAAGTTATTACCAAAATTGAAATTTTAAAAAACAAATCATTAATTAGTTAGGATCAGGGGTATTAATATACGCAATTAGCCAAATACGCTACATGCGGATTTTAATTGTGTAGCCAGCAAGAATTTTTTTTTACAGATGCTTAAATTTTATAAAAAGAATACTAATATTTGAATGGCTACAAAACAACTGTAAAATCATATGATGTTATAGTGTTAAATAAAAAGTTACAGCACCAGGTGATGTTATTAGTCATTTTCATTACCTTCGTGTCACCATTAAGGTCTTTATCATTTTTCTTATAAAAACCACGAATCAATTATTACATGAAATTGTTTTTTGCATAAAGATATGCCGAGGAGTAATATAGGATTTTGGGATAACAGTCTAAAATCAGTGTAGTAATACTGTAGATTTTAAAATAATTATTGTTAGTTGTGCTGTATAAATAATTAGTTGTGAAAAGAATCAGTTAAAACATTTGATAAAATTTATTTTTAAATAATGTGAATTTTAAAAATAGTCGTATGTATTTAGTAAATATTACTATTAAACTACTGTAAGAATGTAAAAAAATATATTAAACATAATATTAAATAAAATTTATTTAAATATTTATAAATATGTATATAAAATATTTTTTATTGTGTACATACAATAATTGATTACTAAAATAAATATTTTATATAAATAATTTTATTTTTATTTAATTACCTCAATATAATTTGTAATAATAATAATGATCTCTTTTTATTGGCTTGACTGCATTTTAGTTTCATCTGATTTGATTATTGCATGATAACATTTTAAGGATTAATGAAGAAAATAAAAAGAATGAATATTTGATTGTCTCCACGGCATGAAACCGTTTTTAATGTGTTTAGGATTGTTTTTTACTAGCTTGACTGCATTTTATTCTCATCTGGATCATCTAACGTCAAGTCATCAGACGTCATCAAGACGGTAGCTGCTGTTACTGTAACTACGGACCTTAATTTTTTAGGTACAGTCAGCATAATCAACGGGCCAAGTGAGGGATTTGATAATTTCATATGTGATGATCGACATGACATTAATTTGGTGCATTTAGTTATAAATCATCCAATTAATATATATGTTAATGTTACAGATGTATGCAGAAAGGTTCTTGTTAATTCTGGGGAAGGTGTACACACACCTACGTTTAAGCAATAGGAAAATAACTAAAGTAGCTATGAGAACTAAAATGTCGTTGAGGATGTAATTGATAGAAATTTAAATGGAGTAAATGTGAACAAAATCGGCTAATGCATGGTAGACAACTAAAAACAAATGCACACTTAAGCGGAAAAATAATATGTAATCCTAAATAAGCTAAATGAAATTACTTTGTTCCACCCACATAGGTGAGGTGATAAGATTGTAAGAGTCACCTTTAAAAAATGATTCAATGATTTTATCTCGGAGGTTATAAATTCTCATATCTTTTCCTCCTCCTTTACGTGTATTATACCAATAAACATCAACACAGTCATCGGTGAAGTATATGCAATTCGGCTTGCAGTGAGAAATGGATGCATCCACAGAGAACGATGAATTATAGCCCTAAAAGAGAGCTCTATTTCCCTAATTCTCGACTTCCATCCATGTATTAGTTAATAAATTAAGCCCAAGAATCTGAAATCGAATAGTTCCATGAGACCCCTCGTCATTTACTTGCGATCCTTCTCGAAAAATAACTAATAATTTTCCTGAGCATCCTGCGATATACAAGCTCTCGGGTGAAATTCGAATAAGATCATAGGCAAAGGTTGAAAGTTGTTGTCCTACAGTGGACTGTTACCTTCAATATTGCAAGCCATTATTTGACGAGTACTATTCAAGGCATAGAATAGCCCATTATACTGTATAATATCTTCATAACTGCCTTCCCATGTTTCTATGGGGTTCCAAGATTTTTCACTTGGTCTAGCATATGCCAATTTCCCAATACCTCCGTAAATAATAACCACAGCATATACAGTACGATTGGAAGGACCGGTTGATAAAGCACATTTACTTATAAAATTATTATGCACCTTAGAAGTCTTAAGATCACGGGAATATTTCAAGGTTTTAATATGGGGAAGTTTAATTTGGAGACATAATCAAATCTTGTGCAATCGTAATAAGCCAACCCTTTGAAGAAAAAAACTTTTTCCCCTGAGCTTCTGGTAGCATAACTTGACCAGTCGTATCTTTTGAAAGACTGAAAAAACCGCGTTGATCGGTGCACTTTTCTGGTGCAAGCATCAGCCATGGGGCTCGATTGTAGTTGAGTGTGAGTTTCACCACGGTTGCGACAGATCGCCATGAGGAACAAACTCCACCGAAAGCAGCCAAGTCTTGGAGCTTAGCCGCTGAGCAATATAGATCAAAAGGTCATTATTCAGTTCTGACCAATTCTCCATCGCCCTTCCGATTTCAGGAGACAATTTGAAATTGTTGTTAAAGATAAAGAGGAACGAAGCTTATGCATACATATGTAGAGTAAGACAATTGACGTTCAGCATAAAGTTTCCCCTAGCGGACAAGGAAAGCAGTTAATTTGTTTCCAAATTTTACATGATAATAATATAGCGTGGCTCTTTTTTTATTAATTAGTTGATTAATATGTCTTTCTATATGTAAAGGAAAATAATTTATTATGCCATGTGACTGCAGTCTGTAACTTCAAACCTATACTTGCTCTCTGTTTATTAACTAATAAAATTATAAACTTTGTCTTGACTATAAAGGCAAACAATTTATATAATGCCATATTGCCATGTGATGTAGCAGATTGCTAAGTATTTGGTTTGTATATGCACACGCATACATCAAGACATCGTAATGGATCATTCGATGGCTTTTATATATATTATGTTTGTGTAATTGTTTTGGTGTAATTGTAATAATCAAACTAAAATAAGTATTTTACTCTCAAACAATCTTCCTTAAATTGATAATAAATTACAGAGAAATTATCAATTTCTCTCTTACTAAAATTAATATATGTCATTACATTTTTCATAATAATCAATAACCCTCCTGTCACCAAAATTTTAAAAGATAAGAGTGTTAAATAGGCCATTTATTTAATAATTTAACTTGTAAATATAAAATACATAGTTATTATAAGAAAAATTTGACAATCTCTCCAAATTATAACTTAATAGTTTCTCATGCGATCGAAATGTCGATATTGATCATTAAAAAGGAAACCTCACGTCATGCACCTTGTTGAAAAAATAATAAATTTGTTTACAAAATAATAAGGTGTTGAGTTGTACATAGCCTTCCATTATCATGCTCCATCATCATGCTTCATCATCATGGATCTACAATGTTGAGTGGAGGCTAGCTTTACACATTTGATGCCATTAAAAGATTTCTTTAGAGCATGTTAGGTGAGTGTAATATGTTTGGTGTTATAATGAAAGGTTAGTGGAATGTACTAGGTGATGTGTATTGTTATGATTATGTTTGTGTTGTATTCACTATAAATACCTATGTTATTGTGTTGTGAGATATAAGTCTAAGAGTAAGAAAGTATAGGAAGTATAACAAAGTCCTTGAGAGTGATTTGTGAGAGTGTGTGAATTGTTCTTGTAATGTTCTTGAACTTTTCTTAATAAACTTTATGTTTCATCCTTCAAATTCTCCATCACACCTCACCTCACCACTGTATATAGATGCACATACGCTGCACTGTCTGTACCTGATCACGTCACCACCATGTCAGGTCTGTTGGTCAAGTTAGTTTACAGAGAGATTATGCTGCAGGTCAGTTGGTCAAGTTAGTTTACAGAGAGATTATGCTGCTGCTGAGTCAGTCTGATTAATTAGAGACACGATTAAGTAGTAGTTATTTAGATATGTTGCATTTAGTATAATTAAATAGCTGCATGCATTTTGTACAGATCAAAGTTACTCTCAAAATACTTTCTCTCTTTCACGACATTTGCTTGCTTTATACGTTTTGTAATCATCATTATAATATTAAATCTCATAGTTTAGTGTGCAAACTAATTGCTTCCATTATTTTTTACACAGATGAGTATCGGTTTAGTTTTTAGTTTACATGCATGAAATGCTAAAGGACAAAACCTAATCGACATACTGATATTATTATTATTACCATTATGTGAAAAACATACATATAATATATTATGATAATATTATTATCTATAATATATATAATATTTTGGTATGACAATTTTTTATTGGATCTAGTTACTATTATCTTTTCCTAAATAAATTATCAAAATTCCTGCAAAGTCTCTTTAGAATTAATAGTTTTAATCCCTATAAATTCTCTATGTAACGTTAAATCAATATATTTTAATTAAAATATTGTTTATTCGTTTAAACCTCTATTTTTTTAAAAAAAAAAAAAACCTACATTTGTGAACCTATCCGTTAACAACACTTCTCCTAAAACAATAACAAAATAAACGCATTACTAGGAAAAAAAAAAAAGGATTAGTGTTTTATTTTTTATAATTTCCATGGCCATTGATCGCTGCTTAACGCTCCAAATCATCAAACTTAATTTGTGGATTCATATAAAATTTTCAGGTTTTATCTTTCTACTCTATTCTTAATTAGTTTTCCTATTTTATTTTATTATTTCTTTATGAAAATATTATTGAATCCATTGGGTATTTTTTTTAATTTCTATCATAATTATATGCTTGTCCATCGGTTGTTGTTTTTAATACTAGTAATAATTTTTAAAAAAATCAATTGCCTATTTTTTCTTCCTTTTATGGTCATTAGTTAATACTTAAAACCTAAAACCATCAAAGTTAATTTGTAATTTCATCTCAAATTTCCAGGTCTTATCTTTATATTCTCCTCTTAATTAGTTTGTTATTAAGTTGCTCATTTCCAAAATTGGGTATTGTTTTTATTTTTCTAAAATTATTATGTGTTTTGTTCATAAGAAGTTGTTTATAATACTGGTAATAATACTTTTGCAAAAAAAATTTTTCAAAATTAAATTGATAAAAATTTATTTAAGATGGAGCTATCTAGGGGTGGCAAAACGAATAAACGAATCGAATTCGAATCGTAAACGAATTGGGTCAAAATTCTATGGATTCGAATTCGATTCGTTTATTAAACGAATTGAAATTTCAGGATTCGGATTCGATTCGTTTATTAAACGAATATTCGGTTCGATTCGTTTAATTCGTTTAATAAAATTGATAAACGAATCGAATCGAATTCGGATTCGTTTATTATTCGTTTATCCTTTACGAATTCATAACGAATCGAATCGAATCCAGATTCGTTTAGAAAAATTTAATTAATAAACAAAATTAAGCAAAAAAAACACAAATTTAATATCCCACAACAAAATACAAATAATTCAAATTATATTATACAGTCATCCAAATACCAAATATCAAATCCTTAATATTAAAAATAACAATAATTCAAATTCAAATTCAAATTCAAATTATAAAGAAATACAATTTCTTTAATTCTCTTCATTTGTCTTTATCACCTTGAAAATAAATCCTACACCAAAAAGTAAATAAAATGTTATTAACATGCTGCAATATTAATAATAATCATTGTAAAATTTCAAAAATAAAAATATATAGCAAATTTGTAGCATTTTCAAGGAAATAATAATTAAACAAGATAAAAATTTTATCTACCACACTCACACACTGTCATTTGGATCATTGGCACGAAACACATGAGCTTCAAACTTAGGAACACGAGTTAAGAATCCATCACTACGATCTAACATCATTTGTATAGGATCACGCTTTTTAAATTTTGCACAAGTTTCATAATGTCTTCTTAGATTACCTGCATGCAGTGCGTGCGATCACGTACTCAATGTTGCATTTTTTACACACCGCTCTCGGCTTGTTGTCCGGATACTTATCCCCCGGAACCTTACAGAACAACGACCAAACTTGTGAAGTTAGTTTCCTTTGTCGTGGTGCCTTTTGTTCTACTAGCCTTAAACCTTTTCAATCTCTTCTTCTGCATTCGATTATGTCATTTACATCATCATCTCCAACACTAGAATCGTTAATTGTGTAGGCTGAATTACTTCGACTTGTGGCCATTCTCCTAAAAACAAAATAATTCAAAATTATTTTAAGGGCCATGATTAATCCAAGAAATTCATTTAAATAACAATATTAAATAAAAATAAACTATAATCTAACAATTAATCAACATGTACAAGATACAACATCATAAATCTACAAATAAAAATACCACAACATAAATCAAACATAAAAAATAACATAAATTCAATTACCGAGACAGTTCTAGTCGAGGTGAGTCCAACGGTGCCGGTGGCGTCCTCCCATGCCAGTGGCGGCCGGATCGAGCTCGTGAAGCCGCGGCTCCTTGGGGTGATCGGACGGCGGCAAATCGGCCTCCTTGGTGCCGGTGACTGGTCGGGAATGGAAGATGGTGAGGTGGGAAAGCTTTTCCAACAGGTGGCACGCCTAAAGACGGCCGGAATCGCCGGCGATCGTCCGCGCAAAATCCGAGGAACTTTTGATCTTCACCAGCGGCGTTCCACGCGTTTTCCGGCAGCAAGGGCGGCTGGGGATGGACGGCTGGCTCACAAGCTTCCGTTTGACACCTTGCTCAGCCGGTGAGGTGGCCGGAGATGGGAAAAACCGACGGGTCGGTTTCTCGGGTCACAGGTCAACTCTCTCCCTCTCTCTGCGTGTTTCTTCGGTTTTCCATCCGGGTTTCTGAATTTCTCCTTTTATAAACATCTGCAAAATATCAATTCCCTTCATGATTATCACATAAATCCCTCTTAATTTATCACATAAACCCCTCTTAATTTAGAGAATTAGGGCTACTGGACCTTTTTTTTTTTAATTTTAACTTATATATTTTTTAATACAAATTTATTAAATAAATAATAAACGAATTTTAAACGAATCGACCCGTATTCGATTCGTTTATGACCCATTTATTAAACGAATTCTAAACGAATAAACGAATCAAAATTTTCAAACCCGCATTCGATTCGTTTAATTAACGAATCGAATCGAATTTACCCATTTATTAAACGAATCAATTTTTTCAAACCCAAACCCATTTAATTCGCATCGAATCGAATCGAATAAACGAATCCTGACCCATATTGCCACCCCTAGAGCTATCTTATGTTATCATTTGAGAAAGATATGTTAGCAAAATCAAAAAATTAATTAATTAACAATTTGATATCTCAGAAAAATAGAAAAATTATTCTTAAATGATTATTTTGGCTCATGACCAAACTCTACTTTTGCATGCAAAATATTTAATTTTAAGACAAATTTAGATTATCATGTCAAGTTCACATAGGGTGCGTTTGACACACTATATTGTATTACACTGTGTTACATTATTTTAATGCAAGTTTATTGTATTATGTTGTATTGCATTAATATTAAATTATAATAATGTTATACAATGTTCGGTACTACAATGTACTATATTAATTTTTAATTATATTATATTTAGTACTGCATTGTACTGCATTATTTTTTTGGTGATTAATTTAAATTATATATCTATAAAATAACATTTATTATTACTAAAAAAAGTGCTAAATATAGAATTCTTGAATTTTAAAAATTTAAAATAAATGTTAAAAAACTATCATAATTCTTTATAAAAATCAAAGTTTATGACATTAAATTTTTGACAACATAACATTTATTTTTCTACCATGTTCTAAATATATAACTTGTGAAATATAGATTGAAATAACTAATTCAATCAAATAACCTTTTAATAATATCACAACATAAATAAATAGTTAAAACATATAAATTAAAAATGTTGTCTTGTCTATAAAGGGAAACAATTTATATAATGTCATATTGAAAAGTATTTCATTTATATATACACATACATACATTGTACAAAATATTGTAACTGATCATTCGATGGCTTATATATATCCCCTTCAATTATACTCTGGTATAACTGCACAAGTTATTCAACAATAAATCAAATTAAAATCAGCATTTTAATTGCCAGACAATCTTCGATAAACTAGTAATAAATTATAAGGGAGATTACTAATTTCCTCGCTACTGAAATCAATATATACAACTTATCCCCTATAATTTTTCATAATGACCAATAATCCTTCTAGCACCAAAAATTAAAGGAAAAAAAAGGAGTAAATAAGTCATTTATTTGATAATTTAACTTCGAAGTATAAAATATATTTATTATAAGAAAAATATTTAGAAAATAAAAAAGTATAAAAAATCATATTATTAATTTTTTATTCACTCCAAAATATATATTTCATTATCTTTATTACTTAAATTTTTTTATTTTAATTTCTATTAATATGATTTACTTAATTTATAATAAATATAAATAAAAGTATTTTTAAAAAAAAAACACCAGTAATATTGTAAAATTATATTGTTATTGTGTTATTGACTATTATAAAAATTATAAAAAGATAAATGGTATACACTAATTTTAATCAGAGAAAATTTGACAATCTCCCTAAGTTATAACTTAATAATTTATCATGCGATCGATAGTAAATGTTGATCAGTGTGAAGGAAGCTCACACCATGCTGTATAAAGATGCACGTACGCTCCACTCTCTGCACCTGATCACTTCATCAATCATCACCATGCCAGGTCAGCTACAGGGGATACTGCTACTGAGTCAGTTTGATTAGGTAGAGACTCGATTATCTAAGATATATTGCATTTGGTATAATTAAATAGCTGCATGCATTTTGGTCAGAAAAACATATCAACGTTTACTCTTCAGGTGCCAATGGCTTATAGTGAATTGGTAACTAAGATGCTCTGTAAATGTGAATGTTTTGATTTGAGTATATAGGGCTCAATCTTTCTCAATTAAATAAAATTAATTTATAGTATTTTTTTCAATATGAGTAAAAAAATATATTTTTTAATAATATAAATAAAAAATACATTTTTTTAATATTTGAGTGAGGGTTATTTATTTGAGATAAAATGATGTGTAATTAATATTCAAAAAAAAAATTACTGTCGATTCAAAAAAATACAATTTTCTTGCGTTATACTTTTCGTAACTATCATTAAAATATCAAATATCTTGGTTCAGTGTGAAAACCAATTGCTTCCATTTGGTCTTATATTTTTGACACAGATGAGTGTAATGCTAAGGGACAAAACCTAACCGATATAATGATACTATTAATCTATTATTATTATTACCATTATTTTGAAAAAAACATACATATAATGATATTATCTATAATATATAAAATATTTTTAGTGTGACAACTTTTTAGTGGATCTCGTTATTGGTGAATGCGTCGACCAAAAAGAAAAATTCTTTCGTCAATTAGCATAGCTTAGTTTTGACAAGTTGACTTGCTATTTGTTGCATGAGTTGAATTATCGGCACATTTTCATTAGTTTTATAAAATCCCTAAACATAAATTTAATTACATCTCTTTTTTATTTATTTTTTTTAAAACCATGTCCTCTCATATTTTAAAATAAAAAAACTCTTTACAAAGCCACTTTTCTTTTCCGGTAAATTATTAGTACAGAAGAAAAAGATAAATGGTATTATATACTAATGAAGAATTCTCCTAACACTCAAGTAGAAGTTATCTCTCAACTCTCTCAATTGCATCAGTTGCAATTGCTCTCAATTGTAAGATGTCTTCACAAATAAAGAATCAATAGCTATTTATAGGAATGCATCGTAGTACTATTTCACCAAACCTTTAAAATTGTCAAAGTTTATTTAATAATTACCTAATTTTTAACCAAACTTTAAACAATTTATCTTTAAACAATTTTGGCCAAACTTTGAACATGTGTTTTTATTTTTTCAACAATATATATATAAGCCATCGAATGATAGGTTACGATATCTTGTATAATATATATGTGGATACACAAATGAAATACTTTTCAATTTGCTATATCACATGGCAATATGACATTATATAAATCATTTTCCTTTATAGACAACATAGCGTTTTTAATTTTATTAGTTAATGAACATAGATTCCTCTCTTTTATAGACATAACTAGTATATTTTTCAAGTTACAGCCTGTAGCATAATAAATTACTTTCCTTTATAGAAAGAGATATTAATTAATTAATAAATAAATAAGGGCCACGCCATATTGTTATCATGTTAAATTTGGAAACAAATTCACCGCTTTCCTTGCCCGCTAGGGGAAACTTTATGCTAAACGTCAATTGTCTTACTCTACATCATGTATATGTATGCATAAGCTTCGTTCCTCTTCATCTTTAACAACAATTTCAAATTGTCTCCCGAAATCGGAAGGGCGATGGAGAATTGGTCAGAACTGAATAATGACCTATTGATCGATATTGCTCAGCGGCTAACGTGGCTCCAAGACTTAGTTGCTTTCGGTGGAGTTTGTTCTTCATGGCGATCTGTCGCAACCGTGGTGAAACTCACATTCAACTACAATCGAGCCCCATGGCTGATGCTTGCGCCAGAAAAGTGCACCGATCAACGCGGTTTTTTCAGTCTTTCAAAAGGCATGACTCGCCAACTTATGCTACCAGAAGCAAAAGGTAAAAAGTGTTTTTCTTCAAAGGGTTGGCTTATTACAGTTGCACAGGATTTGAGTATGTCCCTTTTACATCCCTTTTCACGCCGCCAAATTAAACTTCCCCATATCAAAACCATCAAAAATTGGCGTGATATTAAGACTTCTAAGATGTATAGTCATTTTATTTTTAAATGTGCTTTGTCATCTAGTCCTAGTTATACGCCCAATTATACGGTTGTGATTATATATGTTGGGAAATTGGCATATGCTAGACCCTGTGATAAATCTTGGATCCCCATAGACTTGAATGCCTATTATCATGACATTATTTACCATAATGGGTTACTCTATGCTGTGGATACTATTCAAGTACGGGCTTTTGATATTAGAGGCAACAATCCTACCGTGGTACAAGAAGTCTCAAACTTGCCCGATGAACTTTTTCAATTTTTTCCGGAGAGCTGGTATATTGCAGAATCTGCAGGAAAATTGTTAGTCATTACTCGAGAAGGATCACAAGTAAACGACAATTTGTCCTATGGAACTACTCGATTTCAGGTTCTTGGGCTAGATTTTTTAACTAATTCATGGACGGACGTCCAGAATTTGGGCAATAGAGCTCTCTTTTTGGGCTATAATTTTTCGTTTTCTGTCGATGCATCCATTTCTCAATGTAAGCCTAACTGCATATACTTTACTGATGATTGCATTAGTGGTTATTGGTACGCACGTAGAGGGGGAGGAAAAGATATGGGAATTTATAACCTCCAAGATGAAACCATTGAACCATTTTTTAAGGGCGACTCTTACAATCGTATCACCCCACCTATGTGGGTGGAACAAAGGTTCATTTAGTGTCTTCTTTTTTTTGGATCATCATTTCGTTTATTTAGGATTACGTATTACTTTTCCTCTTAAGTTTACAATTGTTTTTAGTTATCTATCATGATTTAGCTCACTTTGTTCACATTTATTGGATTTAATTTACTATCAATTATATCCTGAATGACTTTTTAGTTCTTACAGCTACTATAATTATTTTCTTATTGCTTAAACGTATGTGTGTGTATATCTTCCACTAAATTGATAACAACCTCTCTGTATATATATGTGACATATATATTAATTGAGGGATTTATAAATAAATGCACCAAATTAATGTCATGTCAATGATCACATATATTGAAAATTATCAAATACCTCACTCTCCGTATATATATGCGACATATATATTAATTGAGGGATTTATAAATAAATGCACCAAATTAATGTCATGTCAATGATCACATATATTGAAAATTACCAAATACCTCACTTGGCCCGTTGATTATGCTGACTGCAACTATAAAATTAAGGTCCGTACAGTCTTGACGTCCGATGACTTGACGTTAGATGATGCCGATGAGAAGTCAATAAAGTAAAAAAACAATCTTAAAAACTTTAAAAATCGTTTCATGCCAAGAAAACAATCTAATATTCATTCTTCTGATTTTCTTCATACATCTTTGAAATTTTATCATGCAATAATCAAATACTATACTCTTTCCTTTCTTGATAGTAACGTTTTTTATTCTAAGAAAATTATAGGGATATCATAGCTAGGGCATTGCACTAAACTATAGGGATACAATAAGAGATTTATCCCATCTTAATTTACAAATTGTTCCTTTAAAAAAATTGCAAATTTATATTTTAAATGTTCCTGCTACAGCTAAATTGGATTTATAATATAAAAAATTATTGACAAATCAAAATTGACTTATAGGAAAGGACCACTGATTTCATCTTAATTCGCTCATGGACCACATTTGACAAAATACCAATAATATATCACAAACTCGGTGACTTTCGGGCATAGAGATCAAATTATTGAGAGGCCAGAATAAGAAAGTTGACAAGTATATCCTACGCAGTGCAGTTACGAGAGGTTCGGATGATAGTCTGAGGATTCGAGACAATATCATCTGGACCCAGTCCCAAATTTTTTCTGAATTTACAATCAGGACACAGTTTTCAAATCCTTTATATGTAGACCCTTACCTTGATTCCTTCAAATCTTCAATCCTTCATCCTCCACTACTACGTATAAGTTGTACCCCACATAGCAACTTTTATTTTCTTTCTTGCTAACTTGTTATTACCAGAATTTTATTTTATTTTTCTCTCTCTCGTCCTTTTTTTTTTTGAAATGGCGACAAAATCAAAGCTCGTTTTCGTCCAAAAAATGAATAAACAAACCCAATGCCCAAAAAATGATGCAGACGTCTTCTTCTTCGTATTTATTATTAGTTAGGTGTTAAAGTTAATGAGCCTAGTTGAAAATTCTAGAAAATTTTAAGTGAAAATTATCAATGAAAATCTAGGTGGTAATTAAAGAATAGTGGTTAGTAAACATCGGTAAAATTAGAGGATAAGCAAAGGTGGTAAAATATGTGAAGTTTGTTTGTTTGTTTATTATTATTATTTTTTAAATTTGAATGGTTCTAAATTTTTCTGAAGTTTAAAATGGTCTAAATACGAATATCTGAATAATATATTTATTTTTTTCAATATCTTAATACAAATAGTATCTAGTTTGTTTTTATAAATAAAAAACATCTTAAATATAGTTATTTGATATTTTTGTCTTTACAACTCAAAACAAAAAAAAATGATTAGATTTTATTTTATAGGAAATGAACACATTTTATAGACAAATTTTTGGAACATAATATTTACTTCTTATTTAGAATTTTTTCTATTCAAATAAAAGTCACAAAATTTTATTTTTTATTCATATGTAAATATTTAAAAATTAAGCATAAGTTACAAAAAAACAAATAATTTTATTTTAAAAGAGTCTAAAATTAATAAAAATTTCAGAGTTCAGGCGTTCAACAAATAACCCTTATGTTGATATCAGTTTGGATTAGTTATAAATATAAGTTTGGAGCATTATGTAAATGATGAAAATATTTAAAAGCCCTGGATAATAAACTTCAAATTATCTCTCCTCCTCTCTTTAAACAATATTTATATATTACCCAACAACTTTTAACATTACTCAAATACATTGATATATATACACATAGATATACACACACATACAAACGTGGAACTTTTTATCCCTCATGACCATATTGGTGTTCTAATTTAGTAATGGACACTTGAAAAGGGCATGAGCTTTCAGGTATACCACCTGAATGTTAATTTCTCTCGGATTTATGTGTTTATGAGTCCATCTAGGGATAGTTTGTAATTAAGCATATGAATATTAATTACTAATAGATCTTCCTTAATCTTTAATTATTGTCTGCTCTTTCTGTATAATTTGTAATTAATCCTCTGATTATCCTCGTGCTATGTATATAAGGTGATATAAGATAATTCTCAATTGCAATGTCGATGAGAAACGTGGTTTCGACTTTAAAGCAGCGGAAAATGATTCGAACTGCAATGTATGTATCAATGTATGCGTTTGTGACTTTTTAACTAAGTTAACATTCCTCTGAATTTTGAACGATCAGGAATTTGAGATCTGAGACTTTTAGAGATGTTACTATAGTTTATAAAATTTACCAATATCAACCTTATGGGCATAAGGGCTCTAGTTTTCAGTATGTCCTTAGCTCGGTCTATGTGTTCTAGAGAAATCTGGGCTGACGCCTCGTTTGGAATTTGTTATTGAAAGCTTTTGCTGATTGGAGAGGGGTGATTTTCAGGTGTTTGTGGTGATTTTGTGGTTGTCTAGGCATCGGTTTCTGTTTGCTTATCTAGAAGACACTCTTTCAGCTGCTGTGAATAAACTGAAATTAGGTAGTTAGCTAAAAAAAATTAATTTAATTTAGAGTGCTTATTATTATTTTTATTGTTTTTTTTTATAAAGGAAATGTGGGCGGATATGTCCAAATACAATTTTTTAACCCCCTTCCCACTCCCAAGAATCGAACTCGGGCTTCTACGGCTCTACAGCGAGCATGGTGACCAACCCGACCACACCTTTAGGGACTATTATTATTTTAATTGTTCACTCGAGTGTATTTAAAATTTTAAAACTCATATTCTATTATTTTTTCTTAAATTTTAAAAAAATTCTCATAAATTTTAAAAAATAATAGTAAGAAATTATTTATTTTAAATGTTAGACCTTATTATGACTAAATTTATAAATGTGTCTTCCAAATCCATTAAATAGTATTTTTACCATTAAATTACAAATATTTTATCATATTAAAAAAGGAACCCAAATTTTTTACTTAATTCTTTTAAAAATGACTTAGATATATTTAAATGAAAAAATAATTGGTTTCATTGGGTCCGCCCATGGTTAAGTTGAATGTTGAGACTCCTATACAGATAATAGGTGCAACATTATGGCCCTGTGTACTATTTTTCAGGAATTGTCATGGGCTAGTTCTGGTTGCTGCTATTTCTCAGTCGGCGTTTTGTGGCGATGTAGCACAGTGGTTTGGGGTGCATGTTGCTTTTAATGATGTCAGCTTGTAAGTCCGCATTACAACATGTTTTGAAATCTTTTGGGTTGTCGTTGATATTCATCAGCTTATGGTTAGGAGTGATTTTCGAGTTCAACACTTTCTAACCTCGTAATATACATAATGCAGCTCGTGTTTTGATATATTTAGCTCTATCACTCTCTAGCGGAATTATTGTGTACTCTTGATTTTCAGGTCAAACTGTAACATCTATGTGTTAATCATAAGGGGGTGTAGTTGATATTTTTTTGGTGTGTTTAAAAGAAGAACTGGGTGAAGAAATTCAGATTTTGTAAACCGAGAGAGAAAGAGTGCGTGTTTGACCCGTTGACCTGAACTCGAACCCGTGACCCGACCCGCCAATTTCTTCCATTTCCATCCACTTCACCAGTTGAGCAAGGTGTGAAACGGAAGCTTGTGAGCCTGTAGTCCACCCCCACTGGTCCTTGCTGCCGGAAAATGCGTGGAACGCCGCCGGTGAAGCTCGAAACATCCGCGGGTTTGCGCAGACGATCGCCGCCTATTCCGGCCGTCTTTGGCAGCACCACCGATTGGAAAAGCTTCCACACCTCACCATCTTCCATTCCCGACCAGTCACCGGCACCAAGAAGGCCGTTTTGCGGCCGACCGATCACCCGAAGGAGCCACGGCTTCACGAGCTCGATCCGGCATCACCGTCGCGCGTGGGAGGCCACCACCGGCACTGTTGAACTCACCTCGACGAGAAGTGTCTAGTCTGAGTTTCCCCACCGCTGTTGGGTGAAATTCGGTCAACGTTGACTGTAGGGGCATTTTGGTAATTTTGTGTATAGAGGGTAATTTCGTAATTTCCAGCTTTGAGGATGTTTTTGTAATCTGAATTAAGGATAAATTGGTAATTTTATGAGGTTAAGGGTAAATTTAATACTGCTCACAGTCAGCTCGAGCTCGAGCAGGACTTCCTTCCAACTTCGATTCCCCTGTTTTTACCGGAACTGGAGTCTCCCGGGATTGCGCTCACAAAAGACAGGGTCAGGGGTCGTCGGGCGTTGTTCCGGTGAAAACTCTCCGACGCTCAAGTCAGTAATCGGGTTGTTCTTTGTGTTTTATCTTTGGCCTTCCCTTCCGAATCATCAAATAAAAATGGAGAGGGAGGAAGAAGAAGGAAAACCTGTCTAAATTTTTCCAACCCCTGACACTTACTCGTTCGTTTCCTTTTATTCTCCATCTTTCCCGCTCTTTCTCTCCCATCCGGTCCATTCCTGCGTTGGTGCTGTATGGGCCCCTCTGACAGCCGGGATTAGCGTGATATTTCCTTGGGTTCAAGCGACTGTCTGGTTGGTATGGTTCACATGGCCCAGATCATAATGTCGGGCGTGTGCGCAAGGAATGATGACACCGTGGGGGCATGTGCCGGCCATCGGTAACAGTAACACCACCATACCGCGTGGGGTCTTGATCAGACGTCGAAAGCTGTGCCGGATCTATGAGAAAATGGGTCAGACTGTCCTCAGCCAGCCGAATTCGGGTCTGGCGTTACTTCTGTTTTATGACTGACGCGGTCCAGTTGTGCTCGAGGACCTTAATATAACGAGCAGAAAAGTGAGCTCAAGTCTCAACCAGCCTTCGAGCTCTCTGACCTTGACCAGCTTTGACAGAGCCTGATGACCTTGAACAAGTAAAAAAGCTCGGAGCTCGGATGGTCCCGAACTCCTCGGCCTTGACCAGTTTTGTCATCTAGTGAGCCCGTCTTCGTGCCAGCGGTCGGGACTTCTGCTCGAGCTGAATTGACCCCGGAGTGTTTTATTTGAGCTGAAATGACCTTGAGGAGACCTACCCGATATTACCCAAACAAGTTTTTTTCCTTTTCTTTTTCTAGAGCAACGGTCTTACACTTGTCAAGAAAACACCTCTACTGCTCAAGCTCGAACAGCTCAAGTACTGGCCGTGTAGCAAAGCGTGGTTATTAATTGGAATATGAATTTTCTGTGATTAGTATGTACGTCTAGAAAGCATATATGACATGACGGTAGCTCCTGCTCCTGTTACCATAGCTACGGACCTTCCTCAGTTGCAGTTAGCATAAACAACTTGCCCAAGTGAGCTATTTGATAATTTCCTTTGTGGCCATGACGTGATGTTGATTTGGTGCGTCCCTATATCTCTAAAGGCGAGAGACTGGGAGGTTGCAATTGTGAAATTGATGTTTTGATCAAGTGTAATAAAAATAGTAGGTAGAAGCACTTGATTTTTATTCGCTATCGATTAGTTGTATGCTATAAATAGAAGCAACTCGTGTTTCCATGAGCACAACCAACTTTCATTTTCTTTGTGCTTCATTTCTGTGTCCATACATGCTTTAATATAATACTTATTGCCCAAAAATGTCCGGAGAGTCCGCGATGATATCCAGCAAAGTTTTTATTAAAAATAATTAGAAAAAGAGGCATTATATTTTATTTCTTTCGTCCAATCAAATTGAGCTTGAAACCAAAATAAAACTTTAATGTAACCTTATTGGTATCATAAACATTTTATTTTTACACATTATTTTTAAAATACCCACCAATAACACAATTATCGGTGAAGTATATGCAATTACGCTTACATTAAGAAATTAATGCATCCACAAAAACGAAGAATTATTATAGCCTAAAAAGACAGCTCTATTTCCTAATTATATTCTCGACTTCTATCCATGTATTAGTTAATAAATCAACCTTCTGAAATCGAGCAGTTCCATAAGACCCCCCGTCATTTGCTTGTGATCCTTCTCGAAAAATAACCGACAGTGGTCCTGCGGATCCTACAATATACGGCTCTTGGATAAAATTCGAATAAGATTATAGGGAAAGTCGAAACTGTTAGAAAAATATGCTCTTTAGAGCATATATATTGATTTTCTGATTAATAAAATATTTGAGACATTTATTCAGCTATTTTAAATTGCATTAATATTTTGACTAAAGTTCATTTAATCATATTATATGTATTTTATGCGATTACCATGTGAATTTCTAGAAGACATAAATACAAATTTTCTTATTATTAAATAAATTAAGTTCGCAGTTGATAAATAAAGTTGAGCACTTTATTTAGGTATAGACTGTAATAAATTCATTGAGTTTATCTTAATTATATATGAATTTATTGATGTAGTATGAATACATTGAACTGGATCACATATGAGATTTAATTAACCTAGTAATAACTGTCAGACTTATTAAATCTCATAGGCATTGATTTATTGTAATCTTAATCTTAATTTAGTTATAACTTCATGATTATAGTTGTTATTTCATTTGAATTACTAATGGGCACGACATGCACATGTAGTCAAGATTACCCGGTATCTTAGTGTGAGCAATTACAAGTATTGAAATTATAGATTAACAATATAAAATTTGTATGACACATCTCTTGAAGGTTTTTCAGTACTTGATCATAGAATTCTCTGGCCAGAGTGTGTCAACATAAATAAATCTGTTGGAAATGATCATTAGAGAAAATCAGTAAGTATCAAGAAACAAGATGTAATTAAATTGATTGGATAGTTGAGATATCAATTTAAATTAACGATGTGGTACAAAGGATTGTGCAGTAAAGAAATTAATGTGGCTTGGGCGAATTATTATTCGAGCATACAATTATGGAGGTTTGTTCCAATCTTATAGTAGAGTATAATTGAAATTAAATATTTATATTTATTTAATTATAAATTTAATTATTGTAGTCACTATTGTATGTTTCCAAATGATCCCCAGGTTAGCTCATTTAATTGACAACACCATTACTGGACCTAAAAACAAGAAAAACTGGCATATTAGGTGAAAATCATAATTATAATATTTGTTAATGCCTAGTATGTTATATTCAAGTATAAAAGGGGGCTTGTGATATTTTACAAGGTGGTCCCCTAATTAGTTATATATTCTTTTCACTTTTACGTAAGTGGAGAGATAGTATTTAATTTAAATATTTAAATATGTAAATTAAAAGAAGAATCCTATTTTAAATAACTATTTAAATGCTACACATCTCAAATTTTTTTTATCTCAAACAACTATTTTACATGATGTGACATTCATCAATTGGTTGATAAAGTTAAAGTAAATTAATTATATTATCTTATCAACCAATTGATGAATATCACATCATTTGGGATAATTATTTAAAATAAAAAATTTAGGACATATAGCATTATTTAAAATATATTCCCACAAATGAGTAAAACTTTGCTGCGACTATGTGGGGAATTGAATCAACTGCAAGGTTAAAATGGGTATTAACTGTCCTTTTATGCTTTGGCAATAAAAAAAATAAAGAATTAGCTGTAAATACTTTAATTTATACATTTTTATAAGCTGAAAATTGAATTTGAAAAATTAAATCTTTTATCCGTTAAAACAAAATTATTATAAATATGTTATTTTAATTCATATTAAGAAACGAACTAAAAAGTATAGAGCTATAGATGATAAAGAGAGTGTAAAGATTAATGTAAGTATGTTATTTTAGTTTTTGCTCTTTGTATGCTCTATTTTAAATTTTGGTTATTTCTTTTACAGTTAGTTTCTTCTTTTTTTTTCTCAATCTATGTTAGTTACTTAAAAAGAAAAATTATGTATACATATCTTGATGATGTAGGCCATATGGTAAGAATATTAATGTCTCTTTTGGGTCTTTCTGCAAATTAATTAAATAGATCTAAAAGGCATTAAAATATACTTCATGTTATGCATATACAATTTATGATTTCCACCTAACAAAGTGGACCATTTAATAAAAAAAGTTTTAAATTTTCATGATAAAGTAAAATAAACTTCTTTGTTACTGTGCTTTATAATTGTCTTTGTCATTGTATGGACTATATTAATTATGTAGAATCAGTTCGATGAACGGCCTTTAAGGATCAACAAAGGTTATTTTTAATGATGGGTTGGTGCTTGATGCATATGGATAAAAGCGCATGCAAACGAAATAAAATAAAATATGACTTCATTAGGAAAAAAAAAAAAAAAGATATGACCTTCTACTCCAATTTTTGCTTTTAGTCGGAAAAAAAGAAAAGAAGAAATATTTTAATACAATTACATTTCATCCAAATGTAGTAGAGAATGAAAGGAACTATTCCGATCTGATCGAAGTTGAAGAATAAATAATTTATCCTGCAGATTAGGAGAATTCCATAAGTTTTTCTTATTCTTAAATTATGATTATGATTCAAAGAAGAAAAAGTATCGAATAATCGTTCTACGATGAAAAATCGGTTTTGATAGAGAAAGAGTTGTTGAAAAAAAAAAAACTAAACTTCTTTGCACAATTGAATCAAGGCTTATAATTTAGTGTGAGAGCTTTTGCACTCACAGTGTTGATAGGAAGGGTTTGAGTCGTCATAAAAGTATTTATGCAATTAGTCTCAATCCTCTCTCAATTATCAATTAATTGAGTATAGTTCTCTAGTTGTGAGGGTTAAAAATATAGGCATAACTTTAGAGGATCAATATGCACGCTATGAGAGGCCCCAGTTATAAAAACTGATTGTAAATAAAATAATTAGATAATATCTTTAATTAAATCTTGACAAAACTTCAGAGGATCAATATACACACCATGAGATGATTCAATTATAAAAACTGATTGTAAATAAAATAATGATATAATATCTGTAGTCCTGCAAGTCAGTATTCAAAAATTAAAAAAAAAAAAAAAACAACAACAACAATATTAAAGAGAAAGATAAGTGATGAGATAGGTGTAGAGGTGCAAAAAGAGTAACAAAATTAAAGAGTAGGATAAGTGATGAGATAGGTGTATAGGTACAAAAAAAGTATGGGGTTGTGATAAATGAATTGAGATAAAAGTACGATGAACTGTATTCAGGGCTTCGGTTGATTTGGACTCACTTTATTGAAAATGTGGATGCTAAATCAATTTAATTAGAAGCGAACATGTATTATATATTTTGATAATTTAATTAAGTTTATTTGAATATATTTAATATGTTGGGAATGCTTCTTCTGCACACCATGATCAGTATGTAACTTTTAGGACAAATGTTCAGATTAATTCCCTAAAATGGGATGGTCACTGATGACGTACTTAGATTTGTGAATTAGTTAACTTATATAGCTAACATTGTTACTCTTCAAATCAACTATTTTTTTGTTTTTTTTTTTTGTTCCACAATATTTCAATTGTTACTTTCTTGTTAAGATCATTAGTTGATAATATGCTATGGCATTTTAATAATAGCATTTAGTTTTAGTATGATAATAGATGTGTTTTTATACAAGTTAAGATACTGTCGATTGTTCAAAAGTAGTCAATAATTGTGTTATGATTCAAGTAGAGATATTGACAAATGTTCAAAACTAGTGATTGCTTTGATGTGAATGGAAAAATACAGACCATCATGACTTCGTTGGACTTATTGTCTTGCTTAATTATACTAATAGTATTGGATTAATTATACTATTAGTTTTATGGAAGCAAACAATATTGGAAACGTAGCAGTTAATCTAATGGCTTTGTTGGCCTCAAAAGCCAAGGTCTCTTGTTTTTCTTTGAAAATTGATTTGGAAATATTGTAAAAATTAAAATTAGAGAATAAAAAATTTTTGTTATTTTTCCTTGTATCATTGGATTTTGTATATGAATCTGTTTGTTGTTGTTAGTTGTAACAAAGTGATTTGGATATGATTATTTGGACATGTTATAATCAGTTATTTGTTTAGCTTATAATCTTTTATGTTATTTTTTTTGTCTTTCAAGATAAATGGATGACATTCCAGTGGTTGCAGGTGTCGCTATGTGCTAGTGGTGCTTTAGCTTTACCATGATAGTGGGGTTTGAGTCGAATTGTAAAAATCCACAATGCTTTTTAGATATGATTCTAGCCTTTCAATTTTTTTTTTTTTTTTCGGAGATGATACTTGTAATAATATTGGATGATGTACTTGGTCGAATATACAAGTCTTTTGTGAAATTTTAGGGATGACACTATATATAAAAAATATTTTGTTTGATATAAAAATAGTTAATTGATTAATTTTCATTAAATTGTATTTACTATCATTACTAAATAAATAAATAAAATTAGTGAAATGAAAAATAAGCTTGTAAAATTTCTAGAGGAATCAATCTGGAATTAAAAATGGTTGCAAAGTTAACTTGCGGGCAAATCTAAGAGCTCTTTTGAATTTATTTGCTGAAAAATTTTGTGGTTGCAAAGTTCCACCTAAATTCTCTTTGCAGGGGCTCAAATTGGCTTAAGAAAAAAGACTTTTAACGAGGCCACTTATTCCATCTACTATTGTTTAGCTGCATACATTCAAGTGTTGGCCGCAAAAGGGTTACTTCCAGCCAAAACTGTTTATTTTTTATTCATTTCGGAGATCATACACTCTTATTAAACTTGAACGTGAGAGTATAAGCACATTCGACATTTTATCTTTTTCGCTATCATTCATAATTTCAAGCTTTTAAATTTTGAAACATTTCTATAAAAATGATACATAAAAATGCAATATCTTACTGGGTTAACGGCTTGACATATCTATCGCGACCTGTCAAAAATGCAATGTCATCCATCCGGTACTGATGATGCGCCTGACGAAGCGTCCACTTGGATTGTGAACGCCTCCCATCTTAATAATACATTTTCCCTAATCTGCACTTCCCCACCTCGCATACACATCTTTCCAACTTGCAACATAAATTCGTTGCATCAGCAGCAGCAACTCATGTTTAATTATTGCTAGTTGGTGGTTATACATCCGATTACGACATGGAAACTCAGATGTACCACACAATTTCTCCAGGATAAATCACTTTTGTATCCAAATAATTAAGACCCAAAAAAAAAAAAATCAACCCACCGAAGATATAAATAAAGTCTATTAACATGTGAGAGCAAAACTATAATAACACTCTGGGCCATACATCAACTAGCATTTCCAATTTTCACAAGCTAATTTCAAGAATCAAAAGCAGGTTCCCACAAAAGTTTGCAATAACTCCTAAGCTACCTTTCCTTTCAACTTTATGTGGCAATCTCATCGACTTCTGAGTTAAAAATAAAACTTGGAAATGATGTTGTTATGTCCCTGCATTCATATTATGGAAAGATGATTTCAGTCGTAAGCAGTGAAGAATAGAATATTAGAATTTGGACAAGTTACATAATTACGGACCTCAAATACGGAAGGGTCATGATTTTCAACAACGATGGGTTTTTAGAAACAAAGTTCTGCCACTCACATTTATCGATCTTGCCATCCTGGTTCACATCGGCATCCAAGAAAGTCTACCCACGTAAAATGAAAATAGCAGAGTAGTACTTTAGGCAATTCTCCAAAAAATGAAAAAACTAACCACCGAACACACAAAAAAGCAGTATGAAATGATTGGAAAATATTGTTGATGTGACTTAACACATGCTCATTTGCCACAGGAATTACAATTAATCAAATCCTTATCCAACTCATACAAGTGGATATTACTACTTATGCAGTTCCAAAACCCACGAGCAGAGAGGTAATATCGTATCCTTTATATGACTACCAAAGCCATAATCCTATATTCACAAATCACACACATTGAAGAACTCAAATCAAACAGCCTGTGGTCAATACACAAAATGCTGCACTTTCCTTTATGCCAAAATCATCCAACAACTTCACTTCCAGCATAAACTAAAGGTGCCAGAATTAGATGCATGATAGTATTTTTCACACATTCCAAGTTTGTGCAAGTTCACCATTATTGTGGGTGCTAGGGGTATTTCAAATGTTTAAACAAGTTTTCAAGAAGAAACATGTAAGATCACAGGTAGTTAATACTCAAAAGTCGTTCTCACCTTATCAAGTATTATTTCAATGGTTTCATCAGCCAACTTCATTTCAGACTCACAAAGAAGCGCAATCAGCATTTGCTTGACCTGCCAAAATCACATACAATGAAGTTGCCTGCAAGGATAGTTGAATAAGGGATAACTGAATTAACAAAACTCTATGGAAGATTTAGTTGTATTGTTTTCTACTTCACCAAGATCCAAAGAATATAGACTTTATTTCCAGAGATTTTTCATGTAGGAATGCAAATTATTTAAAAATAATAATAAAAAAAACCAGAAATATATGTCTATATTTTCCTGCTAATCAACAACATTTTTTGCTAAATAACATCGTAAATTAGTTTAAAACTGAAAATTTCCTGTGATTAGAGGGGAAAACAATGAATTCATCTTTCAGAATTCCTATTCAGAAAGTAACTACACATGAATTCCTATTTGGAAAAAAAAACTAGTGATACATATTACCAACACTATGGAGACAAGCTACAGTTACTAACATGCTAATGTTCAAAGGTCTACTATCCTCATTCCCCAACATGGATTTGTACACCCCAACTGAAAGCTTAACAAATCAGCAGAGAAATTAGTAAGATCCACTTCACTCAAACGGGTCAATTGCATGTATAATACACAGACAGAAAAAAATAGTCCAGAAAATTCTACGTCAGAGCATCAGAAAGTAACCTCCAACATACCTCTTGCCGCTCAATGAATCCAGTATTATCTAGATCATAAAGCTTAAACGAAACTGCAAGAAAAAAAAAGCCATATATTATATGGAATGATCAATATACAATGGCAAATTAAGGATTAACAACAAAACATGATTTATTGCAATTGAGTGACAATAGATTATAAATGGTCAACTTACAGTCAATCTTGTCTTCTTGAGGAACATTTGGATGGAAGACACTGAGTGATCTAACAAAGTCACTAAAATCAATGACTCCCTTCCGCTTAACATCAAACAGATCAAAGATCTACACACAAAATTAGTTGATCTCAGAAACTCAGAACACACAACTGACTGAAAAGGCGATTAGAATAATGCTCATAGGGAGGATATCAAAGATACCCTGTTGGCAAATAGATTCTCTTTCTTTCGGTTCTTGAACAGAGCCAACTGAAACTCTTCCTGCATAAACAACAAAAATGTTTCAATCACATACCTTGAAGAAATCAATATAGAACATTTAGAATCCTAACGCTTGAAGTGACAAGTCAATAATGACACAGGCAATACAAAAATTTGTAACAAAAATATTGAGCAAATCATGTATGAGGCTAAATGGCAAATGCTATGGTTCAAAAGAAATACATTTGTAATTAATTCAATACAAGGAACTTATGGCTGCGAGAGAGAGAGAGAGAGAGAGAGATAAAAATAAAATTACTCATAAGCAGTGCAGAAAAATACCTTGCTTATTAACCCATCGTCAACCACTGAACTGCTGATCATCTTAAATAGCTCAAATAGTGCTTCAACTTCGCTGACACTAACTGTAGATTGGAAACAGCATACCAGATTACTGATTTTCAAAGACCAGAAACAAAAACAATAGGCCACACAAGAGAAGAGAGACATGAGTACATAAAAGAGGATGAATTGAATAACCGATTTGATACTGTAGAAAAGATGATTAAGGATGAAAGAATAACAGCTCAGATATAATGTCATAGCAAAACAATAAAGGAATTTAAAATTTGATGCATACAAAACTTTCTCCCAGCTCCAGTATCTGGTAAATCACAGCTGAATGCAAGCGTGACCTTTTATCATATCCAATACAAAACAATTTAGGTAGAAGTGATGGAATTCCATGTTTGTACCACAGTTTATGATATTCTTGCACTTTATATAGAGAGGCAATCATTTTATGTATCGGCAATGGTAACAATAGCAACATATAAGCAATGTGTAGGTTCAACCTTCTTCATCAAAACTCAAAATGGATCTCAATGTAACAGTGGACAGCAAGAATGCATGTACAACTGTCAGTCCTCCAACTACTAATAATCCTCAACTTTCAATCAGTAATCAGTTTAGATTTCAGGATTGTTAGATCTTCTCTTTTCATGTCATGATGACTACTAATTTTTTATTTCTTAGGAACTGACGACTGGCAAAACACTCACTGCACAGAACAACAACTGGGGAATCCAAACACAATCATTTCAATGAAACAGTGAGCAAAGAATTACTTACAAGCAGTCTGTGAAGCGAGAAGTACGGGGTCCTCATGTCCAGGGAACTGCTTTGCTACTTTAGACTGAAAACAGCCCATTTAATATCAAAAAACAACAATCAATAAGAAGAGAAAGTGGCGCAATGCACTCGACTTAAGAGCCTAGAGTTCTTTCAATAGATTACATCATTTCCAAAACCATGTCCGTCTCCCAAACCTAAGAATTTACAAAAAAAAAGGCCCAAATTCATTTCATCAGTATAATAATAAATAATTTCGAGCAGCAAAAGAAAGTTCTGATTATACTTGCAATAAATAATTGGAAAATGACACCCAGCCATAATTAAATACATACAAAACTGGTTGATATAAAATAAAATGGATAATATAGAATATGGAAATTCTTTCATCAATCTTGGATTAAATCCTGCTTACATAGTCATTCAAGGAAAATAAGAGATACATTTGACTTGTAAAACAATTAAAAATCAAAAATAAAAAGAGAGAGAAAGAAAAACAATTCAAGTAAATGATACATGATTAAAAGTTTAAAATTGTTTTTCCTTATAATTTCTCAGGAGTCAGGAACCAGACCAAACAGATGAAACAAAAAAAGAGCTACATATTCTTAAAATTCGAAATTAATCATGCATTACTTCCTAATCACAAATTAAATTAAAAAAAAAAATTTCAAAACTTATCGACATATCTTTAATCACTTTAACTACATAATTAATAAAAAAAAGAAAAGAGAGAGAGTGAGAGATATATAAAAGATTAAAAACAATAAATAAGAAAAAGAAGAAAAAACTTACCGAGCCAATAAAATTGGCCGGCAAATGCCGCGTCGGGAAAGACGAAAATTCTTAATTTGTCCTCCTCCTTTTTTATATATTTTCTTTAACAAAAATAGAGACAGGCTTCCGAGAATTTGAGTAAACAGCAGTACAAAAGCTTAAGGAGATCGTCGGCGTGCGTTGCGTTTCGCGAGAGAAATACAAGGGGAGATCGTTTGATGATTTCGCTGATCGGACGGCTCGGATTCTTTGGCGCTGTAGCTGTCTTTAGCCTTTCGAGGGCTGTGTTGTGTTGTTGCCTCGTCTTGGATGATTAACTAACGTAACGCGGACAAAAAATGTAGTAGATGTTGTTTTGGAAACGGGTCCGGCGCACGTGCATATCACGTGCCTTTTGGGCGAGTCGTCGACATCGTAATTTGTTAAGTAGAATCTTCGGCGTCTGTGTTAAAGAATATTCCTTCCCGTGGTTAAAAAGTACAATGTAATTTTCCTTTATTCCTCTTCAGAGTTCTGGAATTAAATTTTCTTCCGAGAAAAAAAAGGGTAAATGGATCCAAATTTGATTTTTTTAAAGATAAATTGGCTGATTTAGCCTGATTTGTTACTATTGAGTGGACTTGTATTACGTAGACTGTTCTCAAACATTCTTGTTGCCATTAATATAATACGGGTATTTAATTATATTAGTGTATTCGATAGAGTTTTTGTTATTCACAACTATTTTAATTTTATCCATTCGAATGTGTGGGATTCATTGACTGGATAATGTCATTAATTAATAAATATTTTTTACAAAATTTAAAAAATTTGATTAAAAATAAATTTTACCAAAAAAATGAATGGAAACATTATAATGCTACTTTTTTAGAAAAAAAGTAAAATCCATAATGATATTACTATAAGAAATTTATTACGTAACCCAACATAATTAGCTAGTGTTTTTTTAATTTAAAATCTAAATAGGTTTGAATGCATATGTCTAAAAATTATGTTTGTTTTTTATTCTTTAATGTCTGAATATAAGTGGTAAATTATTTATTTTTATACGCCTAAAATATCTTAATTTTAATATTTTTACACACCTTAAAAATGCTATATATTTTTTAAGTTTAAATAATTATATATTTATAATATTTTTTAGTACAATAATTTTTATATATTATAAATATTTATAAAATAAACATATGATATATAACTTATGAAAAATAATTTTGATAATATTATTTTTTTATAATTTAATATAATATTTATACATAAAACTGTTATTTAATAATAAAAGAATTTATTTAAAATTTAAATTCAATATGTATTAAGTATTTAATACTAAATATAATTTAAGATCAAGTGAAATTCTAATATAACATTTCATAACGATCTAGAAATAAATATATTTAATAAGATTATTTATAAAAAAAAAAATTTATTCAAATATTTTATCACTCAAATAAAAAATAAATATTATTTTTCCCTTCTTTTAAATATATGCACGTAATATGAGATTCTCGATAGTAGAAAGCACCAGTCGTAGGCAAATTTGTCACGGGTGTTGTATGGACCATGGAGGCCGTGTGGTTTGAATTTATTGAATTTGACTGCGGCCGTTACGAAAAGGCCGTTTCACACTTTCAGTCTTTCACGGTCAATTTTCTAGATTTTGGTTTTTTCTTTTTTCTTTTTCTGTTTTTTTTATGCTAAGGCCTAACCGCCAAGACCAAAATGACAAATGTCAAGAATGCTCTCCTCCAATCCATCACATGCCTGCGCTTGTTTTTTTTTTTTTCTTTTATAATAATAATAATAATTCTTTTTATGTTAAAAAGATAAAGATTAAATAAAATTCTTTTGATGCGCTTGATCATTCATGGTTTTGGAATTAAAATCTGCACAGAACTGGACAACAATTAATTTCACGTTCTCATCAATTTCCCTTATCATTTTCGTTCTTAAGCAATGCACTATAAGCCAATAAAAAGCTTACTGATTACAAATCTCTAGTCATGGAGATTGATTTCTTGTTTTTCCTTTATTATTTTCTTTTCGATCGGAAAATATTTACTATAATCCCCCCACCCCCAACATTTTTAAAGATCATTTATGAAAATAAAAAATGGTGATTTTGATTTCTTAATATTCGATTGAGAACGTATTTAGTTAAAGTTTTTGAAACTGTGTTAAGTATACAAGTATGTCAAATAAAAACGAGGTTTATTTATATGGGCAAAAGACGTGTAAAAGTCATATAAATTTATAAGGCTTGGTCTCCAACCTGCTTCACAAGAAGGAACTAAAATGCTACTTTCATACGACCAAAAAAATTCATTTAGACCCTCGAGAAGCTGGTCATCGAAGAACTGCTGTAGCTAATTTTTTAGAATCCATTCCATACAACAACATCAAGCAATGCCTTAATACTTTTCTCCAATACTTCAAACCTATTTTTAGCATTTGCAATATATATATATATATATATATATATATATATATATATATATATATTCTAATATGTAATTCTTAATTTGTTAAAATATGAGAAAATTATTAAATATTTTAAATAATCAACAAATTTCTCATAATGGGCAACAAATATTTTAAAAATTCTTTCATGCATAAACATCAAAATGAATTTATTGAGTTTATCAAGATGGTTTTCCTAGTTATTAAATCTGCACAAAATATGTAGCATGGATCATCGACATTTTGACATTCCAAAAAAAAAAAAAACTAGAAAGCTCGTCATTTGCATCGATAAAATCTGTATCATAATTTTACTTTTCTTTTTTCAGTCAAAGACATATAATAATAAGCTACAAATTATGTTTCTTCATCACTGTCAATGCGTCCATTAGAATATGTTATCTCTCATAACACGTGGCCAACAATTAGTACTCTTACGTCGATTTAACTATCAACTTGGTGTATGTATATCCACCAATTTATTGCTTAAATATTTTGCCAACTATTGATTGGTTTGCAAATTAAAGATCATCCCCCTACACCATTTCTTTCAAGCTTCAGCATTGAATTTTATTAAAATTAACTTGTAAAACCAAATGTCATTGTATTGTATGTTCTTATTATTCAATTGAACTTAAAATTATTTTAATGGGATTGCAAAGTCTTCTGTGATGGCAAGATTCAACGAATGAGCAGTTGAGCACTGTTGGGCCGATAGGTTGGCACATTAGACTCGCATTATATAAAATCCATGTGCTTTGTGTCCCTTTGAAGCCTATTTAATTACATAAAACATAATGTTTAAAAGCTGGTTAGGTATGATTTTGCTCCGTCCTTCTTGTTCTCATTGATTTATTTTCTTTCTTTTTGTCCGTTCAAATCTAAAAAGTATTATTTTATGCATTTTTTGAGTTTCTTCTTTTAAGTTTCATAATAATAAATAAAAGTTTTCTCTTAATTTTTTTTAACTCACTTTATTTTTTAATAATTGATCAAGTGTGTAATAATTAAATTAAATTTTTTAATAAATATACATATTTGATCATTCATTAAAAAATAAAGAGAATTAAAAAAAAATTCTAATCCCATAATAATTTAGTTTGAACATCAAGTGAGTTTGTTACTTTAGTATCGTCTTAAATGGTTTTGGAAAAAATGGATTTTACTTGTCAATCTCACCGGCTTACGTTTGTTTAAGATTTAAACTTAGCTCTTAGGCCTTTTTTTTTTTTTTCAATTGTTGTATTATTAAGTTATAATCATTAATCAAACCTTCAATGTGGGTTTCTTTGTCTAGTTAACGACTCAAAAGCAACCGACTAAATGATTAGAATGATTAAAGAATTTGATTATGCAGGTTAATCCATGGGCAACGAAGAGAGTCTAAGATTAACAAGATCCCGTCTATGTTCATGAATGGAGGTAAATGTGTTCCAAAAAGAAAAGAGCAAAACCAGCCACTGGGCCATTGTGCTGTTCTAAAATATTAATGTTCTTTTATTATTGTAATAACTTGTTAATTATTAATTTGTTTCAAATTTATAATAGTTAAAAAAATTAATGAAAGCCTAAGCGCACAATGGGCCCGGCCCTTACAAGTTTTCTCCAATTAAAGCATGGCTCCGGCACCTATTTTGCCAAACTCAGTGTGGACAAGTTGTTTTAGTAAAATCACTTGTATTAAAATCAAGTGGCTTAATGTTGAAACTCTAGTATAAAAGGAATTAGATTGTCAAAAACTTAAACAATGAAAAATATAATAGAATAAAATATTAATATTATTAGTTATAGAAGATATTATTAACAGATGAATCATGCGTAACATTTGAAATTTAAGCCTAACATTATTGAAAATAATAATAATAATAATACTAATACTAATAATAATAATAAGTTCGCACTTAGCAATTAAAAGGCCCAGCCCAATGCAAGGCTAGTCATAACAAGTTCATCATGGATCTCCAAAAACAGGTTGATAGTGGAAACAATAACAATCTTTCAAAAGGCACGTTAAAACAAAATCTTTTACTCTTGATAAGTGACAACTTGTGTCTTTATTCATTTTGTTGAATTAACAGAATTTTCATCTTCTTTAAAACAAAAAAAAGGCTAAAATTCTTTAACATATATAGCAAGGCAGAAAATTACGTCTAAATGTATCATAACTGAAGCATCTCAAAATACATCCATGCCATTATCACATACGCATCAACAATAAATTAATGTCACAATGACACCATTACTCACAAAACCATCCCATGCAAGATTCCACCAATTCCCTTCATTGTGTGATTACTGTGTCCTAAAATCACTAACAACTTAAATAAATTATCCCTTTACCTTGTCCTTTCATTTTTATTTATATATATTTTTTAATTTCTTTCTACCTCATCCTTTTATAAATGGTCAAAAAAGCCAAAATCATATACTAAAGTCAGATATACGGATACGCAAGTCCCATTTGCCCCTCCACCTGTACGGTCTATGTATCGGAAAAGTGACCTTTTTTTTTTTTTGGCAATTAAGTAAAATATGACAATTATTTATTTATTCATCTCTTTAGCTTAAACGGCACTGCGAGGCTTAAAGCGCAAGCTTACGCCTGAAGAAAATGTGGGGCATAAGCTTGCGACCAACCCACCAAATCGTGGGCCCAATTGCTTAAATACAGGCCCAATACAAAATTCAATAGCACGCTCCCATTTGTTTTGTTATGCGTGATTTTCACTATATCATCAGCGCGTGATTAGTGTAGTGGGGTCTACAAAGAGGATTTAGTATCATTCCAAATTAAAGACACGGAAAGCGACCGGTCCCGACCCTGAACCTACGCGCTCGCTGAATTTAAGCTTAGCATGTGTTTGGTTAGGGTACACACTGCTACTAATAACATAGGACAATAAGAGTATAAGACAGCGACTCTTTGTGCTGTCAGAAAGCATGTCTTTTTCAGCCGACACGACACTTGGAACTTGGAAGCCTCTTTCTCTCGTACACGTGTCTTTTTAGATTCACTGCAGCGGGCCGCCTTGATTTTTTTAACCTGCAACTGGGCGTGTACAGTTTACGGGCTTAAGACTACTTTTGTCTTGTTCATTTTGATTCTATTACTCGGTTCCTGATTTGTTTTTCCAAGGCACTGTTTGTCTGGTTCCCCAATAATTTATCCTATTAAAATTTGCGGTCTGGTTGGTAAGTTGAAATATAAAAGGTGAATACATAAATGAGACTCGGGATTATTTTGGTTTATTGAGTTTTTGAGTTATTAAACAGTGGGTTGTTGGAAGGGTCATTTTGCTTTCCATACACACTCAAGTCTCTGGTTTGTTTAATCTCTGTCTTTGTTTGACTCTTGCTGTTGAGGATTTGTTTTGTGGATTTTGAGTCTTGCTACTGAGGTTGGTGACTGTGCAATTGTAAAGTGGTCATTCGTGTTGGATTGAGATGGAAGAGAGATATGAGCCATTGAAGGAGCTTGGGTCTGGAAATTTTGGGGTGGCAAGGTTGGTCAGAGATAAGAGGACTAAGGAGCTTGTTGCTGTCAAATACATAGAAAGAGGCAAGAAGGTAATCTTCTTCTTCTATTCAGATTATTGTATATATACCGTATTTACAATCCTGCAATTGATTGAGCTAGAGATCCTAGTGATTGCTTGATACTGATAATGAGGTTTGTTTTTTCTACAATTATTTCCAGAAATGGGCCATATGGATTCTTTTTTTTTTTTAATAGCTGTTTCGATTCAAGATTTTGGCTTATGAATTTCTTGGGAGTGACATAAATGTCTGTTAGGAATGAGGAGTATGTAGGGAATGCCAATTTGTTCGGAAATGCTATATATATTACAGGATAAAATATTGAGAATAGTGTTTGGAGAACTTGAAGAATTCATTAGAGAAAGTTTTGAACATTGGTTTTGCTCAATTGTCCGTGTATTCAAGCAAGTGCTCAAATTCTGTCCAATGGCTCATTAAAGAAACCATATCATATCCTTGCTGGATTTTTTTACCTTCATTGGTTTTTCTGGCAAAAGGAAGGGGATAATTCTGCGGTTTTGCCAGGGTACAAGAGCTATTTGTTTCTGGTGCTATAATATCAGCATTTGAAACTTTTTTGAGAGATTCCAAATGTGGTTTAACAAATGAGAATACTTCTCATTTTAGATGCACATTATTGTATTTATTTTGTTTGGCACAGAGTATAAATTGTCTGGTACATAGTTTTTGAATTGGGGCTACTTCATATGAATTCTGTTTCTGGTTTCAGATTGATGAGAATGTTCAGAGGGAAATCATCAACCACAGATCTCTGAGGCATCCAAACATTATCAGGTTCAAAGAGGTAAGACTGGAAAATACTAACTCATTTATTAGGGCAATGCCTCATGTTTATTTTTATTCATGCCATTGAGATGTCATTTGCATTTTGGTTCAAATTTGACGATTAGATCTACCCCTCGAATTTGAGTTATTTTTGGCAGACAGCACTCCATGTGTTATACTTGTAAATGCAAACTGAGTAATGCCTACATGATTGTACTTTGCTGACACCAAGGAGTTCAGATGAGTTAAAACATTCCTTTTACCTGCAGGTGTTGTTGACTCCAACTCATTTAGCTATTGTCATGGAATATGCTGCTGGTGGCGAACTCTTTGTGAGAATATGCAGTGCTGGTCGATTTAGCGAAGATGAGGTTGTAATATGGATTACAGAGTTGCACATTTGATTTGACATCTTTGGTTGTTTGCCCCAGTTTAATGTGTATGCCTGTGATCTGAATTCTTGCTCTTATAGCTTTTTGGCAAATTGTTTTCGCTGCAGGCTAGATTTTTCTTCCAGCAGTTAATATCTGGTGTCAGCTACTGTCATTCCATGGTATGGTATCTGTTTGTTATTTCTCATCTACTGTGATGATCTTGACATCACACCATTGCTTTTACTGCAGGAAATCTGTCACAGGGATCTGAAGTTGGAAAACACTCTATTGGATGGAAGTCCACAACCACGGCTGAAAATATGCGACTTTGGTTACTCAAAGGTTAGCATCCCTAGCTAAAATATAGCTTTGTGCTGATTACTTTTCTTCTCCCTTTTATTGTTTACCTTTATTTTTTTGCAAAAATATAACAGTAAGGTAGTAAATCTTAGATTCATATCTTAAATCTTTGTTTTCAATTTGTAGTTTTTAACTTTCATATTTCTATTTATTTGGATCTTGCAGTCAGGATTGTTGCACTCGCAACCAAAATCAACGGTTGGAACTCCAGCGTACATTGGCCCTGAGGTCCTAGCAAGAAAGGAATATGATGGCAAGGTATATAGTTTCCTATATTGCAACTGAAACTGCAATAAAGATATCATGTTTGGCTGTCAAACAAATCTATGGAGCATTTCATACAGATACATAATATTTGCAGTTATTGAAAATTTTCACCTATGCCACTAGGCCATTGGTGATCACAAGAAAGTACATGTTTATTGCAGTAGTAGGCGTACTTTTTTCAGAGCTTCTTCTATCTAGTCGAATGCAGAAGCCTCCCTATTCTTTCATCCAGCATGCCTCCTAATCCAATATGCTTGCAATTTCAACCTCAATTTTTTTCCCCAAATTTGACGTGGAAAATCTACCATTTTAAATTTCTTATAAAGAACTGATTTTGTGGTTGATCGAGCATACAAATATTTGGAGAAGTAATGATTTCATTTTAGCAGAGAAGTGTTTTCCTGCTGAAAAATCTCCCTTCCCAGCATCTTTTGAAGTGTGCTTATGGCCTGGTAATAATGATGATAATGAGTTTGTCTTACATTTTTCTTGTTAATCTGATAGATTTCAGATGTTTGGTCCTGTGGAGTGACACTGTATGTGATGTTGGTGGGTGCATATCCATTTGAGGATCCTGAAGATCCAAGAAACTTCCGCAAGACAATTGATGTACGTTTCTTGTACACAACATTTCTATAATTTGAAGAATTTCCTTTCTTTTCCCAACATACTGTAGGAAATGAAGTTTAATCTCTCGTGTAACATAACAGAGAATAAGGAATGTTCAGTACTCCATACCCGACTATGTACGTGTGTCTGCAGATTGCAGGCATCTCCTTTCTCGGATTTTTGTTGCTGATCCCTCAAAGGTAACTTACATCCTTGAATTTTGTATGTTCAAAAATTCTTTTGCCATGAAAATAGGTTGATTTAAATTATATATCAAATCATTTGGAATGAGCTTAGTGTATTTGTTCAACAGTGCATGATAAGAAAATTAGTCTTCTTTATGTTTTCAACTAATCATATGGACTAATCCTATTTTATCCTCCTGAAAAAAAAAAGAGGATCACCATTCCAGAGATCAAGAAGCATCCTTGGTTCCTGAAGAATTTGCCAAAGGAGATAATTGAAATTGAGAGAACAAATTACAAGGAAGCAGAACGTGACCAACCAACTCAGAGTGTTGAAGAAATAATGCGTATCATACAAGAGGCAAGGATGCCAGGTGAAGGAGCCATAGTTGGCGGGCAAGGTGCTGCTGGGGCATCGGACCATGATGACATAGAGGGTGACATAGAATCTGAGATTGATGTCAGCGGTGATTATTTTAGCCATGATCCGTGAGTATGGCATTAGAATTCACATGAGAGAGTGTTTTTTCAAGATTATAGTTTTTCCTGTCATTGGAGGTTAATAAGCACTTATTATAATAACGTTGATAATGTTGCACAGTAATTTCGTATTGGATCGTGTTTACCTAAATCAGCACAGAAACGGTGGTGTCAAGTGCTAACCGCATAGAAGAATCTGTTTACTGTATATTTGACCTTTTCTCTATTATTGGACTTGATTTTTGTAAATAGTCTATTCTCCCTATACGCTGTCCATCGTCATAATCCAAATGGTCTATACGCTGCTCATGCTAAGTCCATCATCACAATCCAAGTATTCTGTACGCTGCACATGCTAAGTCCATCGACATAATCCAAATATTTTATCCTTTACATGCCAAGTCCATTATCATAATTCAAATATTTTATCCTAAATGACGTCTCATAGATTTAACTCTATATGTAATATTACATATTTTTATTTTAGCGCTTGATTATTGAGGTCTGTTACCGGCATCTGATTGCTAACCTGAATCTACCAAAAGTTGACAAAGTATTAAACCACATAAGGTAATAACATTAACATGTGCGATTTCGACACTTCTGATATCTTGGATTTTGAATAACTTTCAAGAGTACGAGAAAAATAAAATTACATAAATGCTCCTAACGAATTAGATCGTCCAATAAACATAAAATTAACATTACACGGCCAGCTGAGAGTCTATCTAAATCTAAAATAGTTGGAGCATTTTTTTTAATCCTTTTAGTTGAAGAATTGAGGGCGGCATTGGCTTACATTTAATTTCCACAAGTTGCATGCAACTTATCCTTCGGTGGTCAAGCTAGTTTTGGCTTAAAATTTTCCTCAAAGAAAAGCAAATTCACGAAGTCAAGGTCTTCCCATCAAATGAATTGCTTAAATAACACTGCCACCAAAAAGCTCGTATGCATATATAAAAGGTTATGAGTTTGTTTAAGGTTGAAAAAACGGCTTGATAGACCATATATAGAGAAAGTTATGAGTTCAACAAAGAAGAAGAATAGCTGTTGGCCTTCATTTATTATGTTGCGGGTGGCCTGTATGTTGATGTTGTTGATGATGATGGATGGCAGAGTGAAAAGGGTGAGTGGGGAGGGGTTGAGCCCGAGTCAGTGCAATGAAGAGAGGCGGCTGGGGCTAAATGCACGAAAGCCAATCGTATATGGCCGGGCGGGCAGCCTCCATTTCCCGCATGTTGCCAACGTATTAGGGTTCAACACCTTGAGTGCATTTGTCCTGCTGTTTCGCCTAAGTTGGCGGCTCTTGTCGACGTTAATAAATCCATTTTGCTTTTCAAAACTTGCGGTAGACGAGTTCCCCGCCACTTCAAGTGCGGCAGTAAGATCATTAATTCATTCACTTCCCTTCCCTTCCTCTTAATTAGTCATTTGTGTCTGATCAGTGCTTATAATTAGTAATATATATGCTATTGCTAGCTAGGTATTTAATTAATTAAATTATAAGTTTGTTCACTTTACTTTGTGTTAATTTGATTTTATTCTTGCAGATTTACATTTTCCTTAAAGAATATATATTCCTTACAAGAGAATAGATGAGGATGAGGATGAGCTACTCTTTTATTATAGACAATAAGTGAGCTGTCAATAAGACTTATAATTTCAAATGCTTAATTTGTACTTAATTTTAACCGATAGATCGATTTTTTTTTTTAAAATAATGTTATGATTGCTTGTATTGTGATTTCATTATCTAAGGAATGTTAACAAAACGATCGCCTACTGAAATCTCTTAAATATTTATCTAATTTATACAAATCTCTTAAATATTTAGCTAGTTTGATATGAATTCAGTAACGCGTAGTAGTAGTAAGTATCCGCTATTAAGCACTATTAACATAAGAAGATCCTCCGCTACGACTGTCCAAAGAAAGGCTCTGATCATTCAAATTAAGTGTTGTATTTATATATTGTAGTGGCCACTTATTGGACTATTAGGAAGTGACCTACGAGATTTTTTTATTGACTCTTGTTCAATTGTTGTTTTTATACAATAATTAAGTCTGTAATTAAATTAGTCTGATTATTTAATTTTAAATTTATCATACTAAAAGATTAAAACTGATCTCTATAATTATATATTATATAAGATAGTTTTCTCGAATAATAATTTGATTCATACCACGTTGATTTCTTTACTAAGTAATCATTTGTATCACATCGCTAATTAAATTGATATTTCAATTGTATTAATTTATTTACATCTTATTACTTAACACTTATTAGTTTTCTCTAATGATAATTTTTAATATACTAAGTATGCTGACATATTCTGGTTAGAGAATTCTATGATTAAGTATTGAAAACCCATAAAAAAATATGTTGTATAAATTATATATTGTTAATCTTAATGATGGAAAATTACGGGTCTGGGCTGAGCTTTTCCAAGTCCAGGCCCAAGTTATTGATAGCAGGCCCAAGCCCTCCAAAATTCTATCCAAACTTAGACGAGCCCGGGCCAAGCCTGGGCTTAGATAAAATTTTTAAAATAATTTTTAATAAAGATCAAAATAGGAAAAAGACAATTAAACTAAAGATAATTATTCAATATATAATAGAATTATAATCAAATATACAAAATATAAAATATAAATCTCATAATATATAAAATAAAAAATTTTAATTTATAAAATATAAAGTAAGAGCTACGCTTGAGCTTTTTCCATGAGCCCATATCTAGGTAATTCATTATGGACTTTTAATTTTTTAACCTATGATTAGGTCCATTCATTGCGAGCTAGGCCTAAAGCTTGTGGGTTTGGGCCAGGTCTTTTATGGGCCGAGCTGGCCTAAGTTTTTTTGTCATCTCTAGTTAATCTATAAATATATATAATGCTCGTTGGTAACTTAAATGAAATGACAATAATAAGTATAAAACTATAACTAACTTAAGATTAAGATTGCAATAAAATTAAAGCCTATAAGATTTAATAAGTGTGATAGTTATTCAAATATCAATTAAATTTCATATGTGATTTAGTTTAATGCAGTCAGATACATCAGTAAATTCATACATGATTAAAATAAATTATTTAATAAATTTATTACAGTCTAAACATAAATAAAGCGTTCAACTCTATTTGTCAATTGTGAACTCAATTTATTTAAACATAAGATAACTTGTATTTATATCTTTTACGAATCCATATATGATCACATAAATGCATATAATATGATTAAACGAACTTTATTTAAAATATTTATGCAATTAAGATGTCTGAAGATATATCTCAAATATTTTATTAATTATAAAATGTATTTATTATAAATAAATCAATCAATATGTTTCAAAGATTACATAATCCCAATAATCTCTTATTAGCTCTCAAAGTATATTTGGCAATTCATGCATACCCATACCCATATGTGGCAATTCCCACATCGACAAAGCATGGTGTGAAACTTGGGCTATAAGGGGAGACAAGCCTTAAGTTGCTGGGAGGCCTTTTGGGGTACTATGGGCTGCCCTGAGAACAAAACCGTGCGGGCCTAGTGCCCAAAGCAGACAATATCCTAGTGGACTTGGGCCGGGTCTTGACAGATTGTATTAGAGCGGAGCCCTGTCGGGTGCCTCTTGAACGGTATGCACAGCGAGGACGTTGTGGCCCTAAAGGGGGTGGATTGAGAGATCTCACATCGACAAAGCATGGGAGTGAAACCTGGGTTATAAGGGGGGACAAGCCTTGAGTTGCTGGGAGGCCTTTTGGGGTAGTATGAGCTGCCCTGAGAAAAAAATCGTGCGGACCTAGTGCCTAAAGCAGACAATATCCCAGTGGACTTGGGCTGGTTCTTAACACATACATTCTAAGTGCAGATTAAAAGGTCTCTCAGGTGTGGTCTTTATAAAAGGCTCTGTTAGGTTTTGAGGCAATATCAGTAACCCCTATATCACTTATTTATACTATTTCTCTTATAAGATGATATTTTATATCATATGTTTTTACTTATTGTGGTTTTTTGGTTTCTTAGACTAAGTCACTGCACCACTATTATCACAAAATAGTTTAAGAGGTACAATTACTGTAGGTATTACCTCAAGATCTTATAGGAACTTATGGAACTAAACAACTTATTTTGTAGCTTCATATGCAACAACATATTCAATTTCTATTGTGAATTTTATGATATAATTTCGTTTCATATTTCTCCAACTTATAGCTCAATTTCTTATATATAAACAAATAGTTAGAATTTTATTTTTTAACATCTTTATCTGACATGAAGTTAAAATTAGTATAATTCACTAGAATAAGATTCTCACAAGATACACAATTATATAATTCTTAATTATTTTTAGATACTTAATTATACGTCCGATTGTAGTCTGGTGTTTAAGATCATGATCAAATTGATATATATTGGCTATCTTTACTACAAAATAAATGTCTAATCTAGTACATGACACGACATACATAAGCCTTTCTACAACTTTTGCATGAGGAACTCATTTCATTTATTTTATTTTCTCACGTGTCTTAGGCGATTGATCCTCAGCAAATGTAATTCCATGCCTATGGTAATAAGCCAGTATTTGAATTTACCATGCTAAATCTAACTAGTATCTTATCAATATAAGCAATTGGAAATAAGACTTAAGTTTTATTCTTCCAATCTTGAAGCAATTTAATACCAAGAATATAACTTATCTCTCTTAAGTCTTTCACATCAAACTATCTAGCCAACTAATTATTTATGTCTTATATGAATCTATATGATGATTATATATATATATATATATATATATATATATATATATATTATGATTAAACAAACATTATTTAAAATATTAATACAATTATAATGTCTGAAAAAATATCTCAAATATTTTATTAAATAAAAAATATATTTATTATAAATAAATAAATCAATATACTTTAAAGAGCAAGTAATCCCAACAGTTTTAAATTATCCTTTTGGGGTCAAACTAGCTTTTAGCTTAAAAATTTTCACCCAAAATTGACACAAGTATTAAACTTGAATGTGTTAGTCAATTGAGATCCCATGCTGGCACCTTGTTGCTAACCCAAATCCACCAAAACTTGACATAGTTATTAAACCAAATAAGTTAATAACATTAACAAATGCAATTCAGACACTACTTCTGATATAATTTAGATTTATGTATAATTTTTTAAATTATGAGAAAAATAAAGTTACATAAATGCTCTTAATGAGACTGTCCAATAGATATAGAATTAACATTATATGGCCTATTAAGACTTGAGAGTCTAATTAAATCTTAAATAATTGGAATTTCCCCAACCCCCACCCTCTCAATTGATGAATTGATGGCGGCATTTAATTTCCACAAGTTTGAGCTTATCTTTTGGGGGTTAAGCCAGATTTTGGCTTAAAATTTTCCACAAAGGAAAGCAAACACACAAAGTCAAGGTCTTCCCATCAAATGAATTGCTTAAACAACATGGCAATGTAACCCCATTACCACCAAAAAGCTCTTTTATATATATAGAGAGAGAGAGAGAGAGTAGTTTTGTGATCCAGGATTCTAGATAGAAGTTAAAGTGCGAGAGAGTGATTGTGAATCCAATGGCCACTTTGTATTTTGTTTATAATAAGCTTCTAGACATGTAGGCTTACATTGCAAAGCTTTTATAATTTTTGAAAACAGGAAAAATAAAAGAGGAAGTTGTTTAGTCGCAGTTTTAGAGAGAGAAAAAAATAAATGAGGAAGCCATTAGATAACACGATTCAAGCACAAAAAATCCAAATGGAATTGTTTAGATTTAGCTTTGCAGCAAAAAAAAAAAATCCAAAGCCCCTTTCAATCTTCATTTTCTCTCGCAAGGTTGCAGTAACCCTGGTCATCGTCGAATTGAATCACAGTGTGAAATTTTCAGCTACCGGAGCTCTGCTGGAGCTCCGTCATAGCAGTACCGTCGTTGAGTTTCTTTATTCAAGTAAGTTGCATAATGCTTCATAGTCATCCTCTTTAATTATTTATTTTAGATACCATAGTAATATCAGAGCAAAGGCATGGATTCATGAGTGGAGAATTTGGAGAATGATGTTAACTCTCTCACTGCAGGTCAGCAACAGATCCTGGAGAAACTCAATGAACTCTCCTCACAACTTACTACATAGACCAACACACAACATGATCAGGAAGGAGAAAATTCAATGGCACCATTCCAGAATCCAACAAGACGATTCGGAAATCCTAATGGCGCACACCAAAATGGCTCACAATACCCTCCTAGACTTGTCAAAATTGACTTCCCTCGCTTCAATGGAGAAGAAGACACAGCGAGCTGGTTTTGCAGAGTAGAGCAATTTTTTTACTTTAACCATACAACAGAAAATGATCGTGTGGCACTGGCATCATTTCATCTTGAAGGTGATGCTCAGTTGTGGTATTAGCTACTTAAGCAAGAGAAAGGAATGGTGACTTGGCAAGAATTTCACGATGGTTTAAACCAAAATTATGGAGCTACGAATCTTCAAGATTTCTTTGGAGAGTTAATCATGTTGAGACAAGTTGGGACAGTCAATGAAAATCAAACTCAATTTGAGAGATTATTAGCAAAGCTAGGACACCTTCCTCAAAATCGTCAAGTCGGTTGTTTCATTAGTGGGTTACATGATTCAATTAAGGCAGATGTATTAGCTTTTGTCCAACAACATTATCTTCAGCCATCGGGTTTGCTCGCTTGTATGAAGCTCGTAATCTCTCTCAAGGGCTATTTAAACGTCCTGAAGCTCAAAACAGTTCCATGCTAATGCCCATCAAAAGGCTTAGCATAGACAAGATAGATGAGAGAAAGAAGAAAGGACTATGCTTCAAATGTAATGAACAATTTGGTCCCGAACATCATTGTAAAAAATTATTTATGATTCAAGCTTGCTTCAATGATAGTGATGTTGATGAAGAAATGGAAATTATTGACGGAGCTCCTGAAATTTTGTTGCCACCGTAGTTGAGTTCTTGGAAATTTAACTTCAAGCATTTGGCCTTGTGGACAAGGCTATTTTAAGGGGTAAGGAGTTGTTAGGGGCACAAATACGTTTTTGGTTTAATTATATTTTTAATTCTTATAATTGGTTACAAAAGTTAGTGGATAACTTGTAGTCCTAATCTAACGCAGATTGCTTCTAAATTGTCGTAGAAAGTGGTTGCAATAGGAAGTAATTGCAACTCTTTAGCTATTTTTAAGGGATTTGAACGTGGTAATTTTCGCTATTTATTCTAAGTCATTATTGAATAAATAGAAGGAAGTTTCATTCAAAGTAATCAAGGATTACCTGAGGTCACGAGTTCCTCGTTTCCCACAATTGGTTCCAGTAAACAAAAGAGGAATAATCCTCGGTGATACCATAATCTAAGGGACGTTACCAAATAGATCGCCTAATGAAATCTCTTAAATATTCATCTAATATTATACCCAAAAAAAAAAAACAAATGTCGGCCATATATTCCTGGTGAATTGAATTAGTCGTGAAACAATGAATTCTCCTTATTATAACATAGTTTAATATTTTGTCCAGCTGACTTAGAAGTTAGCTGATGATCTAGGAAAGGGACGCTATAAAATATACACCTCTCAATACGGTCTCTTTAGTTTAACTAATTTGTTCGCCAATTTTGTATTACGTAATCTGTTACTGTGAAACTGAGGCTTAGCTTGCCTATGCGAATTACTCAAGTTTATGAGATTAGATTTTTAATTAAGACCCACAACACACTATTGGCCGTATACTAAAAGTCTCACATGATATAATTTGCACAAAATATTATACAATGTTAATAAAAGAATTAGGGATTCTTGTGTTTGCATCTGTCATGGATTATCTTAGAGTCATTACGCACTTTGGTATCTAATGTAAGTGACTAAGTGCTCCTTAATTAATTTCTACTGTGTGGAAGTCCGTCTTAAGATTTGTTAATATAAACTTTTGTTTATTGAAAATAGAACCTACTGCATGTCCTTGAAAGATGACCGTTTCTCATATTCTGACACAGCGGGAAGATCAATTCAACTTGACAAAAGAACAAGAGCTATGGGTTCTGGGCATCGTGCTTTCAGTGACCTTAGTAAAACTTCTTCTGGCTGTGTATTGCCGTGCCTTGACTAATGAGATTATCAAAGCTTATACCCAGGATTATCACCAAAATCATCGGTCTCGTAGCTGCAATCCTTGCTAATTACATTGATGACTGGATGGATCCCGTTGGAGGTATTATTGTGAGTCAAATCTCAAACTCTCTCGTGTTTTCGTGAGCACGTGTTCATTTGCTTGTGTTCATGCGGGGAATTGAGGAACACTGATGCTGACGCTCTTATTAGTTACGTTAACATCTACTTAAAAGGTTAACATCATCATATAGTCATCCATCATCAGCACTTCTATCTATTGCATCGGAATTTGAGTTAGATCTAGTAAATGTGACTCAGCACATTGTGAAACTTGTAGACTCTCCTATATGTTTCCCTTTGAGATCGTGGCAATTGTAAAAGAGAATTTCATAATTATGTTAGAGACTTGATTCCTCTGACCTGTGAACCTTTTTAGATCTTTTGAATAAGGGTGATTGAAATGGTTGCAGTAGAAGATTTACGCGATGAAGTTGACATTATCAAGGATTTGGTGTCCCACAAAATGCTAGGTTGAATGATTTTCAAATTCACAATTGCAATACATGTATAATAAATATATCACACCAGATTTTGCCAACTCCATATTTATGTGTACATGTATTTAACTTGCTGCAGCTGGACTTGTACACCATCCGCACATGGTCAATGACAGTGTTGGAAGATTAGCTGCTCCATAATATCTACAAACGCTCACATACCTCTGCTGGAAACATCACAACGCCATAAGACATATTGACACAGACCGAGCTGACACATTTGGGTCTCACTACTTTGTCGAGGTTGACATTTTGCTGCCAGCAAGCATGCCATTGCAAGCGGCCTATGACATCGGTGAGTCCTCGCAGGAGTAGCTCGAGCTTCTGCCAAAATTGAGCGCGCCTTTGTTCATCTTGATTATGAGTACACTCACAGACCTGAGCATGCTCAAGCACACTACTAGGAGCTATAGAATATTCTGATGTTGTATTTATTATCATCTTGTTGGTGCCTTTTGTTCCCACCCTACAAGTCCAATTATTAATTATCCATGAAAATCAAGCCTTATGGAAGATAGATTGTAATTGACAAGCTTATTTGCATATGTTTTAGTAATTTAAGTGCTGTTACGATAATCAAGAGAGAGTGCGTAGGAGCTACGATTAGCCTAAAATGGATCTTGGGCTTTGTTGATGAAAGTGCTGATAAGTAACGTGCTTGTCATGTTTGAGCTGGGCTGGTTCTCTTGGGCCCAATGTGATATGACCTTTTTTTTTTCTTTTATTCAGGTAAAAATATTTCTTTTGCAGTTCTGGATGGTTTCTAATTTTCCGTTCAAAAGCCAGAATATGATTACTTAAACAAAAAAAAAAAAAAAGTATCAGCTGCACTTTCAATATCGAATCCACCTTTAGTCAAAATCATTTCTTTTTTCACAGTTTCCTGAAACAACATATTAATAGATTTTTGCTAGGTTACATTTACAATAACTTAGTTAAATCAGTGCAAATATAGCTAAAACAATGGGGCCCTTTGGTGGGATCACCTTTTAATTTGCCGGATTGTAAATGTAAGGATAATTAATATTATTAACAACAGTAGCAAAATAAAACTCCCAAATAAAATCACAATTGGGCACTTGGGCTACAATGGATCATACCCAGTCAATGGGAACGACTTATTTGACCATACTATTTTTGTCTTTTAGCCGGAAGAATTCGGAGTCATTCTTGTTGTTGATTTGATAAAACACACTCACAACAATAATAAATTTAATGATTCCGAGTATGTTAAGGATTGAAGTTTTTAAGTTATAGATATTGTAAAAAATGTTATAATTATAAAATAAAAATTAATAATATATAATAAATATAATTTTAAAATAATAATTTTAATAAAATTATTAAAAATATAATAAAATTTTTATTATATAAGTAAAAAATTATATTAATATAAATTTTAAATTACAACAATTAATATTTATTAAATATTTTAGTACTAAACTTAAAAGTTATAATTACTTAACCTTAATTCTAAACATAATCTTAATATTATAAATCTTTAACGAGAATGGCCTTTAGTCATCTCCAAAAGCTAACGGATCCATGTTGCACGCGGTGCATGCTCAAATAAATTTAAAAATGCTGCCGAATGCGAATAAAATCATCAAATTTATTATTGAAATTTGAACATCACCACAATCACGTCCGTTTTCAGTCAACTGTTATTCTTATTTATTATTGCTTCTCCATTCATTCAACGATAGCCGCAGCCAACGGTAATTAGAAAGAAGCATGAATCATTAACCAAGAACAGGAAGATATCTGGATCCCACTTGAAAAACCTTGCTTCTACTGCTCAAAAAACAATAATCAGGCACTGGCAAAGTTTTAAAAATGTTTTTAATTATATATATATATATATATATATATATATATATATATATATATATATATATATATATATATATATATATATATATATATATATATATCCACAAGTTAAGTTCAGTGTTTTACTGCTTTATGCTTTAATTCTTCTCGAATCATTTTAAAGATTTGGAAAGAGATAAGATCGTACAAGGGATTGCGGCATCATAATAGGATTCACAATAATTGTTTTGAAAATTAAACCGCATGTATACAATAGAAAGAGAATCTTATCTTTCTTTTTAAATTTTTAAAACTTGATAAAAGGATTTAATTTTTACTAATGATAAAATTATAAATAGATTTCTCCTTATTTAATAATAGCATGCTTCGATTTCGAACCTTAATTATCTTTTGGGTTAGGTTCATGGCTACTATTTTTTAACTGTAATGAAATATTTAAAACTAACTAACTACATGGTAAAATAAAGCAATAATAAATGAACAAAATAAATAAAGAAAGGAAGAAAAATAAAAACAACTCTACCCGCCAAATTCTTTTCGAGCAATTAACTACCAATAACAAGCAACACACTGAATAGTAGGCATGGGTTGATTTGAGTTAGATTTTAAGTTAATACAAATTAAATTATAAATATTTTGACCAAACCCAAACCAATCCAAATTTTTTTCAATCCAACTCAAACCAACCTATTTGGGTTTGGTTTGGGTTTGGCTTGAATTTGATGATAATTTTTTTTTATTTAGATAAATTTAATTATGTCGAAATTATAATAATTAGTAATTATTATTAATTATTAAATTAATTTAAAAATATAATAAAAAATATAGTGGATAGAAAATTATAAATAATAAATTTTACAATAACTTCATCATTAAATTAAAGAATAATAGACAATTAAATAAGAACGTAAAATCTAATAATAAAATTTCACAAATATTACATCAATAAGTAAATTGAAAGAAAGAAAATAATGCTATTACAACACAAACTCTAACAATGATCATACAAATCAAAACAAGATAAGATATCCTAGCTCAAGTATTAAACAATCCATGATAATCATTCTCATCCGCAATATTTTAATCAAGAGATTCTATGATCAAGTGAATTTGCTCCTTCACTAATAAATAAAAAAATTTATAATATTGAATAGTTATAAAGATGAGTAAATTTAGAAAATAATATAATTCATACCAAAATCATAAAAATAACATTATTTCAAAGTCATTGCCTTCATTATTACACTTGATCCAAACTCTACATTAAATAAAAAATAAATTATTAAAAAAGACTAATAATAAATAAATATATAATTTTTTTTACTTATTATTATAAATAATTACCTAACATCATAGCTTCATAAAACTCAAGCTCCTCTATTGTTGGCTTATATTGTAATGGGACAAAAGTGTTACCTAACTAATTTTGTGAGCATTTTTGGACTTAAAGAACTACGAAAAGAATCAATTATGTGTCATTTAGTACTAAATGCAAAATCTAAAGTTACTATAGATATTGAAATTGTAAACGCATCCCTTAAAATGTGTGAAAAGAACTCAGATATTTTATTGAGTTCGTTTTCCGCCATGCTGAAATCTCAAAGTCATCATTATCAACATGTTCACATGGCTCCAACAAGTACCTCTCCATGTCATTTTTCGTCTCAACATAATCATCCTTTCCTATTCTTTGTCTGAATTTTGCAACATTACAAAGTTTAGAAAACCCCATAGTTTTATCAAATTTCCTGCTATCAACAATTGACGACTTATAAACACCATTAAATGATCCACAATCACTAATCTTAATATCAAGATTTTTATAGTGATCATAAAGGCGTATTAAAAGATTTTTCACCTCTTCAAACTTTCTCCCAACTTCATCAATAACAAAAATGTCTTTAAAGTAGAATGTCACATATTTTAACTTATAACGTAGATAAAGAATAATCGAAATAAGCAACAAATTATTCGAGCTATCAATTGAACCCTAATATTTGTCATATTTTTTTTTCATACTTGCTGCCATTTTAGATAAGCTAAGATTATCACTACTTTCAATTAGTGAGGTCAAATCAGAATGAATTGAATACATTTCATGAAAATATAAGTTTAAAGTCACGTATATTGAATCACTAAATTTTAAAATTATATTATAAAATGACTTGAAAAATGAGACAAAAACATTAGCGTTTTCCCAATCATTACTATTAGGTGATCTTCCATCTTCCTTGAAATATGAAATATAATGTTGAATATCATCCTCTATTCTAAAGTCTTTTGAAATTTTAAAGTACTCTCTAAGATTAAGTAGGTGGAATTTTACCTAATGGACACATCTTAAATCACAAGAACACTACCTTCAATTCTCTCACGTTTTACACATTTTAAATTTTTTTACCTTTGCAATGGAGGACTTCGCATATTTGACAGCATTACGAATTCTAGAAATTGTCAGATGCAAGACTTTTAACCCCTCATTCATAATTAAATTCAAGATATGCCCACAATATCTCATATGTAAAAAGTCACCATTTAGCACAAGTCCATCCTCACTCCAATTCTTTAATTTCTTGTTGACATAATTGATAGCTAATAGCATTATCAACAATAATGATAAATACCCTTTCTATACCCCACTCAAGCAAACAAGACTCAATTACCTTTCCAATTGTCTCCCTTTCATGGTAAGGTATTATGCAAAAATTTAAAATTCTCTTCTGCAATTTCCATTCACTTTCAATAAAATATGCTATAATCACCATATAGTAATAATTTTGTATAAAGTCCATGCATCATGGTTATACAAACCCTTTGCTTATTTAAAGTAAAAAAGTTTCCCTAATTTTACTTTTCATCCCAAAAAATTTGTACACATCTTTAACAAGAGTTTTCTTACATTAAAGTTTGATTTCAATTGCTTATTATATTATTGAAAGCTAGCCATTTTTCTCCGCAAAACTAAAGGGTAATTCCTCAATAATAATTAAAGTTGTAAGGGTTTTTCTACATGCTTATTTATCAAAGACATGAGACTTAGATTCATCTTTTTTTTCATGTGAAGTTGCTTAATTTTCATCCTCAAATGTACTCAAATAATAAGGAGAACACAACAAACGATTTGGTAACGTACTAGTCCTAATTTTAGTCCCATGTTTATTCTTACTAGCATAATCATTACCACAATAATTACACTTGCATCTATTACCAGGATCATATTTAGTGAAATAGTCTAATATTTCTGATCTCTTTGATGGCTTTTTCCTCTTGCTTTCAATAGTTGCTAAGGTGTCCAAGGAATTAGTATCATGACAACTTGAGTTCTCATCCATCTACAGTTAATTTTTTTAAAAAAATCATATAACTTTGAGCCAATTCGACAAAAAATTTTACCAATTCAAAGCAGACCCATCAAGCAGAATTAAATTTATCAACCATTAATTAATAATCATTACATAAAATAATAAATTCAACATTAAGTAGCAATAAATTAAATATCACCATATGCATTAGTTATGTTCATATTAAGCAGGACTTTTTGTGTGAAGCTAACCTTACTACTTATAGAAACTGAGAAACAAATTACTGAAATCGGAGTAATTTTGTGAGGAAAATGAACCTAGAAACTATAATCACATGAAACAATCAATTATGACAAAATTGTTTATCAACTCAATTATAACAAAAGTACCTAATTATACTTCAATCTAGCAAGCAAATAATAGGCTCGCTAAAGCTGTTTAAGTTTTATTTATATATTTCTAAATTCTAACTTTTCTAAAGTTTTGAGATTTTTGTACCATTTAAGCAAATTTGCGATTTTCCAAATTTTTAAATTCTAAGTTCTAACTGAGAGCAGTCCTCTCTTCACAGACCTTAATTTCTGAAATTTTTAAACATAAATTGAGAGTGAAAAACTTATAAGGTAATAAACAAATTTTTTTATGGACATGATTTATTTACATATTTTATCATTTATTATATAATTGCTAGTTATTATTATTTGTTATTTTTAATTAATTATATTTTTTATTGAATAGAGAAATAATTGGAGATTGTTGATAAAAAGGGCATGTAGAAGTTCATATTGAGCAGCAATGAAGATTAAATTGGAAATCATTAGAAGAAAAGAAACTAAAGCCATGAATTGATAGCACCCGTCCCAACAAGAATATCAAGCCCAAAATTAAAGACAATTTCCTTAAGTAACAAAGATGATACACCTGATCAATTATTAAGGGCAAGCAAGCATGCAAACGGTGGCCATGCATAACAAGTTATTTTGGCAATTGCGCATGCATGGAATTATATTTGGAAAGCATGCATTAATGTAAATAATGAATTAGAATTAGAATCCTATAAGGATTCGGCCAATAATTGCATGGTCATGAGCATTATATAAGCAAAGACAAGAGACGAAATAAGGGGGTTACAGCTGCTAAGAGAAAACGAGAAGAACAGAAGTTGCAGTCGAACAGTGAGAAGAATTAGAGGCAGCTGAAGCCATGGATTTTATTGGTTTCATTGCTCACAATCTTTTTTATGTCTTTCTAATTTTATCATACTAGGATTAATGATGAAGTCATATTCAATGAAATAAATTACTTTTTATTCAATTAATTCCCTATTTGTGTGCTTTAATGTTTATGGGTTTTATTTCGCATATTTAATTGAATATTATTAAATCTTTTCACCAATTCTATCATACATTATTGATTGTTATGATTAATATTTAATTAAACTTATGCTTGCACTTATAAAGTTTATAAGTGATTATCTTTGATTATGTGTTTTTCATTAAATTATTTACATAGAGTGTTTAAGAAATTTTTGACTCTTTGTTATTCAATATTATTTCAATGGGATAGTTAGATATTATACTATTAAGTAGAAATAGAATCTACATAAAATTAATTTTCATTGGGCTTAATTGTTAAATTTATGAGTATACATAGATTGATTTCAAGTTGTTACTCCAAAATCGAGAATTAATTAGTAATTACACAATTGTTGAGTTAAATTGTGGTAAATTCTGAAACCCTAGTAGCTTTAATATCTAAAATTCTATATCAATTTAGTTATTTTTGTTTTAATTGCATCTTTAGTTTTAATTTCTTCAAAAAAAATCTTTTCACATATAGTAGAATTATAATTAGCTTAGATTAAATTTTACTTTCTTAAAAATTAGCAGTCTTCGTTATTCATAATCTATTCTTCAATAGATTTGTATGCTTGTGAGTATATTAAATTTACACAATATAAAACAAACACTTCATTTTGAAAAATTCTCACTAAAGCAAATACACCCAATATTTGAATTATTAAAACCCAGCTGAAGCCGAAAAAGTAGATGATCTTCTTACTAAAATGTTAGTCAAGCTACCCTTCGTTGGTGGTGGTGATCTCAGTATTGGATTTGTCTATGATAAGCAAAAAAATTTAAATTAAATTTTTACAAGATATTGAAGAATATGAATTCCTTAAGAGGAGAGACAAAAAGTTAAAAAAAAATAACTCATAATCTTGAGGGATTTGATATTTTCTAAAATCAAATAAAAGAATTCTAATTTATGGAAGTCAGTGGTGATTTTATTTATTGGTCTCTAGAGGAGTAATAAATTAAGTTAATAATAAATTAAGCAATGATTTTTTCACTGACACATTTTGGGAATTATCCATAGGGTTACCCAAACCCAAACCAAAATAAAATAATTTTTGATATAAAACCTAATTCAAATAATTTTTAAGATTTACCCAATCCAAACTATTTAATTTAGTTTGGGTTTGGGTAAACCCATGGGTTGTGGGTTTATGCCCCCTACATACACCCAATCGACTAAAGCAGATATGGCAGGTGGCTTCATGTTTCCTCATTTTTTTCAAAACAAATTGGTCCTACAGGCTCACATGGCATTTTTAATTTTAAATATAAATTTTTTATATTTAATGAAGAGACGATGATGTAAGGCTATCATTATTTTCTTAATTACGCTGATGGTGCTTTTAGAGATAACCTAGACCTACGCATCGCCCAGCTCCTACTCCCATAACCTCTCTTTTTCTTCACAACATGCCTATGCAACATCCAGAGTGATACCGATGCAACATCCAGAGTGATACCGATGCAACATCCAAAAACAACGTCGTCGTGGATGTAAGTTAATGCAAATTAGCTTAATCACATAATTAGCTGTGTTTTGTGATTCATCGGGTTCTTTGATCTTGTTTTGATAGCTTCTGTTTAAACATCATTTGGTTTGGATTCATATTCTTCATTAAATATCCTAAGTCATCTTTGATGATCTTGATGTATCTAAATTGAAAATCTTAGGAAGTGTTTGAATTGCTTGGCGCATGGCTCACTCACTACAAGTAGGACATCTTCAAATTAAAGGTAATTTTAGCACTTAAAATGGTGTGTAAAGTCAGTGTCAATTTTTTAAATTTATCATATTGTTGTGCAAAGAATAATTTAGGTAGTTCCACTCTTATTTAAAACAACCTAATCAATCAAAACGACAATAAATTATTGCATGTATGAGTGCCTGTAATAAGACAATAATAGATGGTAACCAATTTTATTACCGAATACAAAAGACAATTGCAGTTAGAGTAAGATAATCTCTTAGTTTTTTTTTTAATCTCTTAATTTTCCAAATTTAGTAAAAAAATTGGCTTAGTTGTAAATAAAATGAAAAAAATTTGATTTAATTATCCACATCAAAATTTAAAATTCAATCTTAAAATTTGATTTAATTATTCACATCAAAATTTAAAATTTAATCTTAGCCACTTATTTTCCGAGAAGAGAAAAAATATTAAGAGAAAATCTTAATAGATTACAATTATACTCTATGTTTGACTACACTTGGCCTATTCATATTTTTTTACCTCGTCAAATTAGTTACTGTGACTAAAATTTTCTGTAACATAGTAATTAGGAAGTCCCACAAGTGTGAAACTTGCCAATAATGAGCAAAATATTACAAAAAAATTATTTAACATTTATCTATTAGTAACTAGTGAAATATATTAAATAATTTATAATATTTAAGCTGTAATGTTGATTACACGATATGATTACCTTTGAGTGGCCACCAAGAATGTCCAAGAGCAAGCACTAAACAATAAAATGGTAATAAAATAAAATTACTATTTAAATTCATTAAATATTAATGACTAATTGACTCAGCTTCACAAGAATCAATCAGTTGTAGAAAAAAAAATTATAATTATAAAATAAAAGTTAATGATGTGTAATAAAAAAAATTAAAATAATAATTTTGATAAAAAAATAGTAAAAATATTATATGTTTTTCATCATAAACATAAAAGTGTTTTGATAAAATTAACTTAGTTTTCAAGCTATAAAAAGTAGTATTTACCAAACACTTTAATGTTGTAAATTTATAATTATAGCTACCTAATTTCAATACTAAATGAGACCTAATTTGTTCTCTGATTTTATATTATGCAATCTATTACTTTGAAACTGAAGCTTATGGCTTACCTATGCCCATTATTCAAGTTTGTGAGATTATGTTTTTAATTAAGACCCACAAATTCTCATATTGCCATTGGAATCCTTTATCAATATTGTACTTAAATAATTATCACTCGCATCAATTTGGAGGATGAGGTGTCATTTGTTTGGAATCTTTAAACGTGATTGGCATTTTCGCTCTAATTGCTGTAAAGCTTTTGTCGCAACTTCCGACCATATAGAGGCACCTTTCTTTAAGTGTTTGAAAATCTAACTTGTCATCTTTATCAAATCTTAAATGTGATCTATTGCATAGTTAATGATTTTAGAAAATTATTGGATTTACTTTTTACTTGACAATTCATCAAGAAATTAAGACATTTTCTTTGTAATGTGTGGTTGTGGTATGATGTATCCGTCTTTGATGTAAAGCCCTTAAAAATCAATTTTCTTGAGAACAATTTTCATTTTTGTCTCAGATAATGTAAAAACCATGCTTAAACGTCAAATCTTTGAATTGTGGAAGATGTTTAGCATGTTGTTCTTCATCTTTACTGGATATGAGAGCATCATCAATGTATACCAAACAAACTTCTGATATTGGCTTGTACACATCATTTATTTTGTGCTGAAACTCTGATGGTGATTTTTTAACCCGAATGACATGACATTCCACTCATAATGTCTATGTGGCACTACAAATATTATTTTGTGTCTATCATAATCTTTTATGCCAATTTGCCAAAATTCTGACTTCATGTCAAATTTTTAGAATATTTTAGTAGATCCAATATTTTTCAAAAGATAAAATCATCTTGGAATTGTATTTGATGTCTTATAGACAATTATTTAACTTTCTATAGTTAATTACTAATCTTTTCTTTCCACAGACTTGTTATGAATGCTTGTTGACATAAAATACGGGGCTGCCCCAATAATACTTAGAAAGCCTGATAAGTTTAAGATCCAATAATAATTTAATTTCTTATTTGCATAGTTTTTCATTATGAGGTATTCTTAGATGAGAGGTTATTTGATAATGTATGATTCACCCGTCTTTGTATGACAATAAAACAAAATTTTTTTTCTTGACCAAATCTAAATAACAATAGCCAATAATAATATGATAAATGTGTGATTGTAAATAAAAGTAATAAAATAATATTATATAATAATTAAAGTAATTGTGATGTGTAAAGTAAATTTTTTAAGGATAAGATGTTATGATGTTCTTTTATTTTTATTATAATAATAAGATTCTGTTAGTATTTATAAAAGGGAGTCATCCGTATTGTAATAGATCATCGATCATTACCTCCTTTTTTATATAATAAAATTTTCTTCTTAATAGTTATATATATTTTTTGAAATCAAAGCCACTATTCCCAAAATGAGTCTTCTATATTTTCTTTAATAAATTATGCTTTGTGGTTGCGTTTACTCGGATCTTCCACGTAAGAAATATTATAGATTTTAGAAGTATAGCCATGAGATCAGGTTATTTTAGTTAATAAATATATAACTTGAATTATTTTAAGTAAACGTAGCGCCCTCTTGTCAACACTAAGAAGAGTGTTTTAGGCTTATTTCAAATAAAAAAGAATTTTATTATATATTCTCCTAGATATTAAGAACCATTACTATAGTAGTTCAAGATTTTAGATAACCATAATATAACTCAATTTTAAGTAAATACTTCTAGTATAAAAACTTCTTCTTTCAACCTTAGAAGTATAGCCTTGAGATCAAGTTATTTTGACTAGATGAATATTATGTCAAGCTAAATAATAGAATGAGAATAAAAACTATGCATACCACAAATGTTTGCTTAAATAGCCACATGGATCTTTTTAGTTTCATAAATAGTCACATAAGCCTCCTTTATTTTAAAAATAACTATTTTATCCTTTGATTATAAAAACCCAAATAAATATAAATATAGTAATAAGATAAAAATAATAAATAAATATCATACGGTACAAATGAAATATTGCAACAAGTATTATGAATAAAATAATATTTGAAATGAAAATTATTGTTAATATTAAGTTATTATTAGTTTATCCATACAAATTTTATTAATATTAAAACCCATTAATCTAAAAATTAACTTTAAAATTATAAAAAATATAGACATAATTACAAAAATATTTTTAATAAAATAAAATAAAATTTAAAAATTACTATAAATTTTAGATATAATTATTTTAATATTATTAATATGTCAAATAAATTTTATTATTATCAAAATAATATGATAGATTAATTTTTAATATTCAAATTATTTTATAAATTTTATCTTATTTTATATATTATATTATTTTAATTTATATTTATTATAAAAAATTATTTAAACTTAAATATTAATTTATTATAATTAATAATATAATAATTAAAAAATTATGTGATATTTATAAAATTAAAAGAATTTTTATGATTATTTAATCATACGGCGGGAGTGGAATCAATCTTTCACTTAATTGAATTATCAAGTTGGGGCCGCGATAAGACTAACAGATAGGTCAAAATTCGTAATAAGTCTAAAATATTTTCATCAATGCTTTGAAATCTCACATGATTATACTCTGAAACTTTAATATCCACTACTTAGGACACTCTCGAAAATTTAAAAGAAATAGTAGACGATCTCAATATGCCGAATTCACAAGTCACTCTCAATCCATCAAAGAGAAAAAAATGTCTTCTGTGATCATTTGTGACGTTGATAATTGAAGTGCACAGTGGTCAACTTGCAAGTGTTTGGCCGGCCGCCTGACTTGACCAATTTCTTGATAAGAATTTGTAGTAACAGTAAGTATTCGCTACTAAACACTATTAACATAAGAAAATCCTTAGCTACGACTGTCCGAAGACAGGCCTGATCATTCAAATTAAGCAATGTACGTGTATTGCTGTGGGTATTTTGTAATTGAGGTCTGTTGAGGTCTGTTACCTTGCTGCTAACATGAATCCACCATAACTTGACAAAGTATTAAACCACATAAGGTAATAACACTAGCATATGCGATTTCGACACTTATGATATATCTTAGACTTTCTGTATAATTTTTTACATTACAAGAAAAATAAAATTACATTAATACTCTTAATGAGATCGTCTAATAAACAAAAAATTAACATTATATCTATTAAATCTTAAATAATTGAAACTCCCCCTCTATTTGATGAATTGAGTGCGACATTGACTGAATGATGTTTAATTTCCACAAGTTTTAACTTATCCTTCGGTGGTCAAACTAGCTTTTGGCTTGAAAATTGCGACGAAGGAAAGCAGACACACCAAGTCAAGGTCTTCCCATAAAATGAATTGCGTAAATAACACGGCAATGTAGCCCCATCACCACCAAAAAGCTCTTATATATGGAATAAAAACACAGCTTGATAGATCGAATATAGACATAGTTAGGGTTCAATGAAGAAGAAGAAGAGTTGTTGGTCTTCATCTATTATGTTGCGGGTGGCCTGTATTTTGATGTTGATGATGATGATGGATGGTAGAGTGAAAAGGGTGAGTGGGGAGGGATTGACCCCGAGTCAGTGCAATGAAGAGAAGCGGCTGGGGCTAAATGCATGCAAGCCAATCGTATATGGGCAGCCTCCATCTCCTGCATGTTGCCAACGTGTTAGGGTTCAACACCTTGAGTGCATTTGTCCTGCTATTACGCCTAAATTGGCTGCTCTTGTCGACGTTAATAAAGCCATTTTGCTTTTCAAAACTTGTGGCAGACGAGTCCCCCGCCACTTCAAGTGCGGCAGTAAGATCATTAATTCATTCCCTTCCTCTTTATTAATTAATCATTTGTGTCTGTTCACTGCTTATAATTAATTATATATATGTTATTGCTAGCTAGATATTTAATTAATTAAATTATAAGTTTATTAAGGGCTTTACTTTGAGTTAATTTGGTTTCGTTCTTTCAGGTTTACGTTTTCCTTAAAAAATATATTCGCCTTACAAGAGAAGAGCGATGAGGATGAGGATGAGGATGAGCTACTCTTTTGTTATAGACAATAACTGAGCTATCAATAAGACTTGTAATTTGAAATGCTTAATTATAGACAATCAGTGAGTTATCAATAAGACTTGTAATTTCAAATGCTTAATTTGTACTTATTATAACCAATAGATCGATGTCACTCTTTTTTTTTTCCCTTTCTTTTTTATGATTGCTTGTATTGCGATTTCATATTCTAAGGAATGTTACCAAATCAATCGCCTAATGAAATCTCTTAAATATTTATCAAATTTTATACCAAAAAATTATTAATATAAAAAAAATACTCCTGGCCTTTTTAATACAAGCAGGACGTAGAATTAAATGTGCCGGTGTGCCACAAGAACACATGTTGTATTTAGTTTTAAAGTGATATGTTTACAAAGGTGTGTTTAAATTAAGATCCAATAATGATTTGAAGTTTATGAGTTTCCAAAGATTTTGTTCTCTGTGTCTATTAATGAATAAATTATGTTTAATGAGTGTTGATGCCTAAATTTATTCTGTCGGTTTACAATTTGATATTAGACTTCAGCATCATTATTAAATTTATTTTTGGTATTAGACTTCAGCATCATTATTAAATTTATTTTTGGTGGGGAAGTGGTTTGTTAATATCCAATAATATCCTGAAATCACAAAAGACGGTCAGAGGTCATCGGATGTTTTTTCGACGAAAATTTTCCGACGCTCAAGTCAGTAATAGGGTCTCTTATGAAAAAACTTATGCCACGCTCCTAGTGGCTTAATTATAATTACCCTTGAACTCGAAAGCTTCGAAGAAATTTTCAATATATATATATATAGCCTTCCAGCCATCATTTTTTAGTTAGAGGAAGAGAGAAAAAGAAAAAGAGCCTTCCAGTAAAGAGAGAGCCTTCCCCTTCCAATTGTCATTATTGTTCTCATAATGTAGCGGATCAGTTACATAAGTGATAGTGAGCTAGCTTCATATCCAAATTTTTTGGAAAGAATAAATGAGGTTTAACTTAATCTTGTTTTCTAGTAACTTAGTTAAATAACTCTTCAAAATCCATCTGCTCGATGTGATATACTCGAAGTCACCAAACTTATCTCTTAGTCGATATTATCTGGTCAAGATAATCTGCTCACCTGGTCAAAATAATCTGTTTAAGATGATCTGCACATCTAGCCAAGGTAATCTGGTAAAGATTATCTGTTCATCTGGTTGAGGTAACCAGGTGAAGATAATTTGCTCACCTAATCAAGATAACTTGGTGAAGAGGATCTGCTCATTTGGTCGAGATAATCTACTCTAAATTATCTGCCCACCTATCGAGATAATATCAACTTATCTCTTAGTCGATATTATCTGGTCAAAATAATCTGCTCACCTGGTCAAAATAATCTATTTAAGATGATCTGCACATCTAGCCAAGGTAATCTGGTAAAGATTATCTGTTCATCTGGTTGAGGTAACCAGGTGAAGATAATTTGCTCACCTAATCAAGATAATCTGGTGAAGAGAATCTGCTCATTTAGTCGAGATAATCTGCTCTAAATTATCTGCCCACCTATCGAGATAATATCCTCATAGTTACTAAATAACTACCAAATTGAGGTATTTTACTTGAGTTCATCAGACAATCATCTGATCACAGAGATCATTCTAATTTATTTCCCGTAGAATGAGAACAAATAAAAGGACATAAGAGAAAAAAAAAAAAGGAGGGGAGAAGAAAGAGATGAGTGCAAAAGAAATGAATATTAAGTCAAATCAAATAATAGAATTAAAATCCACCCACTTCGACAACATGAAGTGGAGTATTGTGTGATCCTCGGTGACTTTGATAGAAGCAATTACTTGTCTGGCTTGGAGTGCATAGTTGTCAACTTGCAAGTGCTTGGTTGCCTAATTCGATCAATTTATTGATATGAATTCAGTAACGTGTAGTAACAGTACGTACCCACTAATTTTTTTTTTGAAGTTAATAATATGTATTAATATAATAAAAAACGACCAACAATATATTACTATTTAGGTATAAATACAATATCAAGCTTAAGTACAATATATAAGACAATGCTTATAATTTAATTATAATTTATATTAGGACAAACTTAACAATAAAATAACTCAAAACTATAAATTTTAAAACTAAAATGAGACTAAATGACTTCACACACTAGAATTTCATAAAGTTTTGGAGAAAGTGTACTGCACTGACCTACTATACCGACCTTAGCTACTATGGATGAAAATCATGTCTTAATAGAAACAAAACAACATAAAATATTAAAAAACCAACAAAATATATAGCCGCCCTCGAAACCATCCACCAATACCTCATCGAGAGCCCTTGCTTTAGACCACTATTAGAACCATCCACCCCAATACAAGCATATCAACACCAACCTCTATGGATAACACCACCAACATTAACAATACCAACACGAACTGCAACTCTACCCCCGCCAACAACAACAACAAAAACAATCTAACAATATAAGTGTCCACTATTAAACACTATTAACATAAGAAGATCTTTAGCTAGACTGTCCGAGGAAGGGCTCTGATCAGTCAAATTAATCTTTGTATGTATTGTAATGGCCACTTACTGGGCTATTGGGAAGTAACCTATGAGATTCTTTTATTAACTCTTGTTTAATTGTTGTTTTCATATTGTCCTATGAGTATGACCGGATAGTTGATTTTTTATATATTTTTAACTTGACAAGTCTTTTTTATATATTTTTTTCTTTTGGGTTGGCCACCATATGAATTAATGACTAAAAGAAATGATATAGATTTTACCTATTATTATCATTTAATTTTTTTTTTAACCATATTCATATTAATTGAATTAATGTCCTAAGCATTTTATGGATGCATTCACAAGCGGTTAGGATTTAGTCAAAGCAAATGATTCCGATCACTCATGATGTAGAACACAACTAGTGTCTGTCAATAAGAGCACCATATCCACACCATCCCAGCACCTAACATGGTCGCCAAAGTACGTGATTCCAAATATAATGTATTGATCTAATTTTAAAGAAAAAATTTTGGATTAAAATGCTTATTTTAAAAAAATTAAATTACTGTAAATTTTGAATTTTCTCTCATTTTTACTGAAAAGACAAAAGAAAAAGAAAATCAATGCTCCCTTATTTTTCTCTTATCTTTTAAAAAAATAATAATAATAAACTAAGATTTATAATAGTTTAGAAAGTATTTTGAAGATTGATAATCCGAAATTATCACATACTGAAGTTCTTAGCAAGCAAATATCAACTAAATTCGACAATTAGATGGAAACTTTTTGGCTCCTGCCACAACTAAACACATCGAACGCAGTCTGTTATAGGCAGCTGATGATTTTGACTTTTAGTTTATTCTCCCACACGTAGCTGATTGGCAAAATCAACATAAATATCCCTATTTATCATAATGAAATTATTATTATCAATCAATTATGTATGCACGGTAATGTTTTATGCTAATCTTTGATTATTGTAATACTGTAGCTTATATATTAAGGAATATTTTGTATGCACGGAGATGGGATCCAGAATCCTGATCTTTTTGTTATACTGTTATGCATACACCTGGATAGTAGCTACTAGTTGCTATATATTAGTGTTTAGGGCGAAGAAATGGAATATTAATGATAAAATGTCACGTGCCGAACTAAGGCGAGGTTGGCATATGCCGGGTCGAGTAATCAAAATAGTACACAGTATACACTATGTCAAAGGCAGAAAGGATAGAGAAAATACACAAAATGTCAGCCACTAGAAGTGTCACTGTTGCCCACAGAGAATGATTGATTCTTTAGCTAAGAATTAATTAAAGAATATTTTTATGAAAAATACGAGACAACATGTTTCTAAACCTATAAAAAAAAAAAAAACTAAAAAATATAGTTCACTAAGATAATTGGGATCATTTGTCCTTATTATCATGCCTACTAATATGTTTGTGGTTCAAAAAAAGAGTCCTTAGTAAGTCTTTGAGCTTCTCAATAACTAACACTTATCTCGTGACACCTTACACTCATAATATTGAACATAAGAGTTTGAGCTGCCATAAAATTATTTATGGAGTTTAGTTTCAGTTCTTCCTCAATTGTCAAATAATTGAATGTAGTCCTCTAGTTATGAAAGTTAAAAATTTAGACAGAACTTTAAAAGATTAATATGCACGTCATGAGGAGTCTTAATTGTAAAAACTGATTGTAAATAAAATAATAATGTAATATCTGTAGTTCTGTACAGTCAGTATTAAAAAAAAAAAATTACCATGCCTACACATGCTACCCACCTGCGTTCAACACGTGTATGTGTGGATAAATCATGAAAATGATTTTAAACTTGTTCTCTAAACATACTAAAAAAGACCCAAACAATTATACGAATAAAATAATAAAAATATCTTTGCCACAATAGTAAAGAGCGCCAATAAAAATGCGTCAAATGGCAGATAGCTAAGGACACCAGGATATTCTATATAACGACGATCAAGTTTTATTTTTATGATTCATTACAAAACATACACATCATAAGGGATGATGCTTTTTTCAATCTCCAGCCGTCCAGCCGTCATTATCAAAAGCTTGCAAGCTCTTGATACTAAAAATAGTTCCAAAACTAATTTAAGCATAGGATTGTGGTTGGCTGGCTCCACCTCTAACATCTTTTTTTTCATTTTACATGTTATAAAGAACTCAAAAATCATTTTTCTCCAAATTTCAGCCCTTCAACACGTCTCCACATTTTCCATTCTTTCTTGTATCCCATGGAAAGCCAAAAACATCCAACACTCCCTGATCAGGCGAGGAACCTTATCACCTTAATATGAGTATTATTGTTTTAGCTAGGTTTGTTTCTGTTTCTTGCATCCCAAAATCTAGTTAAAACAACTGGTATGTGTCCCATTCTCCACAATCTTAAAGAGTTGTACTGCAGGGCATGGACTTACTCGTTGATCTTGAAATTGACTCGACAAATGAAGAGCACAAATTAAGATTAAAATTAAAGGGAAAGACATTATTAATCTGTTGAGTATTGACACATAAATGAGGGAAGCTCCCCACCCACTGTACACACACACACACACATATATAAATATGTATATGTGCGTTAGGGTTAATTTCTAAGCACATCTTTATTAATTCTGAAGATTTGTGTCAGTGAGAGACCATGGGAATAGTTATAAGGTGGTCATTGGCATTCTTGGTAGTTAACGTTGTAGGTATGTGGGAGGTGAAGATGGGTGCGAGTGCAGCAGGGCTTAGTGCTGCAAAATGCAAGGAAGAGAGGAGGATTGGGCTGAACGAATGCGAGCCAGTGCTATACGGGAAGCTTCCTTCGCCATCGTGCTGTGAGCGCGTTCGGGTTAGCCATATTGAGAGTGTCTGCCCTGTTATTACCCCCAGGTTGGCCGCTCTTATTGATGTCAACCGTGCCATTCGCCTCATCGAAAGGCTGCGGTCGGAGAGTCCCTCGTCACTTCAAGTGTGGGAGTAAGCTACTACCATATTTACAAGCACACCTTTACATATTCACACACACAGAGTTCCTCTTTTATCAATCATCAACATTTTTGTAAAAATGAAATATAATTACCTTCATCTTCATTGACATCAATTTTTTTTTTCTTTTCAGGTATCACAACTCCCTGACTTATCCCTCAGTTAACTAACATCATTAATCAATATACCTTGCCTGTCCCTAACTCCCTATATATATATATATATATATGCATACACGTGTGTGTGTGTGTGTGTCTGTGTGGAGATGGTTGGAGTAACTAATAAAACGCTGGAATTACTTTTAATGCTCAAGCTTTATTTATATTTTTAACCCTATTTATGTATTATCTTCATCAAATTTAGCGTTTCTCTCATTGCTTTTCAATTGATTTGTTGTCGTCAGCAATTGATCCTTAATTTTCTTGTATAATTAATACGACTATTGTTGAGTTCTCTCAGACGTTGTTGGCTTGTTGCTGTGTATAAATGGCTGCAATTAAACAACTGGAAACATTTGCTCTGCTCTTTTCTTCGCTATATGTTGATTCCAACTAACAAAAAGAAACGCTATAAATAAATATATATCAATGGTCTGGATCGATGAGCCAGCAAAGCAATTAATATACACAAAAAGAAACGCCTAGCTACCACAATGAAACGGATTAAAGGAAACAAATTGGTGATTTTCTTCACAACCGGAAAATGGCATCCCTTAGCACCTAGCTAGCTTCCCACTCTTCTGCTAGCTAGCGTATGTACCTAGAAACTGTCATCTCATTCTCATCTTATGAAAAAAAAAAAAAAAAAACAAAATTGGAAGGAAAAATGGGGAAAAAAAGAAAGAGACAAACGATACCGTTTTAATCGGACATATCACACATCCAAACGCTGCCGTTTAATTGGATTTCCTTGCTTGTCAACTTCAGTGAAACAATGAAAATGAAAAAGAACGATCTTGACAACTTCACGCAATCATTGACTTGCCAACTTCCCGCTCGGATCCCTCTGTTTATAATTAAGGGCATTATTCATCAAATTGTTCTTCTCCCTCGTTGTCACAGTCAACGCCCCTTATTTGATCCGAATTCCCCATCTGGGTTTGTCTCTGCCCAAGCATCCAATGGTTCGCAGGCCACAAAACGACCTCGAAACCCCGCGTTTCACCTCCCCCATTCTCCTTTCGCTGGCCCTCATCTCCTTCGCTGTAGTCTACACATTCCTCTCTTTCATCCTCAGACCGAATGGACACCCCTTGGATCCCGAGTTTGAGTCTTTTACATTGGCCGAAGAGGGTGTTCAAAACGGTCAGTGTTGTCAAGGGATTGAAAATTTGGAGCTCTGGGGGGCTGCTGTGAAGTGGGGGTCTGATTTTAAGTTCAACAGTTCTAAACAGTGTTGTGAGGCTTGTAAGGCTATGTGTACTGGCAACGATGGGCCTTGTTTGTGTGATACCTGGGTCTTTTGTGGCAACAAGAAGTCTTGTGGATCCCGATTTGGTGAGGTCAGTTGCAATTTTCGGTGCCTTCTTGCTCAATTTCTATACCAATGAGTCCTCTGTGTGAAATGAATTATAATTTCATATTCATCTCAGTGTTGGTTAAAGAAACAAAAAGATATATCGGCCCCTGATCGACAAGAAGCAGGGCAAAAGGTTATGTGGACTTCAGGGCTCATCTTTGGGAAAGGACAGGTATATGCTCGATGTTTGGTGATCAATTACGAATGATTTAAAATAATTTATAATTTTTCTTTTTTGTGAATTTCCTTGTTAATTGCTATTGAAGTTCAGATTGCTATCAAGGCTGTAATTATTAATTTATTTATGAAGTTAGATGCTTAGAATTTTCAGTTCAAACTCCTCGAAGAGGTCTTCACATTATAGTGACTGTAGAGCCATATGTTGTTGTTGTTGTTGATTCTCCACTGGCCATTGTTATAAGGTGTGTGTTTCTGTTTTCAAGTGTCTTATATGAAGATCAACTGGAAGTTGTGAGTACCATGGCCTAATGGTGATTTTCTCTTGGTTAATTATTTCCTGTTGGCCCATTCTGAGCAGGTTTTGGTGGTATTTTAGATGCCTTTCTTGTTATCAGAAGGCTGTATTTGAGCTGTAGTTGGAGTTTTTTCAAGTGTTGCTGCTTACAATATGTTGTAGTTTTGGTATAACCTGAGAGGAAAACATCAATTTAAACTGGATAATATTTAGGAAGCTGCAGCCTTGTGAATTTGGAAGTAGAAGGGAACAGTTCATAAATTGTTTGTCACCTAAAACTTGTTGCTGCCCATCATGTCTTCCATCATTGATATTGCTGTTATGGGAATATTTTCTTTACCTTTTTACCCTCGACATCCAGTAATGCTGGATATTATAAATATTGTTACAAGTGAAATACAGTGTAAGCACTAAGTTGAGGTAACTGTATGATTTTCCATGGTCAAAGCACCTGACCAATTAGAAATAAGACATTGAGGTCCATGTTCAAACTAATTGTAGCCCTGAAGGACTCTCATCACTGCTGTATTTTTTTCTTCTTGTCATGTATGTTATACCTTGTCCTTTTTTTCTTTTGTTCTTCAATTTTAATAATTTATTAATTATTTCTGGTGCTCCACTCATCTTCTCTATTGATGCTTACTTTCTTCCTTCAGGGAATTGTTTGTTTGGAAACAGATTATGGGACTCTTCATATAAAGGTAAGTGCTTTGGCTTTTCGAGGACCCTATCTTGAGGAATAGTAAATCTTTATTTGTTAAGTTGGTATCTTTTTCATTAATTAGGTGAACATACCATGACTCCAATAATCTCTCAGTTGTAGAGCTTCTAAATTATGTAACCATTGATAGCTATTGAATTGTTTTTTAGTTGAGCCAAACTAATGCACCCTCTGGTTCATGGTTATAGAAATTATCTTGCTCTCAACCTAGATCATTCTTTGATGTTCTTTAATATTAAAGCCATCAGATTTTGCTCTTACTGAGCTATTAACTCCTGGAATTTGTGCAACCTGCTGTTTCCTTGCCTACTTCAGCAGTAGAATTTGGTTTTAAATATGATTTAACCGGGTATAGAAAACTCCCATATTTTGCATCTGTGATTATCATGGTTGAGATTGAAATATTTCATTGCGCAATCCCTTAGTGAATATTCATTGTTCTTGCTTGGAAAACCAGTCATAAGTTCTTGTTATTTGGTGTTTGAATTATTATTGTGAGAGCAAAACTGTAGTACTGTTCATTTTCATAGTTAATCAGTTTTGTTGGCTCACTGATGAAAACTTGTTCTGCTGCAGCTCTTCCCTGAGTGTGCCCCGCATTCGGTAGCCTATATACTTGATTTGTTGACATTACGCCATTGTGCGGGTTGCCAATTTCATCGTGCAGAGAGCCGTGGTCAATCTTGGGACAATGAAGGAAACCACATAAAAAATGTAAGGCTATCCTTTTTGAGTTTGCCATTTTCCATATGATTAGAAATTTTGGTATAAAGAAATATTGTGTACCTTCTTTTTGGTTATGGTTTTTTTTTTTTCCAGTTAAGCATTTTGGATGCATCTCTGTATTTTCATGTATATTGGCAAAGTCAAATTGCATCTTTGTATTACAGTTTTACGTGGTTTTTATTTCAACCAAATTGTTTCCTGTTCGTTTTGTTTCAATGTACTGCATGTTTCTTTTAGTGACTCGATTAATTTCTACTTGCTCATTGATGCACTAAAGGATGATTGTAAAACTATGTATCTCCGTAACAATTGGAGTCTAATCCCCAGAGCTGTTTTGTAAATTTCCCAGGCTCCTTATGGCCCACCATTTGGGTTGATTCAAGGAACACTGGAAGCCCTAGGAACCCCATTTAAGAAGATTCCCACAGAAGTTTGCCCTAGCATAAGAAGAGGTTCAGTTGCATGGATTGGCTCAGGTCCAGAGTTTTTTATAAGCCTAGCAAACCATGAAGAATGGAAGAATTCATACACAGTGTTTGGTTCCGTTCTTCCAGAAAACATGGAAATTGCAGAGAAAATTGCACGGCTCCCTACCAAATCAGATGTTTGGAACAATATTAATGTGACTGTTTTGAAAAAGTATGTGCCATTGAGGTTAAGAAGATTGAAGAAATCAAGTCTTGGAGGTGTTCATGCAAACGTGAAGCAAGAGTGAAAGGTTTTACCGTTTTAGTTTCCTAATGAGGGACAAAGTCAGTAAATGTTTGATACCAATGTGAGATCAGAGTTGATCTTTTTATCATTTTTTTACCTTTTCTTTTGTTAATATTTTGAGTAAAGAAATCAAGTTGATATGGGTTATAGTTTGCCTTTATGCAGTTGTGCTTCGTGCAAATTTTAAAGAGTACATTTGAACAAAATTTTTAAATGAAAGAGAGGTTTTTATTTAATTTTAAGACCTTTTGTTCTTAGAGAGTGCTAATACGAGGGTCGAGGGAACTGGTGAGTGGCGACGTAATGGTGGCATATTCGGAATTTAGCTTTGACGGGAGCTTTATCTAATAGAGAAAAACAAAACCTGTAACCGTAAATTTCATTTCTGTTAATCATTTCTGATTCCTAATTTCCTTTATGGGCCTGGGCCCAATACTCTTCTCGTTTGCGCCATCTGAAGAAGCACAAATACACAGAGAATCTCAAATACAAGTTTAAAAACATGATATTGGCCAAAAGTGGCCGTTTGAACTCTTGACTGAATCCTAGCAACTGGCTTACCTTACACAAACACAATAAACACAGCCCACTTGAAATTGAAACTACCCGCCGCAGGGAAACTGACACTAAAAAGGATAATTTATCTTGAGCCCCAATTATTTTGATACTTTGCATTATGCACCCACATCTTTTGACTATGTGCAACGCGCCTCTGGTTACGTTAAAAAATCAATTAGAATTAACTCCTACACTGTTACTAACTTAAAGGACTATATTATCCCTAATTTCAAATGAATCGAATTTGTAAGTACTAAAATACTCTTTACAAATTATTAAATTTACATTAAAAAAATAAAAATTTATTATATAATATTTATTTTCATATTTTTTAAATTATATTATCAAAATAAAATTGTACACCAGTAAATTACAAAATTAGATCACAATGTGAAAGAAGATCAGACACAAATCATCGATAAATTAGAAATAATTTCAATAATCCCACCAAAACAAATAAAATCTAATCATAAAGAAACCCTAAACTTATAATACCAAACCCTTGACAGTAATTTTCACTATAAAATCTATTACAATGAAAAATTAAACTAAGAAAATTCAATTAAAAAAATCCAATAATCAAAACTCTAAAACTAAAAATATCAAACTCTAAATTAGATTATAAAGGTGACAATGATTGTGGTTACTTCAAGTTGCGGCGTCGGGTGGGGTAGACAATTTCAAGCGATAATAACTGAGGTGGCAGATCGCGTTATGTACAATATTTTATTATTAATTCATTTAAGATCACACTAAGCGGTGAACATAGCAGTAGCAGTGAAAGGCAAGAAGAAGGGGGAGAAGGAAAATAAGAATAAAAAGAAAAAAGAATAAATGACACAAAGAAGAAGAAGAGCAAGAGGACGGGTGAAGGAAAAAAGAAGCGAAGAAGATGAAGGAGGAAAAAAAAAAGGGATAAAAATATTTAAAAAATTGAAGGAAAAAAAGGTAAATGAGGAGAGAAGGAAAAAAAGAGAGAAAAAATGAAGGAAGAATTTTTTTTTAATTTTTTGTCTTTTATATATATAATATTTTTATTTTATGTAAAATTATTATTTTACCATTTATTCCATTTTGTTCCCTGATTTTTAACGAAAATGGGGTGCGGTGCACATGATCGAAAGACTTGGGCATACGGTGAAAAATATCAAAACAACTGGGGGCTGACGATAATTACCCTAATAAAAACCTTCCCACGAAAAAACAAAACACAGCGCTCTTCTTCACGTTCCTCCTCCTCAGGCAAATTCCAAATCAATCACTCAGTCAGTCAAAATCAACAAACACATGGTGCTCGAATTTCACCAACGCATAATCGCAGAGCTTCTCGAAGAGCCCAATGGCGGTCTCGTAATCCTCTCTTCAGGACTCTCCCTCCCAAAGCTAATCGCGTCTCTTCTCCTCCTCCACTCCCCTTCAGAGGGCACTCTCCTCCTCATCTCATCCGCTCCTACCCTCAAGTCCCAAATCATCCACCACCTTACTCCTAATGCTCCTCCCTTACCCTCCGAAATCACCGCCGATCTTCCCGCCAACCTCCGCCACACGCTTTATTCATCTGGTCAAATCTTCTTCGTCACCCCCAGGATCCTTATCGTTGACTTATTGACCCAAAGACTTCCCACTTCCAATCTCGCTGGTTTGATCATTCCCAATACCCACGCTCTAACGGAGAATTCCACTGAGACTTTTATTTGTAGGATTATTAAGAGTTTGAATCGGGAAGCGTATGTTAGGGCCTTTTCTGATAAGCCCACTGCGATGGTTTCTGGGTTTGCCAAGACGGAGCGGCTTATGAAGAGTTTGTTTATTAGGAAGCTTCATTTGTGGCCGAGGTTTCAGGTGAATGTGTCGGAGGAACTGGAGAGGGAACCACCGGTGGTGGTGGATGTGAGGGTTCCGATGAGTAAATACATGGGAGGGATTCAAAAGGCGATTCTGGAAGCGATGGATGCTTGTTTGAAGGAGATGAGGAAGACTAATAAGGTTGATGTGGAGGATCTGACAATGGAGAACGGCTTGTTTAAGTCGTTTGATGAGATTCTGAGGAGACAGTTGGATCCCATTTGGCATATCTTGGGGAAGAAGACTAAACAGTTGGTTTCTGATTTGAAGACTTTAAGGAAGTTGTTGGATTATCTTGTCAGGTATTCTAAAAAACAGTAATTACATTGTTGTTTTTAAGTATAAAGTTATGAATTAAACCGTTTTTATATAGTGTGATGTGATTCAATGTCGGTTACATAAGTATGTTGAAATGGGCGAAAAGTTTTAAGCTGTTATGGTTTCTGATTAAAGGTTGACATGTGTCATTTGGTAGGTATGATGCGGTGACCTATTTGAAGTATTTGGATACACTGAGAGTGTCTGAGAGCTTTCGCTCTGTTTGGATATTTGCAGAGTCCAGTTATAAAATATTTGACTATGCAAAGAAGCGGGTTTATCGCTTCACAAGGTCAGATGGTGTGAAATTGAATGGGCAAAGCAAGAGTGTAACAGGCAAAAAGAGAAAATTGAAGAAAGTTTATAATAATGAAGATGAAGGTGAGTGTTATCCTGTTGTTTGCTTTGTTCTAGTTTATGTCTTGATGTTTGTCTTATGTGGCTTGTCAAACCTTTTAAAAAGAGATAACTTAAAGAATAGGTACCTGAAAAGCCCTTATGTGTCATTTTCTTGAACTCTTTTTTGTTTTACATTCTCTGAGCACAGATGGTGGTACTTCATCTGCAAGTACAAAGGTAGTTCTGGAAGAAGTATTGGAGGAGGCACCAAAATGGAAGGTGTTACGTGTGAGTGAGTGAGTTCCATTTCTTTGATTTCTACATTTATTGTTGTGTAGTCTGTAATAAGCTCTAAGATGTGACGTATTGCCAGTATAATTTTGATAGTCAATGCTTCTTGTCCAATTCCCCCTCCAAAAAAAAAAAAAAAAAAAAAAAGCAGAGCATCTTGTCCAAAAAGTACCTTCTGTGTTTCATCCCCATATTTTTTTCTTCTGTTATATCATGCATTTCATGTCACTTTAGTATGTCATTTTAAATTGGATTTCTGTAGCAAGATGAAAAAAGAATGAAGTATAAACTCTCCGAGGGTTTATTCTAAGATTGATATGTTAATTTTATTATAGGATGTTCTTGAAGAGATAGAAGAGGAAAGACTAAAGCAAGCTTCGTCAAGGGAAGAAGTTCTTCTTGATGGGGAAGAAAATGATCATAGTATTGTCCTGGTGGCATGCAAAGATGAGTGCTCTTGCATGCAGCTTGAAGATTGCATCAGGAACGGCTCAAAAAAGGTTTTTGGCCTTCTTTATGTGTTATAATCCCTTTGCTATTCTCATTCTCATTTTTCACATATTGGCACCCTAATCATTGCTGTCTGTCCTGGCAAGATCAAAGCTGGGCTGGTTGCAGTACTCCACTGCACTCTACCATTTTATTTCTAAGCTGAAATATTGATTTCATTTATTGTAAGATCTACGGGTAGTTTCTTGTTTGTCACTTGATGAAATAGTAATATTTTTTATTTGATGAAATAATAAAAGGTTTCTTTTACAATAACCCTGAAATAATGCACCTTTTAGAAAATCGAAAAGCATGCGGATAAATGGAAGGATGAGAGAAAGAGAGAAAGAAAATATCAATGATATAAGATTTCAATATGTAAGGTCTGTAAGTCATCTCATAAAAAACAATGTAATACAGCATCAATAATGATTCATCCCTAACTAGAGGAATCCGCTCATAGAACAAAAAAATAAAGAGCCTTGAGCCAATAAAAATTGAGAAAATTGACTTAAGAAAAAATTTCATTAAGGACTTCGTTGGAGAATTCAGACCTAATCATTAAATCGAGAAGCAATGGGAACGATGGAACCCATGAATAAAGAAGATTCTATTGGAAATGAATCGGAATGATTTATTGGGTGGGATGGCGAAACAAACCCAGGAACTAAGCTATTACTATTCTTTTTTTCATAGAGGTTATGAACTAACCCTGCAACTGAAATAGATATTAAAAGAGTAAATATTCGCCCGCGAAAGGTTTATTTGATTTTTTTATTTTATTTTATTGGATTGATGCATTTTGATCGCTCCGATATGGTAAAGACCAAAACAAAATAAAGATTGTATTCACAATTTGGCATATGTTACATTTTGATGATAAACTGTTTAGTAAAACCTAGTTGTATTGTAATTTGTTGGTGAAGGTCATGCGGGAAGAATGGGAGAAATACTTGTTGAGTAAAGTACAGCTGCGTAGTGTGCAAACCTCGTCAAAGAAAAAGAAATCTAAGGAGCCAAAAGGTTATGGGATTCTTGATGGAGTTGTTCCTGTTACAACAGCACAGAATCCAGAAGCTAGTAGTGTCAGCAAACAGGAACATGATGCACTGTTGGCTGCAGCATCGAAAATAAGGAACCAAGGTAAAAGTGATGATGTTGCTGGTGATAATCCTGAGACTTATTATGAAAGTAAAGGACATGGAAGAGGACGTGGAAAAGGAAGGAATAAAAAAGGCCGAGCATGTGTTCCACAATCCGCAAATAAAGATAATAAGAGTAACAGCAAAGCAACGATAGAAAATAAACCTGAAATATCTGGTTCGGGAAATGAAGGCCCAGCAGATGAAATTCACTTGGGTGTATTAGGTTATTCTGAAGGCATGCTTGAAAGTGCATTTGTAGAGAAAGAGGTTCAGTGGGAACGCAGTCAAAAGACTGATACTGCAGAGTCTAAAAATTCCAAGCCACTGCCACCTGTGCACTTTTATGCACTAGAAAGTGACCAGCCTATCCTTGATATTCTGAAACCCATTGTGATTGTTGTTTACCATCCAGACATGCGTTTTGTTAGAGAAATTGAAGTATACAAAGCTGAGAATCCTTCAATAAAATTGAAAGTTTATTTTCTCTTTTATGAAGATTCCACAGAGGTGCAAAAGTTCGAGGCTAGTATACGGAGGGAGAATGGAGCTTTTGAGTCGCTGATCCGGCAGAAATCATTGATGATGATCCCAATCGATCAGGTTTGATCTTCTTTGGCCAAGAATTCTGTTTACTGTGACAGTCCTCATTTATTCTTCATTTTGGTACTGAACTGCTTTGCAGTTTTCTTGATTTCATTAATATTTTAATCATTGATTCAAATTAATGGATGATGAACATCAACAAATATTGCAAGTGTCTGATACAATTAATTTGGCCTTAATTGCCGTCTTCTCTTAAGTTTCTCCCACCCTCAGTCCAAGTACTTTTAAGTTTTAAGTATAGTTTGTGAACAAAGTAATGCTTTCACCTCTGTTTACGCTATAATTTGTTCACTTTGGTTATTTAACTCAGTTGTTTTTCTGAAATCGATTAAAAATCAGGATGGGCACTGTCTGGGACTGAATTCTTCTACAGAGGCACAGGCCACCACTTCCCAGAATGCAATAACTCGAAAGGCAGGCGGAAGAAAGGAAGTTGAGAGAGAAATGCAGGTGCACAGAGTGCTTTGTGTATGAACTTTGTTTGCCATACTTCCTCCAAATCTTTTTTCACTGGAATCCCTATCTTTTCAGGTCATAGTGGACATGAGGGAGTTCATGAGTAGCCTCCCAAATGTTCTCCACCAGAGGGGGATGCGCATTATACCAGTGGTTTTGGAAGTTGGTGATTATATTCTGTCACCGTTAATGTGTGTTGAGAGAAAGAGTATCCAAGATCTATTTACAAGCTTCACATCTGGCCGCCTTTATCACCAAGTGGAAACAATGGTCCGCTATTACAGAATACCTGTTCTTCTGATTGAGTTTTCACAAGACAAAAGCTTTTCATTTCAGGTAACCTGAATTAAGTCTTGTGCGGAGAATTGTGTTGTCTTATTTATTTAAGCTCGGGACTGCTATCTGGTAGCCTTAGTGGTTTTCTGTTTTGGTTTTCTTGGTTCTCTTTTTTATCTATTTTTTTTTTCAGTCTGCAAGTGATATTGGTGATGATGTGACACCAAATAATATTATATCCAAGTTGTCACTGCTTGTTCTACACTTTCCTCGCTTGAGAATCATCTGGTCTCGCAGTTTGCATGCAACTGCTGAAATATTTGCTGCACTAAAAGCAAATCAAGATGAACCTGACGAGGCAAAGGCAATTAGAGTTGGTGTCCCTTCTGAAGATGGTATGGTGGAAAATGATGTGAGGTAAGTTTTCTTAATTTGAGTTTTGCATTTTCGAAAATTTACACTTGCATTGTTCATGATCATAGCTATTAGGTGGCGGGTGTTCTGTTATGCAGAGAGAAGCGCAAGGCTTATATTAGGCCTTGTCGTGGCCTGTGCTTTTGCACATTGATGGAACTTTCCATCATTGGGCTCCCCCAATTAGATAAATCTTCTAGGAATTTGATGGCCAAGAACATGCAAATGCCTCTTTGTTGCTCTTGGTGTCAAGAAAATTAATGGTTATTTACTTTCTCCATTACAGAGCCGAAAATTACAATACATCTGCTGTGGAGTTCCTAAGGCGACTCCCTGGTGTGACAGATTCAAACTACAGATCTATAATGGATGGATGTAAGAGCTTGGCTGACCTCACCCTCCTTCCAGTAGAAAGGCTAGCTGAACTAATGGGTGGTCAGAAAGCTGCGCAGACTCTCAGAGATTTTCTTGATGCCAAGTATCCGACATTGCTATAGTACTCACCAATCTCTACTGGGACTCTGGAACAGAGGCAGTATGTAATTTATTCATTGTTGTTTTATTTTTTTCATCATGCATCATTGTTATTGGTGTAGAGTGGGTAAGTAGAGCACTTTGCCTTACACATTTGTATTATATTTTTTAGTCGTCAAATGTAATTTTTCATTTGGAGGAGATTAGTTTGCCATTTCACTGGTGTACTGGTTACTATTTTGCCATTTCAGAAACTAATGACAGAAATTTCATATTCTTTTATGCTTTCCATCTTTCTAGCTTTTTTCCCCTGTTTAGTTAGGAGACATATATCATAATACAAGTATGCGTCATCAAATTCACGAATTGAATCCTTCCTTCTACAAATCAAAGGATGAAGAAGGGCTGGTTACAGAAACGTGTTCATTCGAAATGGTGTAAAAGTGAAATCGGTACTAAGCGGAATGTAATATTATTAGCAAGGAAAATGACTGGTAACCTGGAAAATTGTGGAAAGTCATTTGAGTATTTGCTATGGAACTAATAGCATATGATATGGAGCTTGATGATCAAACTTCAAAGCCGGTCCTCTGTCTCTGATCTTCTGGTGTTTCTTCTTGGGATGAAGCTTTGTACAGTGTACTGGATTGATAAAAAATCATAAAATTTGAACTGTAAATGTGAGAGCGAACAGTCCCTAATTCTGAATGGAAGCTAAGATAATATAACAGGATAACAGGCAATACAATTTTGGTTACATTAATGGATAAATTGCTTATTTTTCACGCTCAAGCATACGGCGAAGTTCTTACACATGATCTGATCATAATGTGTAACTATGGCCGATGGATGCTACTCCCGATTTGCCTTGACTAGCTTGTAAATGGTTTCCTCATCGGTTTTGAAGGCTTTAGCTAGTAAATCTGCATTTATCCCGCTTTCAAAAAGGCTACTACCCACCGTAACTGTTCCAGGATTTGCACTTCCAAATATCCCCATGGTAGCCCCACCACAGTCACCTCTTGTGTAGTTCACAAAATGGATGAGCCCTCTGGGGATGACGAAAAGATCACCGGCCTGAAGTGTTTGCACAAACAGCTTGTTTCTGGTGTCGATGAATGCGATTTCTAGAGGCCCATCTAATGCTACAAGAAGCTCAGATGATCTTGGATGGTAATGTGGAGGCGTGATGCTTAAAGGAGGATAAAATGTTTTAGAGACTGAAACTCCAAGCCCTTCCAGCGCTGGAAATATTTTCTTGGTCACTCTGTGAACTATGGATTCAGTTCTGCCCGTGTAGTTTACCCTTTGCATGTCCCTGAGGCCAGTGAATGTGAAATATTGTCTAGTTATGCTGCTGATGTCAATCCCCGGAGGCACCAAGAAATCATCTAGGATATCTGGGTCTCCTGCATTGGCAGAAATTGCAAAGGCTAGTAGTATTATGAAGCTGCAAAGTCTTCTCATGTTTCTCAGTTGGGTTATTTGAATTCCCAAGCTGTGTTTCTGACTCTACATATGTATTGTATATGGATACATGGTGGATAGGCAGGAAGTAAATGTAAATCTAACTTGAAGCTGGCAGCAGCATTGGGCTTGATGGCAACATTATACTTGTTTATTTGATAATCAACAAGTCCATGATGGGCAGGCGGCGATGATTCTGAGGGAATGACACAGGATTTATAATTGACTTCTTGATGTCTTAGATTAATCATTGAATATGATGGACACTCTTTTATTATTTTAGTATCTGGAGATCATCCATTCTCATTGTACTCATCGTAACAAATTGACATCTATTTGTTAAAAATCTTCGTTTTTTAATCGATGTAAGAAAAATTAAACTTTGATCATTTGTTTTATTATTATTTTTTAATTAACAAGCTTTCTTAAAGGCACAGTGATTGATATAACTATTCTTAAAATGTAAATTTATTCAATAATAGTACAATTGAACATATCTTAAAAATCTGCACTAATAATTACAAAATTTGTAAGTGTCTTTCTCCCTTTGTTAACAAAATTAACAAAAATTGTCTGCATCCTATGTATTGAAGGCCAACAAATGGAAGTATATTCGCTACTTTGGGGAAATTAGGAAGAGACAATTTAACAAGGGAGAAAGGCACTTCTCTATTCTCTCTACGGATTTTGAATTTTCTACTTACTTCTTTACAGCTTTCATGAACCGTATAACTTCTTGATACCACAATTTTCATTAAAAAAAAACAAAAAAAAATTAATTTTTCTTTTTTTGTTAAAACTCTGGGATAATATGAATACTGTATAGTTAAGTTGTATAAATTCATGGGTTATAGGGCGAAAGTGCAAATTGTTTTGTTTTCTACAGACATTTTCTTATTTCAGTAGTTAAGTGTAAATAGTTTGTTTGGAAAACCGATTTATGCTACCAGAAGCTAAGGATTAAAGGAGTGCATTTGGTTGCATTTGGATTTAATTTTCTATTATACACTGGATTTTAGTGTAATATAACATCAAAAGTGGATCAACTGCAGAGTAAATAGAACAAAGGATGATGAAGTGAACACCATCACTTCTCTGAACATCTGGTCATAAAAGAAAATTGTAAACGAAGTTAAATAAAAATAGATTAATTGATGACCAGGTTCAGGTTCCCAACACTGTAACCATAATACCATTTATTCCATATTATTACTCGAGAGGATTGAGAAAGGCCCATTCAATGCCATCGTATCACAAGTTCGGATGACCTGTCGCTGGTGACATTATTAGAAATGGGTTAACTTCTAATTACCTCTATTATTTATGAAATGATAATTTTTAAAATATTATTGTAAATTTAAATTTACTTTTAATTTAAAAAAAATAAGAAGAAAATGAGAGTACATCGATAAATTTTTATTTAATTTTCTTAATAAAAATAAGGTAAATTGAGGTTTAAAATAATTTGAGAGTATTTTAAATATTGTTATTTCATAAGAGGGTAATCCAAAATTATTTCAATTAAGTAGCGGAAACACATTTTTGCTACTCATCGAGCATGGAATCCATCGTTCATGTCATTTGTATATACGTGTGTGTGTGTGTGTGTGGATTTCTCTATAATTTTGTTTGTATTTGGAGTAATGCTATATATTTCATATTTTTATTCTAAATACATTTATCAAATAATATGATATTTATTAAATTAATTGATAATTTTTTACAAAATAAAAATAAATTAATTATATTATTTTACTAACTAATTAATGAATGTCATATTATTTAAAATAAATTATTTAAGATAAAAATTTTAGAATGTATAAAATTATTATTATATTTTTACAGCATTATTAATGAGATTATTATGAATCCTTAAATTTAAGCGTTTAATCTTATTCATTCATTTAATATAATGATAAATAAATAAATAAAAGATAATCGGTAATGTTCAGATCTCTTGCTGTGCAACTGCAAACCTTTAAACAGATCGCATGTTACTGTGCAAGCATGGTACATGACTAATTGCAGCTCAATTGTAGCCCTTGACTTTAGGAAAGTACTTTATATTTTAATTATGTTTGAATATAACATCTTTATCTAAAAGCAGATGCACGCATAATTATTATGCAATGAAGCGTTTTTATTTAATGTATCAAGAATTTAATTTTAAATAAAAAAAATTAAAATATTATATTTTACAGTATTTTTTTATTTTATTTTATTTTTAAATTTAAAATTATTATTTTAATAGTTTGTTAAGTGATTATATTATTTTAAAAATAATTAAAATTTTTTATTAATAAAAATAATACATACTATTAATTAAAACTAATGATATATATTTATTATATTATCGGTGCTGTAACAAAAAAAAAAAATTAGAGCATCGTAATAAGGGGACCCCAGGTATATGTCTATATATATTCGCTGCAGTCAAAGTTTGGGAGACCGGCGTATGTGAATGTGGAATATCGACATTGATGGCCTTTCACAAGACTTCTGACGGGTATTTTCACGTGGGTTAAAAAGAGCTAAATATGTCAAACTTTCAGGTTGCATGTGGTTGAGCCCATTAACTATGTCTCAGCCCATGTATTAGGGCCCAGAGATCCAGCCCGAGCATCTCGATATTCATCCGGTGATGCCGATAGGACACGGCATTTCGTACAAAGGGTAGAAACAGTGGGCTCCGCTGAGAGTGGAATTGGATGTTGTCAAAATCAAACGTCATAGGGATTAGGGGTTGGTTGGCGACGATCGTGGCGGAGTGGTTGCACTTCGCACCCCACCCTGCGCATTCTAGCATCGTTCCCTCTCCCCACTCAGTCGGTTGCGCTTGGCGCCCCCACCCATCCTTTTTACTCGAAAAAATGATAACGACAACAACCACGCAAATCTCTTCCTCTCCCTCTTCCGCTTCGCCCACTCCTTACTTTGCGCACCCTTCCCGTCTATCATGTCAACCCCTTCGACTAAGCGGGTCCCACCGCCTTGCTGGACCACCGACGAAACCCTAGCCCTCATCAACGCCTACTGTGCCAAGTGGCTCTCTCTCAATCGCGGCAACCTCCGCACCTCCGATTGGGATGCCGTCTCCTCCGCCGTCTCCGAATCCACCCCCGGAGCTTCTAAGTCCTCCATTCAGTGCCGTCATAAGATTGAGAAACTGCGGAAGCGGTACCGTTCCGAGAAGCAGCGCTCTCTGTCGTTTCCAGGTCGGTTCGTTTCTTCTTGGGACCTTTTTCCTTTATTGGATTCTATGAATTTTGGGTCTTCGTCGGCCCCTGGGCTTGGTAATCAGAGTCGTGAACTCGTTGATCAGAAAATTGTGGATGTTACTGAGTTTCGAGTAAAATTTGGGAATGATAAGAGTTTAATGAGTAAATTTGGGAATATTGACGTTGATTTCGATCCAGATTTTGCTTTAAGAAATGGGTTAATGAGGAATTACGAGAGTATTGGTTTTTATGATGATTTTGGAGCTTTGGATTCTAGGGCAAAGGATTATTTGAAGGTTAATGGTGATTTTGGAGTTGGGTTTGGTGTGAAAATGGAAGTTGATGGTACGAATTTCGTGACACCTCAAGGGTTTCCATTGAAGAGTTATAAGAATATCGATGATAGAAAATCATGTCCTAGGCTTGATTTTAATCATGGCGTTGATGGGTTTCCTGTGAGAACCTTTGGTGATAGGATTTCTGTGCCACCACCGGGGTTTAAGGCAAAGAATTTTGTCAAGGTTGAGGCAAGTTTTAAACCTAATGCATACTATGACTGTGCTGATCATGTGGGTGCTAAAGGTAGTGGAAGTGAATTTTTTGCTAAATCCCTAGGTGATGGCAATTTTGTACCAGTGGGGACTAGGTCGAAGAATTATGGGAGGGTTGATGGAAATTGGAATGATACTGTGGATCTTCGGGATATTAATGGGTATGATTCTTCTTCAAGATTGAGGTTTGGGAAGAAGAATGGTGAGGGTGGGGTTAAGAGAGATTTGGATCCGTTTGAGGAGTTGGTTTCATCAATTACGTTGTTGACAGAAAAGTTTGTTAAGATGGAGAAGATGAAGCTGGAAATGGCAAGGGAGACTCAGAAAATGCGAATGGAAATGGAGAAAAAGCATAACCAAATGATATTGGAATCACAGCAACATATTTTCGATTCTTTTGTGTCAGGGTTACTGGAGAAGAAGAGGAAGAAGAAGGTGAAGGTTTATGTAGCATCGCCTAAAACAACTGGAAAAAGAGACAAGGTTTAGTGAGTTGATACTCAATTGTAGCATCAGATTGTGGATAAAAGGCAAGTAGCAGAGACAGTGCAGTAAAAGTAGTTCTTGTTAAAGGTCGGAATTAAAATTTACTGGAAGTTGCATTAGTTAGAGATTACGTTCCTTTCGTAACCTTACAATAGGATGATGTTTTCTGGAGGTGGGATCTTTTGTATTTCGGCAGACGGTCTGGTCAGTTGGTTTTGATCTTTATGCTGGCCAGTTCATGTGAGTTTGTCAATTCTCACTCTCCCCGCTTTTTCTGACTTGTATCTTGTTCAAAAGATAAATATATATCAACCGGATTACAAAAATGAAATTCATATTTTTTTGTCTGAATTCTTTGTGTATGCATGATTGCGTTAGTTTCATCTTGGATTCGAAAACTTAAACAACCATGTGGAAATTATCCTTTTGGATAATGGATTTAAAGTTTTAGCAGCTGGATGGTGGAATCATTGGCATTTATATATATATATATATATATATATAATGAAGATTGCAAATGGCCAACTGTAAATTTAAAAATTTCTGCTTCTACATACATCTAATTTGAAAGTCCACGGGAGTTCATGGATCTCAGAAAATATGGTCTTCATTTCTAGGGAATAATGGGATTCTGGAATGATTGGGATTTGAAATTTGGTTGTTTTCCCATCAATTTGGTCCCAAAAGAAATATATCAATTTTGTTGATTTGTGTTTGAACTAGATTGATGTAGCATCCTGATGCTGGAATGCTGTCAAATACTGTATTTTTAAGATTTGTTGATTACTACTTGTATAACAGAACAGTGGAGTATTATAGTTCAGAATCTAAAATTTTTGAGGTTTAATTTCATATAATTCGGTATTATGGAGACTTGAGCCGGAGTAAAAGGTTTATGTTGTGAAGTTGAAATACTTTTGAGTTTTTTTTTTTTTTTGATATGTATATTACAATTAGAAATCTACTGATCTACTGATATTTACAAATGAAAAAAAAAATACTGGTATTACCCTAATAAAGTCTATTATGGCATATTCTGGATTTCTCTGGTCATATTATGGCATAATCTAGATTTTTACCTTCACTTAATGTTGAAGGGATGTCTTGTTCCACCCATATTAGTGGATAAGATATCTATTTCTACTCAATAAAATTAGGAGGAAAAAGTCGCTGATATGTTCAATAACAACTTCTCATGGTTTTTACCACCAACCAAACTAACTTCTCTTCAAATTCTGTTACGAAATATCAATTTTCAGGCCAATTTCCAAGTTAAGATTAAGAATTTTCTCGTTGCTGAAAACTTCATTTTGTATTTTTCTTGGCATGAAAGTACGTGTAATCTATCTAGACTGGGAAACATGAGACGCATGTGAAAAACAAGGCAAGGGAAGCCATTATGTGCGACAAGTTTTGGGCGAATATGACCGTTGCTTTAATCATATATAGAATCTCCAACCTCTCTCGATAAATTTGTGAGCATCTTTACGGTAAATTCCGAAAGGGATCCAATTATAAAGTATTCATTTGTTTTGGGAACCTGCATACAACTCTGTTGAATCATATGTCTAATGAAACAGAAGTCATAACATCATTTCCCTATTGCCTTTAACAGACATTATTGCAGTTTATTCTCCACATTCAATCAGATGTTAAATAGAAAAAAGAAAACAAGGCAAATCATTGTTAGGTTTGGAAGAGAAACAAAGACAAGTAGTGTTCAAGTATTCAGTAACAGGGGAAGAAAGCAATAGATAAAAAGTAAAATGGGAATGTGAACAGAGTCACACAGAACGCAATGAAATGAAAATATTGGGCCACCAAGGGGGAATTTCTTATTAACAATGGCTGTTGTAGCAAAGTACCATAAAAGCACGTAATGCCCCATCAGAACCCACTAAGCCGAAGGATCTTTCTAGGCCAATCTTCAGTAGATTGAGCCCATGCTCTCTTTTATTAATTATTAAAAGATCTAGCAACCAACAACTTTCTTCAACAGCTAGATTTAGTTTGTTGATCTTGTTTAAACAGGCCTACAAGGTGTCGGTCGACCTTCTTTTACTTGTGAACGTAAATATGTACCTTCAGTGCTCAAGTACTAGACAGAAACTCTGAGGTTATCTTCCCAAAGTTTATGGCTCTAATCGATGGAGTAATCATGCCTTCATTATACAAAGTGAAATCTTCTTCCCCTTTCTCTCTAAAGGATGGTGACAACTTGCCCATTTTGGATGAGTTAGTAAGTGACAAAAAATGAGAAGTTAGCTTACATTTTGCCAAGAGATTCAGCACTGTATTCATCATTACGCACTATGGCCCGAAACAATCTCAGTCATCCAGAGCACCACGCCTAATTATAGAGAATATTCTTCACATCTTGCTCAATTTTCAAACATTATAATTTATCACCATGACAAAAGGACGGAAATGAAAAGGTGCCACAAAAAGTAAAAGAGACTAATTCTCAGTTTGGGATTATGGTGTCACAGCTGCTGCTGTGAAATGTTTGAAATCATTGTATTAGAAGTTGGATAAGGTTCGATTATTAAGAGTAATATAGATTCTTTTATTGAATAATTATGAGACAAAATCAGCTTTGTTTTCAAAGTAAGTTAAAAGTATTTATCAAATAATACAGCTTTTTTTTGGAAGTACAGCTGCCAAACAATTATACTTATATAAGCTTTTTTTTTTTTAATTTAAGTATTGTTGTTTAAAATGTACAACTTTTGTAGAAGAAAGATTATAACAATAAAATAAAAATTCATAGTGTGTAGAAAATATGAATTTTATATCATAGTTTTGCCAAAGATAATAAAAATATTATAAAATTTTCATACAAAATCAACTTAGTTTTCTAAATGCAATATTGAGTGTTTATCAAATATTATAATATTATGACTTTTAAGCTACAAATATTGAACCACAATATCAAATAGAACCTAAATATTAAAACACTGCCAATCTCTTTAATTTTATCTTAATTGTTTCATCTTTATTTTATTTTGGCCTTACTTTCATCTAGCTATTTGCATTTCTTTTTTTTTTTTTTTTATGGGAAATCACTTTTTGCTTACCAGGATTTCCATGAAATTTACTTTGTAACAAACATTGTAACAACCCCAAAAACCTACAAGGTTGCTTACAAATTCATATAAAAAGAAAGATTATATAGTAAAACATACATTTTCATTTCTTATGATTAAAGCACTTGAATATCTAGCTTACTTTGTTGGACTGATGGATTTGGCATTTCTTCTAAACCCACATTCACTTCTTCAGCTTCATAAGTTGAGTGAACACCATAGAGCACATAAAACAAAGCTATCAAACATGTCCATATAGCAAATCTTTGGTAGGAGAGTAGCTTTAGTGTTGTCATAAGAAAGACGTTTAGGAAAATTGATATAGCTGCCGGCCATGGCATGAATGGCACTGACCATCCAGTTGGGTGGCTTGCACGAGACATAGAGTAATGGAAGAAGGCCGTGACAATGAGCATTAATCCACCAAATAGCGGCAAGCCCCAAAGTTGTTGCTCAATTTTCAATGATATAGAGAAGCAAATGGCACAAAATGAGAGAAAGAAGAGGAACAAGAGAGTGTGAAAAGGAGGATTGTCGCTAATCATCACGTATCGACGGTAGATGAGAGCATTGGCAACTAAATAGAACACCAAGAGTGTGCTGATGGAGATCATTTCAAGCACTATGCTGAGTTCAGTGAAGAGTGCAATTGACGCTGTGCATAGCCCTAATAGTATTGAAACAAAAATTTTTTAAGCACTTCATTGAGTGCCATTTAAGCACTTTCTATGTTTTTAGATAGTGAGCATAAGAAAGTTGCATCACTTACCCAAGAAGAGAGTGGCGTTCAATGGAGTTCCTGTTGAAGGATGCACCTTGGCTAGCCAGGTTGGCACAAGCCTGGCCCTTCCAATGACACAAAGGTACCGAGCTTGGCCTAACATGGCAACCAAGAGTGAAGCAACAATTCCCAAGCTTGCTCCGGCTCCAACGACATTGCTCGCCCACTCCCAACCGATGTTTCGGAAAGCGATTGAAAATGATGCGTCTTTCAGTATCTATAATCATAATCATTCAAGAACGCCTTATTATATATTAAGATTTCGAGCTTATACATAATTAATGCTTGATCTAATTAATTTAGCTTTGCTAACCTTATTGTATGGTACCATGAGACACAGAGACAAGGCCATGAGGCAATATAGCAAGGAGACAATGAGAACAGAACCAACGATGCCCAAAGGCAAGCTCTTGGAAGGATTTTGGATCTCTTCTGCCAAGGTTGAAACTGAATCATAGCCGATATAGCTGAAATACACAATAGCTGCTCCATCAAGAACACCCTTAACACCAAAAGGAGCTAGCCCTCCTGGCTTTACCAAGTTTTGTACACTCCCATTGCAGAAACCAGCAACTATGATGAACCCAAAAAAAACCACATGAAAGATTGTCATTATTAGGTTCAATACTGAGCTTTCCTTTGTGCTGCAATCCCAAAAAGAAACTTCAATCACTTTCAAAACCCACAGTAACCAAATTAATTTAATAACCCATTACTTGATGATAGTCCAATAACATTAAACAAAAGTTACATAACCAACATTAGCTCTATATTATTAAAAATATCTCATGGGATAAAGCAAGAGGTTTAGAAGAGATCAAACCTGTGACATAGACAAAGAGTGAGAAGAAGAACGAGCGCGACGGCCGGAAAATCCAACATATTGTAACCCTTAACAAGGCCTTCCACTTCAACTCTCCACGAGTTTGGATCATTTTCACCAACAGCATGGCACAAGTAGTCTGTGAAACTTCTTGAAACCGCAGCGTTTGATAATACATACTCCATCAGTATGTTAGCGCCAGCAAAATACCCCACAAACTCTCCTGCAATATTATAGTCTCAAATTCCATGAGCACTACAAGAATTAAACTTTTTGAGTTAAAGAACAAAATGTATAATATGTGTTTTCTGTGCATACCAAAAGTGACTCTTAGGTAACTGAAGGCGCCTCCGGCAACAGGAATCTGTACTGAAAATTCAGTGTAGCATAAAGAGGACAGAAGAGCTGATATGCCAGCAATGATATATGATATGAAGACTGAAGGGCCAGAGATTTGAAGGGCAACAGGACCAGTGGTGACAAAGACGCCAACACCAAGCATGCCACCAACACCAAGGGCTACCAAATCATACCACGTGAGTTTCCTTTTCATGTCTGCTCCAGACCTTAACCTCACTTGGTTGAGCTCTTGGTCTGGTGTCCATGTTGCAAGCATTCTCTTTCTAAGCCTGTGAGGAGTTTGACTGAGAGATTGCAGATAGTTTGTATAGAAAATGTTGGTGGTTACTGGAGATTGATCAACATTGGTTGCCATGTTAGTCTTGGTTTGCTTTGCTTTGCTTTCCATGAGAAGGTTGAGGTGAGGGTTTAAATATGCAGATGGGGAGAGTGCGTGTGAGAGGATATATGATCAGATTCTTTTTTCCTAAAGGCTGATGGGGAACCCAAAAATAAGTGTCTCCATCTCCAGTGAAATGACAATATGACCCTATTGCATAGCACACATTTGCACAACTTTTGAGTACTTCAAGACCCTAAATTCTGTTAGAGAGAATAGCATGCAGAAAAAGGTAGAAGAAAAGGCCCAACCATTTTGTAAGAGGAATCACCATGTGAGGAGGAAGCTGTTTGACCTGATCATCTTTTGGAAATTTTCTTCTTCATCTCTGAAAAGATGTGACAAGCATCCATACTTTGATAAAGCAATAACTAAAGATTTCTTTCATTGCAACTCAAGAATAATTGGACTTATTGATTCCTCAACAAGAATATTAATCTCACTTGCATCTCCAACATTTGCATTGCCTGCTTCCACAAATTATCAGAAGTTTGTATTACACAACACGTGTGTGATTAATGGGAGCTTATACATGATTAGTTCAAGAATGATGCTCAAGTTGGTGTAGCTACAATTTTTTTTTCCTAGCTAAATTTAAGAAATGGGAGCTTGTCAATTTTCTTAATACTATCGTGTTAAAGTAACGTAAAAGTAGCTGCTTCAATGTTTGTTTTTGGAATCTACTAAGATATTTTGAATGATGTATACTAAGCCACTGATTTTTTGTTGCTACAGCTGCATTAATTTACACAAAGCTTCTTACTTTCTTTATTTTAGGCTTGTGTGAAAGTGCATTTGGAAGTGAGCCAAACTCGCTTCTGAATTCTGATGCATTAGCTTTTTCTTTTCCTTTTTATACTCGTTTAGTTTTACTGATTTTCAAGTTTCTTATCTGGTAATAAAATTTCAAGATTCTGCATGGGGTTAATTAATCTAACTTGTTGATAAAGTGGATGGTTTTGACATTTCCCTCCAGAATCAAATCAGTTGGACGATACAATTGGTAATTATAGTATTCTAATTAATAATTCGTGAAGCATTTCGAATATTTATCGTTCGCCGACATCTCTTAATTAAGTTATCAAGATTAATTTGGCTGTGCTTGCGTTATTTGAATGTACCAATTTCCAGTCTAGTAACTCATAACCCTTTTTGGGTATATACTTTGGTAGTCTCTATCCGAAAATCTGGAGAAGAAAAAAAAAAAAAACAAAAATATTTTCTATTGATCTATTTTCGATTGTTTTACATTTTGAGAGATTGATATGTATGTCTTTTCAATAAAGCAATTCTTCTTATCTTGTAATAGTTGGGATTCCTATTGCCATACACACCCAATGAAAATCTTTATTCAAGATATATATTTATTTTACAAGCATCCCAACGGCTTTATGTAACTTTCAATGAGAAAAAATGGATGAGAATCAGTAGCGGTTAAAAGTTAGATATGTATAAAAGCTAAAAATATATAGAGAAATAACAAGTGGAGAGGTGGTGCTGCACCATTAATTACCACCATATCTACCTATAGTGCCCTATCATTTCTTAGTTTATATTTCTCTTCTTAGAATATGATCAAGTCAAAAGCTCTCTATTTGGCATGAATCAGATCCATTATATTCTAGCTTAGCTTCTTCTTGATACCCAATATTATGCATGCTCAAATGTCATCGTCATCCACTAGAAATCCAAATTTTTTTTCCCTCTTTTGTTTGAAATGGAATCGTCATTCGAGAACTTCAGATTGGGTTCAGTACAGTAAGTGGTCCACGGCCTTTTGGATGCCCACATGTTGCTGTGGGAGTTAATTTTGCTTAAACTGGGGACTGTTTTTCTGTCAACATCCACTTGAGAATTCTCTAGTGTGTTCTCAGGACTTGAATTAATGGTTATTAATTATCAGAATAATAATCATGATTTCCAAGTGAAATAATTAATGGGACGCTGTAAGTGGATTTTGTTTGTTGAAGATCAAAATCAAGGCTAATGGATCACTATCTACTCAAACTAGTCGCTCAAAAGTACACTGTGACAAAGTTTGAGGTTTGTTCTTTATCTAATACAACAATATCATATCATACATATATGCATGCCTTTTCCTATCATATGGTGTCTGGTAGCTATTGAAGAAAAATTACTTGTATTTATTCTTATATTCTGAAAACGGTTACACAAATCCAATTCTTATTGAAATTAATTGCTTCAACATTTGTTGCATTATCCGCAGCCAGACAAGAAGAGAGCTAGATTTCAGCATTTGAAGCTCATGATGATTTAATTAATTAGAAAGTGCTGCAATATAGTCATTGCAATGTCGTGGACTCGAAACCAGCCCCATTTTGAAGATAATATTAAAATTAACTACAAATGAAGCAAAAGGGAGACTTAAATGTTTTCTACCATTCTTTTGTCAATTGAAAGCCTCATGAGTACATGGTTGTCTTGCTTTCTATACAATTGTACTGCAACTTGATAAAGAATTAAGTCTCAACTACGATAGATCACTTCTTCATAATCATATAATTAAAGTTAAAACACATTTTTTTTATTATTTATCACTTTATATTTGTGGCTGTGATTTGCGCTTTACTTTAAAACCGCTCTAATAACTATGATCAAGAATTAATTATTTAGGCTAGAATGATCACTTTGCTTCTCGCGAATGACGTGAGGATCATTTGTCTAGCGTTAATACTAGCCTCAATCTATTAGCCTTAATATTAGCCTCAATCTATTAAAAGATCCAACTTATACAGTTAGTCACAAAGATTTAAAGTAAAGCACTTAAGAGTCAAATAAATTATATATAAAGTACACAAAAACTGAGAGGATTAAGATAGGTGTAGAATTGAAGCCACTAAGATTGGATACTTATTAACAAAATATCAAATAGTTGTAAGCATATTCACATAACTACAATAATAATAAAAGCATTTAGGATATAGGTGTGTAGATTTTTTTTTTCTTTTGCTTTCGAATTTTATTGGATCTTAAGTTGCACTCAGGAGGGTAGTAGGAATCAGTTGGAGATTTAGCATTTGATTAATTTTATAATTAAGTGGGTCATCTTAATTTGCATTGACCTCATTCCTCACCTCAATTTCTTAGTGTTGCCACAGTATCTATTTTACAACTAGTGTTTCTTATATATGGCAAAAGAAAGCACCCTTCAAATAATTAAGGTCAGATCATTTTAATTAGAAAAAGTGCTTTGTTTTATATATCAGAAGAGACAATAATTAATTTATTAATAAAAAGTTGAAGAAAGAATGATAGTGAGAGAGTCACATCAAAGGCCTTTTTTTTGGGGGGAGGAATCTTGTTGGAGACTTCTTTATTTACAAGGTGACTTTGAGACTTCTTTTCTTCAGCAAGTGCCTTTCTGGCATGGTTGCTATTTGATAAAAGTGCACCGAGATTAACTTTAACTTAAAACTTTTAATTACTCAACTCATCACTCATGGTTATGGTCCAATCGCAGGACCATCATTACTTATCTAACTTACGAATGAGAATGGCAATCGGTTCGGTATGGTGTTGTTATATAATATTAACATTGAATAATGCCAACTAGAGATTTAGCTTAATTGGTATATAATTGAGGCGTGAATCAAATATGTACAATTATGTACAAATGTTGAATTGGAGATAAAGGGGTAGAGTCAGTCAGTTTTGTGAGGACCCATATTAACAAGCCCATTTAACTTCTAAATATTGGAAGAAAATAAGATATGAATCTATTATGTACAAATGTTTGGCTGAAGGTTGAATTGTATGATAAAGGAATAGAGAGTTTTCTGGGGGCTTATGTTGACGAGTACAAATAACTTCTAGATATTGGAAGAAAACAAATAGCATCTTCATATAAGATTAAGTCAATCCTTAATTCATGAGCTAGCTTTTGAGTATAATTTAAGATTCATGAACTTTTAGATGGTGTAAAAATTAAATTCATGTACCAACTACCCATATGGCAAGCGCGATGTTTAGAGCTATTTTATCAATTAACAAGAATAAGAATTACCTTTTTATTGAAGTAATTCTTAATACATGAGTTTTTTATATGAAATTATAAATATAAATTTTTCTATATAAAACAAATCGAATCAACTTTCAGATATCTATAAAGAATATAAGAACTCAAATCCTCCTATTTATTTGCAAAAGAATATAAGTTTGTTACTTAACTATTGGTAATTATTTTCGAAGGATATATAAACTTTTCAGTTGGTTTTTTGTCAATAATTTCACATCCTAATAAATATTTCCAGTCCTTCACTAAAGCATGCTTGAATCACACTATAATGTGACTAGCCTATTTCTTTTTGAAGAACTTATAAAGTGATTCTGATTGTGCAATCAAATTTCCCATTTGCTAATAAGAGACTAATAAACATGGATGTATCATATATAGCAACCCAATCTTCTTCTTATGTCTCCACTCTGCAAAAATGTCAATAATTAAAATTAAACTTTTCCTTAAGATCACCCCTTCAAAGGGATTAAAGATCTTCCTTTCCTGCGCTATCTTAGAGCTGATCTTAGTGCCCACATGCAAATTAATCAATCCCCAAACCCATTATGTCTTCCAGAGGCATTAGTGATGTTGGAGCGACGCTTCCCACATGACTCATGTTCTTATATTATATACAAGAAAATTAAAGCATTTGTTAGGAAATTATTCTAAATTCATTACCCTTTTTTATTAATATATAATAAGCTGCAAAAGCCAACATTCTAGGGTGGGAACCTGTAAAAGTTGAAACCACAACCATTTCACAGAAACACTTCTCTTCTTCTTTATCATGATTCGATAAAAATAAGTCCAATACGAGCATGAGATCATGCATTATGATTTTTATATATATTAACTAGTCTTTTGAGATGATCAATTGTATAGTTCATGCTGTGTTTGCACAGCTTTAATCTTTTCCCTAGTCCCCTGCTATAACCCTAATTCATTATAATATGAAACTTCGAAGCGGCTAACAACAATTTTTTCTTTTCGTTTCCTCTTTATTAACAGAACTAGCTAGATACATCATGCAGAATCCATAGAGTTTCCTATTTGGGTATTTTGTTTTTACTTTTTATTAGATCCAACATTGAGCAGAATTTAGTTTAATTTAAGTCTTCTTTTGACATAATGGAAGCTTTTTAATGCCCCTAGACGTGGTCACGTACCTATAAATTGTTGCTTTTAGTTTTAAAAATATTCTATTTTGTTTTATTTCCCCTTTATATCAAGTTATTAACATGTCATTGGCTCTATAGCATTAAGTTTCTTCGCATTCAAATAATGCCAACCCAAAGTACATCCACCAAAAGAAACAATTATAATTAACAGCATAAATTCATTGTAGCACATATAGTAAAAGCCATTAGCACCTAAACCAAATTACCAAGTATCACTCAAAGACAAAAATGAGTTACCAATAGATTAGGGTTTAAGCATCTGTCGTTTCCCGAAATGCTTTTGTAACAGGGCAAGTGTTAAAATGATCATGAATTAAATTTAATTCATCCAATTAAAAAAATGGCCTGCCATCATTGAAAAGAAACCTATCATTTTCTAAACACAAAACAAACGCAAATCTAATAATTTCCTTATGACATGCGCAGCATAGCCAATGAAAAGTGATTTATTTGCATGAAAGCTCTCGAGATGATCTATCAATCTTCTCCATTTACAAGCATTAATAACTAAATTAACAATGTGCTAATAAGATGTGAGAAAGCTACAAGGTATTGTAGTACCAGAAAAACTTTTTCAAAAAGTTCGTATAAGACATGAACACTGAGGCTGGAAGGCATTAGGCTTCAACATCATTATTAGCCAGCAACTCAGCATCGGCAAGAAGATCAGATATCTTTCGGCGTTTATACAGCAAGTAAAGTCCAAGCTTTTTGTACCCATCAATATAAATAATTAATTGACATTTTAATAAACTCTCTCTTTCAATAAAACGTACAAGACTTGAATTAAAAACCTTCTTGCATTTCTACTATTGCTAAACACCATAAGCTCAAGTCTTCGCCCTTTACTTGAGGTGACATCACTAGATTTTGTGAAAGTATGAGGAGAAGTTGCTATCAATAGCACTAGAATATAATATGTCAACTTTATGCATTTTTGCATGCTTTCATAAGTGTTGTTATCTATGACATTGAATGACAACGATAAGAAAGTTTATAATTAGAGATAATAAAATTATTTAGTGATATTATATTATATTTAAATATTTATTTAATGTAACTAAATAAAATAATGTTCAAATTAAATATGTACACAGCCACTAGGCCTTGTTAGATTAATGCACAGGGATGATCATCTGGTGCCTCAAAATGTTATGGACTTTCTCCCGACAAGGACAATATAGCTTAGGGTTCAGTGAGTCTACTATGTGCCCACCACCAAAGTCGTCCAAACACAGTTTCAAAGGGATTAAGGTATCAACATGATAGGGTTGGGTTGTGATTTAGGTTTGCATTCTATGTACCAATGGAAAATAGCAAAGAGAAAAATTGAAAGTGTATAATGCAGCCAACTGTTTTTGATAATTTAAAACTTAACAACATCCATGCATATTCCTGGAAATCTAATAAGTGATCAACGCAGCTGTCATGAATTGACAGCATTAATCATAATTCACAATGAAAAGCAATTAATAGACACATTAACGTTCCCCCAACTTATATCAATTTAACTGATCTCAAACTAAAAGAAGCAGGGACCATCTCTTCATATATATGTAGGACACGCACTTTATCTAACCTCACTTACTAAGCATGAAAGTGGTTACGTGAAAGAATTGAATGGCCCAGGGCCCCCCTAGCATATATGCCATTAAACGCTTGAAAATTAATTTTTTATATAGTAATAACCAAAGGTTCTTTTGAGGTGTAACTGCAAGTCAGTTGTTTCTCCTCCTGTTCCAAGTGTTGTTACATAAGACTTGCGTACAAAGCAAAGTGTTTATAAATAAAATTAAAGAAGTGAAGAATAGAATAAATGAATGGCAGTGAAGTGATCATATGATGAGCAGATTCAGGAACCCCATTTCTTTAGGCTTTACAAAAGGCAGCTCAACTCAAGTACTCAACATAATTTATATAGATGACCAAGAATGTTTCGGAAATAATTTAAGTTGTTTTCACACACGTATATATGCAGATAGATCGTTCCTGTTCAAACAAACTCACAAAACGTGGGTGTACGGATCGTGCCTCTTCACTCCATTGATGGGGTGGGGGCGCAACTACCCTTTTGAAGCAACCAATTTTTATGGCTCTGCTCTTGCTACAACCTTGCAATCACAGCTAAATGTTATCACGGGACTCTATTATTCTACGTGTGTATAAGAATGTTTCAATGTTGATTGTATTGCAGCTTATTGGTGGGCTTGAATTTATCTACGACAGAAGAAAGTTTCATTTCCTTTTTCTTTTTCTAAGATAAAATGGGTAAATGCTATCTAATATTTGAGCTAATTATCCAATTAGTTCTTAGGCTACATTTGGAAGATCGAACTGGACTAAATTAACTCTTAGAATTATATTAGATTGAAATATATAATACTATTTCTTTGTTTTTTTTTTTTGGTATAATGTCGAACATGGCTATGTTAAATTTAATTTAATAAAACTAAAATAATTATTTAAATCATATTACTATTTGTTAAATTTAATATTTAAATTTCAATATTATTGTGAATAAATAATTTAATATTTTTTATGTTTAATATATTAATACTAGTTAAAATAAAATTTTGATTTAATCTTAAATTTAAAAAATTAAAAATTAATTATTGAATAAAATTTTGAAATTAGTAAATTTAGATTATAAGATATCTAGTCCTATCTAAATCTATTTAAAAATGAAAATTAGTAATCGTATGAATCTTTGACTAAACTTTAGATTAATTTATTGGTCTTGACAGTCAAACATAACTCTAAATTGGAGTAATTTTTTTTTATCTTTTAAATTAGTCTAATCCCACTTTTTATCCAACATTCAAACATAACCTCTATATTTTTAAGAATTACTAAAATATTTTTATTGTATATTTATTTCCATTAAAATTTACTTGATAATTATTTTTTTTTTCACTTGTTACCGTAATAAAGCTATGTACAGAGGGTCTTGGCTGATTTATGATAACAATGCTTATCATAAATATACATTTCTAGAACAGTTAATTATTTAATAACAGTTTGGGGATTAATAAACAAAAGTGATTATTAATTGGAAGGAAATTACATGACCAAGGAAAAGCCACTAAAGGGAACTAATGACATCTTAAATGCCATTAATGATAACTTTAGAGAAAGTAAATTTTTAAGAAAAATAATTAAAAAGATAATAAGCTTTCTCTCACAAAAGCAAGAGGAAGGGTTTTGGTCAAATATTCCCATTTGGGAAAGCCTGATTTGTAGCATCCCGCCAAAGGGCTTCAAGATATATATATATTTCAAAAAAAATGTGTGGCGAAGAAATTGGGTCGGTCGTGGTGAAGTAGAGGTGGTGGCAATTTTGGTGCTTATTCTTTGTCTCATTTTTCTCTGTGGGGACATCGCACATAAAAACAATGTTCATTTTTATTTTATTTTCAAGCGAGCCACCGGCCACGTAGAAATTCTTTGAACCAGACGTTTCAGTTTTTATAATCTATGCTGCAATGATATTGTTGGGCTGCTAGGGTTCTGGCATTTGAAAGGTTAAACATAAACATAATTAATTTCATGATAATGTTGATTAATTTTATTCACTTAGGATTTTATATAAGTGATTCCAAATTCGCTTATATGATTCTTAAAACAAGTGATTTTGTTAAAATTGATGCATTTGAGTGGCCTGTTTATAATATAAAACCCACATTCAAATCAAGTTAAATTTCTCAATTTTTTTTTTTAAATTATTGTTTGTTTTGGTATCATGACCAGCAGAACTGAAACGAAAACAATATCTCCAAAGAATTGAACATCAAATTTGATTATATTATGCAGACAATATATTCCCAGGACGACCAATCAGAATCATGATTTTTTAAGTATCAAAAGCCAAGAGTGCCACAATTGACCAGAAGGTTGGAAAACCGTCAGGCCCCCTAAAAGCATAGCCATTTAGCATAGTATTAGCACTCACAATTTTGCTTTTCATTGAATTTAGACCCCTCAATGAGGCAATAAACGGTGATTTCTTGATGGCATGCACTGTTTCAGAATAATATCGTATACATATTTGATATCATGTTTACAGGCCGCACAGATGGACATACTGCCATTAGCACCACATCAATGGATGCTCATTCTGTGTTTCACATAAATGGATCGCATCAGGACAATATGTCACTGGATTCTTGGGTGGCGCATTTCCAGCCGCGTGTGATTACAATGGATTCCTGTTTACGTCTTTGTACAGCAAATAACGAGTCCGGGTTTTACCAAGTGCAGCATACCTGAAATGGAGTAGTATGCATCATTCCCTACTAGTTTGGAGTTAATTGGAGGAAGGACAGAAAAATTCAATGTGCCAATTTCTTATAAGAGGGGTGATAGATTCCTCACTTACCATTGTGGCACAAATGGTGCCATCCAAATCACATCACCAGCTTGAACTGGGTACCTATAAACAGAAGATAAATGAGCAACACTGCACTGAGCATGCTTTATAAAGGTAGTGGTAAACGTAAAGCTGAATAAACCAAAACAAAATGCCACGCTAAAAGATGGAAGAAATCTTTCCACTGATCTGTTATTAGTGCATGTCATGAATGCACTAATGTGCAAATTCCATTGAAACAGCAAATCACAAGGTTTCAAAGGAAGGACAATAACAAGAAAAAAAATATGAATTTATTTTTGTTCTTCTCTGCATATGCACATATAAATCTACTTGAAGAAATGACAGATGCAATTTGACAGACTTATTTCCATTATATTCCGAGACAGATGTCTCGCAGATATTTAAGATGCAAAAACACCATTACAAAACTTGAAGCTGTCAGCAAACACTCAGATTTCCAAACATCAGTGTGCAAAAACTTCCAAGAACTGCAACAAATCCTAGGAGCTGGAACATGACAGCTCCTATTGGCTTTCTTTACGAATTTCTATAATTGGTGAACTTAGGAAAGCAAAAAAAATCACTTTATCTCCTCGGAAGAGGCACATAACAGGATATGAACACTGAATCCGCATATCCATGTGTTCCATAAGATAGGGTTTAGACATAACTAGCGATATGCCTGCTTCATACAGTATCAACTCTTGAATGAAACTCTTACCAGCTATCACCCAAACGATAGATACCCTGTCCCTCTAAAAGCAATAAACCATGCTGATTATAGTGGACCTCCTGAAAATGCAAATAAGCCAAATCAAACGGTGTAATATTCACCTCACAAGTGGAAGTATAGATAGAAGAAAATCGAAGTAATTACAGAAACATGATAAAGCTTTGAATCATACAACAAAGCTTCAAACGTAACAAAGACTGAGCAAAGTTTCAGCAAAAAATTAACCAGAGTTTCAACAAATGAAACATTTTCATCTTCAAAAGATTGTAACTACTCATTACTGAAAGCAATTTCAGTTTTAAAGTGGCTTCAGAGTAACAAAATCAAAGTTTAACACCTAGGGTTTGACATAGAATCTCGTGATTTATGGCACATAAGTTAGATGCAGATAGATGGAGGACTTATAATTTCATTAGCAGTTGTTACCCTAACCTCTTTGCAAAGAATTCTATTAATTATTACAAGCAGTTTTCTTCCGTCTGAACCAGCAAAAGTTTTCATCATCAAGAAGTTAAAACGAAAGAGAGAGTGCATACCTTCACATTAAGGAACTCTCCAGGTTGAAAATCCATGATCTGCACGTATGGACACAAGAGATCAAATCATAGCAGACGGTCATAAGAAGTAAACTGTTAGTCTATTTCACCAATGCTACAGTAGATATACCGCACATTTAGTAAACAAAAGAAACAAAGACAAGTAGTGCATTGTGGTTGCTAATTGCAGTTTGAGAATTAAAATACACATCCATTAAGAGCCTAGGGGATGCAGCTCAAGGCACCAGAACTCCAGAAGCATAAAAGACAATCTAAGTATCTAGGAAAGCAAGAATAAAATAACAGCATGTAGGCTGTCCTTAGGAAAAGAATCCTATGAAATGGACAAAAGAAACCACTTTTAGATGGGGCTTGCATACTCTACTCTCTTTCCAGAAGAATTTTCCATGTCTAGTTGCTGACAGAGTCAATAAAAAAGGACTTCAATCAAAAGTTCTAAACCAGGCAATCACAATTAAATAAAATAAATATGTTAAGACAAAGATTGTGATTCAGGAAGCAAGTTATGGCTCACGTGGATATTGAAGTCAAAAGGAACTGCTTGAGGAAGAAGCTTTCTAAGCTGAAAAACCTGTTAAGTAACGAGTTATGAGTAGTTTATCAGCACAAGTCTATACATGATTGGGTAAATAGATACAAGCAAATAATGTTAACATGAAAAGTTTCTTGGCATAATTATCATTTGTTGAGTTTCAAAAATAATATAACACAATAAAATTCGTATTCTTTTGATAAGAAACAAAACATAATTCATATGATAAAAAAAAATAAATTGTTCAAAAATATGAAAAGATCTGCTCAATTTTCAAGGTTCAATAATTATTCTATAATTTTTAAACTGGGACCTCAATATAAACGCGGGGGGCGTGGGGGGGAATCTCTGTGAAAGGGATTACAAACAACATCAGAAGATAAACAAAATATAACCACAACTCACCTCTCCAGGAGTTTCGAGAAGTGGCTGGTTGTCTGATAAACCAACAATCTGCTCCGTTATGTGATTTTCAAGGGAGGCATACCTAAGAGTTAAAACCCAAAAAAAGGTAAAAATGTAACAAACTTGTACCAGATAGGCAAGCTATTGAATAAGTTATGATAGTCTAGAGGCTTTACAATGCTGCTCAAAATAGTATAAAACTGACAAACAGGGAGGATAAGATGGCAACTATCCAGTATTTTGTCATAGTGAATTAGTGAGTTACAAACCTGCGCTCAAATACAAAGATAGTGGCCGATCCATCAGCCCTCAGAGAATGTTCAAAATTAGGAGGTAGATAAGCATATGAATCCACCTACACAATAAAGCACATAATATAAAATATGAACAAGATTCAGAGAAGTAGAAAGTCCAAAAGAGAGGAGGGAAAAGAGGGGGGAGAGGCCATGCATGCATGTATAAGGAACTGAAAGGTCTTTAAGCACGGGTATTTTTGGAAATGATTGCCTTGCTTTCTGGTAAAGTTGAAAGCTCTGGCTACATGTTCAGTGTCTGAAAAAAATAGGATATGCCACTTCTGCTACAAGCTTGTGAATTGCTCATTTCGAACAAAAATAGTGATACTGCTCACTGCCTATTAAATTTGAATTCAACTAGTACCACAAGTTAGTTGAGAAAAGTAAAATCAGATATTTCTCACCATCAGTTTGCTGCTAACACCTGATACATTAGTGAGCATCACAGAACCCTGAACAACAAATATGAACCTGAGAAGCGAGAATATGGTAAATGTCACAACCAAAACGATGAATAGAGTTTGAATCAGTCCATACAGAAGGAATTTAATAAATATATGATGCACACCTCTCTACATCATGAGGGGGAAGTGCTGATCTGGCATTTTCTGCACAGTATATAAACTTATATCAGCAAGTAAATGCATTCTGGGTATGCCACCAATTGCAATGTCATTCCAATGACACGAACTTGGCACAAAAAATGGATGGCGCACAAATGACAATACATACTATAAAGGTCGTGCATGTGCCTAAGACTGAAAATGCAGCAAATAAGCAACAGCTCATTTTTATCATTGTGACAGAGGCACAGCTACAGAGCAATGCATAAACATCAGATGTGTAAAACACATCAAAGTTCAAACCTGAGAACAAAAGGGGGAAAAAAATAATAATAACTGACAGGTAAAGATGAACAAACCTTGCATATTTGCGACGTACATGACAAAGTGTGAACCCATTGCTGGTGTGATTAAATATGCACCCAATGTATTTGTCCTGTCAATTAAATGTGAATGACTACACCAGAAAACAAGAACAGAGCTTTCTGCCACTAGATTCAAAAGCAAGTCAAAAGTACCACTCGGGTAAGGGACTGAATACATGACTCTCAGGTGTTATTAAAGCATGGTCTCTTTTGTAAACACTGCGCGTGAAACCCGGCAAGTCTGACGAGCACAACCAAATTAATCTTGGATTAGTTAACAATAACTCACCTTTAATTATCAATAAAAATGAAATCTTTTGCCCTTTTTGCCGTACCAGGGTAGAACATATCCATTCAAGATCAAGAGAGAAAACATATTTAACAAAAAACGATAAGACACGAAAATTGCAATGATATACCTTGTAGATGAGAAGGAGATAGTGTTGGGTTAGTGACTTTCCAATACATAGGCTTTGAGCTTGTCTCACCGTCCAAGATTGAAGGAGCAGAACAGAACCCTCCATCAGTCACCCCAATCGTAACCAAACCTGCAAACGAGTTAAAGGAAAAAATAAAATCAGTCACCATGAAAATAGAACCTCCAAAATGTTACCTTTACCTCAGAGAATCTAATCTAATATCAACAATAATAGGCCATAGAGTGAAGAAATGGAAGAAAGAATGGGAAGCTCAAGTGTACTTAGAGTGACAGAAAGGACAAGAATAACTTGGTGGCTCTGCATGTTTTGGGGGTACTGACACTACTGATATGATACACTGAGATGGAACGAACTCGCGGCCGGCGGCGAGTTTTGTTCAGTTCAGTTACTTGCTGCGTGTGCAGCAGTCACTGTGTGTATTTGTTGCTATGCGTTAGAAAACGACGAAGGTGTACACGTCGGATGGGAGTAGTGGATTTCTTTTTCATAAGAGTGGAATCTCGAGGATTGAGAATATTGGGCATGTAGAGTTAAGAGTGTTCATTCATTCATTGTAAGTTGTAACGAACGTGAGTGTAAATTGTTAATTAAAATTTTAATTATTTATTTATTTTATATTAGAATGAAAGTGAAATTTTAAATTATAGTTTTATTTTTATATAAAAATAAATAAAATATGTATATTTGTATTATAATTTATTTATTTTATTATTAATTTTAATTATAAAAAATTATTATTATTATTATTATTATTATTATTTTTAATAATATAAATAATTTTTTAATCATTTAAAACTAAAAATTATTGGTAATATACATCAATATAAACAAAAGATAAAATTTAAAATGTTGGTTATATTATTATATTTTGCCATAAAGAGATCATTACTAGCCCTCCTTGGGAAATTAAATATTTGGGTAGACTTTTTTACAACTTTAATTTCTCCATCCTATAGATTTTTTATTTTTTCTAAATTTTATGTGCATACACAACTTATTCTAATTATGAACATATCGAACCACATGGCAGCCATCATTTTTTATCTCAGAGCTATAGGACACTTTGCCAATGGAAATGATAAGTAGAATCAAGTGCCCTGACCAAAAATATCATAAGACTGCAGCGTGAAGTAAATCAATAGAGCCATGAAAGCAAAATTAAATATAGTTCATTAGTTCGATATAATTTCTAAGCCCAAAAATATTTTACATAGCACCGCAAGTCCAAAGTTATAAAATAATATTATATAAAAACACATTTCTAATGTTCCAAAAATGACATGTTTAGTTGATAAAATATAATACAAAATTTTAAAATTGTAAAAGATCTACATCTCACAAATCACGACTAATCTTTAAGAGGATATCTCTCCTTTTCAGTTTATTAAACAAGTTGAATAACACTCTAACATATCAAATTTGGTGGTTATAATATCAATTGCATCAAATATTTCTTTCTTGCTTAAGCCATCAATCTTACATATTTCATCCTACAACTTGGCTTGTAAATCAGATAATTCCTTGTCAGCAGTTGAAAATACACTAATCACCATCTAATTTGGGTAACATGGCTGAAATAGATTATGTCATTGCTCTTATATTTAAGTGCATATTTTCAAATGTCTCATCCTTAAGTTCTTCTTTTCGTCTTGGAGTGACTGGAATTACTTTGAGCACTTTCATTTTCGTTATCAGGTGCATGTGAATATGAAGTGTGTGACATATTATCGACAATATTTTTCATAAAAGTTTCATGAATGGAATCATTTCCTAAGCTCAAATTAATATTGTCTTCACGACGTACCTCATCTTCATCGACCTTAGCATCGTTGGCATTTGCTCCATTAGTTCTGTAACGTCCAAAGATCTCACTCAATGTATAATAATGAGGAAATGGCTTGAGAAATAATCCACATGCATCCTTTCTTTTTTGTTAGAAAAAATAAAATAAAGTGAAATAGATAATAATATATAAAAAAAAAAAATGACTCTACTCCTAGTAAAGATTCAAGATCAAATCTTATAATGAAGAAAATTGAAATAATTATGGCAGCTGAATTGCAAGTACACTATATATTTAGCATTTATGATATGAGCTTACAAAATAACAATGCCTGTAACAACGTAAAATTAGATTATGTATTGTCCAATGTAAATCAAATTTTATGAAACCAGGATGATTGATAGATGATCACTCAGTACTCTTTACTCTTGAACTAACACAAACAAAAAAGATTGAACAAAGAAATTAGTGATAGAAAATAAAATCAAGTGAATCAAATAATAATATAAAAAACAAAGTTAGGTACTTTACTTTCACATACTCGTCATAAACATTTTCGCCACATACTACCAACGACTTCTCCGAATCCCAACCAAACTCACTTAGGGATAACATGTACGCCACACCATTATGTTTTAGCATGAAGTACTTCGCCCTACACTCAATGTGGGGAGATGCTTTCAACTCACGTCCTCGAAATTTGATCTCCAACATACTTTCAAGTTGGTTTAAATGCCCAATTTTGAGCCCACAATCTACCCGTGACATTGGATTTGACTCAACTCATACAACGAATCAAACCATCATCTTGGGTTGGTGTCTAGTAACGCTTACCTTGGGTACCACGGCCTCTCTCACTCATTCTATTTACAAGGAAATTAAAGTGTCATAAATAAATATAATGTCAACTATATGAAATGCATAATTAAATTCAACATATAAACTAATAATAAATTGCATAAATAATTTGTCATATAAATTAATAATAATTGTTTGGGTAATATCGGGCAGGTCTGCTCGAGACCCTTCTAGCTTGAATAAAGTACCCCGAGGTCAACCCAGCTCGAGTAAAAGTCCCGACCACTAGCACGAAGACGATCTCACTAGACGTTAAAGCTGGTCAAGGTTGAGGAATTCAGAGCCGTCCAAGCTCCGAGCTCTCTTGCCTGCTCGAGGTCATCAGGGCCGGTCAAGGTTGGACAAGGACGAGGAGCTCGAAGGCTGATCGAGACCCGAGCTCTCCTTTATGCTCACTGCAGTCAAGTCCTCGAACACAACTGGGTCACGCCAATCATAGAACAAATGGAACGCGAGACCCGGCTCAGGATAGTCCGACCCGTTTCCTCAGAATCCCGCACACCTTTCGATATTTGATCAGGGCCCACATGTATGGTGGCAGTACTGTTGCCGATGGCCGGCACATGCCCCCACGGTGTCATTATTCGTTAAAGTCAGGTTCTTCCTATCCTTACTTCCCTTCATACTGATTCCCCGAAAATTCTATTATTCAAGAAAGGAAGGCAAAAAATATCCTTCCCATTCTTCCAGTCTCTCTAATTAAGAGGGATACACAAAGAACAACCCGATTACTAACTTGAGCGTCGGAGGGTTTTTGCCGGAACAACATCCGGCGACCCCTGACTTTGTTTTCTGTGAGTACAGGTTCGGGAGACTCCCGTTCTGGGGAAGACAGAGGAACTGGAATTGGAAGACAGTCCTGCTCGAACTCGAGCTATCCGCAAGCAGAAGGTTTTTGGTATTATTTGAAGGGACGCGAAAAAACTGCATCAACAATAATAAATTACAATATCATTGTCAACTAAAACAATTATAATGCCATTCAACGAACACAACGAACAAATACATTTTCAAACAATATTACAAGTGATTATACAAATTACATTGATAGCAAAAAAAAGTCTTCATGTAGATTCAACTATCATTATTTATGTTTCACATCTCTTGAGCTAAATTATTTCGTCAAATAGACCACTCATTTGAAGGCTTAACTAACTCAATAATTTATGCTTTGTCAACATTGTCACCTATATTGTTATCTATTGCATCTTCCATAACATCGACAAACATTTCCTTTATTATGAAATGATGTAGTATACAACAAATAGATATTATACACTACTATGTTATAATATCATAAAAGGTGGGACTTCTTAGTATAGTTCATCTCTTCTCCAATATCTCAAAATACTATTTAATTACATTGCGAGTACTTTAATATTTCATGTTAAAAAAATCATTTTAGTATATGAGGTTGGTGTCCATCATAAAAATCACTTAAAATGATAACGTGAATATTTCATGTTAAAAAAACTATTTTAGCATATGAGGTTGGTGTCCATCATAAAAATCACTTAAAATGATAACGTTATCTTCGATATAGTGAAAGAAAACTCTTTCTATTGGTATAATTAATATCAATTAAGTAATAATAACATATTAAGAGAATAAGATATCATTGTATAAAAAAGTTATTTGCCAAGTAATATATTCTTAAAAGCTAAAGAAAAGTAAATGTTGGTGGTTTTAGTACTAAATTTAAAGAATTTGAGAGGGTTCAAAAGTTAGAATTACATCTAACTATTCTTTTTTCTTTTTGTTAACCTAGTGCATAAAAAAATTATATGTAAACCAAGATTTGTAATGTATTTGTACTTTATATATATATATGTTTTAAATAATCATATATCTTGTTTTAAATTTGTTTTCTCTTTTGAATTATTAATAACATGAGTTCACAATTTAAACATATAAAATTTTAAGTATTTAATTTCTTTATTAATATCATATTAAACATTTGTCTATGTGTTTTACATTGAGTCCATTATAATACGACAACATTTAGGGACACTTGCATAAATTTCGAAATCCATAACAGTCAGAACCTAATTAGGGTTTATATTCAACCGCCAGGGTTTTGCGGGGCAAATATAGAGTCGTTAAAATTCAAAACCTTCACATTTCAGTTGAACTACGCCGACTGAGACACGTTAAGGTTTAGTGTTATATCATCCAACGGCCTTACGGGCTACGGCCATCCTCCCGTTAGCGGAAAATAGAGAGCCGTTGTAAATTCAAAACCTTCACATTTCACCTGAATTACGCTAAGTGATAGAGCGGCGCCGTTTTAATTATAATTTATATATACAATCGCCATAGCGCCATCAGGTCGTTAAGGTTAAATATATAGAAGTCGTAATTATAACATCAACTTGTGAAGATGGCTTCAACGGAGATCAATTCAGTGGGCTCTTTGACCTCTTCACTCTTAAGTTGCTTTAAACTAGTCCCTCCAGCGGCTATTCCACCAACTTTGGATTGCATTTTGGCATCAACTGGCTCTTCGGCATCAGCAATCTTTTCTTCTCTTCTTGATCTCTCCAAGGTATTTAATTTAAGAAATAAATGCCACCTTGTCATTTTCATGCAGCAGTTGAACATGCTTTCATGTTTGTTTTGGTTTGTTTGATTCACACAGGATGCTATTAAGGAGGGTCAGAAATTGAATTCTGATCAGTTCAACTACATTGCATCAATGGTGGGAGCACTCTGTCATCTTCTCAAGAAACTTGGTGAGTTACTGTCCTTGAGAGTCCAATTCAATGGTTGTCAAAACTAAGCTGTTTTTTTACACTTGTACGTCCCAAACTCTGTTTCCTGGAACTGCTTATTTGTTTTTGTTGTTGTTCATCAGCTTGTTGGTAGTATGATTATCTGAATTTGACTTTCGCTAAGGGGTAGAGTATATTTCATTGCAGGGGCAAATCATGATGCTTTTCAGTCATTTATGTGGAAAATTTTTATTCCTCTTATGAAGATGAGACATGCATTTGAACCTGAAATGCTTAACCAGGTAGAATTTTTAGCTGTCTTCAGGCTTAGAATATTATTTTGGCTATTACCTACATTTGTCTTTTTACATGTACTGAAATATTTTTTGTTTGATTTGGATGCTCTTGATCTTAGATTTCAGAATCATTCTTCGATGTTGTAACCAAGACTAATACCTGGATAAATTTAGAGGAAACCTTCGTTCCCTGTATTTTCAGTTCAGTTGGTTTTTCTTTGGGTATGCTTAAGAATGAAGAATCAGATGTCATTGAATGGGGTAGTTGCTCACCTTTCCAAGGTTCAAAAGACGAGATAAATGCTCCAGATGTGAATAAAGAGTGCATGCTCTCTCTGTCTAGGTCAATTACATTGCCAACATCATGCCATATTTTAACCTTAATAATGGATGCTTCTCTAAGAAATCTTCAGGCTGCGCCAAACACAGATTCACTGTTGCAAAATGGTTGTTGTTATGCAGAAAAGTTTGCTGCTAATTTGCTTTGGGATTTATGTAACACGACAGAGCGATTACTTTTGCAAAGTGCAGAACACCGGTCTTGTGCAATTGCCTTTCTCCTCCCCATAATTCTCAAAGCATTTGTTTCTCACCACTCTTTGGAAATCTCATTCCGTGGGCATATATTTATACTTTCTAGGTAGAGACATATGGCATATATATAGTGATCTGATTTGCATGAGTTGCCTTCTATTTTTCCATGAAATGTTCAATTTTTCATTCGTTGTAACTTTTCTATTATTATTATATGGTGTTTGCTTCCAGGAAGTGTTTCCTTAAGAAAATTTGGAAGCGCTGCAGAACCCTATTTTCTCTTGGACCTTTGGAGAGGAGAGATGCCTTTACAGTGCTTTCTCTATACCTGTCTTATTCTTCTTATACAGAGGGATCTGAAAATTCTGATAGGAGTGATAGAGGTGAAGAATTTGACATAAGAGATGTGAAAGAGTTTTGGGGAGAAATAAAAAGAGGCTTGGTACGTGCCGCCAATCTCCTTACCACGCTTTGTTATACACCTTGAGTTGGTGATAACCATAGCACCTCAGATTCTTTACTTTGCCTTTGTTTTTATCTATTTTGTGAAGGTATTTAAAAAAAAAATTCTTATATTCCTGTTAGGTTGATGAGGAAGGCTTAGTGAGGAAGCAATCATTACATATATTAAAGGCTGTCCTGGAGATAAGTGCAGAAAACCAAGGTCACTCTGGTGTTTCAGACATGATATCACAAGAAAAGAATTCAACTGCTCGAGGTATGGCAAAGAGGGACCTTTGGGCTGTCAGGGAAGCCAAGTCACTGGGGGTAGGGAATCTCTGCAATTCAACTGATTTGGCCTTGCAGAAGGGTCAGCAGCAGTGGGAAGCATTTGTGCTGCTGTATGAAATGCTTGAAGAGTATGGTACGCACCTCGTGGAAGCTGCTTGGAATCATCAGGTGATGACACATATTTTCTTCATTTCTTATTTTGGTCATTTGATTTCTCAAGAACTTTTTATTAAGATAAAAATATAATTTTGGTGATCTATATAGAATGCAGTCAATCAGTCATATGACATAAGACTTGATGGATAAGGCAAATAAGCATCAAGGCTTATGGGGAATCATTCTTATAGAAGTTTGAATCTCAATTCTATACAATGTGTCTGCTAATTATTTATCGTCTGTCACAGATAACCTTGTTACTTCAGTTTTCTCTCCCACATGACAACCTTCCAGGCTCTATTGGCAGAGCACATCAAAATCAGATAAAACCTTCAGGCGAAATCTTTGATTGGTTATCGGTTTTGTGGGAACGGGGTTTTCGTCATGGGAATCCTCAAGGTATCAAAGACTTATTAGCTCAGTCATTTAATTAGACTCATCGGGTTTATTCATCTGAGAAGTCACTTTACTGTAAACCATGTTATATTAATTTTAATATAATTTATCTTAGGTTCCATTATAATTCTTTTTTTCTGTCCTCTTTGGTTTGTGCAGTTAGATGTATGATCATGCAGTCATTTTTGGGCATTGAGTGGAAGAGTTATGAGAACTGTGCAAAATCAGTACCTGAAAGTTTTGTTCTCGGTCCATTCATGGAAGGATTGAATGACCCTGTCCACCACAAAGATTTTGGTTTGTTCCTAATTTGACTGATCCTGGATACAGAAGTTAGTCATCAAGCATATATTATCATATTTTATTATGATAAAGGAGATAACTTGATAGGAATATTAGAATAGAGAAGATTGAAAATAGTTGTTTCATTATGTTTCTTCTAGAAGCATGACATGTTTCTGCTATGTGCAACATGGTGGCTATTCTCAAGCATTTATCACATGTTGCTGAAAAATCATTTTCTTGAATGAATGCTTTGGTATACTTCTTTGGCATATTATATCCCGTCTTATCTCTTGGGCTCTATTAAAACTTGTTCTTATAAATTTCTAGAGTCTCCAGTGCATTTACTTATACCTTTTTTTGTTATTCTTTCTTGGTGGATTTGGGTTGTGGGGTAGTTGCGGTGTTGAGGGGCAGGGTGAGCGGATATTGGTCTTGCTTGAAGAGTGCGTAGTTTCACATCCGCTGAGGTTTTATTCCCTTTGATTTTCCATCATCACTAAAGTAGCAAGAAAAACTAAACTTCCTTTGTGAGTTTACCAATGGCTCAATACTATGGTTATTGGAAGAGCTTTTGGTATTTCTTTTGGTTTCCAACGTGAAGCTGTTGAATATTCCTTTTGAGTAAAATAATTTTAGTCTCTTGTTTTCACCATCCACCTTGGCTAGCTAAAGAATAATTTAAAAAGATCATGTTTCACCAAATTTCCTTTGTAATATTTATTTATATTTTTAATTAGGCATGAAAGGAGTTTACTCTTCAAGGACCATTGAAGGTGCAGCCTGTTTTTTACATCAATACACGAGTTTCCTAGATACAAGGTAAGCTAGCTTGTCGTCGATGAATTTTCATTGTGTAGCTTACAAGTTGAAGAATTGAGGTAGTTGTCTTGTTATAAATATTTGATATCTTTCTCCGAATGATATTGAAACAATGTGTTCATTTTAACACATTTGTTTGATATTATGCTTGGCATTTTAATGAGTTTTTGTTTAAAAGAGTGCATTACTTTGGATTTTACTTCCTCAACTTTGAAGTAACTTGTTTGCGATTTCGCTCACTATTTAGGGTGAGGAAGTGGTTGATGTATGTACATTTATCATGTCATTACAGGAAGCAGATTGCATTTTTGAGGAATTTAGCATCTGTTGCTAAACAGCAGTCATTTGGTAGAGTTGGGTTGATGGCCCTTGCAGAATGCATTGCTTCTGCTGCTTGTGGAGTTGGTGCACATATTGAAAATAAAGCAGAATGGTGTGGAGATGCTTTTCCTGGAAAGGTCCAAGAGGAATCTTCTCCGGAAAATTTTCCTTGCAGTGATAAATCAGACTTGTTGGATATTCTGAGATGTGTTATTGAAAGCAGCAAACAACATTTTAATCCTAATTATCGTCTCCGAGGTCTCTAATTTTGCAATCTGGTTAGATTAGGATATTCTTTTTGGCAGTTTAAAGTTTAGACCACTGTTGAGTTTGGAGCATGCCTTTTGTGATACCTTTAATTGTGGTTTCCAGTTTGCAAGAAAGTCCTGGAGGCAGCTGCTTCTTTGATGCGTACATTTGAGGTATCCCTTGAGATACTCTTGCACTTCATTTCAGCACTGCCCCGAGAATTTACTGACTATGGTGGTATGTAGAGCTCTTGTTCCAGCCTATTTACCATTTGGTTCCAGCTTACTTCTGTGAAAGTCTGTTTCATATCATGCTAACTTCTCACTCGTGTTATTTCATTCCTCCTCTATTTAGTTTTAAATTGAAATGTTAGTTCCAAGTATTATTTTACCATTTTCTTGAAATGAGTCGCTTAAGTTGTCTTTTGCTATTTATTTATTTCTTTCACTTTAAACTTCAATTTAAATTGAATTACTTATGTTTTATGGGTTTTAATGAACAATAGTTAAGGATGTTATATCTTTGATCTTTCTCTCCCCGCTACTTCCAGGTTCCTTAAGAGCAAGAGTACGGGAATGGCTTTCAGGGTGTGGTAAGCAGCAGTCTGCCGATAGCTGCAAAAGCCAGATGCTGGTTTTAAAGAGTCTTAATGACTTCCCAATTAGTTTTACGAGTCATCTAAGTTTGAGCAATGCTTTTGTTACTTGTGATGATGAAGACTTGGATTCTTGGGAATCTAAGGCGAAGAGATGGGCAAGAGTGTTTTTTCTTTTAATCAAGGATGGACAGGATTTAGCCCCTGTACTAAAGGTTCGTTCAATTTTTGTGGCTCTGCTAATTATCTTAATTCTTTCTTTCTTATTTCTTGACATGTATGTGTAGGAATGTTGTTAAATGATCAATTGATGAGTAATTTATAATGCATTTATATTTCTGCTGCATTTTACTGTTGTTAGCATGCCAGTGTCATTTCAGTATGCTTGTAGTACACTGACACTTGGTTTATGCTGGCTTCTACAGTTTATTCAAAATGGTGGTATCAGTATCTGCAAACAGAGCAATCATGTACATTGTATGAAATTTCTAATCCTGACCCTGAACTTCCTTCGGGAGATCCAGATAATGCAGGAGAGATATACTGAATTTGGAATAAGAATCAGAACTCAATCAGAAGTTGACTCGCTTAGGACAGTGGATCAATTTTCTTATGCAGAAGCTTCCATATTTCATGAGAAATTAGCAAACCTTTTCCCTAATGTTTTGGTATTGAGAGAATTAACCATTTCAAAATTTGTTTTCTAATGATGTGGTTTACATCGGACTTCTTATTAGTGGCATTTTCATACAAAGAGTTTTATTTTGGCATGCAGAAGGAGCTGGTTTGTTTTTCCGACTTGTCTTCTTCAATATTTTGGTCCAGTATTGAGATGGGGGAAACAAATCTGCCTAGTTCTGTGAAAGGAAAACTTGGGGGTCCTAGTCAAAGAAGGTTGCCACTTTCTACTACTACTGCTGTGTTGCAAGCAGTAAGATTACGTAATCTTCGGATATCTTCATTTTAAGAAGTTTCTTGTCTAATTTGACTGGTTTTGCTTTTTCATGCCATGCTTTTAGTTGTCTTCTCAGTAATTCTCTTGGAGTTGAGTGCATCTATGCTGTTGCTATATGATTTATTTTGGCTGAAGCTTAAGCATGGTCTATTTTTATTTTTCATCTTTAATTCAAAACTGTTCTCATACTACTATCAAAGAATTTCATATTCTCATATATGCCAATTCTCTATTTCATGTGTTCTTGCTTAACATATGTGGGTGGCCGCCAGATATTGTATAAGTTGTTGATTCAGCTAAGTAGTTGACCCAGCCAGAGCACCAATTGAACCAGTCCTAGCCAGCATCCCTGTTGTTTCGAGGGGGTGTTCCTGTTTATGTTACGAGAAATTGATATGTTTTGATAGAGTGCATTCCTTGTTATGATAAATATTTTTTTCCTTCTGTTGTTTGAATCAGACTTTATTGACCTCGAAAGATTTGGAAAATGCTTGTACTCAGTTAAGCTTATTCATTATTATTATTATTATTTTAATATATTCTTGTTCTTGCCTTAAAAAAATTGTAAGTCGGGTTTGGACCAAAAGAAAAACAAAAGAACTGCTGAGACAGTCTTTTTTCAATACATGATGTTTCAATTGAAATGCTACTGTTGGGTACTTTTTTATTAAGCTATATGTCTTTTCATGCATGAGAAGATAATTTCTGTGAAAGCTGTTGCATCAATCTCATCGTGGTGTGCACGGTTGAAAAGAAATGCTTCAATAGAATTTGCTTATGATTTCATGTGGAACTTATTCTGGAAGACTATTCAATCTCCAAGTCCTGATTCTGAGGTATGTTTTGATTTGAATGGACATTGCTTTGAATAATTTTTGTACAAAGTCACAGGAGGGGTCTTCCTCCTCTTGTAATATTTTTTTAAGCTACTTCAATTAATAATGTGAATTATCTGAAGTCAGACTGGAGCGGAAGTTTGTCTTGCAGCATATGAAGCATTAGCTTCAGTTCTGAAAGCATTAGTCTGTCCTCAAGCTTTGTGTTTCTTCAAGAAAAATGATAAGTTAATGCTATCAGCTGTTGAAGGCAAGCCTTTGTTGGATTCGTGGGTTCAAGCTTTTCTTCGGAACATTAATGCTCTTCTTGCAGCTGGTGTTTTAGCACGAACTCGACGATCTATTTTGCTGAACTGGAAGGTAATGAAGCCCTTGTTTAATTGTTTGTTTTTAATTTCTTTGCTGTTTGAACCTTGCTGTTCACCAATGCATCTGCAAATTGGAATCAATTATATCAATTGTCATTACTTGTTTTCTTCTGTTAGTTGTTATGAGTATCCCTCATTTCCTTCTTAATGTCACTTTTATTATTAGATGACTGTGCATCCTCAATTCTACTTGTAGTGTTCATTTATTTTAATTTTCTTCCATTTTTGAGATATTAATGATCAAGTAATTAAGTAAAAGATCGTAACTGTTACTTTTGTATGATTCAGTGGCTTTGCCTAGAATCTCTGTTGTCACTTCCTTATTGTGGTCTTGAGAATGGAGCGAATTGTAGCTATTTCTTGTCAGATGATGTTGTCAGATACATGTTTAATGATCTTGTGGAAAGGTAAGAAGAATGTGCTTATACTGTTGATTTAACATCATGTTTTGGGGTCGATGCATATTTTTTAAGCCCTTTTGCAGTAGTTTACACTTTCTTTTTCTAAACCTAGTATCAGAAATTTTCATTTAGATGATTGCAATTACACATAAACGCATTATAACATACCTTAATTTGTAGATGGTACACCTTAATAATGCAATTGGAATTTGCATTCCATTAGAATTTTGAGGCAATGACATTGGTAGTATATAATTTCATTCTAAAATGAAATTTGGCTGGGATTATCTGAACAGTTTGTAGAAAGTAGTGGGAAATTCACTGACATTCTTCTCTTCTAAAGTCCAAAGCTGGTTTTTTTATCATTTTTTTTTAAAATTATATATGCAGCCTTGAGAATACAGGGGAAGGTTCTCTTTTGCCCATGCTGAGATCAGTTCGGTTGACCTTGGACTTTTTTGCTTCTGGTTCGTCGGGTTCAGTTATTTCCTCATGCAGTGGTGTGGATTCCCAGGTTCACTACATCATTCCCGCATTGAGTGTGTACTTATCTTTTATTCTTTGCATGTGATTATTTAATGGGTTTTGGGTGGGTTCACTTCAAAGCTAGTGTTATGGAAATGTTCAGTTCTGGCTGCTTTTTGGGTAATTTGGCTTGAAGCAAATAGAAGGATTTTTGAAGATTCTGAGAAAGACATCATCTTCTTGTGGGAAAGTGTGTGATTAATACCTTCTCTTTGGGCCCAGTTACTTAAGGAATTTCAAGATTCTTCGTTTTTCTTCATTCATCTAAATTGGGAAGCGGTGTTGGCTTAATTCTGTGTTTTTAGGTTTGTCTTTTCTTCTGAGATGATATAGTCATATAGATACTAGACTTATTTGGTCATCTGATCAGCATTTAACTGTATATATCTTTGTGAGTTCTTTAGGGGGTTCTTTCTTTGTGGACTTATTGTTGGTTTGGGTGGCGAAAAGGTTTTCACAGAGTTATTGACTTTCTGGTTGCACCATTTTAGAAATTTTCTGCACTCTCTCTCTCTCTCTCTCTCTCTCTCTCTCTCTTTATGGATGGGTTTAGCTTGTTCAGAAGAGTTAGGATCATTGTTTGCAGTAGTGAAATGTATTTTTACAGATCATTCCCATGTCCCAGTTTTTTTCTTTTTCCTTTTTTCTTCTCTCTTAAGAAGCTCATTTTATTTCTTAATATTTATGAACAGTGGTTGGTTATATTTTTTTTCCATTGGGGCAAAGAACCCAAAATTATATATACTGTGAGGAATTCCATTATTTTTTGGGTGTTGATGAAAAACTTTTATTGGTGGATTTTGGCAATTGTGAAATCTATTTTTCTTCTCTTAACAGTTATTTTTCAACATTTGTTGTTCAGTGGATTTTTGAACTTCTTTTGTTAAACATCCTGAATATATACTTCTTGATCTGCTTTGACGGAATGGAAAGATGGCCTTTTTTTTATTATTGAGCCAATATTTAGTAATAAGTGTTATTTATTTTTTTTCCCTTACCGGATTTTCCCGAGTCTTTCAAGAGCCTTTTCTTTTTGTTCTTTGATTATGATTTTTTCAAATGAAAGAGACTATCTAACTACACAGTTCTCTTACTGCAGATGATGTGGCATTTGGTTCGTTCCTCTTGGATATTACATGTCAACTGCAACAAGCGAAGAGTTGCGCCTATTGCTGCACTTTTATCTTCTGTCTTGCATTCTTCCGTGTTTAGTGAAGAGGGGATGCATATGATGGAAAATACACCTGGGCCTCTGAAGTGGGTGTGTGATTCCTCTGTGTCTGTATATTTTTTGTTGATGACTTTACAGAATTTTTGTAACCAAAAAAAAATTCAAAAGTGATTGGCACCTCTGCACATCATTCTTGTAGTTTGTTGAAAAAGTTCTTGAGGAAGGCACCAAAAGTCCCCGTACAATTCGTCTTGCAGCATTACATTTAACTGGGCTCTGGCTCTCCAATCCCAGGATCATAAAGTACTACATTAAAGAACTCAAGTTGCTAACACTGTATGGTTCTGGTGCGTCACTGGCTTATATTTGTATTGTTTTGTAGCTGTAATTCTGTTTACTTTTTGTTGCTTTATACTGTAAAATCACTCTTTACTTGGAATTTTCCCCTACCAGTTGCATTTGATGAGGATTTTGAAGCTGAATTAGCTGAAAATTATGATGCAAAGACTGAAGTATCCTTGTTGACCAAAAGCCCAGTTCCTGAGCTGACTGAAGTAAGCTATCAAACTTATTAACTTAAATTTATACAGATTTAATTTAATACATTCCAGTTTTCAATATTACTTTGAGTTAGTTCTTTGCAACTGACCATACAATCAGTTACTATGACTTTGTGTTGCTCTGCTGGGGTCTGAGAAATTGGGGTTTCATGTAGTAGGAATTTCTTCTCTTTTATCAAATTAAAGGGCATAGAGTTGAAAAACATAATCGCAACCAATCACACACTTATGGATCACTTGAATTGCGTACCTTTTTCAGAGATATCTGATTATGTCTTTTGTACTAGAGGAGGAATACTATCACAATCCTCGTAAACTCAAAACATTTGAGTGCAAAAAGACAATGGAATCTGAATGTAGAATGTTATGTGCTTCTTGTTTCACAGCATGTTTATGGATGCCAATCATTCAGAGATTCTTTTGATTATTTGGCTTGAAACGGTTAGTTATTGTCAAAATATTCCACAATTTCTCCTATTAGTCAAAATTACCTTGGTCAATTGGGTGACTGCATATTGCATGATAAAATAATAGTCAGATAGTAATAATATGCATGTCATTCTTTTGTGTTGAAAATGCAAAGTGATTGAGTGAATAATGCTTTGGATACAAATTTGTATCCCATCTGACATGGCATTCATTTAGTTGGTATACAAATTGGGATTCAAATGTTGGGATCCCTATTTTCTGAAATATTTTCTGAAATTTTCAAATTAAGGCTTAATTGGTGGTTTCTCTTTTCAGGCATTTATCAACACAGAGTTATATGCTCGCGTATCTGTTGCTGTCCTTTTTAGCAAGCTTGCTGACCTGACTGATATTGTGGGATCAGCAAAAGAGTGTCAAGATGCTCTCAACTCTGGCAAATTGTTTCTGCTGGACCTTCTTGATTTTGTGGTATTTCCTCTAATTTTGGTGTTGTGCATTAGATTGAAACTCACTTTTAACTAGCTTCTAAAAAAAAAAAAGGAAATATACAATTAGCCAACATAGAGAAGAGTAAAGATTTGCTGCTAAGAGAAAATTTTAGGATTCAAGTTTCTAGATGGGGAAAATGTTATTGTTTCCAGATGGTGGAACATGCTAAGACGGAATGAAAAATGATGGTACAGCTGTTGAATTTACTCCTCTTATCTTTCTTCTATTTAGTAAAGTTTTACCTTTTAGGAAAATGATGATTAGTCAGGCCGGTAAAACCCCATCACAAAAGATTAATTCCAATATTTCGATGGAGTTCTTTCCCACCAGATTACTTGTGAAGGTGAGGGTGGCTTCTCAGGAGTCTTAACCCTTTTGTTTCTTTTAGTCCGTGAAATAAGATCTGTTACCTACCGTGAAATAAGATCTGTTGTATTGATATGATTATCAGGCACTATATTTAATGTTAAATCAAGACATAGTACAAAACGCTGTAACATAGGGAATATGTTACTGATATTTATTAATTCTCCAATGATTCTGCATCGATAGGATTGTGGGTCCAGATTGAATACATTGATGTTAAAGAGGCTTGAGCATTTATGAATTCCATGCATAATGTATGTCAACAGGATTCTGCAATTTGCATAAATTAGAAAAAGAAATCCCATATAGCTCCTCTGCAAATGTTGTAGATAGCATATGTATAACTGCATGTTGATTTTGTTTATTTGATCAGTCGCCATATTGATTTTGTTAATAATTCATACAGGTAAATGACAAGGATCTTGCAAGAGAGTTGTATAAAAAGTATAGTGCGGTAAGGGATATATGTTTATTCAATTCGAATTCCATATAAGAATTATGGTGCAGTAAAATATTAGAACTGTAGTGGATCATGACACTGGTTCATCATACTGTTTTGTAACCAATTTTTAATAACTATAAAATGTATACTATTTCTTCTCCAAATACGGAAAGAAAAATGTAAAAGTGAAGGTAAATAAACAAATAAATTGTGAAAGTTGGGAGTCGGAGTTCAAAAGGTAAAAAGATCATTTTGAGAATATGACAAAGCTAGTGCATT